>CM012442.1:27662716-28262716 GCA_003999625.1 Oryzias javanicus
TGATCCAATCAACTTGATTCTGAACTCCAGAATCTTTGTAAAACCACTCAGACCACCGGACCTGACGAAGCCCCTGGAAATAAAATCCATGAAAGACTTCGAGAACTGTGGATTACGCATGTTTGAATCTTTTAATTCAAGAAAAATGTGAAATATGAACTCAAAAAAAAAAAAAAAACCATGGATGTGAACTCTGACCCGATTCTGACCTGAAGAACTCGAGAACAATTCCCTTGAAATGAGACCAACACAGTCTCTCAGTCATAACAACGAAGGTGGTTTACAAGATTGTTTTACATGGCCTTAAACTTGTTCTAAGCTGTGATGAAAGACTGATTCTGCTAAAATTCTATAATAATCGTTCTTTGATTAATGCAATCTGCTCAAATTGTCTTTTTTTAACGAGAGTATTGTGATATTTTTTCCTGCAGTAACAAATGAAGTCGATTACTACTTGATACTTTTTGAATCTTTTCTTAATGAGAATATTAGATTATTGTTGATGATTAATATAAATAACTTGTCTATGGATGTTTTTGAAATTCTATTACATCACTGATATTAATGGTCTTTTATAACCTGAAACTATATTAATATTTGATATTAAGTCCTGAACCGGATATTGATAATTCATGTAGAGAAAAATGGTATGGTCGAGCCGGAGTGGGATTTTATAAATTTGCTTCCTTCCACTCCCTTTCAAGCGATCTACTTGTGATTGATTATATGATGTTATTTCGTGTATTGTTCCTGGCTGCTTGAAATAAACCATTTCATTCATTAATTCAAGAACTGATCTGATGTTAATTCTTCAGGTTTTGTTTGTTTTAATAAGACTTGAATAATTAAACAATGAACAAACAAAGAAGTGTTCTTCTTTTTTTGCAAATCGATTTTATTATTTTCAACATGTTTAGAAAGGAAATATAACTGTGCAATCATACCTTTTAAATCAGTTACAAGGTTCTGTAAGTCAGAGTGAAGTTTAAATTAATGTTTAAGGCTGGAGGTTGCTGCCTTTGATTAGAGTTATCAAAATTTTTTAGATAAAAATAGCTGAAACAGACATTCAGTCCAATTATTTAAACCAGACTCCTCACAATATTTTTTCTATGCAGTCATTTGTTTGTTTTTTCACATTGGAGAAATACATTTGTCTTTCTAGGTCTCCCTGTTATAAATTTCTTCTTGCTTATTGAATGATATTAAAATTTGGTATAAAAAATAACACCAGACATACCTTCAAATTCGAAATACCATAATTATTACAAAATTAATTACAAAATGAAACGTAAAATGAAAACAAATGAATAGAACCCGAGCAGAAAGGACTCGTATAGTGCGGACATGTAGCAATGTCATTTTGGCTGGACATATTCCGTGTGGCCAAAATGCATTTCCATCACCTTTTCATCAGCAAAAATGAAAACAATTTGTTGAACCCGAGCAACCCGTGAAAACGCGAACCCAAGTATGAAGCGCCCGAGCACATCTGAACAGCTAAGTAGTTTGTCTAAGTGGGGTTTCCGTAGTGTGACGTCATCGGTCGTCGCAGGCCCCCGAGCCGTTCTGACACCCCGAGTAGATGTGGTACCTACACCAGAGATGCTGAAGCTGAAAGCTAGCTAATATATTAGCCAAAACAGCTAGCATGTAGCTAAAAAATAGCTAAAAAACAGCTGAACTTCAAAATAGTATAAAAAAGGAAAACAACTGCCAATAATCCAAAAAGCTAGCAGAATGCCAATTTTTTTAAAACTTTGAAACTGTAACTTTTTAATAAAATTATGAATAAAAAAAAAGGCAGGAATATTATTCCAGAATAAATCAACTTAAACCATAAATGACTTTTCTATATTTTACTCTCAATAAAAATATATTTTGTCAAAATTAGAAAAGTTAGAAATGAGGTAAAGATATCTTTGGCTATTAATAACAAATTAAATAAAATAATCTGGGCTTTGACTTTGACGCATGTGATGTAGATGCTAATTTAAGGTAATTTTGAAAACAAACAAAAAAATATATATATTTTCATCAATATGCATCAAAAGGTTAGCTGTAGTTGACACATGTTAACATATCCTGGCTTTTTTTTTTTTTTTTTTACTTGTTCTTAAAGTTCGCACGTGTGGAGCATACCCAGCTGACCTTCTCCATGTTTACACCTTTTTACACATTTTCTTTTTAGATGCACACCCTCCCTCATGATCTATGTATAACTGTATTTATTTTTTGCTACCAGAAACACATTTGTTCCATGTGTTCCTAGTGTGTCATGTTACACGCTGAATGCCAGTGTGTTTGTTCGCATGCAGATGTGCCACGTGCTTCAGTACCTGTGCGACTGCCAGGTGCGCCACCGCATCGAGGCAGTGGTGGCTTTCTCCGACGACTTCGTGGCTTGTCTTCAGGACAACCAGCGCTTCCGTTACAACGAGGTGATGCTGGCGCTCAACATGTCAGCGGCCCTCACCGCCAAGAAGACCAAAGAGTTCAGACCCCCCCACAGGAACAGGTAGGAGCACACAGAGCCAAATCAGGGTCATAAAGATTTGAAACCCAAATAAAACAACTTGAAGAACCCAAAATATTGGTGTTTAGCTATTAAGCTGTTCTGACTGATTGTTTTACTTTAGTCGCTACAGACTCCTCCCATTAGCCAGAAAAGTGTCTGTTTGGCTTTTAGTCCCTCATCCCTGACGCCTCCTTTTAAAACAAATCTTGTATTCAATCTATCCATGACTGTGTCTTTGAAAACGTATTTTCTTTTCTGTTTTTTCTATTAGTTTTGTTGGGGAAAAAAAATGTAATTTGATATGATAAAAATCAGCAAATATTGTCAAATGTAGTAAAACTACATTCTGGCCTCCATAGCTTATAAAAGTCTCTTTAATTCTCATGTTTCCTGCAGATCAACATGTTGCTGAACTTTAAGGGCGAAAAGCAGGAGGGACCATGTCCGGAATTCATCCGGGAACAGCTGCTGGATTTCCATGAAGACCTGATGAGACATTGCGGTCCGTTCAAAGCACTGAGTTTCTTTATTCTGATCATCACAGACCTCTGCCCTGCATCTTCGACTCATGTCTAACCCCAACCCACCTGACAGAAACTGTTGTGGTCTCCTATGGGCTGCTTTAATGAATCGATGAGTTAAAACAGGCAAAAAAGTCAAACATAGAGGGCATGGGTTCCTGAACACCACGTTTGGAATCTCACACTTGTTCTGGCTAAAGAAGCAAGCAGCACAGTAATATTGATTATCGTGTTTCCCAGGCATCGAGCTGGACGATGACGGAACCATTGATGGCGACAATGACTTCACCATCCGAGGACGCCTTATGCTATTGGTGGAGAAAGTATCGGCTCTTAAGAAAAAAATCGGCAACCCTCCAAAGGAGAAGGACAGACGGCCCTGTAAGTCTAGAGACTTGTGAACAGCAGCTTGTGGGTATGTGTATTCTGCTTTGTGTTCATGAAGAATATCAGATCAGGAATACTAAGAAAACCAACTAAATCTACTTTAAGTCCTTAGAGGCTGGGGAGTTTAGAATTTCTGCAATAAGAAATGAGTAGTTCTTGGAATTTCATCAGACACAGCTTAAAGAGAAGATCTGTAGGATCTTTTGGTGACAAAAACCAATACAAAACAAAAGTCATGCCTTTTTGTTAGTGGGTGTTCTGACAGTCGAATCAGCAGGAAGTTTTTTTATCAGATTTCATTCACACCTTTCCTTCAGTTGTATATTTTCCGATTCTTATCAATAATATTATTGAAGCCATGTTTGAAAATGTGAATTTTTCCAAACAGAAAACAGGTGAAAGCTAAAAGTCTGTCATTTGTCTAGGTCAGGGGTCTGTAACCTGTCACGTCTGGCTCTTCTACTTCTCCATTGTTGCTCTCTAGTTAAAGAAAATTACAAAGCTTTTAGTTTAAAAAATCACAGTAAAATAAAAAACCCATATCACTCTGCAAGCCTCCAAAGCACAGTAGCCATATTGTTTCATTAATTGAGAACTAAACATTTTGACAGATTCCAGTGTTTTAATTGCACCTTATGGTTCAAAAATACAATTACTTAGCTCTGTTTTAATTTTAGAAAGTTAGATGTATGAATTTTTGGCTAAGAAACACTGCAAACATTTAAAAATAAAATGTTTTTTTCATTGCTGATGTTACATTACCTAACACTAGCTTTGCTCCATCGAGAGGATCCTATGTGACACAGGAAGTCTTTTATTTTGAAACGAAATCTTGTCATTATCTGTTAAAAGTTATAAACGGTTACATATTTGGGAAAGAAAATCTATTTTCTTTTAAAGTTTGTTTTATCAATGAAAAAATATAAAGTTTATTTATATTTTGCATAAAAATAATAATAACACAAATACAAAGTAGGGTCTTATTTTCTGAAGGATGTGTGGCTCCTGCTGGGTTTTTTCAGTGAGAAATCGACCCAAAAGGTTCTTTAATTGTTAAAGGCTGCAGACCCCTGGTCCAGATTGATGTTCTGCCTTTCAGAAGAACACAACAGATAAATGAGTAATTCTTTACATTCTGTTTTTTTCTAGTTTCCTTATTCGTTTTTGCACGTGCGCTTGTGTGTGCACAGGTACTTTACATCAGCTGATTTCAGACACGATGGTCCGCTGGGCTCAAGAATCCGTGATTGAGGATCCGGATCTGGTCAGGGCCATGTTTGTCCTGCTGCACCGCCAGTATGATGGCATAGGCGGCCAGGTATCAGTCTGCATACTTGTGATTATGTGTTTTAGTGTCATTATAGCTTCACAATCATTAATTTAATCCTTTCTAAAGACACAATGAACTCCTAGACATGTGTGTTTACGGGAATAAAAGAATAAAAGAGAGATTCTGAATAAAACAATCTCATTTGGATCGATTGATCAGTAATTGAGACAGAAACGCTGACACAGCAGAGTAACCTCTGACCTCCTCTGTGCAGTTCCTGTCTTTATGTCTGAGAATTTCAAACGTTTGCTTCTCCTCCAGGTGCGCGCTCTCCCAAAGACCTACACCATAAACTCCGTATCAGTTGAGGACACCATTAACCTGCTGGCTGCTTTGGGCCAGATCAGATCTCTGCTGAGTGTCCGTATGGGCAAAGAGGAGGAGAAACTGATGATCCGGGGGTTGGGGTGAGAACACGCGATGACTCTGTTCTGCAGCAGAACCCAGAGAACTTTGGGTTTGAACTCTTCCTGCGTTCTGCAGTGACATCATGAACAACAAGGTGTTCTACCAGCATCCCAACCTGATGAGAGCTCTGGGCATGCACGAGACTGTCATGGAGGTCATGATCAACGTTCTCAGCGGTGGAGACTCAAAGGTACCCAAAGAACAGCTGGTACTAGGGGTTAATATGATGATATTTTTCCGTATAGTCAATGATTTTAGTGTATTTGCGTAGATGTACAAAGTGAAACATTTACTCATCAGAAATTGGATGGGTGTCACAAGCCTGAGGACTTCCTTCTTGTCTGTTTCTGCAGGAAATCACCTTCCCCAAAATGGTGGCCAACTGTTGTCGCTTCCTGTGCTACTTCTGTCGAATCAGCCGTCAGAACCAGAAGGCCATGTTTGACCATCTCAGCTATCTGCTGGAGAACAGCAGTGTTGGGCTGGGTGAGTTAGAGGCAATTATACATAGCTGATCTGCACCCTCTCTGTAAAAGACACATAGCAAGGGGTCCCGCTGTGCTTTGAACCTTTTTCCCAGCGCCTTCACCACAAACTTCACAGTGTGGGGCTCCGACAGTTCTTCCTATTCTTCCCTTACACTGAATACTTCCCTTAAGCCCCTGTCACACTAGGCTGCGATTCTACGGAGTTCACACGGGGTTATGAAATTTCTCAGAACGCCGTAGAAACGCAGGAAAATGAAGCGAAAATTGTTTCAATTTTCGCAAGATGGAGATGTCTCCGCGCTTTCACGGCGATTATGGCGTTCCTACGGCGCATCCGTGGCGTGCTACTGCGTTCCCACAGAGTTTTACTTGGCGTTTCACTGCGTTGTCACGGCGTGCTGACGGAGTTCACACGGCGCGCCAAGAGTTGTCACTGCGTGCCCATGGCGCGTGCACGGCGCAGTTGCCAGAGCGTCCCTATGACGTCACGGCAGCGTGTATATATAAGCCAATAGTCAGTCAAACCCGCACTGTTCCTGCCTGTTCCCCAAAGCATCATGACAGGAAAAAAAAGTCGAGAGAGGGCTACGAAAAAGCAGCCCCCCAACCCCACTGCACCACCGTCTCCTCAACATGCGGCAGTGGAGCTGCTTCCGCCTGACTTTCCATCCCCATCAAGGTCAAGCAGCCCTTCCATCCAGGCACAAAAGACGATGACGGTCCTGACTCCTGCTGAGGAGGACGATATGGCTATCTCTATATGATATCTCCTTGCAAGCGCCCCTGTCTACAGCTGCGTCCTTGTGGCGATTATGTGCGTCCTGAGTGCGCGCCTACGGCGCTCCTGTGGCGCTCTCGGCGTTCTCAGTGCGCTGCTACGGTGCTGCCACGGCGCGCACATCAGAACGCCATGAACACGCCGAGCCACGCATCCATGCCACGCGTCCATGGAGACACCACGGCGTCCATGGAGATGTCACGGCGTCCATGGAGATGTCACAGTTATGCTACGGCGCTCATGGCGACCTTACTGCGTTCACCTCAGCGTTCTGCATTTTTTGATGGACGCCGTGCGATCGCAGCGAGAACGCTGCCCTGGTGTGACAGGGGTTTTACCCCTACAGCTTCTCCCTATTCCTATATTCAGCCCTCCAAACGGAGAGTTATGAAAAAATAGGGCCTTCAAATTTGGACGTCACTTCCATTTGATGACATCATCAATAGTCGCCGGTCACCTACGTTAGCACGTAGCTTCTAGCGCTCGTAAATACATAACAAAATTGGTTTTAGTACTTTAAAAAGGCCATGCTAAAACAAAAAGTTATTACTTCCATTTAAATGTAAACTCCTGTGCTTCAGAGCACACTCAAATGAAGTCCTCGGCTCATGAGGGTTAGCCCTTAAAAAAGCAATTTTGGGTAGCCCTACCCCTTTAAATGGCCCCACAATTGGAAAGGTAGAGACAAGCCGTAGGGGAAGGATTTAGATTCTGTCTATGTCTGCGCTCCGCAGGCAGACACAGTGGCCAAACGGCAACAGCAGCTAACACCAACAAGAACAGTTAAGCTAACTCCAAGATGGCTGTGGGGAAGTCTGCAGTGCTAGCTAGCAGCAGCGTAGCTAGCTCTAACCGGGAGAGGTGTTCTTAGCAAGCTGAAAAAGTGTAAGAGCTGAGTAAAGATGCTAATGACAGGCCTTTATGAAGAAAGGGGACTGCCCTCCTGTCAATGTGTGTCATCTGCCCAAAGACGTGAATAGAGATATCTTCAGCCAGACATGCGTTTGTGTGATATCCCAGTGCATGTGTTGTACCAAGTGAAAGGGAACTGTTTATATCATTCAGCTTATCACCAGCATTTCTTAAAGACCCACTCCGATGTTTTCTCTGTGTTGTAACATGTTTTTTTTCGTCTTTTTCTGATGTTGAGGAACACATTTTAAGATAATTAAGCTAAAATTGGCATTTTTCGTGTTTTTTTTTTTTTTTTTAATCTTTGTGAATCAGGAGCAGACAAAAAATGCAATTTGAAAAGGTGTTATTATTAACTAGAAAAGCTCCCAGCTCTGAGCTTTAAGCAATGTTAGGGGAATAGGAGGTGGGGTTGCCATCAACTCAGAGGTGCTCTACAGAAAGTATCCCCTAGAAAATGACAGGTTTTTTTCATTTTTGGCCAAAAATGAGAATCGTAATCAAAAGACCACTGGGAACGCTTTTACAATATATCTAAATATGATCAGAGTGGGACTTGAAGTATTTTACTAACATTCCTAAAGTATTTTGTCAGGACGACTATTTCTTTGACATTGCTTTAGTATTCTATTAGCCTTCCTTGAGCGTTCCAGTAGCTCTCTGGTAGCATAATCCATAATTTTACATTACATACGTCATTGTACAGCAATGTTGTGCCGATCCAGAGGACATACCAACTCAGACTTATCTAAGTGTACCAAATGGCTGTTTCATGTAACCTCATAGAAAGAAGGAAATAAACTGCTCCCAGATTAGATAAAGGCATATCGAGGTATCTAAAGGGCTACTTTCTCCTGGTGTCATCAGCATCTCCATCAATGAGAGGCTCCACTCCTCTGGATGTAGCTGCAGCGTCTGTCATGGATAACAATGAGCTGGCTCTGGCCTTAAGAGAGCCGGACCTGGAGAAGGTGAGGCTGACACATACACACACACACACCTATACCTATAGTATGAGGGTAAAATGGGTTTATGTGATGATCTTGAACATTTGTAAATTTATATATTTATGAGGTTTAACTGCTGCAGTGTAGTGTGCCATCTGATGTGTGGCTCACCTGTGCAGGTGGTGCAGTACCTTGCTGGCTGTGGGCTGCAGAGCTGCATTATGCTGGTCCATGAAGGCTATCCGGACATCGGCTGGAATCCTTTGGAGGGCGAGCGTTACCTGGACTTCCTGCGCTTTGCTGTCTTCTGTAACGGTGAGAGCGGTTCGAGTTCCCTAACTCTTTTCGTTGGTGCACTCTGGTGTTTTCACTGGCGCGTCTCTGTGTCCAGGTGAGAGCGTGGAGGAGAATGCTAACGTCGTGGTGAAGCTTCTCATCCGCCGACCGGAATGTTTTGGCCCCCCCGCCACGTGGGCGGCGACGGGTTGCTGGCAGCGATGGAGGAAGCAATTAGGATCTCTGAAGACCCATCCCGAGACGGTCCTTCTCCAACATCTGAGAGCAGCAAAAGCCTGTAAGACATCAAAACACCAATGTTTGAAGTAACGATGGAAATCAGCCTCAGGGTCTTCGTCAGTGGTTTAGACCATTGATAGAATATGAGAACTGGACTGAGTAATCCCCCCCGTGTTCCAAACAGGAAGTATTTGCTTACTCCAAGAAGCCAAAATCCCCATAGACTTCTATTAAGACACTAACAGCTTTTAATTATTCTATTTGTAACAGTTTTTGCTCTGATTCTTTTTTTGATGTTTAATTTTTTTCTCATGAGATTTTATCTGTGTCAAAAGGTATTCAGGTAAACTGACCAATCAGAAGTCTCAGAAATATTTCGTCTCACGTTGAACTTTCAAAATGTTTGTTTGACAGATTTCATGTTTTCTGCTTTCAAGTGGCGGGGGTGGGGACTTGTGACCAGCTCACTCCTGATTGGCAAGAGTGGTTGCCATAGAAGCAATGACTCAGACCAATTTGAACCAATCACTGCTTACCGACAATATCTGGTTCCAACATGGCAACGTCCGTATTCATTTACAAAGCCTTTAAAAACCAACTACAAAAAAAAAAAAAAATTTCAAGGAGAATATAGATTAATATAAATATATAATGAATTGTATTTATGATTTTTAAAGAATATTTTTCCTCATGACATTTGTATAATTTATATTAATGTGTTATCTTAGCAGATTTCTGAACCTTCCTCTGCAGGCTGACTGCTGGCTCAGTGTCTGCAGGAACACTGGAGGATCATCTGTGATCTTTTCTGATCCCAGGACTGAAAATATATCCATCTATCCTCCTCCACCTTCGGAAGGACACTTTTCTTAAACCTTTTCAAGACAAATATTCAGCCTTATAAACCCACTCTTTTGATCTTTTTTCAAAATGTTCCCAGTGGTCTTCTTATGATGATTTTGTCATTTTTTAGCCAAAAGAAAATAACCCTGTGTTGTTTTCAAGAATATAGTTTCTGGAATAATTTATTAGAAATGTATCTTTTAGTTGCAAACCGTTGGTGCAAAACAACTCTAAGAATCTTTTTCTTTGTATATTTACATTTTATTAATCTCCAAATGCTTTGTGTGGTCTGTTTACAGCAGTGACCTGTAAGGGGAGGAGGAAGATGACACCATTCACATGGGGAACGCCATCATGACCTTCTACTCTGCTCTCATTGACCTGCTGGGTCGCTGTGCTCCAGAGATGCATGTGAGTGACAACAGACTGCATCAACACTCATGCATGAATCTAATGCTAACTACAAAACTGTTTTATAACAGCTCATCCATGCCAGCAAAGGTGAGGCGATCCGCATCCGAGCCATTCTGAGGTCTCTGATTCCCATCGAGGATCTGGTGGGCGTCATCAGCATTCCTTTCTCCATGCCCAACGTGGCCAAAGGTGAGGAAATCCACCAGCAGCAGTGACCTGAGGAAGCAGTATCTCAGGGGTCGCTGGATCAGCAAAATAAACATACTATGCCTTCTGGAAATTTGCTTCATAAGATAAGATAAAGATACTTTATTGATCCCTGCCAGGGAAATTTGCACGTTGCAGCAGCACTGTGTACAGACACAACATTCAGCAAACAGACAATCAACCAACAGCAGTAAATAATAAGAAAAATTAGTAGAGAAATTTTTAAAAAATAGTTCGGGGAGCACCACTCTTTTAACAGTTTTCCAGACAGACATCCAGTGGGTTTATCTGCGGCACAAGGCTGATGAGTTATATAGTCCAATAGAATGAGGCAGGAATGATCTCTTGTAGCGGTTGGTGTGGCAGCGAAGTCGCCTTAGCCTCTTAGAAAAGACACTTCGCTGTTGGTCCAGTGCAGGATGGAGTGGGTGCTGAGGATTATCCATGATGGATACGAGTTTGTTCAAGGTCCTCCTCTCCATCACTGCTTCAAATGCTTCCATCTTGCATCCAATAACAGAGCCAGCCTTCCTAATGAGTTTGTTCAGTTTCTTCGTGTCACTGGCAGCAATGCCACCCCCCCAGCAGACCACAGCGAAGAATAACGTGCTAGCCACCACAGACAGGTAGAAGATTTCCAGCATCTTGCTGCACACGTTGAAGGACCTCAGTTTTCTCAGGAAGTAGAGTCTGCTGCAGGCCTTCTTGTACACAGCTGTGCTGTTGGTCTTCCAGCTCAGTCTGTTGTCGACAATCACTCCCAGGTATTTGTATTCTTCCACCTCTGCCACATGGAGAGACGGTTGTTGCTTATGGAAGTTGATCACCATCTCTTTGGTCTTGTCGACATTGAGCAGCAGGTGATTAACTCCAGCCCACCTCACAAACTCATTCACCACCTTCCTGTATTCCTCTTCCTGTCCGCCATTAATACAGCCGACGACGGCAGAGTCATCAGAGAACTTCTGAAGATGACACGACTCTGAGTTGTACTGGAAGTCACTGGTGTACAGAGTGAACAGGAAGGGTGAGAGAGCGGTGCCTTGTGGGGCTCCAACACTACTGATTCCCACGTCGGACATGACACTTCCCAGCCGGACAAACTGTGGCCTGTCTGACAAGTAGTCGGTGATCCAGGAGACCAAGGACCCGACCCACCGCCCCAGCTTCTCGCCCAGTATCCAGGGCTGGATGGTGTTGAAGGCACTGGAGAAATCAAAGAATGTGATCCTCACAGTGTCCCCTCCACCGTCCAGGTGAGAGTGAGCTCGCTGCAGCAGATAAATGACAGCATCATCCACCCCCAGGCGTGGCTGGTAAGCAAACTGGAGAGGATCCAAAGATGGTTTCACCAGCGGTCCCAGGTGGGCCAGCAGAATCCTCTCCAGAACCTTGACTACGTGAGACGTGAGGGCAACTGGACGGTAATCATTTGGACCAGATGGGGAAGTCTTTTTGGGGTCAGGAACCAGACATGCGGTTTTCCAGAGGGCTGGGCTGGGAATATTTATGGGAATATTGAAAAAGTCATTTATGTACATAAATAAAAAGAAAGTATAAGTTAAATATTTTGTTGAGAGCTTGTTAACCTGCTTTACATTGATGAAGTTGGCCTGGATCATATTTCTTCTAAACCTTTCCAGTGGTCTTTTTAATTATGATTATGTCGTTTTTAGTGTTCCTCCTGTCCTACCAAACATCTGCCTGAAGTCACATATGGCCCGCCTTGGAGACTGTCATTCTGGAATTCATTTTACAGGGTATTTGTCTGTCATGGTGATGGTCTTGATGTGACTTTTTAAGCAAAGGGCTAAATTCCAATTAAGTTTTTTTGGTCACTTTCTTTATCATCAATGAACACTCAGGTGTTAGTGGGTGGAACCTCACATAAACACGCTATTTTTTCCAACAGCATTTTTTTCGTCTGATCCTGATTCACACTGATTATTGAAACTTTAAGCTTAATATTTTTCTTTTATCTCGTCCATCATCAGAAAAATGCAACAAGGGGATGTTACAAACAGGATTTTTATCAGAGGGGGTTTTAAGCCCAACAACAACTTGTCTCAGCAGTTCTTGGTCAGTTTTTTATTTGATTTGCAGTTTTAGCAACACTTATGAGTCTGTCAAAATGAATTATAGTCCAAGACTTATTGTCCTTTTGGAGTGGGGAGGGTCTGCTGAGGAGTAGCTCCGCCCACCATCTGTGCATCTGAAAAAAAGATGCTTTTGAAAAAGGAAAATGAGAACCATTGTAGCACTGCTAAATTAACACACAGTTTACAGTTTGCATTGAAAAAGTATATACCGGTATAGGGTGAGACTGAAGTGGAGTCTTTGATGGGGAGGGTTTGAAGACTCTAGTTTGACTTGTCTGGAAAACAATTTCTTTGACAGTTTTTTTATATAGCTTAATCTTCCAGGTTAAAACTGTCTCCTAGCCTATACACCCATGCTTTGTTATCTTTAAGGTCTCCTGTTAGCAGCTGCATCAAGAGAGTTTGAAATACCTTCATAGCCAGCACCTGTTAACTTACCCTGTCATGTTTTATGTGTTTGGTTCCTCACAGACGGGGTGGTGGTGGAGCCAGACATGTCGGCAGGTTTCTGTCCAGACCACAAAGCGGCCATGGTCCTGTTTCTAGATCGCGTTTATGGGATAGAAGACCAGAATTTTCTCCTGCACCTCCTTGAAGTTGGGTTCTTGCCAGATTTAAGAGCTGCCGCCTCACTGGACACTGTAAGTGTGTGGTTTTTATGTTTCCTCTTCAGCCTTATGTACATTGAACTTTAGGGTAAACAGAACTGTCCCAGGATTCATACTAATAGATTAGCCCAGATTAAGAATATACATCCTCCTGACTACAAGCAATGCAAATTTGCCCTCTGTAGAGGACATTTATAAACTTAAATATCACCCAACTAAAGCATTCTATTAAATCAAGTTGTTTTGGTATCTACATGGAACCTTTGAGGGTTTTTATTGATTCCTAAATGTGAAGAAGTGTTCTGGGAATTGTACATTTGGTGGATTTAAAACATTTTTGACTTGACAAAATGTATATTTCTGGCGGTTAGGATAGTTTTCAGGTCTAAATAAGATATTAGACTCAAACACATTTTAATATATGATGACTTAGGACTAAAAAATTATATTAGTCACTGATGAATATTTTCATGACACCTTATTTACCTCAGCAGCTGACTTCTTAATGCATAACTTCCCTTCATAAACCTCTAATCACCAGATAAAGCTTCCATTTTAACCACTTGAACACTGAACTCTTAATGCCAGTCCAGACTTCTGTCAAAATGAGTAAACAGAACTCTCCTGCAGAATGTAAAAACACATTTATCAAGTTTCTCAGATGTTTACATCACAGACCAATGTAGAGCGAAGGGCTAAAGTGTCTCTTTTTAGTAGAAAGCTGAACAGTGAGCAAAGAAATTCCCAACTCATTCCAAAATGATCTTCTTCTTCTTCTTCTGTCTCTCGTCTTCTTCAGGCTGCTCTCAGCGCCACCGACATGGCGCTCGCCCTCAACCGGTACCTGTGCACTGCAGTGCTGCCTCTCCTGACCAAGTGTGCTTCTCTGTTCGCCGGGACCGAGCCCTTCGCTTCCCTGATCGACTCCCTCCTCCACACGGTTTACCGCCTGTCCAAAGGCTGCTGCTTGACCAAAGCCCAGAGGGACTCCATCGAGGAGTGCCTGCTGGCGGTGTGCGGGTGAGTGCGGGCCACGGATACATAAACTGTGCTGCTCAGGAGCAGGCTGAACTGTTTCTGAACAACTGGTTGGTTGACATACAGCCTAGAAAAAGTCATGCCATTTCAAAACATTCCTTTTCTGGTGTTTTTTCATTTCATGCTTCAGAGTCTTCCGAAGTTCTTCATATGTTCACGGTTTTCCCAGCATTCCTGAAGGCATTGCTGTCTTCAGATGATTCTGACTTTAACAAATATTTGATAAAACAGGACAAAAACTGTTAAAGATCCAGATGAATAATCTCAACAAATGGTCAAATTTAAATGCTGATTGAAAATCTGGAGATCCATATAAAGGTTTAAAAATTAAGTCAGGCATATGTAGCTGCTGCCCGTCCTCATGACCCCGCCCAGCTGTATGTCATTTCTGAATTTCAGGGTGACATATTGTTATCTTTTAGCGCTGATTCATGCTTTTCTCACAACCTGTAGCAAACTGAGGCCTTCAATGATGCAAGACCTCCTGAGGAGGCTGGTGTTCGACGTCCCACTGCTCAACGAACACACCAAGATGCCTCTGAAGGTGAGAAGCCCCCCTGATATATGCAAATACATTTGAATTTTCAAGCATAAATAAGACAAATAGTAAAGAGAGAGTTGCTTTTTTTCGAAATATTAATTAGTTTCAAATTCTTTAGAGGTCTATATAACTTTCTTTCAAAATAAAATACATCTTGTACCATGTACAGTCATCTCAATGCAGGAAATGTAGTACTAGGTGGTGTCATTACTGATGAAAAATAAACAGTTTGCGTTTCAAGCTACTCCTGACTTCTCAGCTGCTGACCAATCACTACGAGCGATGCTGGAAGTATTACTGCCTGGCTGGAGGGAGCAGCGTCTGAGGAAGAACTTCACCTCTCCAGGAAACTGTTCTGGGTGATTTTTGATGCCCTGTCCTGTAAGGTGAGACTGTTTGAATGAACATCAGAGAGGATTCCTCACCTTCCTCTCACACTAGCTTACAGCTCCTCATAAACAAAACATTACTGCTGCAACAAAAGTGGCAAAGAGTATTGGAGCTATTCAACTGTACAGTTTTGATCTGGATTCCAGGTCAGACGAGGAAAACAAAGACTTGCATCAGAATGTGGCGGAGCTTTTGGCCCACCCACTGTATCAACCTTCCTCACTACTACAGACTTTATCTAACAGCATTTTTTTTTTGTCTGTTTCACTACAATTGGAATGAAGAAATACTCAGAAATGTAGTTTTAATCCTTATTTTCTTTATGGATGTCCTCCATCGTCATACAAATGCCACAAAAACATGTAAAAAAACACCAAAAACACAACTTTCATTGGAGTCGGTCTTTAAAAGATGTAAATCAGAGATTTGACTCCTAAATGTAAGTGACCCCTAATCTTTACCACTAACTGGTCCCCAAAGACTCAGCTTGTTTTCTGGATTAAAGGATAGTTTTTTGGCATGGGGGTATACTGTAGGCTCCTTTACTACTATGATTCCTTGCCCTCAGCTAGTAAACTTCCTCCTACCTGTCTCTAGGAAGTGAATTAGTGTTGCCACAAACGATTATTTCTTTTTCCAATTAGTCGACTAATACGGTCATGCACAAACTGGATGTAAAGCTCACATCTTAACCATCATTATTAGCTTTAAACTAACTAAAAACTAGATACATGGCATTATCTGTGATAATGCGAGTGTGATTGTTGTAAGATGAATTTGGCTGCTGATGATGCTGAAAATGATAGCAAAGCTGATAGCTTAAAACACTGAAACTGATAGCCTAATAACATATTAGTTAAATGCCAAATTTCCCTGAAAACTGAAAAAAGCCCTAAGTTAGCCAAACAGCTAGCATGCAGCTGAACTATTAGCTAAATTCAAATTAGCTTAAAAGACAAAATTAGCTAAAATAGTGAGCATGTAGCTAAAAAGTTAGCTGAAATCCAAAATAGTCTAAAAACAAAAAAGCCTAAATTAGCTAAAACAGCAAGCATGCAGTTGAAATATTAGTCAAACTTCAAAACAGCCTAAAAGAACAGAAAAAGCCTAAATTAGTCAAAATATCTAGCATGTACCTGAAATATTACCTAAACTCCAAATTAGCCTAAAAAATCAATAAATAAATGCCAAAATAGTCCAAAAAGCTAATTAATAAATAGCTAAAGCTATTATAACTTTGCAATACTCCTACTACAATATAATATAATATATATATTATAATATAAAGTAATGACTAATTGACTATTACATTTGTCGTCAACTATTTTAACAGTCGATTAGTCGACTAATCGTGGCATCCCTAAAGTGAATAGATCGAGGAGCGTCTATGCTAAAGCACTCGCTGCTGCTCTGTGTGCTCCTGACAGAGCTACGACCAGGAGCTGTTTAAGCTGGCTCTGCCGTGCCTCAGCGCTGTGGCTGGAGCTATTCCTCCAGACTACATGGAGTCCAACTACATGGCCATGATGGAGAAGCAGTCATCCATGGACGCGGAGGAAAACTTCACACCGCAGCCAGCAGACACCTCCAAGTACGCAGGACTCATGACACACTGCTGTCCAAACTCAGAAGTGGCTCAGTTCTGAAGGTGCATCCCTTCAGCTTGTATCTAAACGTATTTTCCTTCCTCTTCATCAGCGTGACCATCCCTGAAAAACTGGACTATTTCATCAGCAGATATGCAGAACACAACCATGAGAGGTGGTGCACAGAGAAGGTAAAAAGACAACTGCTCACTTCATCCTCATGGCGTATACTTGTATAGCGCTTTCTACCCTCCTTCGAGGTCTCAAAGCGCTGCACAGTCACAGACCCATTCACCCATTCACGCACACATTCATACACTGGTGGTGGCTCCGCTGCCGAACACTGGCGCCAACCTCCCACCAGAGGCAATTTAGGGTTCAGTGTCTTGCCCAAGGACACTTCGACACATGGGCGGGGCAAGGAATCGAACTCACCATCTTCCGATCCTGGGACGACTGCCCTACCACTGCAAACTCAAGTGTTGGTGGTTCTACATGTCTTGACAGCTAAAGACATTCTGGTACTCCTTGCTACTGATTATTTCAGGTGTTCCCACACTCTGCTTACACCTGATGCAGGTAGTCAGCAAAAGCAGGCTGGCTGAAAGAGGGTTGGACTGCCCTGACTCACCCTGAAAGAGCCACCATAAAAGTTTTTGTCATCTTTATCCCATGAATTGTATCGAGGTGTGACATAAACCAACAATAAAACAAACTTAAATTCTAAACTAGGAAGGAATATGACAGTCAAAAGTTTGGCGAAACAAAATGTATCTTTCGTTAAGAAATGAGAATTATTTGAATACTATTTTTTTCAACAAAAAATTGATATTTGTTTTTTTTTTTTTTATATATTAATGCAGTTATTAAATGATGTCTGGCTGAAAAATTAACCCCTAAGCATATTTACCTTAGTAAATCTGAGTGGGATCTGGATACAGACCAGATGGGAGCTGACAATCATTAGCCGGAATAAAGTCCAGAACCGGAACCACAGCATTTATACTGCTATGTCACAAACCTACATTAATGTACTTCTTAAAACTCAGTTTTTTATTTTGACCTCTTTTTTTAGCTCTTTGCCTAAATCTTCGCCTTAATGACAGAAATCTCATGCTAAAAGCACAAATCTTCAGTATTTCTGCTTTATAGCTGATTTGGCCCCCAGCTACATTTGTTAACAATAATCTCTGGCTACAAACATGTTGTGTGTCAACAGTTCTAATGTGGGCAGTGTTCTGCCATCCAGGTTGCTGGATTGTTAAATCAGAGCGCCATCATTTCAGTTCTATGGATTGTCTGAAGAGCGTTATTTTACACATTCATCCATGAGGGTTGATGATGCCACTGATTAACACCAGTCAGAGTAAAAGAATGGCTTGATTTCAAACATGAACTGCTTCTCTTGTTTTGAGTAAAACGGTAAAAAAAAAAAAAAAAAAAATACAGTACTTCTCATGAACAAAACGTTTGTCAGAACCACTTTCTATCATGAAAGCATTAGCAAGTCTTGTTTTTGTTTAGATTTCCAGTGGATGGTCACACGGTGAAACCATGTGTGAGAGCAGTAAGAGCCATCCTCTTCTGAAGCCTTACAAGAGCCTCACTGAAAAGGTTGCTTCTCCAAACGGTTCAGATCTGCAGGTTGTAGCTTCAGTCAGCTGTCCTGTGCATCCTGTTTGTGATATGTGGAGTTTTGCTTCATGTTGGTCTCAGACATGAAAAAAACGCTAAACGTCCACAAGCTCCTCCTCCACTTAAAGCAGTGTCTTCCTATCATGCACCAGTTTCTGTAAACATAGTTAGGAAAACAGAAACACCTTCAGGTTCAACCTGGAGGTTTAATACGTCTCTGTTAAAAGATCAAGAGTTTATTGAATTCTTTAAAAAAGAGTGGACAACCTTCTTAGAATTTAACAATACTCCTGACATATCACCATGTGTTTTATGGGAAACCAGCAAAGCAGTTATGAGAGGTAAAATCATTTCTTATTCAACGCATAAAAAACGTAAAGAGAAAGCAGATTTAATAGAACTGGAAAATAAAATAAAAAATCTGGAGACTGCTTATGCTGCTTCTGCACAAGAACACATCCTGGGAGATTTAAAAAAATTAAAACTTCAGTTAAATGACATAATTAATAAACAAACGCAATTCCAAATACAACGACTCAGACTAGAAAGATTTGAACACTCTAATAAATCTGGCAAATTTCTAGCCAATCAGCTTAAAATTAATAAAGAAAAATCAACAATAACATCTATTGTTGATCAGTCAGGAAATGTCACTCATGACCCAATCAAAATCAATGATACGTTTAAAGATTTTTATCATAACTTATATACTTCACAGACCAACCCATCAGAGCAAAGCATCAACTCATTTCTTAATAATATAAACCTTCCCAGATTAAATGAAGCTCAAGTCACAGACTTGGACTCTCCGCTCTCATCATCTGAACTTCATGATGCTCTGTTACTCATGCCAAACAACAAAGCTCCGGGGCCGGATGGCTTTCCTGCAGAATTTTATAAAGAATTCTGGGAGCAGCTGGCAGAAACTTTTTATAAGATGGTTACATTTATCAAGGATGGCCAATCAATGCCATCTAACATGAACTCTGCAAATATAATCCTACTTCTCAAACCAGAGAAAGATCCCACTGTTCCTTCCAGCTATCGCCCCATCTCACTGATTAACGCAGATGTTAAAATTATTTGTAAAGCTTTAGCACAGAGAATAGAGAAAATCACTCCTCATATAATTCATCATGATCAAACTGGATTTATTAAAGGTAGACACTCGAGTGACAATGTCCGCAGGCTAGTTAATGTTATAGATTTTGCCACTATTAAAAAGCATGAAATGAGCATACTCTCGTTGGATGCTGAAAAAGCATTTGACAGAGTAAACTGGAAGTTTCTCATCGCTGCCCTCCATAAGTTTGGGTTTGGGGAATCATTCATTGATTGGATTAAAATATTATATCATAATCCAAATGCTTCAGTCAGAACAAACAAACAGACGTCCGGCAGGTTTTTTCTTGGAAGAGGAACCAGACAGGGCTGTCCACTCTCCCCCTCTCTCTTTGCAATATTCATTGAGCCTCTGGCCGCAGCAATAAGACAGAATGAGAACATTAAAGGAATTAAAACAAAACATGACCATCATAAAATTAGTCTTTATGCTGATGACATATTACTCTTTTACACAAATCACGTTCAATAAGTGAAACAATAACTATCATTAATGAATTCTCCCTCATCTCAGAATACTCAATTAACTGGAATAAATCAGTTTTATTACCACTAAACAGTAATGCTGAGCAATCACTCTCAATACCGATCAAATCAGGCAATATTAAATATCTAGGTGTTCATTTCTCCTCCAAACTATCAGAACTGGTGCAGCTAAATTACACCCCATTACTGAAAAGCATTCAGGATGATCTAATTCGATGGGTCAACCTGCCCCTGTCACTCATGGGCAAGGTAGCCACAATAAAAATGAACATCTTGCCAAAAGTTAATTATCTATTTACAATGATTCCTAAACAACCTCCACAAACATGGTTTAAAGCTTTAGACTCGCCATATCCAGTTTTCTATGGAATAATAAACCACCTAGAATCAGCCTTAAAACTTTAAAATCAGCAAAAAGATGTGGAGGTTTAGAACTACCAAACTTCAACAATTACTTTCTTGCCAACAGAACAATACATCCTAAAATGGTTAAAAAAACCCAGAAAGTAATTCATGGATGGACTAGACGAAGTGGAAAGATCAAGCTGTCAGAACTACCAATCAGCCAACAATAAAAAAAACACGATAGTTTCCAGAGTATTAATATAAACACCACCTTACTAGCCTGGTGGGATTTTCTCAAAGCGTCAAGTCCCACATCGTAAACGTGTAAAATGACACCCATCTGAAACAACCCCAGACATCCTTATAAACAAACAATGTTACACTTCCCAGCCTGGCAAGCAGGGGGCGTAACACTATTAGAGCACTTAATTATTGATAGAAGATTTATAACACCACAGGAACTACAAGATAAACATGGAATAAGTCACTTCTTGGAATATCAACAACTGAAATCTATAATTACATCAAAATTAAGTACCAGGATAATGACTTACAATTACAAGAAATAATTACCTCTTTGTTTAAATTTTCAATGACTAAGATTCTTTCAAAAATATACAAACTCTTATGCAACCTAGACAATAATATTTCAATTCCAATAACTAAATGGGATGCAGACCTGAGCAGGAACACAGACCAAAGTTTCTGGACAGAAATGTGTCTTAACACCTTTAAACTGACTAAAAGTCCAAACTTACAACTAATCCAATTCAAAACTCTCCATAGAATTTATTATACTGGACAGAGGATGTTCAAGATGGGTCTCAGATGCTCAGACATTTGTGAGCACTGTGACAGTAATTCACCTGACAGCTTCATGCATGCACTGGCAGCAGGTCTGTGCTGATCTATCAGTCTGGCTAAATGCTTCAATCACAGCTTCACCGTCACTTTGTGTGCTTGGTGACATGAGTGCCATCGATATAGAGGGAGGATTAGTATCTGTAATCTTCATAACTCTTTGTATAGCAAAAAAAACTATTTTATTAAATTGGAAAAGCAAGAAAAATATCAACGTTAATCAATACAGGAATCTGCTCTTTGATTCATATCAGCTTGGAAAAAACATCAGCTAAAGTTCAGATAACTTGGAAAGAATTCAGTCTCTCTGGTCTCCGATTGCTGAGTCCATGATTTAGGGGTGGCTTGGGTGTCCCCGCGTCTTTGTTGTCTGCGGGCTGTAGGCGGGGTTGGGCTCTCTGCGCCTGACTGGGGCGTGGGGGGCTTTGGTGGTGGGGGTCTGGCCTGGCGTCTGGATGGGGGGGCAGGGGTGCCGTGTGGCGCCCGGGCCTGGGTGGCGGGGGGTGGGGTGTGCAGTGGGTGGGGGGCCTGGCTCGGTCTGGGGGGTGGTCTCTTGCTTGCGTCGGGTGGCTGGCGTGGGGCCCCTTCCTGGGGGGTGCCGCTTGCGTCAGGGGGGCGGCTTGCCTGCACCTGGGGGCTGGGATCACTCCCTCTCTGGCTCTGGGGGCGGGGTGGGGCTGCCTCCTTGGGGCCCGCCGTTGCTCCGGGCGGCGCCCGCTTTTGCCGCGGGGTCTTGGGGGGGTCGGGGGGGGCGGTTTGCCCCGTCTGGGGGGGGGGGGGCTTTCCGTGGGGAGCAGGGGGTCCCATTTGGTACGGGGCCTGGGCGGTCTGGCGTGTTGTGGTCTCTACTGAAAATTCGGTGGGGCCGCGGCTGGTCTGGCCGCCTCGGTCCTGTTGGTGCCTGCCCAGTACACCCACGGGAGAGGTGCTTGGGGGCGGGAGCTGGGATCTGTCCCCGGGACTGGCTCCTTCTGCCCCTCCCTCCTTGCGGGGGTGGGGGGTGCGGGGCCTGGGGGGTTGGCTCCGGGGGGGGGGCCCATGGGTGGGGTGAACTTGGTCCCAGCGCTGGGGGGAGCGGGGGACAGCGGTCCACCATCGGGGGTCGGTCAACCAACTGCCCCCAACCTACCCTCTTCCTCATACAAACATATATTAGGGTGAAGGGAGGTGGTTGTATTGCGGCGTGCTGCTGGGGGTGGACTACCTGCAAGTGGCCCTCCCTCCAGTGGCCGCCGCATGAGTCTGCCCCTCCCTTAGTCTTATTTGCACCTTAGACACGTAGGACCTTGGTGGGGGGGTGCTTGGACATCACTGCCAGCAAGCAGTAGATGTCCTCTAAGTGCCCTTTCCGCCAATTTTAACAGCATCTTAGACATGTAGGGCCGTTGGTGAGAGAGGGTGACGGGGCATCGCTGTGAGCGATCAGGAGATGTCCTGTCAAGGCCCTACTCACCAATTTTAACCGCACCTTGTAGTACACACACCTCTAACACCTCAAAATATACACTCTAACAAACAAACACGCATGCATCACACAAGGAAGGTGGGACTTTCGACCCTCTGTCCCCTACCCCATCCCTGGCGAGGGGGATGGAAACCCTCGGCCTAGTGGGTCTTGTCTCTTGGTGCCGGTCTCCTGGGCTCTGTGACCTCCTCGCCACGCTGGGAGAGGGATCCCCAAGATCTAACAGGGGATCAAACTACATCGGAGCCATGGGGTGTCCAGGTCTCGGTGGTTCGGGTTCCGGTCCCGGCTCTCGAGAAAATGGGCCTCTCCGGGACTCCATCAGTGGGTGTGCCTGGCCAGGCCTTGTTAACATCATTCCTCTGGGGCCCTCGTTCCTCTTGGGTGTCTCTCTGCTTGGCGGGGTGGGCGGCCCCTTCCCGGCTCGCCCCTGGACCTCCCGCGGCGGGCGCGGGCGGACGTCTGGAGCATAGAAGCGGGTCATCCTGGGGGAGCTCTGGCTCGTGCCTGGGGTGCGCGGGGATGCCGGCGCTGCTGGGTGGTGGTGTGCTGCTCCTCTGGGGTTGGGGGCTCTCCGGGTGTGGGCCTTGTGTTGGCCCTCTGGGCGTGGTGGGGGATTGCTGCTCTGCTGGGCGGGGGTCCGCGCTCTCTGTGCTCCCGTGCCTTCCGGCTCTCGGGCGTGGGGCCTCTGCGCGGTCCCGCGTGCCCCTGGTCGCCTGGCGGGGATTCTGCGGCTGACTGGTTCTCTCCATGGCTCCTGGCGGGTGTTGGGGGGGCCCGTGCTGCTGCTGCCGCCCCGGTGGGGGGCCTGGGCGTGGGGGTGGCCGGGCTCTCTCTCCTTCTATACATTCCATCAACATTCACATCAGCAAAACATAAACACTCACCTGAGCACAGGTGTCAGCTCACCTCGCACTAGCAGAATGTGTGATGGAATGAAAGGCTTTATTTGTGTCAGCTTCTATGATTGTGTGTGAGCTGCAGTGGTATTGTGTACATTTTTGACAACTTTAACCCTTCCGCTCTCCTTGGGGTCCAGATGGCTCCAACCACATATTGTTATGCGATTTCTTCCATGACAAATGTGGACGAAGGGGGACAGGATTTTATGTCTGCCATGGACATTAGTGAAACTCTGAAATCAGTGAAAAAAAAAAGTTCAGCGCACTGTCCTGTGGTGTCCAGATGACCCCACTTTTAATGTAAACAAGCTAAGGAGAACGGAAGGGTTACAGGTAAAGATTATTCTAGCCAAAAGGTATGTGTGTAACTGAGTGTGTGTGTAGACAGGCCCCGCCCATTCCAGATTGTTATTTACACCTGGTTGTTATAGGATGTTACTACTCTGTGTTACCTTCTTTGTTCTCTTAACCCCACTCTTTTATCCCCCCCCCTTTGTTTCCGTCCGGTCCCAACAAAAAAAAAAAAAAAAAAAAAAAAAAGAAAAAGATACAACATAATTAAAATAAAGTTTAGCATGAAATACAACAGGGGTTTATTAAGTATAAACCCCTGTTGGGACAATAAAATCTGTCCAACGCAAGAGGCTCTCAGCCCGTATCTGCTTGCCCAGCTGTTGGACAGGACAAGTTAAAAAAAAATAATAATAAAAAAAAAAAAATAATAAAGCAGTGTCTTCCATCAGAGACTAAAATGTAAAGGATTATTGTGCGCTAAATGAAAAACGATGTTGTTGCAGGACAGAGACATGTACTGCTGTTCGGTCAGAGAGTCTCTGAAGACCATGCTGTCGTGGGGCTGGTGCATCGACCGGAGCCGGGAAGGAGACCCCGCCAGTCTCCACAACAAGTCCAGACGCATATCTCAGGGCAGCCAGGTGATCAAACACTCAAAACAAGGTGATAGATTTTATTTGAAAGATCCAACAGAACATAAAGGTGCATCTTTTATTCCAGCTTTCTTTCAAAGGAGCTCCGGCTTTCACTCCGAGACCCATCGACATGAGCAATGTCACCCTGTCCAGAGACATGCAGGTGCACACTGTGACCCCTTCTCTCCTCCCACACATTCAACAAATATGAGGTTTTGAATCTGTAGAACAATGAACTGCTCCAACATCTCATGAACCTCTTATGTCTTCAGTCCATGGCAGAGCTGCTGGCAGAGAATTACCACAACATCTGGGCCAGGAAGAAGAAGATGAAACTGGAAGCCAAAGGTAAGACTTAAAACTGCCTTTCTACAAACAGCCTGAATTCAAACCAAATGTTACTACTGTTGATGAAGCTTGACAAATTTTCCAACTAAGAGGAGACATTTTGATGTTGTCTTCTTAAAGAGGAGCTCTATCTCTCTTGTTGACCTCGTTTCTCATCGCTGCTTTGCTTTGGACTCCAGGTGGAGGAAGCCATCCCCTGCTGGTCCCATACGACACTCTGACTGCCAAAGAGAAATCCAAAGACAAAGAGAAGGCTCAGGACATCCTCAAGTTCCTCCAGATCAACAGATACACTGTTTCTAGGTAGAAGATCTGCAGTATTACCAGTCCTGGTAAAGATGTTGATGGGTTTTTCTGAGTGATCCAAGTTCTAGAGGGAAAGTTAAGATGGAGGCTGTGTGTCGTTTCTGAACTTAATATATTCTGACTAAGCGATTTCCATCACAGTCGATTTTAATTACATTTTTGTTAATTGGATAAGCTTATGCTTTGTTTTTAAAAACACAAGATTTAGCTTCATTCTTTACCTTTCTTCCTTCAAAAGGGTTCAAAATAGCTTTTGCTATGTGACTGAGGAAGCGCATTTAATAGGGATGTCCTGATCAGGTTATTTTGACTCCGATCCAATTCCGAGTCATTTTATTAGTGTCTTCTAAGACTAAATCCCAAACAGATACTTTTTTACACGTTAAAAAAAATAAACCAATGTATTTATGTCTTTGTTTATTTCATTTTCATAGCACACAGCAATAAATTGCTTAATATTCTTGACTTGGTTGAAAATGAAAGGAGACAAAAAATAGCAAACTTATTATCTCTGCCCCATTTAACAAAATCAATTAAAATATTTTAACCAAATTTATCTCAATGCAAAATGAATCATCCGGTGGGTCTTCCATTCTTGTTTCCTTCATCCTATTTTATTATTTTGCTTTAACACTTTTCTGACTTAGCTAGAACAATCATTTAAAAACATTCAATATTATATTAGATTTATATTACATATTAAAATTATAATATATATTAAATTAGATATTAAATTTAATAGTGCAATATTTAATCATTAAATAGTAAAAAAATGTGCAAATTTAAACACAATTTTAAATAAATAATACAATTGAAATATTCAGCAGGCTAGTAAACGAATAAGAATGTAAAAAGTGTCCAAGTAAGGCCAGTAATGGGCTTTTCAGAACAGTAATCTCAATTATTATTGTCCTTTTTTTGACTTTAAGAATAAAATAGATGTTTTTCTTGAAGAAAACTAACATCTTTACATCATCTCAATGGAGTTTGTTCCTGTTTGCATCAATGTTTTTGGCCCTGATGATCATTCTGAACTGTGTGGATTCAGTGAACTCTGTGTATTGTTGCTGTTTTTGAAATTCCCAAATACCCAGATCATAACAAGGGGCTTGGGAGGATTTTCCACCCCAGTCTCTCAGTATACCCAAACTTGCCCCCCTCCTGACACTATGTTTGCACCCCAGACCGAGGCTGGCTATATCCGACAATGCATCAGCATTAAATAGCACTAATTGTGCTTTTCTGCATTCCGTCCCTCGGTGGCGCAGTGGCATAAGTAGTGACCTCCCAGTAAGAAGGTCAGAGGTTCAATTCCAACCTGAGGAAAATTCACATTTCATTTATTTCATCCCAAAACACTTCAATGCAGGTATTGAACACGGCAAATTATTATTACAAGCACCTGAAATTATTATTACAAGCACATTCAATCACACACTTGTAGCTTGGTGACTGTTTGCTATGTCTTTCAAATTTTTTTAAACGTCAACAACCACTCCTTCTGTATTCTCACTTTACAGGCCCTCATCTGTGGACAGCAGATGAAAAAATTGCTGCTGGCGCAAATTCATTTACGCTCTCCCGGAGAAATAAATACAATTCAAATCAAACTTTACTTTTAAAGGCAACAATTACGCTTACAACAGATCAGTTCAAATCTTCTTCATGTTTAGGTCAGTCATTTACAACTACGTATTACTACAAAATAAGCTCATGTCTATGAAGAAAATACATTACAACCATGCTTAAAGAGTTATCCTGATGTCTTTTTATTCATATTTATTGTGTATTTAGAAAAAAGAAAAAGAAAACATTCAACTAAATACCAAAACTACACAAGAAGATTTCAGGTACTGGAATTGAACCCATTTCCTTTTGATTCAAATCAATTCTGTAATCACTAAAGATTTCTTCATCTATGGACTTTTCACAATCTTTAAACAGGAATCAAGAGTTTGAGCACAACAGCATGCTAGTTTGGTATATTTAAGACTACAAAAAGACATTTTTTAAATTATCAAATTTAAATGATCATTTAGATTACTAAGAAAACTTGTTGGCTGTTTTAATATTTTAAAGAGTTTGGAATTTATAAACTGAACTTACATAACGAAATACATAAAAGTGTCAAAAGATACACATAATAAATAATTAAAAGAACAAAAAACTCAAAAGAATAAATATCTTAATGTAACATGTGTAAATATTATTGTTAAATTCTGTAAAATGTGTATTTGGCACCACCTTGTGGTGGAACCATGTACCTGCACTGCAGTATTAAAAACAAAGGATTGTGGGAACTCTTCAGATGAAAGCGGAGATTCCCAGCGAGGTAACGCCAGCATAAATTCTACGTCATGAGCAGAAATTAGCATGATTTATTTAAATATTATTACTAATTGTAATGTTGGTTTGGCTGCTGGAGAAACGGGAATTATTTTTAATCTTAAATATTTTGGCCATTTTAGTGGCATTTAATCGCTACTTGCTGATCTTTAGATTGGCCGTTGCAACGGTTTAACCATTAACTTTTGTGGTGGAAAAATAGTTGGATCCGATGGAATAAAGAAATGTTGTCAAACGGTTTTAAGAACCCTTCTCACTCTGACGTCAGAGAAAACAGTGACAAGGCCGTGAGCGAGATACTCAACTTCAGCTTAATGGATTTAGACGGGAAACCAAAGAACTAAACATTGTTGGAGACAATTTGCTATAAATAATAAAAGGTAACCTAACCACTTTCAACAGAAAAATGTCAGATATTTATTTTAGGAATGTCCTGCAGAACTGTATTCTTATTTCATGTCTTGGATCGTTCACAAATCTAAACACAAATTTGTTTGATATCCTCCAACATTGGATGAATAGTCAATTTCCTTTTTCTGGCAACAGTTTCTAATCATTTTGATCATGTTTTACCTTTATTTTTCCAGAAATCAGACACGGTTTTGAATAAAAACTAAGAGGAGAGACGTTAGAATCACGGCTGAGCTAACAGCAATTCATTCACCGCAATAGAAAACATTACAGCAGGAATACATTTGACTTTAATGTCAAACATGCTGGAATTGACTGACTTTTGCTCTACAGTGATTATGTGAGCATGGGAATTTAGGCAACTTTTAACTGGTGAGAAAAGAGCCGGTCAAAAAATGAATGGCTAAAATAAACGGCGAGACAGCAGATTGTTGAAGTGAGATTTGGTGTGCGATTGTCGCCATCTTGTGGTAAATGAAACACATTGCAGACTGTGTGTTTGCAGCTGAAAAAGCAAGATGAGATGCACATGAAAAATATCCATATTCCTGTGTCGACATTAAATAGAACGTTTGGATGTGTGGTCCAGTATAGCTCAGTGGTCGAGCGCTTGTCTTATTATCATGAGGTGTTTGGTTCAAAACCAGATATTTCTTATTTTCAAAATTACATTTTCACTTCACCAACTTAATACAAACTCTAAATACAAGTGTTTACGTCTAAGAATATCGGTAGGAAATGGCACTTGTTAATTCAACTCATAACCATTATTATTATTATCATTAAAACCTTGAGGAAATACTCAACCAAAAAGGTTTTTTGTAGATTTTTAAATCAGAAGTCATTAGTCAAGGATTTCTTCTTCAAAGATGCCCTGAATGCAACCAAACACTAATAGTTCTGTCATCAGTCCTCAGCATCTTGGATAATACAAGAGTGCTTCATCCCTCTCAAATACTTTTTATGCAATTTTTCACTTCTCAGAGTCACTTCAATCTTGCCTAATACATTGACTGATGTGGTTTATGTCATGCATTCATCGTAGACAGTCCACCTTATTTCTAGCCCCCATGAGCCTTTGCGTGAATTATGGGCGACACTTCCTGTAGACGCCAGAACTGGCATTTACATTACAACTGTAGAGCCCACAGTGCAATTCCTCTTGTTTTGGATCTATAACTACATAGAAATGTGGGAACACCAGCTGTCGTGTATTTATAGAGGCCACGTAACAATTCAGGTGCCTGCTAAAATTGAAGGATGACCTTAAAAAATGTCCAAACATAACTGTAGGAACTAAGAGTCTAGAAAACAACGAACTAATTCTAGAACTTAGAACTACGGAGATGTGACGCCAGATACTTGGTTTGACGCGCCAAGCGGGCTGTCATTTCCCTGTACGACGCATAAAAAATAAGTCTTTCACTCCAACATCCTTTGCAATTAATCTTTTTCTTTATTATTTACATAACTGATATGGATTTTCTTATTTTCTATGATTTCCCGCTACAGGGGTCGAAAACCTTTTCCCTTCTGGCTGACGCACACCTGTCTGACGTCAGCCAATCATCTCAATTTATGACAGACCCATAGTGACAGCAAGATGACAGCAAAATGACAACAGCGACACCCACAGGACAGATTTCTCAAAAGGGCTCCTACACACCGGCCCCTAAATTGTTATGCAACCAAATAACAATTTACCAAAACCTCTCAAAAGGAGCCACACATAGGTAGGTTACACTTCTTGTAACAAGCAAAGTTTTGATACGGGCCTGTCAATGATATTTGATTTAGTTTTGCAGCTTACAGATCGTACGAGTCCCTTTTGTCAGGATAAGCTTCCAAAACTTTGCCTAGTATCCAGGAACCCCGGGCGATGAAGAGTCCATTATTACGACGACATCTCCAACTGACAAACTCCTCTTCCTTTGATTCCACTTCTGTCTCTCTTGAAGTAATGGTAAGTATTCCCGTATCCATCTTTTCCAGAAAAGATCAGCGATGTATTGTACTTGCCTGCCAACGTTTTCTGACATATTGATCATGTGGATCAAACATTCCAGGGGGCAGTGCGGGTTTCCTGTGAGGAGAAGAAGAATGGTGGGGTGTTAGAGGTTCCAAGTCATTTGGATTGTCAGACTTTTTGTGAGGGTGGCGATCGTTGAGAATTGCTTCTATTTCACAGAGTACTGTGCACAGTCCATCATCATCCAGTTGCTGTGTTGTAAAATGCTGAAGAAAGAACTTTGCGTATCAGGCGGATCAAACGCTCCCATACGCCTCCAAAGTGTGAAGCTGCTGGTGATGGAAAAAGTCCATTGTATTCCAGCTTGTGTCATGTCCTTTGCGATTTTGTCTTGGTTTAAGGCAGACAATGCTCTTTTTAGTTTTATTTGGCGCCGATGAAATTTGTGCCGTTGTCCGACCTTAGATGTTTCACTTGTCCTCTTCTGCTAATAAAGCGACGCAAAGCGTTAATGCATGCATCCGTCTCCAGAGACGCTGCAACCTCCAAATGCACAGCTCTGCTTGCCATACAGGTGAAGATGACACCATATCGTTTACACGTTCCTCTTCCTTTCTTCACTTCCAGTGGACCAAAGTAGTCAACACCTGTGTTGGTGAATGGTGGCAAATCAGGAGAGATTCGTTCTTTTGGAAGATCAGCCATTTTTTGGGTTACTGGTCTCCCATGGTATCGTCGACAAAACATACACTCTGAAATGACTCGCCGTGTAGCAGAATTAGCATTTGTTATCCAATCTTTGTGTTGCTTTGGAGAGTGTGTGAGCCCGACCACCATGACCAAGACGTTGATGGATGTGTCTTACAATGAGCATGGAGATATGCTGATCCTTTGAAAGGATAAGAGGATGCTTGCTTTCTTCGGGCATTGCTCCTTTGCTCAGCCTTCCACCTACTCTTAGATGTCCATCATCCATTATGGGATCCAACTTGTAGATTGAACTTTGTTTACTCACACTTGAGCTTGATGTTAATGCTTGGACTTCTTTCATGAATCGCTGCTGCTGACAACAGCGTATGATGGCTAATTCAGCTTCCTTCACATCACTCAGTGTTAAAAAGTCAGCCTTGTTAGTCGTTGTGTCTGTTGAAGATGTGAGACCTTTCTGCTTTGCTTTTGTATTCTCATCCTGTACAGTCTTCAACTGCTTTCTCCGCTGACTCTTTTCCAATAGTATGGACTTCAATCTAAGAATCCAGGCAACCGCAGTTGTTAGCTGCTCCAGTCCGAAAAATATGTAATCAGTTTGTCTGTGGTTTAGATGCATCACCACTACTAGTATACAATTTCTTCTTTCCAGACCTCCTTGTCATTAGGATCTACTGAAAACTCAGTTACTGATGTTGGCCTTTCACATTCGTGCATCCAAAGTAATCCAGGTCCCTCAAGCCATACATTGTCCTTTAAGAAGTTTGAAGCTTTTATTCCTCTTGAGGCTTTGTCAGCGGGATTATCTTTGGAGCAAACATGCCTCCATTGTGAGGGTTCAGATGCTTCTCTAATAGCAGAGATTCTGTTCGCCACGAAAGTGTGAAAGCGTTTGTTCTCATTGTGAATGTAGCTCAACACTGAAGTGCTATCTGTCCAAAATACAGAACTTTCAAGTGAGATCTTTAGTTCTGCTTTTAGCATTGCATCCACTCTAACAGCAAGAACGGCTGCTTTAGTTCCAATCTGGAATCGTTATGGGTTTTAATGGGTGTGTAACTCTAGCTTTCCCAAGCAGAATGGCTACATGAATGTTGTTAATCCTGATTTATCATTCTAATGTAATGTCACTGTCCCATATCCACATTCACTGGCATCTGAAAAATGATGCAGTTGTGCGTGTTTGATTTTTCCAAATCCCATTGGTTTGATGCACCTTCTCACTTCAAACGTGGACAGCAAAGCTAGTTCTTCGATCCATCTTTTCCACTGAGACAAAAGGTCTTGGGGTAAAGTGTCATCCCAGCCACATTTCCTTCTGCATAATTCCTGTTGGATCATTTTAGCACACAATACGATGGGTGCAAGGAAACCCAAAGGGTCATAGATTGAGCAGGTAATTGACAGAACACCACGTGTGGTGAGGGGCCTTTCTTTTATCTCCATTTGAAACATTGAAAACATCAGTCCTCTGCACACCACTGCAGGCCCAAGCCCTTTCAACTGGAAGTTTGTCATTGATTCTAAATCCAGATTCTTTAGGTCCTTGGCTCTTTGATTAGAGGGATCGTTTCCAAAACAGCTCGACTGTTGCTTGTCCATTTCTCCAAAGGTTGAAATTCTCCTTTAGAGCACGAAGGGAGATCATATTTTTCAGCGTCTTCGTATCCAGCTCTTCAGACAGTCTTCAACATAGAAGTTTTGCTTGACTGATTGACAAACCTCTGAGTCAAACTCAGATTGGTTGTCTTCTGCTGTTCTTTGAAGAGCAAAGCTAGCACAGCTTGGTGATGAAACAGCACCAAACAGATGCACAGTCATCCTGTACTCTTCAGGCTCTTTGGCAATGTCTCCATCTGGCCACCATAGAAATCGAAGAAAGTCCCTATCTTCTTCTTTACCTTCACCTGGTGAGAACATTGCTTGGATATCGCCCATGAAAGCCACAGGTTCCTGTCTGAATCTTGTAAGAACTCCCAGTAATGAGCTGGTAAGGTTAGGCCCCTGCATGAGCTCACTATTTAATGACACTCCTTTAAAAGTGGCTCCACAATCAAAAACAACTCGCAGGGATCCTTTCCTTGGATGTTGTACTCCATGGTGAGGGATGTACCAGACCTTTCCTTCCCTACCCTTTATATGTTGTTTGGGAACCTTTTCAGCATAAGATTTTTTGATAAGTTCATCCATGTATTTTGAATACTCATCTTGCCAGACTTTGTCATGAGTAAATCTCTTCTTTAAACTTTGGAGTCTTTGTTTAGCCACACTGTAGTTGTTTGGAAGATGAACCTCAGGATTTCTGAAAGGTAAATTCATGCAGTATTTCCCTCCAATCAACATTACTGAATTTTCCAATGTGTTCAGAAACTTTAGGTCTTCTCTTGACAACTCCTTCTCTTTTGAAGTTTTTTCATTAAACTCATAACTGTACTGACTGGACAGCAATTCCTCAAGTCTTCACAGAGATCCTGTTCACTGTAGCAGAGCGTGGGCACTCCTCCACAACACCACTGTTTCCATTCAGTGGACCATTGACGACCCATCCCAACACTGTCTTAACGGCATATGGTCCATTTCCATCGCTGTTAATGACCTCCCAAGGCTCCAATAGCTGGGGAGCGTTGGTACCTATTAATAGGTCAACTTCTGCATTTAATTTTGGAATGTGAATCTTAGATAAGTGAGGATATTTCTTCAGATGTTCAGATGTTGCCATGCTCTCAGTTGAAACAGGCATTTTCTTTTGTGTCAATACTTCTGGCAGAGGATAAAAGTTATAGTCTTCCACACCAGCCACTTCCAGACCAACCAAAGAGTGAGCTGGAATGACTGTCTCTTGCCCCATTGTACGCAGGAGAAACGAAGTTCTTCTACCAACAACATTCAGCTTTTGCATTAGATGTTCTGAGCAAAAAGTTGCTGAACTGCCAGGGTCCAAGAATGCATGAGTTTCAATTATACGATTTCCTTTTTCTGCTTTTATCTTCACAGGTAGTATAGATAGAGCGCAATAATTCACTCCGGCCCCTGTATGTCCACATGTTTTCTGTAAGGTTAGTTTGTTCTCCGTTGGTTCCTTTGACTGCTCTACAGCAGGGGGTTGTCTTTTAATGTGAAGCACCGTAGGATGCATTTGACTGCAGACTTTACATTTTAGCCGCTGCTCACAGACACGGCTCAGGTGACCAGTGCTTAAACATGCAAAACACAGTTGATGTTCTTTAAGCCACTGAATTTTGTCCTTATGTTTCATTGATGTAAAGTTTTTGCAGTTTTCCAATAGATGACCTTTTGCACAAAAAAGACAGGAAACTCTTTGTTGATTTCCTTAGACACACCTGATATTACAGTGGTGGCAACAGTGTTTCCTTTAAATCCAAACTTAGGAAGCGACTTGGGTCTCAAAAGGGATTTTGCATTAGGAAAGCTTGATGAAGAATCATGAATGTCACCAAATAGAGGATCAGAGAGAATTTTTACATGTCGTTCGATGAAAAGGACAAGATCAATGAAATGAGCTCTGTTGTTGGTTCTTTCCATAATTTCATGTGCTGTGACCCTCCATTGCTCTCTCATTTTAAATGGTAACTTTGCGATTATAGCTCTCATGTTTGCAGGCATGTCGAGTTCTTGCATGTGCTGAAGCTCCATCATAACGTTGCAACAGGAACGCAGGAATAGAGAATATGCTTTGAGTGCTTTGACATCTTCAGCCTTTATTGTTTGCCAAGCTAATGCCTTTTCGTTGTAAGCTGTTGCAATTTTATAAGGATTTCCAAAATGATACTGAAGAAGGTCTTTGGCCACAGCATAGCCATGTTCAGGAGTCATGTGTTGACAGCTGCGCACCAATTCTTGTGGTTGTCCCCTTGTAAACTGCTCCAAATAGTATAAACAATCTGCTTTTCCTGTTTTTGCTTCCACTCCTTGTTCAAAGGCCTTAATAAACATTCTATATTCCAGAGGATCCCCATCAAATATGGGAATGGTTGTTGGTGGTAGAGACTGACAGTTGACAGCTGCACGAGTGCTGCTGTTATTTCATTTTGCTCCATTGTAATTATGCGTTCATGTTTGAGTCACCAGTCCCAGTTGGTTATGTTGGATCTAAGGTAGTCTCATTGTGAGTCAATCCTAGTCCTGTTGCCTTGATGCCAAATATCGCTGGACTCTGAATGGGGTCAGTTTAAATGATTGCGTCCTTTTGTTTGCCAGTGGGAATGTTCAAATCCAAGCTGATTGAAGAGCAAGCATTCTCTGTTTGTTGTGCTCCAGTTGTGAACTGATGCTGTGTTGGTACTTGACAGCAGAGTGGACTTGCTTTCTTTCCTTTGATTTTGCATCCAGCAGAGTTGGTTGTTGCCCGATTAAAGTATTTTGATAGGCTAAAGTCCAAGCTTCAGGTTTGAATTCCTGTGCTGAGGGATTTAAAAGCATTTGAGCCTCCACTTGATGCTTTTGCTTCTCAAAGTAAGAATTCATTCCATCCATTTCTTTTTTAGAGGCATCATCTTGATCTGCGGCTTGCAATACTTCCAGCTTAGCTGTGTAGGCTGCTAGTTGAGCTTCCAACTCCAGTTCTTCCTTCTTCCTCTTCAGCTGCAGTTCTTGTTCCTCTAGAGCATGTCTTTGTTTTAATGCAGCCATTCGAGCCATCAATGCTGCTTTGTCTGCTTGAACTTTAATTCTTGAAGATGATGTTCCACTGGATTTGCTCCTTAGACTGCGTTTAGTTTCAACATTAGAAATACTATCATTTGGACCAATGTCATCTTCAGCATTCTCAGTTTTAAGCACATTTTCTTCATTGACAGAAATCCATGTTTTACCTTGAGCAATACATTCATTATTGAACAACATTTTAGCTTTGAACCATGTATCATGCTTTTCACTTTCATCAGAAGGCAATAAATCCAACAGAGATTCATGCATACATATTGCATCATTACAAACATCAATAAGTTTATCAAGAGCTATTTGAACCTTTGTTTTATCACCTTCAACCATTAAATCTTGCAGTGATTTCCTAATAACGCTCGCTTTATTTAGTTTCAGTTTCCTGTTATTTTGTAACCTGTCCAGTTTATCCGCGAGAGCTTTTGCAGTCAGTCTAACAACTCGCTTTTCAGCTTGCGTTTCACCCCAGTCAAACTACTAGTTCTGCTGGCGGTGGCGCACCATTGTTCCGATTGTTAAGTCTGACACGGCGTGCGCTCTCCCCATTCCAACGATCTCCTCAAGTCAATCAGTCGTAAGCGCAAATCGATAGTGTTCGTCGATTCAGCTCAACCAATTTGCACTGGATTTTATGTTCAGTTTTGTGTGCACACGTTTTAAATGGCCATTCAAAGTGTAGCGCTCATACCTCCGGTTTCTTCTGATGCGTTGGGCGCCGAATCCAAGGTTGAACTCCACCGAACACTTCGCTCCTCCGGTCTTCCTTGTACGGATCCACAAAGATTGGAAATGCTCACTCCAATATTCCACTCGGATTTCAGTTGAGCCGAAATCGGCGCTGGGTCTGCTGATCTTCTCGTTGTCAGCGCTGGGTCCAGCTGATCCGATCACTCAGAAAACATCCAGTGCTCCGACCTTCTCCCGCTCCCATTCCGTAGAAAGTCCATCGCATAAAGTAAAAGGAAAGGTTTTCGACTAATAATTGTAGGAACTAAGAGTCTAGAAACAACTAATCTAGAACTTAGAACTACGGAGATGTGACGCCAGATACTTGGTTTGACGCGCCAAGCGGGCTGTCATTTCCCTGTACGACGCATAAAAAATAAGTCTTTCACTCCAACATCCTTTGCAATTAATCTTTTCTTTATTATTTACATAACTGATATGGATTTTCCTTATTTTCTATGATTTCCCGCTACAGCGGTCGAAAACCTTTTTCCCTTCTGGCTGACGCACACCTGTCTGACGTCAGCCAATCATCTCAATTTATGACAGAACCCATAGTGACAGCAAGATGACAGCAAAATGACAACAGCGACACCCACAGGACAGATTTCTCAAAAGGGCTCCTACAATAACATATAGTAGCATTTTTAGCATTTTTACAGTGTTGGTAAACCTTAAGAAACCCTATTGTTTTAATGGTAACGTGATATAATAAATGCATTTCCATAGATAAAATGTAAAACAATTGTGCCAGATCATAGGATGACTGTTTATTTTTATTATTCAATCTGATTTTAATTATGGAAACATCTTTGGCCACTGGACAAAGGAATCATTACCACTGAAACAGCACTTGAAGCCGAGGACGCTAAACTTAAGTGACCACCGGGTATATTCAAATCTCATCAGTCGTGTGTGTGTTCATACATTATTTGTTCTGATATTTCCCGATCTCGTCAGATCTTTCAGCTGCTGAGGGCCATTGAAGATGCACAGGAGTCAGGTCCTTCATCCAGAAAGAGGAGGTCCAGATCCTGGATACGTTTTTGACGTCATGCTCCAGAAGTAAGATTTCTATTTTGTTTGCCAAATATAAGTCTACTTTTAGGGGATTTTGGTCAACATTTCACCTTGAGTGTAGAAACCAAAGCAGTGCATTCTTTGTTTTCTCACCAGGTATAATTGGATCTTTTTGTTTTTCAGATCCTAATCAGCATCCTGACAAACCAGGGAGAGACGAGACTGCAGGTAGAGACTCTGCTGGCTCGGGCAGCATTTTGGAATTCATTAACTCTGTTGTTGTTCTGTTTTTAAGAGCTGAGTGTTTGGTTTCACTTGTTTGTTAAAACTGTTGAGTTGTTCATTTACTTGTTTGATTCAGTTTACATTGATTTAGACTTTACATACAAATAAAGTTTATTTAAAACTTGTGCTCGTCTCAAGTTCATGTTTGTATGATGGAGTCATGAGGAAAACTTGATCTATAAAGGTAAGTTGCTTCTGTAGCAGGACACTTCTTTCATTTGATTTATGAATCTAATATGTATGCACTTAACAGATGTTCCAGAGGGAGATGGCAAAGCGCTGGAAGAACCTCCTGAAACTTTTTTCCCAACACATTAAGGACGACCATGATGAGGTCTCGCCAAGTTCTGTCCAGGATGTGAAAAACCGTCATTATCTTCAAGTGCTGCATTAAATGAACAACATATGTACATGTGTTTATTACAGTTTCATTTGCAGCTGGACTCCTAATTATTATTCTTTCAAAAGAACAAACTTAATTAAGTCAACAGCTTTTTTTCTATGTTAATTAATATTGAGATAAATCAACAGTCAGCTCAGGATTTTAGGCTATAGTTTGAATGTTTTTGCTTTTATGAATACAAATATTCAGGGCATACAGAGCAACAAACTAAACAAAAAGTAATCCATTAGATCGAGTTTAAATAGCAACATTTGAATATTTGTACTGAACGTACAAGATCTACCTTGATATAAATAATGGTACAATCCGTGCTCTCTTCGACGTCGGTCTATGATGCTGATTTACAATTAATGTAGCATTACATTGCTTATTCATGACACTTAGCTTAAATAGCAATACTTAGGGAAAATTTGATTTTTGTAAACTAAAAATGGCGTCAGCGGCAATGAAATATAAACAGAACACTGAGATTGTCAAGCAATGCCCTAATCTTATCAATGGTTTAAAATAAAAATGTACTGCATATATTATTATATATATATATATATATAATATATATATATTATATATATATATATATATATATATATATATATATGTGTTTGTGTGTGAAAGTATAAGAAAATGTTATTTAAGTTGACACCTGATTTGATTGCTGTAAACATGTTTGATTTTTCTTTTTGTTTTTTTTTTTTTCTTCTTCTTTAACAGTTTGCCACGTTCTGTCGTGCAAAAAAAAAAAGAAAAAAAAAGACGATTACAACTTCCGGTTTGACGTTATGACAACTTCCGCTTCTGGTCAAACCGCCATTTTAGTTGTAGTTTGACAAGCTACTACTAGCTAACCAGTTGCATCTTGGAAGTTTGTTCCTTTACAAGTCCACCACATTCCTGCGCATGGATGAAGACGACTTGGCTTTTTAAAAGTATGGATCCAACAACTACAGAAGGCCAAGAGGTAATGTGGATTTTTGCAGTTTTCGTGAATTGAGAAATTAGCTAAGGTATAGCATGCTAGCTAAGTGGAAATTTTACTTGCTTACATCATCAATTTGGGCTATCGATTGTTAATAAATATAGATTAACAACCACATTAGTGTAGAAAACAGAAAGACAGTTATCTAAGTTTAACTTTAGCTTTTAGCTATGGGAAACAAAGTCAGCTAGCTTGATGCTAACTTAAAATGGGTGTTGTCATAGGGCGGCTAATGCTAACGTTTGGTCGACCTAAACATACATTCCTGACTACATGGGTAGCTTTATATACTCAGTAAGCATGTATTTTTCAAGTTATTTATAAATACATTTGAAAGTTACCATTTGTGGTCTAAAATACAGTTTTTTTTTTCCTCATAATTTCGTTTCTTCTGGATTAAAATGTATGTTATAGCGCAATCGCCCCTAGTGGCAAACTGAAGCGCCCTCCATGTTGATCTGCACATTTTTGTTGGAGCTTCTTGTTTGGAAAGCATGTAACACAGTATGGTGTTAATCTCATGCTTTATTATTTTTAGGAGTAATTTTTACAGTATGTGAACTGCATCAAATGAATATGAATATTTCCAAAACATGTAGATTATTCATTTATTTCTTCACACATGTCTAATGAGTAAACGGTGCAAATTCAAATTGGATTGACTTGATTATAGTGGATGAAACAAAAGAAGTTAAACATCAATAAAACCGATAATTGGCAAATAGTGATGACATAATTGAGGGTGAGTGATGTCCAAATTTAAAGATGCTATTTTTCCACATCTCTCTGTTTGGAGGGCAAAATGTAGGCGTAGGTGAAGAATTTGGAGCATTCAACTGGTTAAGATGGGCTCAGACTAGTAATCTTTTGTGTTATCATCATCAATATTACCTTTCTTGTCTTCCAACAGCTGATTTCAAATCATCTATAAGTTTAGTGTAAATGGCATGCAAACTTGAGCTATTTGTTGAGGTGTTTAGACATTGTATCAAATAGTACACAATTGTTGATGTGTGTTCCAGCTGTTGATATTACCACAGACACATGCTTCTCAGTCTTTCTAAAAAGAACATGCGTGATTATTTTTCCAGGGCCAGAGGACCTTTTGAGAAACATGGCCATTTGGAGCCATCTGATGTTATGAAGGAACAGGATCAGACCCACCAACATTTTTCAGCCATATCCCTGCCTTAGAGATCTAAATCATGTAAGCAAATCATTTTCAGATGGTTTATGTTTAATAAGATTCTGCGAGTAAATAGTAAATCATACTCATTGTAAAATGTTGGACTTTTGCTTATAAAAGTCATAGGACTTTGGCATTTAAATGCTATGAAGCTGATGAACAGCAGAGTTTTATTGAAATAACATCTGTATTTATATCTTTGTGTTTATGTGTCAGATTATGGTGAACGGGATTGGATCCTCAATTAAGCAAACCCCACTCATTCCTGAACTGAAGAACGCTGGAGGATCTTTTTGAGAGGACCACTTTTGTGGAGTTTTTTTTTTTTTTTTTTAAAAAAGGGATGAATCTTCCAAAAGAGATGAAGGTAATTGCAACTTAAGTGCAGTCTGCTCATTGGCAGTGTCAGTTGTGTGCTTTTGTACAGGTGTGTCTGTCATTTTGTCTTATAGACGTTAAATAATTGTATAAGATGTGTAGTGAAGCCAGTGTTGCTGCATTTATTAACCCTCGTGCTCTCCTAGGCATGTTTAAATTAAAAGTGGGGTCATCTGGACCCCACAGGACGGAACTTTTTTTTTCCAAGGATTTTTTTTATCTTCACTGGTTTTGGTGGCAGACATAAAATCCTGTCTACCTTTGTCCACCTCTATCATGGGAGGGATCACACGTCAGTGTTAGCGTGAGATCATCCGGACCCCATAAGAGAGCACACGGGTTAACTGGTGGTGGCTAAATGTATGTACTGTAACATCCTTAAATCTTGTAATGTTTTTGTATTTTTTAAATGGTTTTATTAACTGTATTTTTTACAGTGAATGAAATGATGCTGTTTTGTTTTTCTCAGTAAAGCAACAATTGCCTAGATGAAGCCTTTGCCAGACATGATCCCATCGCCTGTCGCTCCACCCAAGAAGCTAAGACATTCAAATGAGGTGATGCTTCACATCCTCCAGGTAAGATGTTTGTGCGTACACGACAGGTTTTCATCTTACTTGATCATAGTTTTTCATTTTTGCCGTTTTTTTTCTTTTTGTGTTTTTAGTCGGCAGAACACCCCAACATCTTTCTTCAATCAAGACCTTTCTTCAGTCTTGTGGTGATCGTCTGTGACACCAACTGTGTAACTACCATTGGAACCATTTCTGTGTTGATCTTCTCAAAGGAGGACATACCTGATAGCCTGATGTATGTCATGGCATGTTACTACATATTTCACCTCACATATCCCAAGAGTAGCAGGACACTCCTATTTGTGCTGCAGACAAGAGTGCTTATAGACACTATCCATGCCGCAGACATGACTTCCTCTAACAAAAAAAGTCATGGTATTACAACATTAATGGTAATATATTATAAATGACCACAGAGCTATTTTAAAATATTGTTGGGATTTTTATCAGAATAGAATAGAATAGAATAGAATAGAATAGAATAGAATAGAATAGAATAGAATAACTTTATTGTCATTGTACAAAATACAACGAAATTGAGTGCACTCCTCTTTGGTGTGAAAATAAATAGATAATAAAATAAAATTATATATATATATAAAATATATATACATATATACACACATTAGATTCAAGCACACATCCAGCCAACCACACAAGAAGTTAAAACATTATAATAAAAAGCACTCAATTATTAGCAGCATTTAAAAATGTGATGGCTCTGGGGTAAAAGCTGTTTTTTAGTCTATTTGTCCTCGATTTTATTGTTCTGTATCTTCTGCTGAAGGCAGAAGTGTAAACAGAGAATGTCCGGGTTGGGATGAATCCTGTCAAATGTTTTCAGCTTTCCTGAGGCAGCGGGAGCTGTACAGTTCTTCCAGAGATGGGAGAGGTGGCCGATGATCTTCTGGGCTGAGGAGACGACCTCTGGAGTGCTTTCCTGTCTGCTGCTGTGCAGCTGGAGAACCAGGCACAACCAATAGTCAGAATGCTCTCAATGAGCAACGGTAGAAGGACACCAGCAGTTTCTCACCCAGGTTGTTCTTCTTCAAAAGTCTGAGAAAGTACATTCTCTGCTGGGCCTTCTTCACCAGAGCAGTGGTGTGAGCACTCCAGGTCAAATCCTGCTGGATGTTGATGCCCAAAAACTTGAAGGCAGCCACCTCTCCACATGTCCCGCCGATGTACAGGGGCTGAATGACCGTTTTCTTCCTCCTATAATCACACCAGTTTCTTGGTCTTCTTGATGTTCAGGAGCAGGTTGTTGTCCCACACCAGATCAGAGTCGCTCCACCTCGTCCGATAGGCGGACTCATCCCCCCGGAAATGAGCCCCACCACTGTGGTGTCATCAGCATACTTGATGATGGTGTTGCTGGTGTGGGTGGAGGTGCAGTCGTGGGTGTAGAGGGTGTAGAGGAGGGGGCTGAGCACACAGCCTGTGGGGAGCCGGTGTTGAGGGTGAGGGCGTAGACATGTGGGCCCTACTCTCACTTTGAGAGCGGCCTGTCAGGAAGTCCAGGATCCAGAGGCAGATTGAATTGAGAGTCCAAGGGCCCTAGTTTGGATACCAGTCTGTGCGGGAGGATGGTGTTAAAAGCGGAGCTGAAAATCCACAAAGAGCAGCCTCGCGTAGCTCCCCGACTGCTCCAGGTGTGACAGAGCTGTGTGGAGAGTGGTGGTGATGGCGTCCTCCGTGGATCTGTTTGCCTTGTATGCAAACTGATGACTATCCAATGTTGGTGGAGGTGGGAGACAATGTGACTACGTACCAGTTTTTCAAAGCACTTCATGATGACTGAAGTGAGTGCAACTGGCGATAGTATTTAGGCTGCTGATTGTGGATTTTTGGGTAGAGAATAATGACTGAGGACTTTAGACATGGTGGAACAGTAGACTGGAGTAAGGACTGGTTGAAGATCCTGGTGAAGACCCCGAAACTGGTCTGCGCAGTCCTTCAGCACCCGTCCGACGATGCCATCAGGTAGCAGCCTTCCTGGCCTTCCTACAGCCTTCAGCGTGCGCCTCACCTCGTGCTCCTCTACAATGAGGGAGGAGCCGCAGTGGAATGTGGACGCTGATGCAGCTGCCTCTGGAGGCTCCGCCTCGAAACGAGCAAAGAAGAGGTTAAGCTCCTCTGCCAGTGAAGGGTCCCCGTCGACAGCAGCAGGATTCGGCCTGTAGTTGGTGATGTGCTGGATCCCTTGCCACCCCTGCCTGGTGTTATTCATTCTGAAATTGTCCTCAATCCTCTTCCTGTAGTCCCTCTTGGCCTGCCGAATGCCTCTCTTCAGGTTGGCTCTTGTAGCACTGTACAGCTCCATGTCACCAGACCTGAACGCTGTGTTTCTCTCCCGCAGCAGGAGTTGACCTCTCTGGTCATCCAGGGTTTCTGATTAGGATAAACCCGGATGCGTTTGTCCACAGTGACAGAATCAGTACAGTGTTTAATGTAACCGAGTACTGCCGCTGTGTGCTCTTCCAGGTCCGTTTGATGGAAAATGTCCCAGTTGGTTCTCTCAAAACAGTCCTGCAGCTGGTGAGAGGCCTCTTCAGGCCAAGTTTTAACAGTCCTTATTATGGTAGCCTGTTTCCTGAGGGGCATGTATGCTGGTGCTAGGAGCAGGGACATGTGGTCTGACTGGCCCAGGTGTGGGAGTTGTATAGCCCTGTAGCCGTGTTTGATGTTGGAGTAGACCTTGTCCAGTGTTTTAGCTCCTCTTGTTGCACATTTCACATGCTGATAGAGCTTAGGGAGCACAGTTTTGAGTTCAGCATGGTTGAAGTCACCAGCAATAACATGTGCAGCCTCAGGATGCTTGTCTTGCCAGCTGCTAATTGTACTATGAAGGAGCCCCAGAGCGGAGTTAGCATTAGCATCTGGTGGAACGTACACAGCAGTTACCATGACAGCAGTAAACTCCCTCGGAAGGTAAAAGGGTCTGCATTTAACAGTCATGAACTCCAGGTCCCGGGAACAGTGACTGTCAACAGTCTTAGAGTTGGTGCACCAGCTGTTGTTGACATATATGCACAACCCCCCTCCTCTGCTCTTACCGGAGTCCCCGCTCCTGTCGTGGCGGTGCACCGTGCGGTCTGCTAGCTCAATGGCTGCGTCCGGATGGATGAATGAAGCCAGGTTTCGGTGAAAAACAAAGCACAACAGTCCTTGACGAGCCTGTTTGTGGCTGCCTGAAGCCTCAGTTCGTCCATCTTGTTAGCAAGGGACCGCACGTTAGCAAGGAAAATGCTAGGGAGCGGTGGCTTGTTCGGGTTTTTACGCAGCCTCGCCAGCACTCCTCCCCGACAGCCCCGCTTCTGCTTTCTGTCCCTCCGCCGCCGACGCCTCCTCCCCGCGGGGATGGTAAACCACGGAGAGCCCGGGGTCCTGGCTATAGCCATCGGGATGTTGTGAGAACGAAAAAAATCGTCTGAAACCACTTGTTCACTCCGTGATCCTATCTTAAGGAGCTCATGCCGGCTGTAGATGTTGTTCGCCCAGCAGAATGTGCTCCAAACGAGTAACATTACATACGAAAACAGCCAAACAAAACACCGAAAAGGAGAGCATCGAGCCGCTGCGTCAATGCGCGCCGCCATTGTCAGTTAAAAAAGCTTTATAGATGTAAATTTTTTCAAGAAGCTGCAGATGCCTTTTTGGATTCCCTGACGGTCAGAACCATCTCCAAAAACTGAGATGTAACAGTGTGAGAACCCATTTACTTTTGAGGAGGTGATGTGTGCCATTAGTCAACTAAAAGATTACAAATCACCAGGGCCAGACGGGTTGATCCCTGAATTTTATAAATCCTTTGCTGAGGAACTTGCTCATTTTTAGTTGAAGTATTTTTGGAAAGTATGGATAAAGAATAGCTTCCTACAACTTAACTCAAGGTTGACAACTTTAATTACAAAATCTGGAAAAGACATTGTAATTTTGGATAATAGCGACAATATCATTATTGAACAATGGTTATAAAAATCTTTGCCAACAATTTATCCAAACTTAAATCTACTCTCAACTAAAAAAACAAGGCTTTATTCCTCTGAGACATATAATTAACAATATCAGGCTAATTTGTGATACTCTTGACTATCCAGAACTTGTGAATGATAAAGTTTTATTTTATACTTAGGTTTTCATAAAGCTTTTGAGACTGTTTCTAGATTCCCTTAAAAAATCATTTTTGGTGCTTATTTTTGTTCGGCAATTGTCACACTTTCTATAAACAGTAACAGTTCTATTAAGTTGGCAGGTGGCACCTCTCCCCGATTTGATATAACAAGAGGAATAAAGCAGGGTTGTCCTGTCTCTCCCTATCCACGAATGTAAATATTCAGGTAGAGAACCGTGTTTTGTTGCTTTCATGAGTGAATTCAAATTCTATATGAATGGTATTGTTCATTCAAATAACCAAAAAGCTGTAAAGACATTGTCTATGTGTGATATGTTTGATATTTTACCATAGATTGTAGCCCCCAACCTCCTGGCATTAATCATTGTTTGTTTTATACTGTTGTCTTTTTTTTTATTCCATTGATTCATCTATTATTCTGTCCGATAAAATGTTCAATAAAAAAAAAAGAAAAGCAAAACAGACAAAGTCTCTGATTGGCTTAAACACAAACCGTCATGAGTTTAGAGAACAGGATGCATTAAAGTTTAGTTACCCTAATGAATACATATGAACTGGGTGGTTTTAACTGTCTCTCCTTTTTCTTTACTTACCAACACTTTCAAACTGAATTGGATCCGACATTTCAAGAAATGTCGAACATCTCTATGGAATGTAATCCCATACCATGTTATCTGAAATGAAATGAAATGAAAAAATGAAATGAAGCTTCTTTTGTCATATGCAGCATAAACGCAGGTCAATACAACAATGAAATGCTTGGGATGAGAATCCAGTGAAAACTCGCCAGTTTTGTACATAACAATAGTATGTAGAGCAGGTAGAGATTAATATATGTCAAGTAAAAAGTAGTAAAGTATAAAGTTAAAAGTAGTAGATTTACAAAAATAATACAAGGGAGTAGCAATTTTAAGTTAAAACAGATAAAGAAGGTGACAGTCTAGGTGTCATGACTAAGTTCGGCAGACCCAGACGCTGGAACCCGGAAGGAAGACTGCAGACGGATGGGAGTTTGAAAGGTTTATTGTCTGAGAGAAGTGGAGAAAAGCCAGGACTTGAAGCTGCGGGCTGGAGTGGTGAGCGTAGAGAGGAGATCAGAGTCGGCACATGGATGGATGGAAGAAGATCTGGAGACAGAGAGTAATGAGGTGAGTGTGGCAAAGCTAAAAAAAAACTTTTAACTATTATACAAGAGGCCGTACTGCACCAGGAAAGGCAACGAACTGGCGAAGAATGCTGGGGAAGGCTGCTGTTATGTAGACTGAGAAGAGGTGATGAGTGCCGACAGCTGGTTCCAATCAGGAGGTGGAGCAGGAAGGCAGGTGGACCATGACACTAGGTGCATAAAAATAAAAGGATGTGGGGTGTGAAGCTAGTGGCGTGATCCGGAGGGGTTTTAAACATATTGCACTTAGGTTGCTCTACAAAAGTTGGTACAATGACCAGCCTCAATTTTGAGGTGCTATTTAGATTTGAGTTTAGGAGTCTGACAGCTTGAGGGTAGAAGCTGTCTCTGAGTCTCTTTGTACGTGCTGGCAGGCTCCTGTATCATCTGCCAGAGGTAGCAGTTGAAAGAGTCCTTTTGCTGGGTGAGTACTGTCCTTAGTGATGCTCCGTGCTTCACGCAGACTTCTGCTGTGATAAACGTCCTGGATGGAAGGAAGGGTGCTGCCTGATGTCCTCTGCTACTCGGATGACTTTCTGTAGAGCTTTCCGGCTCTCAGAGGTGCAGTTCCCATACCACACCGTGATGCAGCCCGCCAGAAAGCTCTGGATGGTGCATCTGTAGAAGTTCCTGAGGATGTTGGTGTTCATGCCAAACTTCTTCAGTTTTCTCAGGAAGTAGAGTCTTTGACGGGCTCTCTTCACCACGGTGTTTGTGTGTAGCGTCCATGTCCAATCCTCAGTGATGTGTACCCTGAGGAATTTGAAGCTTCTGACCTGCTCCACGTCCACATTGTTACTGAGGATGGGTAGGTGGTGATTTAAATGTCTCCTGAAGTCCACAATCATTTCCTTTGTTTTTTTGATGTTGAGAGAAGAGGTGTTTTCCTGACACCAGCTGGTGAGTGATGTCCTCCTCGTCCCTGTCGGCGCGCCTCATTTTGTTGGAGATGAGACCAAGGATGGTGGTATTGTCAGCCAACTTCAGGATGATGGAGCTCTGCTTGGCAGTGCAGTCATGGGTGAACAGCGAGTACAGGAGTGGGCTGAGGACACAGCCCTGCAGTGTCCCGGTGTTGAGGACACGTGTGGTGGAGAGATGGCTGCCGATCCTCACTGCTTGGGGTCTGTTGCTGAGGAAGTCCTGTTTCCAGCTGCAAATTAGCTTCTCCAGACCCAGGTTGGTGACTTTGGAGACCAGTTTGGAGGGGATCACTGTATTGAATGCCGGGCTGTAGTCGACAACCAACTTGGTGGTCTAAACTTTTTTTACATTGTAATTATGATGTAAATAAGCTCCCACAAGGCCATTGGAGTTATGTGGAAAAAAAAACGGGACAAAAATAAAGCAGATTGCAAAGCAAGTAAAAGACTTCTGGAAAGAGCTCTTCCTGTTGGAGAGACTCCATCCCTGGACAGGAAGTGCTCTTCCCCTTCGCGGCCTTAAACAGCAGATGTTTTGAGCTGCTGCTAGCTTAAGAATCCTAGAAAGAGAAATAATACAATCATTTCAGCAGAAGACTTTTGGTAACAACAGCCTTCAAATTAATGTTGCTGTTTGTGATTTGATGCTCCAAGGTTAAAGTCACAACCGCAGAGAAAAAAATCTAATTGTTTGGCTCGGTAAAAAAAAAAAAAAAAAAAGAAATTGATATAAATTTTTTTACTGGACAAATTATTACGTATTTTTACCAAATAATTCCAAACGACGTTAAAAAATGAAACATGTACACCTCTGTTAAAAATTAAATCTTTAGTATTATGTCTTCCTATTGACTGAAACTTTACTGTATGTCATCACCGTTTCACTTTCAAAACCCGAATCACCTGTGTGAAGTCAGTCACTTTACATGAAGATATTGTGGTGTAACTGTAGCATCTCTGAATCCCGCCCTGACCCCTCGTACAATATCGTGACTTTCTATTAAAAACAAAGATAGAAAACTATGTAATTAAACTTTTAATACTCAAGGTAAAACTTTTGCTACATCTTTTTATTCATGTTGAAAACACTGATGTGATTAGCTTTTGAAAGTTTGAAAAATTCAATCTTTAATAGAAACAATCATAATCTGTATTGATGGTTTATTTCTGGTAAATATCAAGTTATTTTTCTTTTACTTTCTGGTCAAAAGACACCAGATGACTCCCACAGAGTGTTTTAGAACACTTTACAGCACGGCAGCAGGACAAAAAAATCCTAAAATAGCGCTCATGCTAAACGCAGCAGAAGACGCCAGAGTTTCACTCCCAAAATCCACCGCGATCCTCATCTGTCAATCATCAAAAGCCCACCCCCTCAGTAAGCGAAAAGAAATTATGTTTAGAAAAAAATAAAATAATAAGAAACAAAATTAGATAAAAAGAATCATTCCCCTCAGAATTTTCATTGATCAAAGACGAAGCCATTGGACTTTAAGCACCAGGCTTTAAAGGGGTTTATTTGAGGCTGAAAAAGAGGATTTTATTACAGGACCTTATGAGAATGAGCTCACTCTAAGCACCAGCCTCTCCGGTCAGTGCCGGTACTGCAATGTTTTCTTACTTTCTAGATGGCATCACACCCTGCACATACACAAGTTATGGCTTGCATACAGCGGGCTTCCGCGTTGATTTTCGAAATCACGCCGTTGGTAACCGGCAAGGATTCCATCACTCACTTTCCAACATACACTGCGGCTAAACGTGTATTTTTATTTAAAATAAAAACCTTTCAAAGTCATATTTACATGTCTTCATATGTTATTTAGAATGAAGAAATTGTAGGGAATTCAAATGTGCTAAAATCCTAGTGGAGTCAAAACCAAAAGTTTGGAATAAGTGTATCTGGTTGCATATATAAGACGCCCAGTGAATATCTTTTTGTCGATTGCAGTGGGAATAGTATAGGTATGAGGTATGGTTCGTGACAGTGAGTCTATTTACAAAAGTGTCTGAAATGGTTTTAGTGGGAAAAAAAAGTTTGTAAAGTGTGTCAAAGGTACATCAAAATGTTAAAACCTCTGATACAAAGCGTATTAAATGTGCATCACATTATTAGCACATTACAAGCATCATTGGGAACAAATGTTGGATTTAGATGTTTTGAATGACTGAAGACAGAGAGTCAGAGATTCTTAAGTGTTGTGAACACTGTGTAAACAGTTTGGGATTGTTTTTCAGATTGAATCCACAACCTGAAGCTTTTTCAACTCTCTTATAGGTCCAGATGCTCCCTCCCATGACAAAGGTGGAAAAATTCAAATTTGATTTTCATCCATTCATTTTCCTCCCTCCATTTATTTTTTTTTTATCAAAAGGTTACAAATGACAGAGTATTTTTTAACAAAAACTACTTTATTTTAATATGTCTTTTGAAAATTGGCTCAAAGTGCAATTAAATATAAACTGTGATAATGTTTATAGAACAATGCAGCAGATGTTTTGTGAGCTGCTGCTAGCTTTAGAATTCTAGAGAGAGAAATAATACAATCATTCAGCAGAAGACTTTTGGTAACAACAGCCTTCAAATTGATGTTGCTGTTTGTGGTTTGATGCTCCAAGGTTAAAGTCACAACCGCAGTGAACAAAATCTAGTTCTTGGCTCAGTAAAAAAAAAAAAAAAAAAAAAATCGAAACAAATTTTTTACTGGACAAATTATTATGTATTTTCACCAAATAATTCCCAACAATGTTAAAAATTGAAACATGTACAACTCTGTCAAAAATGAAATCTTTAATATTATGTCTTCCTATTGACTGAAACTTTACTGTATGTCATCACAGTTTCACTTTCAAAATCTGAATCTTGAGCCAGTATCCTCTAACATAAAGGCCGATTTACATAGATGGAATCTGATTCCTTATTTGAGCCTGGGTTCTAGAGTAGCTGTAATAAAAATGAACATCCTCCCCAGACAATTATACCTATTTAGAAACTTACCCTTAGAGGTGAGTGAAAATCAATTCAGAGAGTGGGATAAGTGGATTTCTAGATTTATCTGGCAGGGCCGTAAACCAAGGATAAAATACACCACCCTTAAACTTTCGATGCACTGTTAGCCCGGATGTCATCTCAACTCGAACAACCAATTCCAATGTACATAAATAATTTAAGTTTCATAGTATTACTATCAAATTTAAGCACAATCTACAAAATCAAAGCAGAATTAACTTACATTTGAAAGTAATGTCATGGACGAGTAACTTTAAGGTAATTGTGATTGAATGTTTAAGTTTTGGTCTCAAAATTCCGCTGCATTCATGTACTGTTGGAAGATTTAGTTCCCAAAGTCATTTTTCAATTTAGAGCAGGGGTCTCAAACTCAATTCAGCCGGGGGCCGCTGGAGGCAGAGTCTGGGTGAGGCCGGGCCGCATCAGGATTTCCACAAGAAAATCGCTGATAAAACATTCCAATGTTCTCAAATATCTTTATTTTTAACACAAAATAGTGAATGAATTAAATTAATTAATTTTAAAAAACGAATTAGAAAATCAATCATTAATAATTAAAATAATAACAATGACCATACAGCAGACACAGATGACTGTAGAAATCACATATTGACAGACTGACTATAGCAGTGTTTCTCAAATGGTGGGGCGCACCCCCCTGGAGGAAATGCAAATAAAAACATGTTTACATTAGTGATGGATATTGTGCATAATCCTACATAGTAAATTAAATATAGCAAAAACAACCTAAAACTCAATTTACAGTTAGCCAATGCGAAAGAACTGAATCTCTGAGAAAAGACAGAATTCCATCATTACTGTGGAGAGACAAGGAAAGATTGTTTTTACTTTGTCTGGAAGTTTTGGAAGTATTCTTAAAAAAAAGAGAAAATTAATAAAACTGATTATTTAGAAGTTTTTATTATTATTATTCTTTAATGATAATAAAAGTATGATGTTTTGAGGAGATATACGTTTAACTTGAGCAAATTAACGGATACTAATAATGCTAGCAACTGAAGAGGGGGGGTGGTGTATAAGAGAAAATACCTGACAAACACTGGACTAGAGAAAACTATTTTTATTCAGTTTCAAACGTCTGTATTTACAGAACCTCCTTCATTTCTGAGCTGAGAGCAGCGCGCTCACTGAAAGCTCAATGCGTTGATACGCAAGTTTTTAAATCTGGTCTCAAGCTTTGCGCACAAATCGGGCACGCACTGAGCGCGCGCTGAGGCTTCAACCCGGTTCAATATTTCACGCACAGTCGCAGCAGCGCTAATGAACGGTAAAAACACCAGCTACTGCGTGCGTGACCGCGCTGCTCCGGTGATTCTACTCGCTCGCGGGCATCACTCACGCACGCGGAAGTAGTCAGACTCTCTCGCGAGGACTTTTTCTTTTCGTGGAGGAGAAAAAAGCGCTCGCGAGGGTCTGATTTGTCCGCGCGGAATGTTTGATGCGTGCGCGGATTGTCGCGCGCGGCGTCAGGAACACGCTTTTTGACAAGCGGCAGGCTGTGTATCACGTGACGAAAGAGGAGCGGGGCCCGCGAATCACGTTCAGTGAGAAAGCACTTCACAGCTTCATGGCTCCTCCTCCACCCAGCTGATTGGAGGAATGAATTAAAGAGTGAGGAGGCTCGGACAGCCCGCCGATGTCCCGCCCTCCAGAGCCATATACTTACCGTGATTGGTTCGTTTAGCTCTGCACACAAACAACTGTCATTCATATCAGCCTTGCGGGCCGCACTAACAGTAATCTTTCATATGAAGACGGGGGCCGCAAATTATCATCCCGCGGGCCGCAGATTGCCCGCGGGCCGCGAGTTTGAGACCCCTGATTTAGTGGATGCTACAAAAATGATTTTTTATATTTTCATACTAAAAGCATTTAAAAAAGACATGGCTAACTGTTACCTTTCATTTTAAATGTTGTTCAACTATGCAGAAACACTTTTTAAGCTTTATATTTCAGTCTGATATAATATAACCGATTTTTCTGGTAGCACCTGAACGCAGCATAGAGCACCTGTCTGAGGACCGTTGCAGTACGTCACACAGGGGCGGTTCTACACTGATGTGGCCATGATTGGTACATTTTTAGACTGGTTACATTATGTTTTGTCAGCATCGAGTAGTTGTTTATAGTTAATAATAATCTTAAAAACTACCAACAGATTTATGAATATACTATTGCCTAAACAGAGAACCCAACATGATGAAACTAATAATAAACTTTACGCACACAGGCTCACAACTAATCCACTTTAACAGTTAAGATCTCCAGTTAACTGGTTACAAAAATTGAAAATATTAAGGTTAAAGTAATGACTAACCAGAAAAAAACAGGAAAAGACAAGAAAATAAAGCTTGAAACTAGTTTTTATTTTGATCTTTTTTTTCTTTCTTTCTTTTGTAGCTGGACTACGTAATTTCTACGTTAGTCCTGCACAGTCCTGAATGTGTTTAAATGTCTTTTCCACATTTGACACACCCCCTGGTGGACACGTGAGCATCAGAAACAGCCGCAAAAACCTACAATTTGGTTTTAGAACCGTAAACGTAATCCTGACCTTAACCAGCATTTTTAAATGCTCCAGAGGTTGTCTGACCACGTGATCAAAACGAAACCTAAAATCTATTGTAGTGATGGTTGCAGTTTGTTGGGCTTGCTGTCAGATCTGGCAGCGCAAGGAATTGTGGGTAACCATTTCTTTTGCCTGTCTGGTTAGAATTGGGTTTAAGTTTGAGTTTTCATGTATGTGTTTTGTTGTCTGACCGTTTAACACTGTTTCCATTTGTTATTTTGGCCTGTTGTGTTTCACTTCTTCCTGCACCCTGAGTGAGAATGAGGGAGAGACTGATGACCACCCCTCTTATTATGTTGTCGACGCAATGTCGAAATACTCTACTGAGCGCTTGCAATGTACAGATCAACAATTACCAAACAGTAGTTTATCCCGTAGTACAGCATTTGACATGCACGTCCGGTTTAGCATTTTATTCCCTTAATGTAATCTAGCAGTTTTGGGCAAAGGGATTTTCACGGTAAATCAACTTGGAGGTTAGTGTATTCAGCTTCAAGTTATATGTTGAATAAATATATGAAGAAATTGATCTTACTAATAATGGTACGTTGAATCATCTTGAAGACTAGTACATTTAACTTAAAATTAACAGTGGAATAAAATGTCAATGAAATTAATATTACTAATTATTTTAAGTTTAATCAACCTGGAAGTTTGTGCACTTAACTTAAAATTAACAGCAGGATCAAGTGACTAAGCAATTAATATTACTAATTATCTTACGTTAAACTAGACATTACTTAATTTTTTTAGGGCAACCACTTTCTATAAATTTTTTTAGTAAACTCTACTTATCCGGGCTTACAGTGTGGAAATGGGAGGACTGGGTCTCCCCTCCCTCAGAAATGACTATTACGCTGCACAAATCGTGCCTATTCTATACTGGTACAGTGACAGATATGCTTCAAGGTGGAAGGAGATGGAAAACAATTTTTTTTCTAGGATTCCCATCCAAGCTATGATTGCTGATAAGGGCTTGATTAATCATATGGAAAGATTGGGGATCCATTGGCTGACTCATACACTTAAGGTTTGGGAAAAGATGATCAATTTATGTCAATTACAAAATATGTTAAGAATCTTTAGATGGTTTGCATATGATTCTGACTTCAGCCCAAACAGATATGTTAGTTTTAAGTCCTGGTCATCCTGTGGACTCACAACTTACCTTTCACTTACTGAAAATAATGTTATGTGTAGTTTTGATTCATTGCAGGAAAAACATGGGCTGGAACGTAATGAATTTCACAGGTATCTGCAGGTACGATCGTACATCTCTGGCGAATGTAAGATGACTGATCTATCTGAGGTGGAGATGGAATTTTATCGTATCTTAAAAAATTCTATTAGTAACATACCTTCCAAATCCATTTCTAAAATATATAATGCACTTTCTCTTTCGTGCTCAGACAACACTCTGTACATTAAATGCAAATGGGAGAAAGAATCAAAATCAAATTTATCAGCAGAGGCTTGGACCAGCATCCTGTCATCTCAGTGGTCGACCTCCAGTTCAATGACCTGGAGAGAACACGGCTGGAAAAATATTATAAGATATTTTAAAACTCCATACCAAGAACAGTATAAAGGGGATGACAGGCCATGCTGGAGACGATGTGGTTCAACTTCCGCAAACCACTTTCATATCTTCTGGGACTGCCCCAGTCTACTGTCATTCTAGAGGGGTGTGCAGATGTGTTTGAGCACTGTGTTTGATACTCCAATTCCCCTTTGCTTTACAGTTTTATATCTGGGTTTTACACCTTTTATGAAATGCAAGTCTGAGATAAAACTTATGCAGCTACTTTTAGTAGCTTGTAAAAAAGCAATAACAAGGAGATGGCCGAGTCCAACTCAGCCTACTCTGGATGACTGGGTTGGAAATGTTTTAGAAATATTTAGGATGAAAAATTTGACATATCAATTCAGGATTCAAAAGGAAAAATTTTATCATAGTTGGAATAAATGGATTCAATTCATTGCCACATCCAGACCAGAATTTGTTTGATACCAAGAGCTTTACAATTGTTTTTTTTTTTTTTTCTTTTTTTTAGTTTTATATATGCATATCTATTTATGGATGTAAAGATATATAAATATTTGCACGCGAGTGTTTCGGTATGTGTGTCTATTTCTATAAATAGATATGGGTATGCGTGCATGAGTATATATACATATATATATTCTTACCTTGAAAGGTATTGAGAAGGAGTGGAACTCTGATCTCCCTGCTTATGGAAAGAGTTATACCACAAGTTCTGTGTGACCTGATCTATGTTACCAACTATATGTACTATACTAATTTGTGAAGATGGAGACAAACATTTATATTAGTCTATATACCTTCATAAGTGTACATGTTGGGAAACATATTGTACCCTGCTGTGATAATATTAGGGCATATTTTCTCTTAATTTTTCATTGTTTTTATCCTCTATTTTGTTTAATATATGTATTTTTTATTGTCTTTCCCCTTTTCTTCTTTCTCTGCTTGTTACTGTCTTACATTGCCTGGACAATACCTGACTTCCTATGGAATAACGGACTGAACTCATTTATATATGGTTGGACCTCTGTCTTTGTTATACAATCTTGTCATAAGTTTTCTGTTTGCTTACTTTTCTGTGGTCCAATTCTAATAAAAATATAATGGAAAAAACAAAAAATCTGAATCACCTGTGTGAAGTCAGTCACTTTACATGAAGATATTGTGGTGTAACTGTAGCATCTCTATATCCCGCCCTTATATATCGTGACTTCAATAAAAGAAAACAACTGTGATTAAAAATACTAAGGAAAATTTCAATATTTTTAACACTAAACATCAAAGGTTATTCATGTTGAAAACACTGATGTGATTAGCTTTTGAAAGTTTGAAAAATTCAATCTTTAATAGAAACAATCATAATCTGTATTGATGGTTTATTTCCGGTAAATATCAAGTTATTTTTTTTTAACTTTCTGGTCAAAAGACACCAGATGACTCCCACAGAGTGTTTTAGAACACTTTACAGCACGGCAGCATGACAAAAAATCCTAAAATAGCGCTCATGCTAAACGCAGAAGAAGACACCAGAGTTTCACTCCCAAAATCCACCGCGATCCTCATCTGTCAATCTTCAAAAGCCCACCCCCTCAGTAAGCGAGAAAAAATTATGTAGAAAAAAAAATAAAAATATTGATAAAATTAGTTTATGATTAGTGTAGCCTTTATTTAAGCACGAGGATAGGAGTAGGGGTGTTGAGGGACTTTAAGCACCAGGATTTAAAGAGGTTTATTTGAGGCTGAAAAGAGGATTTTATTACGGGACCTTATGAGAATGAAGCTCACTCTAAGCACCAGCCTCCTCCGGTCAGTTGCCGGTACTCAATGTTTTCTTATTCTTTCTAGATGCATCACACCTGCAACATATCAAGTTATGGCTTGCATACAGCGGGCTTCCGCGTTGATTTTTGAAATCACGCCGTTGGTAACCGGCAGGGATTCCATCATACATTTCCCACTGTGGCTTAAAGTGTATTTTTATTTAAAATAAAAACCTTTCAAAGTCATATTTACATGTCTTCATATGTTATTTATAATTAAGAAATTGTAGGGAATTCAAATGTGCTAAAATCCTAGTGGAGTCAAAACCAAAAGTTTGGAATAAGTGTATATTGGTAGCATATATAAGACGCCCAGTGAAAATCGTTCTGTGAGGTAAGTCAGTGGCAGTGGGAATAGTATAGGTGTAAGGTATAAGGAATGGTACGTGACAGCCAAGAGTCTCCTATGCTAGTATAGTAAATAGGTAAGTAGTCTCACTGACGAACCTTTTTGTCATTTTGAAAAGGTTTCAGATCCCAGATTCTGGCAGTAATACCACTGCAGAGCCTCCATCAAGCTAATAGATCCCTTTTGATTAGTGTTCAAAGGCAGGTTGACAATCTTCTCATTGGGAGAGGAGGAGTGTGATGCCGTTCAGAAGCTTGCCAGTTCACCGCCCGATTCCAACTATCAAAACAAAAAAAAATAGCTGTCAATTTACAGAAATATCCCTGAGATATTTACACATGTGTCTGAAATGGTCTTAGTGGGAAAAAAAAGTCTTGTGAACCCTGTGTAAACAGTTTGTGATGGCTTTTAAAGTGAAAAATGTGATTCACATTTAATACACTTTGTATTCGGATTTATTGCTATTTTTTGTACCTTTGAAAAACTTTACAAATCTCTTTTTTCAGGGAAACCATTTCAGATGCATTTGTTTTTAATATATTAAGGATTTTTCTGTAAGTTGACGCGATGGGGAAAAGTGTGCAGGAATGGAGAGAGGACATGGGAACAAAACCCCAGAAACAATAAAGACTATTAAAGGTGTTTTATTATGTTTTGTAGAAAATAAAACATTTTGTTGACATATTCCTGGGCTCATCTGGACTCCATGAGAGAACAGAAAGGTTCAATTGGCTTCAGGTTGTGGATTGAATCTGAAAAACAAGCACTAAACAAACTGTTGATACAGGGTTTGAAAGACTTTTTTTTTCACTGAAACCATTTCAGACACCTTTGAGAATATCTTGCAGATTTTTCTGTCAATTGACACAATCTGAAGTTTTTGGTTTTGATCGTCCGAGGCGGGGATCGAACTCACCATCTTCTGAACGGCAGCAAGGGGTTCCCCCCCTCCCTCCCTCCCCCCCCTCCCCCCGGAACACCCTTCTCCAGGCCTGCAGGTACACCCTACTCCCTCCTACTCCCACAGAGAAGAACAGCCACCTGCCTCGGAGGCTCAGTCAACTCAATCTTCTCTGTTCCAAATGTTCCAATTGTCCAATTACTCCACCAATCAAATGGCCGGATTTGTTCCAATTTCAAGTATCAAACTTTTGGCGTCCAATAAGGGAGACGGATTTGTTCCGATTTCTGGACGCCGCCACTGTCGTTGACTGACATGGCAGCCATCTTTTGCGTCGGACGTAAGTGCTATTTCTTCTTTATTTGAACGAGAAATAGTTGGTTTTAAGTTTCGAAATGTTATTGATATGATTTGGAAAGAGTTAGCTCACTATTTTATGGTGGGTTTTTAGTTAAAAAAAAACCAAAAAAAAAAAAAAAACCGTGTTATTAGATTGTAAAACAATCATTTTCTGGCTTTGGTTTTTTCATGCTAGTTTCTCATCTTTTTATGCTAGTTGTCTGATTGCTGAAAGCAATCAGAGTATGTTATCCACCTTCTTTATTGTCTGATTGCTGAAAGCAATCAGAGTATGTTATCCTAATTCTTTATTATATTTTATTATTATTATTATTGTCTGATTGCTGAAAGCAATCAGAGTATGTTATCCTATAAATTTATTGTCTGATTGCTGAAAGCAATCAGAGTATGTTGTTGTACAACTTTATTGTCTGATTGCTGAAAGCAATCAGAGTATGTTGTTGTACAACTTTATTATAGTTTATTGTCTGATTGCTGAAAGCAATCAGAGTATGTTGTTGTACAAATTTATTATAGTTTATTATTATTCCGCCGCTCTTTGGCGCGCCTTCCTCGTAGTCAAAGAAGCTATAAAGATGGAATCAAAAGTACTTTGTAAAGCTCTAATGTGAGAAGTGTGCTTGTATTTTGTTTAGCCATTGGACTTATGGTTGATTTTATATGAATATTTTTATGAATTATTTTTCCCATTGACTTAACATTGTGAGCACTTTTAAATGCTTATATCTTCAAAAATACTAAAGATAAATCCATGAAACTTTCCAATATCATAGGGTATATTAAACTACACGTTCTATTAAAATTGCAGCTCAATGCTGCTCTATAGCGCCACCAGGTGATCGTTTTAGTAAGCAGTTTGTTTTTGGCCTCTATCTCGAATACCGTAAGTCAGAAATTTGTGCTTTCTTTTTCTGTGTGTTCCTTGGATGCTAATGAACGTTTTTTAAAATGGGACCATGGAATTCTGTCGGTCTAGATTTTTCGCTATTTGCGATTTTTTCGTAAAACACGTTTTTGGCTCCAACTTCAACATAGTTTGACGAAACTTGACAAGATATCTTACATACCCTATTTAGACTACCCCGAATTCAATGGTACCACTCAATTGGCGATATTCCTTACCGTTTTCGAAAAAACGTAATGCTAATGAGGTGGGTGTGGTCACTGATTTTTTTAACATGCTCTAAATCCTACAAAGATTGTCAAAACTTCACAAATTTTGAAACATAACTTCATCCTACAGTGATAAAGAAGTACGAAAAGTTTTTTGAAAATATTCCTATAGGTGGCGCTATAATTTAGGAAATTGTGTTTAAGCCTCTATCTCAAAAACTGCTCAACCTAGCTGCATACAATTCAACGCATAGGTAGCAGGAGGGGACTTGTATAACATACTAGAAAAAGGGCTGTGCCGCGCCACCTAGTGGTGACTTAAGAAGGATAAGCTAACTTTGGATGGTTTCCTATATCTTTAAAATAATTACAGATATAAACATGCAACCACTTGTAGTTTGTTAAGCTGTCCATAGAGATGTTTGGTCGAAAATTTCGTACCATTTAAAGTGACGGTTAATTTTATATGAATTTTTAAATATATTTGCTTCTCCTACCTAAGTACATGAGACGAATTTAAAATCCCTATTATATTGAAAAGTAATTGATCAACTGGTATGAAACTTTATATATAGATACTTCACACCAATCTTTAAATGCTCAAACAATTTGGACTCTATTGCGCCACCAGGTGGTCAGTTGGATTACTAAAGTGTAAAGGCCTTATTCTCCAAGTGCATTTGTCTTAAGCACTACTTTTCACTCCTTTGGGATTCATTGAATACGAAAATACTAGTTTATATTAAATTTGCGATCTCTATTGTAACACTTTTTTGACCCCTTGTCACGTACTTTGACGAATCTTTGCAGATTCTTTGCAGAAGCTTGGTCTCTGCTGAAGAAACAATTTATTCTCAAAGTTTAATAATTTGCACATAAAGACTTTAGGTTTCTGTGAACAGTGTTAATGCAGCAAAGTTAAGTTGTCTGAAACTACAGGAGATAAAAGAAAAAAAAACACTCTAATCTCTTGAACACTGAATTTGTTTTTTATAAAATGTAAAGTTTAAAATATTGGCGTCATCTAGTGGTGGTCTGATGAAGTTTGAGAGACGATTTCTCCAGATCTGGGAAACTGACATGTGTGTACATCTATAAAGTGGGTATTTTTGGCTTTTGATACTAACAGCTTTAAAATGCTTTATGACGGTATTGCTTTCAGCAATCAGACGCAATTTCTTTATAGGAATTGCAAATCTAGTTATTATTATTATTATTCCGTCGGATTTTTGACGGGCTTTCCTCGTAGTCTAAAGTAGCTATAAAGTTGGAACAAAAGTACTTTATAAAGCTCATTATAGATTTGTGCTATTACTTATGGTACCAAAAGCTTCAATGGGGTGATTTATGATTTATTTTTCTGACTAAAATTTCCCATTGAAATTTGCATTGACCAAGAAATTTTCCAGCATGCCACAAAAGCTTCTTGAAACTTGAGTGAGATGGGTGTCTTGTACTTATGGTACTTGTCAAATGGTCATAAAAGTGCTGTAGTACTTTTTGAAAGTTTATGTAAAGACTTTCTAAAATTTTACTTAAACTTTAAAAAATTATATGAGACTTTAAAGTTTTTAAAGCTTTAATCAGGTGGTTGGAAATAAAACACTTAAACTTGCTCAAAAATTTGTGTCAAAAGCTTTCAAGTAAGGTTAAGATACTTTTAAAGTAGTTCACCAAGCATAATGTTCTCCACATTCTATAAGTCAAATAGATAAATTTAAGCTTAGAAAAGGTTATTATGAAGTCAAGGTCAGCCTCCTTGATTGCTCACAAGTTTTCACCTTTGTACTGACAACAAAGAGCTTTGGTCTCTGCAGTTGAAACAATTTCATTCTCAACCTTTAAGAATTTGCATTTAAGACTTTAGGTTTCTGTGACAGGTTAATGCAGCAAAAGAACTTGTCTGAAACTACAGGAGATAAAAGAAAAATAAACGCATTAAGGTTCTTCAACACTGAATTTTTTTTTTATGTAAATTAAAATAAGTTTTAAATCTTTCTGGGGAAACTGACATGCGTCATTATAAAGTGGTGGTCTGATTGAAAGTTTAGAGACAATTTCTCTAGATCTGTGGAAACTGACATGTGCGTACATATTTAAAGTAGGTATTTTTGGCTTTTGATAGCAACAGCTTTAAAAATGTTTCATTAGATGTTTGTTTGTAAATGAAACATCCTGAGAGTGAACAATTACAGCTAATAAAAGCTATTTAAAAGTCCTAATGAAAGAGACCAAAAAATTTCCCAGCATGCCTCAATAATTGGCCTCTCACAACCTTAAGTGTGGTGTCTGTTTGTACTGATGGGGTTTCTCCCATGAGGCTGTTCTTGATATGGTCACATGTTCAAGCATGTGTTGCAGGTGAGACTCCCAGCAGGTGAGAGTCACTTACTGCATGTAGCAGTCCCTGCAGGTGACACTTGCTTACTGTATGGGATAGTTTCTGTAGGTTAGATTGGCTTACTGCATATAAGAATCCCTACTGGTGAAACTTACTTACTGCATGTGCAATTTCCATGTTGGAAAGAATTACATAGGGAATTGTGAAAAACTAATGACAGCTTGTAAATGTGAAAAAGCTTAAAACACAAAAATTGAAAAACTCCAAGTCAAGAGTCAAACCTGCTGTTCAGTGACAACAAAGAAGCTTGGTCTCTGCTGAATAAAAAATTCCTTTCTCAACTTTTAAGAATTTGCATTTAAAGACTTTAGGTTTCTGTGAACAGTGTTAATACAGCAAAGCGAAGTTCTCTGAAACTACAGGAGATAAAACAAAAAAATAAACACCCTAATGTCTTGAACACTGAATTTGTTTTTTTTTATAAAATGTAAAGTTTAAAATCTTTGGCGTCATCTAGTGGTGGTCTGATGAAAGTTTGAAAGGCGATTTCTCTACATCTGGGGAAACTGACATATGCGTACATCTATAAAGTGGGTATTTTTGGCTTTTGATAGTAACAGCTTTAAAATTGCTTTAATACGGTATTGCTTTCAGCAATCAGACGCAATTTCTTTATAGGAATTGCAAATCTAGTTATAGTTTATTATTATTATTATTATTATTATTATTCCGCCGGATTTTTGACGGGCTTCTCCTCGTAGTCTAAAGCACTAAAGATGGGATTCAAAAGTACTTTGTAAAGCTCCATTATAAGATTGTGCTTACTTATGGTACTAAAAGCTTCAATGGGTGATTTATGATTAATATTTTTCTGACTAAAATTTCCCATTGAAAATGCATTGACCAAGAAATTTCCCAGCATGCTTTAGAAAACTTGTCAAAACCTTGAGTGAGATGGGTGTCTGTACTTATGGTACTTCCCCAAAGGTCGTAAGACTATGCAGTACTTTGAAGTTTATGTAAAGACTTCCTTAGTGTCTTCTAAACTTAAAATAAACTTTTGAGATTTTTGAAAGTCTATTAAAACTGTAAAATGAAATGTCAAAGGTGATTAAAAACAAAACACTTAAACTCTACTCTAAAGAAATATTTCAAACGTTTTTAAGAAGCGTAAGATACTTCTTCAGAGTTCCCAGACCTGTTTCCAACATTCTTAAAGTAAAATAAACAACATTTAAAGCTTTAAAAAGGTATTGGCTTCTCAAAAACTTAGTGTGTGTCTGTTTGTAAATCCCTAGAGGGCCTCTAAATAGTACAGAAATATTTTGACAATATATACTCGTGGTTAAAGAAAGTTGTTAACTTCTATAAAAGCTAAAACATTTGTGAAAGAAAAAACCTTAAAAGTAAAACTCTCAACTTTAAAACAACAGCTGAAATCTTCAAATAAGAAGTGATCTAAAGCTTCAAACCTTAAAAGATAACATTATGGAAGTGATGGAACCGTTTCTGTAAGCGATTAACTAACACAAATCAAATTTAAAAGACTTAAAAATAGTAGGTAAAAGCCAAAATACTAACACCAAAAAACTTCACATCATTTCTCAGTATGGTTTCTGAACACCCTGAGTGAAAGGCCAAGATCAGACCTCCTGATAGCTCGCATGTCAAGCTGTTGTACATGACAACAAAGAAGCTTGGTCTCTGCAGATGAAAACAATTTCATTCTCAACCTTTAAGAATTTGCATTTAAAGACTTTAGGTTTCTGTGAACAGTGTTAATGCAGCAAAAGCTAAGTTCTCTGAAACTACAGGAAATAAAAGAAAAAAAAAACACTAATGTCTTGATCACTGAACTTCTTTTTAATAAAATATAAAGTTTAAGATCTTTGGCGTCATATAGTGGTGGTCTGATGAAAGTTGGAGAGACGATTTCTCTTGATCTGTGGAAACTGACATGTGCATACATCTTTAAAGTAGGTATTTTTGGCTTTTGATAGCAACAGCTTTAAAAATGTTTCACGAGATGTTTGTTTGTAAATGAAACATCCTGAAAGTGTTAAAGTAATAGCAAACAATTACAGCTAATAAAAGTTATTTAAAAGTCCTAATGAAAGAGACCAAACAATTTCCCATCATGCAACATGGCCTCTCGAAACCTTAAGTGTGGTGTCTGTTTGTACTGATGGGGTTTCTCCCATGAGGCTGTTCTGTATTGGAACATGCTCAAGCATGGTATTGCAGTGAGAACTTACTTGAGCGGCGCGATAGAATACTGCGGTGACGAACAGGTGCAGGTATGTACCGAAGTGTAAGGAGTGGCCTGCAGGTAGAAAAAGTCCTGCAGGTGAGACTTGCTTACAGCATGTAAAAGTCCCTGCAGGTGAGACTTACTTACTGCATGTAAGAGTCCCTGCAGGTCAGACTTACTTACTACATGTGAAATTTTTATATTGTAAAAAATAACATAGGAATTCTATAAGAAAAACTAATGACAGCTTGTAAATGTGAAAAGAGTGTAAAACACAAAAATTGAAAAAACCTGAGTCAAGAGTCAGACCTGCTGTTCAGTGACATCTAGTGGTGGTCTGATGAAAGTTTGAAAAGCAATTTCTCTAGAGCTGGGGAACTGACATTGCGTTTACATATTAAAGTGGGTATTTTTGGCTTTTGATAGTAACAGCTTTAAAATTGCTTTAATACGGTATTGCTTTCAGCAATCAGACGCAATTTCTTTATAGGAATTGCAAATCTAGTTATTTTACTTCTTCTATTTTCTATTCCGTCAAAAGTTTGCGTGTATCTCCTCCTACAGTTTAGCAGCTACAATGTTGAAAGTTTACAGTTTGTAGAGTTTGCTTTGTGTGACCTGTGCTATTACTTTGTTTAAGCCATTGGACTATGGTTGATTTTATATTAATATTTTTATGAATTTATTTTTTCCCATTGACTTAACATTGTGAGCACTTTAAATGGTTATATCTTCAAAAGTACTAAAGATAATTTTATGAAACTTTCCAATATCATAGGTATGGTAAACTACACATTCTATTAAAATTGTAGCTCAATCGACCTATACAGCGCCACAGGTGGTCGTTTTGAAAAATGTTTTTGTTTTTGGCCTCTATCTTGAATACCGTAAGTCAGAAATTTATGGCTTTCTTTTTCTGTGTGTTCCTTGGATGCTAATGAACGTTTTTCAAATTGGGACTATGGACTTCCGCCTAACTAGATTTTCGCTATTTGCGATTTTTTGTAAAACACGTTTTTGGCTCCCTATTCAACATTAGTTTAACTAAACTCGACAAAAATTGGTACATACCTCTATTTAGACGACCCCGAATTCAATGGTACCACTCAATTGGCCAAATCCTTACCGGTTTTTTGAGATACTCGCAATGCTAATGAGGTGGGTGTGTCCCAGATTTTAACATGCTCTAGATCCTACAAAGATAGTCAAAACCTCACAAGTTTTAAAATATCCCTTCATCCTCTAGTGATAAAGCAGTATGAAAAGTTTTATGAAAATTATTTCAATAGGTGGCGCTATAATTTAGGAAATTGTGTTTAAGCCTCTATCTCAAAAACTACTCAACTAGCTAAATAAAATCAACACATATGTTGAAAGAGGGGATTTGTATACATACTAGAACAAGGGCTCTGCTGCGCCACTGGTGGTGACTTAAGAAGGATAAGCTAACTTTGATGGGTCTGTTATCTTCCAAATAATTGCATGTATCAATATGCAACCACTTGTATTTTGTTAGTTGATCAAGGAGATGTTTGGTTTAGAATTTCGTACCATTTGGGTTTACGGTTGATTTTATATGAATTTTTAAAAATATGTTTTCCCCCTATAAAATACATGGGAGAAACTTTAAATCCCTATTATCTTAAAAAGTAGTTGATCAACCTGTTATGAAACTTTGTAAGTAGATACTTCAGACCATATAATGCTCAATCACTGTTGGCTCTATTGCGCACCAGGTGTCAGTTGGTTACTAAGTGTAGGCCTTACTCAAGTATTTGGTCAGGCCTACTACTATCTTACTCAATGTTCATTTAGTGCATTTGTCTTAGGCCCTACCTTTTACTGCTTTGTGATTCATTGGATAGTAAAATAATAGCTCATATTCAATCAACATCTCCTATTGTGTAAGGCTTTTTCGCAATTTAAGATTTTTCGCAAAACACTTTTTTGACTCCCTTTGTCACGTACTTTGACGAATCTTTGCAGTTTTCAACACATACCTATTTGGACTACCACAAATCCATTGGTAATATCTGTTTTCAACTTCCGTACAGTTTTTGAGTAACATTATGCAAATTAGAAGCTGAGATTGTAATGTTTGCAACGCTGCAGCTCCTTAACAGTTTCACATAACTTCACCAAACTTACAAGACTTCTTCCACAGTGTAAGATGAGCAAGCGCAACAACTTTCACAGCGGTGCTCCTTAGGTGGCGCTACAACGTATTCCTGTCGTTTCTGTGATATCTCCAAAAGTACTTGACCTACGTGGACGAAACTTGGCGTGCACGTGGGACGGAAGGTCTTTAATGCTTGCGGCTGGCAGAATGTTTCAGATCGGTATTGCTTTCAGCAATCAGACGCAATTTCTTCAGGGATTGCAAATCTAGTTCTTATTGTCTGATTGCTGAAAGCAATCAGAGTATGTTATCCTAATTCTTTATTATATTTTATTATTATTATTATTATTATTCTTTTATTATTATATTTTATTCGTCCCTTTTTTTTAGACCGCTTCTACTCCTACAGTTTTAAAGATATCAAAATGCTTTCAATGGTAGTTTGTAAAGCTCATTGGTAGAACAGTGCTATTACTTTTGGTATGGTTCAGAATTATGAATGATTTTATATTATATTTTTATGAGTTTTTTTTTTAATGGAAAGTCAATGGGAGCATTTAGAAAGCTTATAGTTCAAAAGTATTAAAGATATTTGTACGATACTTATGATATATAAGTTCATGAGATTCTCTACATGTTAGAAGAATTTTGGTCAATTGCGCCACCAGGTGGTCAGTAGTAGTACAAACGCGTTTTGGGCTAGCATTCGTACGCCGTGTGACGAAAAATTTTTCTGTCTTTTCTCATATGTTCCTTAGATGCTAGAAAAGTTTTTGCCTCAAGACCGCCCACTTCCGTCTACTTAGATTTTTCGCAATTTTCGATTTTTCGTAAAACACGTTTTTGGCTCTCTATTCAACATAGTTTAACCAAATGTTACGAAATTTGGTACATAGACTATTTGGACTACCCCGAATCCAATGGTAACTCACTTTGCGAAATTCCTTACCGTTTTCGAAATAATCATAATGCTAATGAGGTGGGTGTGGTCCTAGATTTTAACATGCTGTAAATCCTGCAAAGATTGTCAGAACTTTACAAATTTTAAAATATAACTTCATCCTACAGTGATAAGAAGTATGAAAAGTTTTATGAAATATTCCAATAGGTGGCGCTATAATTTAGGAAATGGTGTTTAAGCCTCTATCTCAAAAACTGCTCAACCTAGCTACATAAAATTCAACGCATAGGTAGCAGGAGGGGACTTGTAAATACTAGAAATAGGGCTGTGCTGCACCACCTAGTGGTGACTTAAGAAGGATAAGCTAACATTGGATGGGTCCTGTTATCTTCCAAATCGTTGCAGGTTCCAACATGCAACACTTGTATTTTGTTAAGTTTATCAAGGATATGTTTGGTTTAAACTTCGTACCATTTGGGTTTATGGTTGATTTTATATGAATTTTTAAAATATTTTTTTCCCCCTATCAAATTACATGGGACAAACTTTAAATCCCTATTTATTGAAAGTAGTTGATCAACTGGTATGAAACTTTGTAAGTAGATACTTCAGACCAATCTTTAAATGCTCAATTAATTTTGGCTCTATTGCGCCACCAGAGTGGTCAGTTTAAAAACTAAGGTATATAGGCCTATATTCTCCAAGTGCATTAGTCGTAAGCACTACTTTTTATTACTCCTATATGATTCATTGGATAGTAAAATATAGTTTATATTCATTTGCAATCTCTATTGTGTTAGAGTTTTTCTTAATTTACGATTTTTTGCAAACACACTTTTTTGACTCCCTTGTCACATGCTTTGTCTTCTTTTACAATTTTCTACACATACCTATTGGGGGCTACCCAAATCCAAATGGCAATATCCGTTTTCCATAGTTCCGTACGGTTTTTGCGTAACACGTCATGCAAATTAGACAGGCTGAGGTTGTGTATGTTTACAATGCTGCAGCTCTTGACAGTTTCACATAACTTCACCAAACTTACAGACTTCTTCCACAATGTAAGATGAGTAAGAGCAAATACTTTCATGACGGTGCTCCCATAGGTGGCGCTACTGCCATTCCTGACGTTTCCTCTAATATCTCCAAAAGTCCTTGACCTATGCGCACGAAACTTGGTGCGTGCGTCGTAAGGAAGGTCTTTAACGCTTGCAGCTAGAGGATATTTCAGATCGGTCTTGCTTTCAGCAATCAGACGCAATTTCTTCAGGGAATGCAAATCTAGTTATTATTATATTTTATTTCCGTCCCTTTTTTAGAACCGCTTCTACTCCTACAGTTTTAAAGATATCAAAATGCTTTCAATGGTAGTTTGTAAAGCTTCAATTGGTAGAACAGTGCTATTACTTTTGGTATGGTTCAGAATTATGAATGATTTTATATTAATTTTTATGAGTTTTTTTTTTTTAATGGAAAGTCAATGGGAGCCACTTTTGAAAGCTTATAGTTCAAAAAGTATTAAAGATATTTGTACGATACTACTGATATATAAGTTCATGAGATTCTCTACATGTTAGAAAGAATTTTGGCTCAATTGCGCCACCAGGTGGTCAGTGGTAGTACAAAACGCGTTTGGGCTAGCATTCGTACGCCGTGTGACGAAAAATTTTTCTGTCTTTTCTCATGTGTTCCTTAGATGCTAGAAAAAGTTTTTGGCCTCAAGACCGCCCACTTCCGTCTACTTAGATTTTTCGCAATTTTCGATTTTCGTAAACACGTTTTTGGCTCCCTATTTCAACATAGTTTAACCAAATGTTACGAAATTTGGTACATATACTATTTGGACTACCCCAAATCCAATGGTACACTCACTTTTGCGAAATTCCTTACCGTTTTCGAAATAATCATAATGCTAATGAGGTGGGTGTGGTCCTAGATTTTAACATGCTGTAAATCCTGCAAGATTGTCAGAACTTTACAAATTTTAAAAATGTAACTTCATCCTACAGTGATAAAGAAGTATGAAAAGTTTTATGAAAAATATTCCAATAGGTGGCGCTATAATTTAGGAAATGGTGTTTAAGCCTCTATCTCAAAAACTACTCAACCTAGCTGCATACATTTCAACGCATAGGTAGCAGGAGGGGACTTGTATAACATACTAGAAAAAGGGCTGTGCCGCGCCACCTAGTGGTGACTTAAGAAGGATAAGCTAACTTTGGATGGTTTCCTATATCTTTAAAATAATTACAGATATAAACATGCAACCACTTGTAGTTTGTTAAGCTGTCCATAGAGATGTTTGGTCGAAAATTTCGTACCATTTGAAGTGACGGTTAATTTTATATGAATTTTTTAAATATATTTGCTTCTCCTACCTAAGTACATGAGACGAATTTAAAATCCCTATTATCTTGAAAAGTAATTGATCAACTGGTATGAAACTTTGTATGTAGATACTTCACCCAATCTTTAAATGCTCGATCAATTTGGACTCTATTGCGCCACCAGGTGGTCAGTTGGATTACTAAAGTGTAAAGGCCTTATTCTCCAAGTGCATTTGTCTTAAGCACTACTTTTCACTCCTTTGGGATTCATTGAATACGAAAATACTAGTTTATATTAATTTGCGATCTCTATTGTAACACTTTTTTGACTCCCTTTGTCACGTACTTTGACGAATCTTTGCAGATTCTTTGCAGAAGCTTGGTCTCTGCTGAATAAACAATTTATTCTCAAAGTTTAATAATTTGCACATAAAGACTTTAGGTTTCTGTGAACAGTGTTAATGCAGCAAAGTTAAGTTCTCTGAAACTACAGGAGATAAAAGAAAAAAAAACCACTCTAATCTCTTGAATACTGAATTTGTTTTTTATAAAATGTAAAGTTTAAAATATTTGGCGTCATCTAGTGGTGGTCTGATGAAAGTTTGAGAGACGATTTCTCCAGATCTGGGGAAACTGACATGTGTGTACATCTATAAAGTGGGTATTTTTGGCTTTTGATACTAACAGCTTTAAAATTGCTTTATGACGGTATTGCTTTCAGCAATCAGACGCAATTTCTTTATAGGAATTGCAAATCTAGTTCTCTTTTCTTATTCCGCCGATTTTTGTCCTGCATCTCCTCCTACAGCTTTGTAGTTAGAATGTTGAAACTTATACAGCTTGTAGTGTTTGGCTCCAAGAAGTGTGCTATTACTTTGTTTAGCCATTGGATTTATGGTTGATTTTATATGAATATTTTTATGAATTTTTTTTCCCATTGACTTTGCATTGTGAGCACCTAAAAATGGTCATATCTTCAAATATACTAAAGATATTTTCATGAAACTTTACAATATTGTAGCCTATAGTAAACTACACGTTCTATTAAAATCGTAGCTCAATTGTACTCTATAGCGCCACCAGGTGGTCGTTTTTGTAAGAAATTCGTTTTTGGCCTCTATCTCGAATACCGTAAGTCAGAAATTTGTGCTTTCTTTTTCTGTGTGTTCCTTGGATGCTAATGAACGTTTTTTCAAATTGGGACCATGGACTTCCGTCTAACTAGATTTTTTCGCATTTGCGATTTTTTCGTAAAACACGTTTTTGGCTCCCTATTTCAACATAGTTTAACCAAACTCAACAAAAATTGGTAACATTCCCTATTTAGACTACCCTGAATTTAATGGTACCACTCATTCTGCGAAATTCTTTACTGTTTTTGAGATAATCGTAATGTTAATGAGGTGGGTGTGGTCACTGATTTTTAACATGCTCTAAATCCTACAAAGATTGTCAAAACTTCACAAGTTTTACAACATAGCTTCATCCTACAGTGATAAAGAAGTATGAAAAGTTTCATGAAAATATTCCAATAGGTGGCGCTATAATTAAGGAAATGGTGTTTAAAGGCTCTATCTCAAAAACTCCTAAACTTAGCTGCATAAAAATCGGCACATATGTTGTCAGAGGGAACCTGTATAACATACTAGAAAAAGGGCTGTGCTGCGCCACCTAGTGGTGACTTATGAATGATAAGCTAAAATTGGAAATGGTGTCTTATCTTCCAAATATTTGTAGATATGAACATGCAACCACTTGTAGTTTGGTTAAGCTGTCCATAAAGATGTTTGGCCTAAGATTTCGTACCATTTGGAGTCACAGTTGATTTTATATGAATTTTTAAAAATGTTTGCTTCCCCTATCTAAATACATTAGACAAATTTAAAAACCCTATTATCTTTGAAAAGTAGTTGATCAACTGGTATGAAACTTTGTAGGTAGATACTTCAGACCAATCTTTAAATGCTCAATCAATTTTGGCTCTATTGCGCCACCAGGTGGTCAGTTGGATTACTAAAGTGTATAGGCCTTATTCTCCGTGAGCATTTGGTCCAAGCACTACCTTTAACTCCTTTGTGATTCATTGGATAGTAATATAATAGCTTATATTCATCAGCGATCTCTATTGTGTAAAGACTTTTTCGCAATTTACGATTTTTCGCAAAACACATTTTTGACTCCTTGTGTCACGTACTTTGACAAATCTTTACAGTTTTCTGCTCATACACTATTTGGACTACCCCAAATCCAATGGTAATATCCGTTTTGCGTAGTTCCGTACGGTTTTTGCATGACACGTTATGCAAATAAGACAGAATGAGAATTATAATGTTTGCAACGCTGCAGTTCCTTGAAAGTTTCACATAACTTCACCAAACTTTCAAAACTTCTTCCACAGTGTAAGATAAGTAAGCGCAACAACTTTCACAACGGTGCTCCCGTAGGTGGCGCTACAGCCAATTCCTGACGTTTCCTCTAATATCTCCAAAAGTCCTTGACCTATGCGCACGAAACTTGGTGCGTGCGTCGTAAGGAAGGTCTTTAACGCTTGCAGCTAGAAGATATTTCAGATCGGTCTTGCTTTCAGCAATCAGACGCAATTTCTTCAGGGAATTGCAAATCTAGTTTAGAAATTAAAATTCCCAAATTTTCTGTTTTTAAATTAATATATATGAATTTTAATCCAAATTAAAGCATGTATTTATCTAAATTCCATATTATCTTCTTAGTTTATGAGGTTCATTACCAAATCACTCCTTCCATCTGCTGTTTGTCCGGCCCAAATTTTAGAACCTTTTCTGGTCCACAAATCAAAACGTTTGCCCACCCCTACTATAGACAGACAGAACTCTGTTTATTTGGGTTTCCAGGCAATCCCCATCGATTCTTCCCTCACACCGCAGCCATGAAGCATTACAATCTCTGGGGTTGCTCTGAATATGTTTTCACCCTTATAAAAGTAACAGAAATATTTACAGGCTGATTTTTTTATTCTGAATAACTACACGGAAAACTGCAAAAGAACAAAGAATTATTACAAGAAGTCAACTTATATGAAATACATCCTGACTAGCTTTGTAAAATAACCACATTTTGTAAACTGTTATACCTTTAAACATAATTTCTCAATGACTCATAACAGACCAGGCTGTTACAACTCCTCCTGTCAAAATCTCACAATGGGTCTGCACATTTTGAGTGGTTGATATCGTTTTAAGACAGAATGTTCTGTGCGATTGGAGGTTATCACCAGATCTCTAAACCAGGTCAAACAGCACTCAATGTGGATTTTATTCCCAATACTTAAAAAAAAAACCTCAGAAAAAGGCTTTTATTTAAAAAACTATATTTTTAAGTCCAGATCATTTAAAAAAATTTGATATTTTTAGTACTGATTTTTGTATGTCCTTGAAATAGACTGCATGAAAAAAATTGTATTTTTTTTTTTGTTTTTCTCTAGCAGTCTTGATTTTGTAACTGTTAATAAATTGAATTTTCATCCGTGTTTAGGAGCAGAGCCTTCTCTAGATGAGTTGGTGTTTGGTTGCTATCAGTTCGTGCTTTGAAAGATTGTGCGCCTGACATATGCATGGCAACGTGTGCCCTTGATCCACTCAAACGGATGTCCTTTGAATGTAAAATAGATGTTCATTCGGAGTTGTGTCTCATATTTGATGTTTTGCTACCAAAACAAACGATTGGATGTTGTAATAAACCATATTTGCTTAAGGTTATGGTAAATGTTGTAAGGGTCAGACAAAACAATCAACCATCAAAGTGATGTTTTGTGAAATAATTCTGTGCAACTGCTGCAGGTGAGATAATCATTAAAATGATCGATCTCATCCGTAACCCGGTTTAAAGCTGTTTTGCTTCTATTCCTGCCAGCGTGAGAATGAAGGGCATACCAGTGGAAAGCGTTTATGTAAATGAAGAATTATGGGTCATTTTGTTTCTTAGCAGTGCTGCAGACCTGCAGCCGGTGAGATAATAAGTGATTCTGTGCGATCGACCACCGAGCGCATAAATCACATTTGAACACTTGAAATGGAAGAAAAAAAAACAGGTTCAGTCTGCAGCTGAATTGAGACAATAACTGCTGCTTTTCCCCACCAAACACTTTCTGCCGCACGTCGATGCAATATCTGATTCCACTCAGACGAGTGTGGGAACAAAAAAGATAATCCAATAAAATTACATGTTGAAATTTCCAGCAGATGCTGCTGTAATTTACTATTATGGATCACAGTGTCTCTGAGCGCAGAATTAATCTGCTGGAATCAATGACATCAAAAAGTTATAGCAGGCAGAGAGTTTGAGGAGGAATCATCAAGAGCGTCAGGCTAACATCAGTCATGGGTCACACACAGTAGTTGATATTTGTTGGTGAAGCACAGTTACAGAAACAAAATGCTTCTTCTTATTCCCATTTTTTAAATTACAATCCAGCAGTTTTACTCTTTAATTTACTAATTTTAATATATTTTATATTAAATTTTATTACATGTTCATTCAATCTGTATTTAGTCTTTGGTTCTGAACCTATTATTTTTCTTTGAATACCTTTTGTTGTCCTGTAGTAAAAAGTTTCTATTATTTATGGAGAGACTGAAATTTTGGTGCCAAAAACTGTTGAGTTTTGTTCACACCGCCCTCAGCAAAGCACGTTCATAAAAAGTCAATGTCCCATGTTGAAAACCCTTGTGTTATATCTGTGCGACTTTCTACGACCGTTCTTGGGCTTTACATACAAAACTAGATTTGCAATTCCCTGAAGAAATTGCGTCTGATTGCTGAAAGCAATACCGATCTGAAACATTCTACAGCTGCAAGCGTTTGAGACCTTCTGTTCGACGCGCACGGCAAGTTTCGTCCGCGTAGGTCAAGTACTTTTGGAGATATTAGAGGAAACGTCAGGAATTGGCTGCAGCGCCACCTACGGCAGCACCGTTGTGAAAGTTGTTGCGCTGACTTATCTTACACTGTGGAAGAAGTCTTGAAAGTTTGGTGAAGTTATATGAAACTGTTAAGGAGCTGCAGCGTTGCAAACATTGCAATCTCAGCCTGTCTAATTTTTCATGACGTATTACGCTTAAACCGTACGGAACTATGGAAAACGGATATTACCATTGGATTTGTGGTAGCCCAATAGGCTATGTGCAGAAAACTGTAAAGATTAGTCAAGTATGTGACACGAAAGTGGTGAAGGGGAGTCAAAAAAGTGTTTTGCGAAAAATCGTCAATTGAGAAAAAGTCTTACACAATAGAGATCGCAAATGATTATAGGCTATTGTTTTACTATCCAATGAATCACAAAGCAGTAAAAGGTAGGGCTTAAGACAAATGCACTTGGAGAATAAGGCCTTAACACTTAAGTGCTCCAACTGACCACCTGGTGGCGCAATAGAGCCAAAATTGATTGAGCATTTAAAGATTGGTCTGAAGTATCTACTTACAAAGTTTCATACCAGTTGATCAACTACTTTTTAAGATAATAGTAATTTAAAGTGTGTCCCATGTATTTTGATAGGGGGAAAAAATATTTTTAAAAATTCGTATAAAATCAACCATAAACCCAAATGGTACGAAATTTTAAACCAAAAACCTCCTTGATCAACTTAACAAAATACAAGTGGTTGCATGTTGAAACCTGCAACTATTTGGAAGATAACAGGACATCCAATTTTAGCTTATCCTTCTTGAGTCACCACTAGGTGGCGCAGCAGAGCCCTTTTTCTAGTATGTTATACAAGTCTCCTCCTGCAATCTATGCGTTGAATTTTATGCAGCTAGGTTGAGTAGTTTTTGAGATAGAGGCTTAAACACAATTTCCTTAATTATAGCGCCACCTTTTGGAATATTTTCATAAAATTTTTCATGCTTCTTTATCACTGTGGGATGAAGTTATATTTCAAAACTTGTGAAGTTCTGACAATCTTTGTATGATCTAGAGCATGTTAAAAATCTGTGACCACACCCATCTCATTAGCATTACGATTATCTCGAAATCGGTAAGGAATTTGGCCAATTGAGTGGTACCATTGAATTCGGGGTAGTCCAAATAGGGTATGTACCAATTTTTGTCAAGTTTTGTTAAACTATGTTGAATAGGGAGCCAAAAACGTGTTTTACGAAAAATCGCAAATAGCGAAAAATCTAGTTAGACGGAAGTCTATGGTCCCAATTTAAAAAACGTTCATTAGCATCCAAGGAACACACAGAAAAAGAAAGCATAAATTTCTGACTTACGGTATTCGAGATAGAGGCCAAAAACCATTTTTGCACATAAACGACCACCTGGTGGCGCTATTGAGTACCATTGAGCTAGAATTTTATTAGAACGTGTAGTTTACTACAGGCTACAATATTGAAAAGTTTCATGGAATTATCTTTAGTATTTATGAAGATATGAGCATTCAAATGTGCTCACAATGTTAAGTCTATGGGAAAATAATTCATAAAAATATTAATATAAAATCAACCATAAGTCCAATGGCTAAACAAATAATAGCACGCATCGCACTATCGAGCACTACAAACCAGTAATTTCAGCTTGATAACTATTAAACTGTAGGACAAGAAGCACTGCGAAATTTAGACGGAATAAGAAAATAGAAGAAGAAGAATAAAATAGTTGAAAGCTGTAGGACAACATACTCTGATTGCTTTCAGCAATCAGACAATTAAATTCACATTGAAAGTTAAACCAGGTTAGGCATTGACCCATCAGGGACTAAGGTTTTTAGAGTGTTGTGTTTGAGTACCGTCCTATTAAATTCATGGAAGTTTCAACTAGCACAGTGGTTAGCGCTCTCGCCTCACAGCAAGAAGGCCCTGGTTCAAATCCCGGCTGGGGGATCAGAAACACCAACTGGGGACCTTTCTGTGTGGAGTTTGCATGTTCTCCCCGTGCATGCATGGGTTCTCACTGGTTACTCCGGCTTCTTCCCACCATCCAAAACCATGCTTCATAGGTTAATTGGTTACTCTAAATTGCAAAATGAATGTGAGAGTGACTGTGTGTGTGATTGAGGCCCTGCGACAGACTGGTGACCTGTCCAGGGTGTTCCCTGCCTTCGCCCATCAGTAGCCGGGTTAGGCTCCAGCACCCCAGCGACCCCAAAAGGGACAAAGCGGCTAAGAAAATGAATGGATGATCATGGGGGAGTTATATTAATTGCTGTTTGTACCTGGATGGAATTGTATGACATCAAGTCTTTCATATGCCAGAATAGATCTGTGAAACAAAAATCCTGGAGCAAGATTTGTGAGATTTGCACCACTTTGACATTTCTCACCAAGTTTCTTCCAACTGTAGGTGGTGGACACTCGTAAACAAGAAGACGCTGCTCTTTGTTCGTCCAGTGTGAACACCATAGGCTAAATACGCATTCAAGAACTCATGTTTAGCATGTTCTTGAACGTGTGTCACATGTCCTGCGTGTTTGTAGTTTTAGACTTTGAGAAGCGAAGAAGCCTAGAAGGGGAAGTACCATAGACATATTTTACCTGACCAACAGTCTCTGACGCCGCTCATGGGATTCTGAAGCCTACTTTGAAGCCTGACGTAGAGCTGCCACATTGACTGGAGTTTACCCAACCCTATTCTGTAGATGGGCAATTGGGCAGGACTCGTTTCAAACTTTTGGTGTGGAGCCACACACAAGTCTTTAAAAAAATATGCCCCCAGTTGTTCAGAAATTGGACTTTTGATAAAATCAAAACAGCTGATTAATTGTTTTTTTTTTTTCTTCTTTCACAATGCTGAGAGTTGCAGCTTTATTAGCAATGAACTCATAGGAAAAGAGAGGAAGAACATGTTCTATAGCTTCTTGGAAAAAATATAACAAAAATTTGAATAGGTTCTATTTTTAGTAAGATGCTATGACAACTGCAGACAGTTAGACCTCTAAAAAATAATATTTTTTTGTTTTGTTTTTTTATGTGAAGTTGGATTATATAATACTGTAGATGTCAATGAAATATGGAAACTAACCTCCATTTGTCATTTGAGAAACTGCAAAATTTGGTATTTCCAAATTCTGCAATGGACTGTAAGAACTTTAGCAGTTCAATAGCAGCACGAGTGTCAGTTGTCTTGCAGTAAAGGGGGATTTAAACTCTGCAGCAGTGGATGCAGTTTATTTTTTTAATCATAAAAATGTAGCTAGAAAGATTTTGTTCATGTTGCTACTAACTGATTGGCGCTGTTATGCAACATATGAGCAATGTGTTGCAATGTATCCAGTAGAATAGTTACAGCACATTAAAGAACATGGGTTACTTAGGTGTTGCTCGTAACATCTGGTGTTAAAAGATTAAAGTCGCCAGGAGTCTGCTGAAAAAAAATCATGTTAAGTCTTTTGCTTTTTCATACATGTGCTTCATATTAATGTTTGTTGTAAAATTGTTGTTGTTCTGCATTTTGGTAAAACATGCACTCACTTTCTGACAGGAGTCAGAGCTCTGAGCCCTCCTCTGGTTACCGGCGGGAGCATTCTGCAGAGTTCTAACTCACCTGACACATATCTGACAATCACCCACCTACTTCTTAAGCTGCACACAGACCCTCAGTCAGAGCGAAATATTGTTTCGTGCCAAGCATTTCATTCTGGACCTGATCTCCTGTTTTCTGACTCTGCTTCACCTATTTGCTTGCCGCCTGCCCTGACCCCTCGCCTGGACCCTGATTACTCTACTCTCTTCTCAGATGACCCCATGCTCATGATTGACCTGTGCCTGTCTGACCCTGATCAAGTTTTGTAGACTTGTAGCTTTGCTTAGCTCCTGTCTGAACTAACAAACCTGCTGCACGTGGAACCAGCTGTCTGCCCGTTTGAGAGACTTTCATAACAAGGTAGATGTGAGCTGCAGTCATTATTTTCACCACACCATTCAAAACAGCAACAGATGTCCAAAGAAAACAGCTGCTTTCATTTTATGGCTCAGTGAACTTGTTAAAAGACATTCAGATTATCACACTTTGAAAAGGTTTCCCAATCAGAGGAGACCTGAACGCCACCTGATGCAACATGTATGAAAAAATGGAGACGTGGGAGGGTCCAACATGTTTACATCTAACAAATCAACTCAAACTGTTGACTGTTGCAACTGTTGCAGAATACACTAAAATTGTGTATTTTTTAAAAAGAATTTTTCTGTTAACTTTTAGTGAGCAAACATTGACTTGGTGACCCCTCCCTATTGCATTTCTGCATCCAGCTGCAGACACACCACTGCAGCTCACATCACGCCTCTGATGAACCAATTAGAATCAGAGCCTGCTTCTGCAGGAGGGTTTGAACACATTGATTACTGATCCAAACAGGGGGGTGTACTAAGGGGCATAGCTAGCCACTTGATAGAACAAAAAGTTCAGGTTCCAGAGAAGAACCAAGATGGTATCTTCACATTGATTACTGTCAAATGAGCCGCCGTTCACATTTCTGTGGTCAAATCAGCATCACTGGATTTTTGGTGTGATTTTCATCCAATGCTTACGGTAGCAGGGCTGAGAACTCTGGAAAATCTCCACCAGACTCCACGGAGCTTCTTGATGTGACCACTGAAATGGAAATGTGAACGGCGGTTCATTTGACCGCAGTTGGAAAGGATTGTAAATCAATGAAAGAGCATTTTGATGTTAGCTTTCATTATTTTCTGCTCTGAGAAACCAATGGATTGAATGTATTGATCACAGCAACGTCAATAAACATTGGAGAATGAGCTAAAAGAGTCTCTGGTGAACCGGAAGGAGAAAGAATCAAGATTTTGGAGGAAGTTCTGTCCATGATGATCTTCACTTCTTCATCCAAGCTGACATCTGGCATTACTGATATGGCTTAACATTTAAAAAACTTTAAAACAGTACTACTGGGATAATTTTTTTTTTTTTTTTTTTAATAAAAAAATTTATTTTAAGGGAGACATTTGTTTGTTCCAGTGCACTGAAGGTAAACTAGTTCTCAGTGTAACCTAAATTGTTGAATATGAAACTTTATTAAATATTATTAATCTTTGAACTTATTTCCTCATTTTATTGACCTCAATCTTCTCCCAAATAAAAGACAAGATAACTCAAAGTGCTTTATATAAAATCCAATTTAAAAACCAAACGTAAGACTAATACCTTCACACAGAAAAGAATAAAGCATAGAATGAATCATTTATACAAGAAAATATTGTCTACATTTTCAAAACAACTAACAAACACCATAATAAAATCATCTTTTGCACATCTTTTGTTTGTTAGGTTACAGTTAGATCACATGACAAGAGAAGATTCCGCCCACTCAGAAGCATAACTAATCTCATCTTCAGTGAATAACTGCTCAAAAGCCAACCTGCAGCATCAACCAGAACAGCTGAAGCTGAACTTCTGGAGGACTTGAGGCCCAACCCATTCTTCACATCTCTGACCTGAGCCTCACAGCAGCGCTTTCTCTCCACATTTGACAAACCACACAATACAGCAAAAGTCCGGCTCACACGTATCGATCAAAACTGTAAGAGGCAGAAAAAAGGTGAAGACTTTCACACTCGTTGCAGCATAATTACACATTATTACAGGTAAGGAGCCACTTCGGTGACAGCTGCTTGTTATCCTGGATTACTCGCTGCCATTGTTTCAGCTGCAGAAAGGGGCCGTTAATAACTTTCTTTGAAGGCTTGATTTTACGCAGCGAAAGAACAAAAGAATCGATGCCCACAGTGACTGGAGGCTGCAGAGGTGTTCAGGCTTCTGCACCCCGTCAGCTTTGAAGGCTTTTTATTTCCACTCTTTGGGCTGCTCTGCTTTATCCTTTCCTAAGCTTGTATGTCTGCCCGTGAGGCCACGCTATTGTGAGAGTGCTTTATACTTGCTAAATGGATGTCAGCAACCATCATGCCTCCTGAACAAAGATGTGCACAGAAGTAAATGTATTTATTTATATATATATATACACCAGACCATAACAAATATCCTAAAAAAGAGAACTGATGAAAAGCAAGAGAGAAACTCTGCTAGTGGGAAATTTAACATGATAAAACCTGTTTGTCTGCAGTGCCCTGACTTTATATAGATCTGCAGCAAACAGAACCTCCGTGTTTGTTTTCTCACATTCACACATCCTCGTTGAACAATCCCATCGCAGACTGAGCTCAACCATGTTTGATCAGAAAAGGAATCGCGAAGGAGCCCAAGCTCACTCAACAGTCCTCACCGTTACTGCCCCATGGAGTCGGGGTAGGTAACCCCCCCCCATGCGGTCTGAGTGGATCTGCTGCGGTGAGCTCTGAGAGGGTCGAGTCTCTCAGAGTTTGGGGGAGAACAATGAGCTGCAGAGGAGGATCATGGGAAAAATCTCAACCCTGAACATGTACCAGCACAAAGACTCATAAATAAATGCTCATTTTCAGAGAAATCAAAGGGCAGGCAGTTGAGTGTGAAGGACTGAGGTTTTTATTTGGCTTCTTAGTTTGTCTTTCCAATTAATTAGTTTTGTGTTTATTATTAGTATATCTTTGTGTTAAAATTATTTTCACGCCTGGATGAAGTTACTAATTATCCCAGATTTCTTCTATGTTAAGCCTGAAGGTAAAGCTTCTTAAAGGTCAGATCTTTGTGACCAACTCTTTAGATCTGGTTTTTCTCTCTGATCTAGTTTTAAATGTTTAGATTACTTGAGTTCATAACACTAAATTACCAAAACTACTTGCTCATCCATCCAAATGATCAGAATAAGGTGTCCTAATAATTTTGTCTGGCCAAAGCTGTATAAAGCCCTCAGGCATGCATACTGTTCTTATAAACATTTGTGAAAGAAAGTTCCTCAGGAACTCAGTGAATTCCAGTGTGGAACTGTTACAGAGCTCCAACCTTCATGTGACCTTCAGATCATTGCAGTACGCAGAAAGCTAGCATAAAGATAGCAATAAAAAAATCACCCAAATTGTTGTCATTGACTTACTTTTACCCATGAATGAAGTCTGTGAGCTGCTCCTTCTGAAGAAACAGATGAATAACCGGTTTGTAGAAGTCTTCCTTTTCTTTCTTCAGTGTTAAAAGTCTCCCTGTCTCAGAAGAGATCACTACCAGTGATGCGTCTAAACAAATTCTTGACTTCAGGGGTTTAAAAACCAAATCCTCCATTTTGAAATTTATCCTAAACAACATTAAAGAGTATCTGGATGGCTGCATTTGTTTTGTTAAATCTATTATTCTTTAGCCGCATTCCCTTAGTCACATACATTCTCCGGGATCACCAGCGCCCTCTGTCTTCTGGCATGCGTACTGCAGTGAAGTGAGTCACAAACTGACGTCAATATAATCAAACAGATGGCGAGAGATTAGCCAATTAGGTCATTTTAAAATAAAGCGCATTTTATGAATATTGAAAGACCGAGACAATAAAGGCATGCGTCAGCTGCAGTTCCAGTCAGTGTGTGCGGCGCTGGGTGAGGCTGGGGGCGGAGCTGTCTGGAGAATCTGACCAGGAAACTCGTAAATTCTTTGCATTTTTTTTTTTTTTTTTGTTTTTTTACTAAGAAACGTTGAAAACCCTCACAAAAAAGGTAACCATAGAAAAACATGTCTAAAAAATTACATTTGATTTTATTTTTAATTTGAAAAGTATATTAATCTTATTTAATGTACGCATTTTTGAGCTATATTTTGCTGCCTCCTCTGACTGTACATCACTGAATATAGCCTACTTCAATAAATGGAATTGTCTCTCCACTCTGCATCGACAGTCCTGCCCACAAACCAGAACTGTATTTCTAATGAGCTGCTGCACATACATATCAAATCAAATCAAACTTTATTTATATAGCACTTTTCATATAAAAATAACACAAAGTGCTTTACACTAAAACAAAAGAAACAATAGATATTATAAAAGCAAGCATAAACGTTAAAAATAAAACAGGGTCCAATAGCCCCCAAACCCGCAACCCCGAGCCACCCCCTCACCCACCTCCCCACCCCCACCCACCCTCTACTTCCCACTCCATAGGTGATTAAAATGGACAACAGGGAATAGGCTGAGCACGTAAGTTTGTACGCTAATAGTTGGGGTCTCCTTCTCCGAATAGCGGCATAGCTAGCCAGCTGCAGCATCACAGCCGGGGACCCGCCTCACCACAGCTGGGTGGCGATGCAGGCCCCCATCCAGAGCCGCAGTGGCTGAACAACAGCCGACCCAGAGGGGGAGAACCCAAATGAGGAAGCACCAGAATTAAAATGAGGAAGTAAAAGTACTGATAAAAGGAATCAATAAATTGATAAACAGTAAAACATTAAAAATTAACTAAGAGCCAAGGTAAAAAGATGAGTTTTGAGTTTTTTCTTAAAAGCATCTATATTCTCTTAAAAAGTGAAAAAAATGTTTTTTTGATTTTGGCAAAAAAAAAAAAAAAATTTAACCAAAGTTAAACGATCACTGGGAACAATTTTACAATCGAAAAAATGTGGTTGTGTGGGACTTCAAGATGCCGCCACTTTTCTCTTTGACCCTCCACACATCCAAATAACCCAAAACCCACAGCACCAGTACAAGTCAAACCTCCACATGGGTGTCTGTGACAAATGCTTTACATGTATGTTGTGACAGTGACTACCTTTGAGTTGTTAAGGTAAAGTTGTTTTTCAATGCCTTTGTTCCAAATTATAGTTTCTTTTGTGGATCGACAAAGTAAAAGCCACGCATTTATGAAAGAAAGTTGATTGAAATAAAAAAATGTATTCCAAAACTATTTCCTACAACCCCAATATGTACGAATATGCTTTTTAAGGACTACTGAGAAATTTTCTCTGTTAATCTGGTATATATGGCTACAATTGTCTTACAACTGAGACCTGCTCTGTCAGTTCAGAAAAGAGAGCTTTTTCCCACCTGAACACGTTCACCTGTAGTTTATTGTCACCAAGCTAAACATCTACTTTGGCTCCTGAGATAAATTGGAACATTTTCTTTGATGGAGATAAATAATAATCTTCGAGGATCTGACGTATTTGTGCGCCAAAATTGGACAAAATTGTGCAGTTGCTCTGGACCATCACTTTAATAGCGATGATCAGCCTCTCAGAAAAATGGTTACGTGAGTAAATCCTTTCAAAACTAACATTTATGCGTTTTTGCCCTTTTTATAACAGTTCTTAAAATGTTTTAGAAAAGAAAGATAACACAAAACTGTAATTCACAGACCAATTATACTAAGTTTAGCAGCTCTTTACACAATCCTGTACTTTCATCTGGTTACCATGGAGATCCAGAAGGTAATATTAAAGGCTGATGCTGTGATTCCATGGTGATCAGCTTTGTTGCTCTGATGCCTGACTGACAGAGATGTGAGTCAGTGTCTGAAGATCCGAGTGCCTCCACACACCCCCATCTCAGCCTTTCCCTGTTTCAGAGGCTTAACGTTTGGATGGGATGATGCGTGTCAACATTTGGTTAATTGAACACATTTTGTGCTCTTCCCACGAGTAAGTGACTATTCTTTTGTCAGCCAATTATTAGATTTTTTTTCCTGTGCAGCAGCTGGGCAAACTTTGAGACTTTAAACTTTTATTTTATTTTACAGATTGACTTCCATTGAAGGAAATGCAAAAGCTACATTTTGAACCCTTGACCACTAAGTCAAGTGTTACAGAAAAATTGTGTTTTCAAAGTCAGACGTTACTACCAGTGGATGATGTCATCAATAGTTGCCAATTAAAAGTGGTCATTAATTTATGATTGTGGCAAAACAAAAACAAAAAAAAACAGTGTTGTTTTCTAGGACATAGTTTCTGCAGAGCAGCAAGAGGAGCCCCCCCTTCTCCCCCTCCTCGTTACTGAGAGCTCTCTGTTTACTTGCTTTTTCAGTAGACTTTTAGGGAGCATTCAAACTTGAAAAGTCAGTTGTTCCGGACCTAGTCTGCTTAAAGTCCAGGATTTTGTGTTGGTCTGTATTCAGACTGGGATCTACCGGAGATTTCTGTTCTGGAGCAGAGCTTTTAAATAAAACCGCGTGACTAAGGATCTCTTCAGTCATTGGCCAGCAGTTAGGGGGGTGGGTCAAAACATAAAGAACAAGATGGGGGTGCTGTGGTTTGTCAGGATTGTTCACTTATTCAAGCTTTTTGTTTTGCTGATCAATTTTGAAAGTTTCCATGAAGGCCAGGTTCGACATTTTTTACCGCTGCCTTGATACGATGGAGTTGTACTGCAATGCGGTGCTGGGGACGCTACGGCTACAAGGTACATTTATAAGTGTTTAAGACACATACATTGTCAGGATAACAGTTTGAGAAGATTCACATTTAAAGTTGTTTTTATTAGCTTGCATTCATCTGAGCACATTTTACTGTTACATCGCTGCTCCATGTTTGTTCCCTAACATCTGGCTACGGTGGCTGTTTTGGTTCAATTATTTCTCCTTCCTTCGTATCGCTTTGTATTCAGATAGAGGAATTCCAGAGAGAACCAAAGTTCAGCCTGACTGTAAACCAAGGTCATTTCAAAAGATGGGTCTGAGGGCGGTTCCTGCAGACCAGGCTTTGCTTGCCTGTATTTAGACGATTTAGACTGAAAATTTGTTTTGGATTATTGGGGGAAACAAACTCTGGTTCTCTATAAGTGGACCAAATGTTTTCAGTCTTCTTTACTTCTCAGTTCTTTATATGTACAGTATGTTCTCTACCATAAGAAAAATAAGCAACAAGAACAAGTTAAAAACACCAAAGCCAGTACTTTCATTGCCTTAAACTTTTCAGTAAGTTTAATGGTTGCCATGGTGACACGATGCTAACACAGTGGCATAACGAACACATCTGTTTTATTGTAATGTCTGACTCAAACTCCTGTGAGTTAAAAATACGTTTGAAATATATTTTCCCTTATTGTTTTTTTTTTCAACAGAAAACCTTGATAAAAATGTAAAAATTTAAACTTTGCTGCCATCAGCATCGACTGACTGTTGTACAGTGTCATCCCAAATGTCATGTAGGGTAGGTTCCCTGTTAACTCAAAAGTCTGAGCTTTGTTTGGTTGACTTACATTTATTCAGATGTGCTTTGTACTGTGAACATCTGTAGTGACACACTGACTTTTGGATTCACAGTTCAAGCAGACCTGAAGTCCTCATCAGTGCCAGTGAGTTGATAAATGATAGAATCGTTTCTCCACTGTAATTCAATTACCATGCCATCAAACATGAGTCTGGAAACCAACTCAGAATATTTCTTTTTTCTACTTTTGGAGCAGAAAGATGAAATCTTGAATTCAGGAGGCAGATGTTTCTCAAATGTTACTTTTACACTTTCGTTGTGGAGCATCGATCTTGTAACTTATTTGATGAACAGAGCAGCTGAATCCATGCGGGTCTCTGGAGACTTTCAACGTGAGCCACAGAGGATCAAGCTTTTACATTATTGCTATTAGGATAATTAGTGGGCGTCGACCAAGCCCATTTGTTAATCCATTTAATTAGATGTTGTAAACTCTGGTTCTTCCTCAGTGTCCAGCAGGATTTGACACCATTAAAGACTTTGTTCATTTGTCAGAAGTTCTTCTTCCAGCTCAGATGTTTCTCTTCTTTGGGAGCAGCTGGATTTGCTGTTTTTGCTCTCAATTAACCTCCTCTGCTGCTGCAGCACGACAGTCATTAAAAAGCCACACCATTCGTTAAGTTAGCGGTTGGAGCTGAAGTCAAAAGTCGTACAAGATTAACAAAGCACGGCTGAACTGCCATAAATATCTGAAAAAAACTTTATATTTATAGTTCTGGTGTTTCATTTGAAGAAGTTATACTAGTCTGGCTATTACCTCCTGCCTGCAATCAAAGCCGGATGTAACTTTACTGTGAGGTGTGTCCAGTCAGATCAGGAACACTTCAGTCTGAGCTCTGTCAATTCAAGACAACCTAACATTTCAAAGATCAAGTGAACGGCAGACGGTCGCTGTCATCACGATGTTGCAGTAAAGTGGTTCAACTCAAATAATTTGAATGGAGGGGGACCTGTTTTTTTTCCCCCACAAGGAATGGAATTTTTATTTTTTTTTGCTCCCAAAAAAAAGTTCAAAGCAGAAGAAATGAAGATAAAGTCTTACTAAATATTTTATAGCCGCTACATGCTGAAAAACTCACCAAGATTTGAACACACCTAGTAGCCAGCGAAAGTGAATTTTGGGCAGATGGAATGACACCCGCCCTAAGATGATGATATCACATGGAGGGAACCATGAAAAAGTTGAATGTACTGAAAATAGTTTATGGGGCCGAAAAAAAAAATAAAACATTTAAAAAAAGGCAATCAAGTGCCTTCTCTTTAACTGATTTATCAAAATATGCACCATTAGTCAAAAATGATATGTTTGCGCCCTCCGTTACGGATAACACCTTTAAAGTTTGGGGAGATCCCCAGATCACACTTCTTTAGATTTCTACAAATACGCAGTTTTGTCTCATCCTCTTTTAAAGGCTTCCCAATCTTGCCACCAGAAACTCTCCTAGACAAAATATTAAAAGCACCCCCCTGGTTTAAAGAGACTATTGGTAAATTATATTCTTTATTGACTAAAGAGAATCTGAAACCTCTGACAATGTTAAAAAATAAGTGGAGGAGGAACTGGTCTTAATATTCAGATGAGCTCTGGCAATCTGCTCTGGACAAAATACATTCATCTTCAATCTGTCAACGGCACAAGGTTATACAGTTTAAAATTGTCCACCGCTTACACTGGTCAAAGGTAAAACTCGCCCAAATGAAACCTGATATTGATGACAGATGTGATCGCTGTCAAACAGAACCTGGCTCTCTATCACACATGTTTTGGAGCTGCCCTAAATTAAGTGTGTTTTGGAAATCAATCTTTAATCTATTATCTACAGCTTTAAAAACCCACATTGAACCATCTGCAGTTATGGCTATTTTTGGAGTAACACCACCTGAACTTCATTTACATTCATCAGGGAAAAGTGTCATTGCATTTGTTACTCTCTTGGCCAGGCGCCTTATTCTCATGAAATGGAAGGACAAAGTCCCACCTACATTTAACCATTGGCTGAATGACCTTTTGCAATATTTAACTCTTGAACAAATTAAATACTCAATACAGGGTTATAATTCCAGATTTTATAACACCTGGCAAACTGTTCTAGACCTGATCAGAAACAAAGCCTAATAGCTTAGCTGTTTAGTACGTCTCTATCGTCCCGAGATTATTACTATTCTTATTTATCTAATTTTATTTTATTTATTTATTTATTTTCTGTGTTTTTTTCCATATGGATATTTATTTAGCCATCTATTTTTCTAAACTGTATATGTATATGGAGACGTTAATGTACCTGTATGGCTCTGTCAAACCTTTACTGTACAATTGTGAACTTTATGGAGGTCCTTTTTTCTCTTTTTTAAAAAAAAAAATATTTTTTTTTTTTTTTTTAAATCTTACATTATTTGATATAATTTGCTCTTTGTTGTAATATTCTGGTGCAGTTACAGTGGGGGGCGGGGGGTTAAGTGGTTGTTGTTGTTGTTCATCATATGTTAAAATCAATAAAAAAGAATATTCAAAAAAAAAAAAAGGCAATCAAAACTAAAAAACACATACTGAAGATATTTAAAGGAAGCTTTAAAATTATGATGGGATGGCCACAGATCCGACAGATGGGTGGCCATTTTGTTTCAAATTGTGAGGTTGGGCAACTTTCACGTTTTCCGACAAAAAGACAATTTTGCTCAAGCAATTTTCACAAAATTTCACTCACATGCCGGCAGCGTAAGTCTACAACACTAGAGTTTTGTCGACCTTTGACCTCAGAAAGAAGCCGCCATCTTGAATTTAAAAAAAAAAGTGTATTAACTGAGCTGCAAATTAAAACTTGTTCTAGCGGTTTTCATATATAATCCACTAACTTTCTGAGCATCATGAAAAGCAAATGCTGTCGTTTTAATCTTAAATTGTTTTATATATGAAAAATGCTACAAGAACATGTTGAAAACACCAAAACCACCATTTTCATTGGCCTCTAAACAAGTTTCTGCTGTTCTGAATTTAAGTGTATATTTTGACTTTTGAACATTCATTTTATTTTATTAAATTATATTTATAAATACTGGGAAAATACATAAATACATTCATTGATACTTTCCCCCCATTATAGCTTTCAGTTATTTTCTCTGTTGTAGTTTAATGTTTGTTTAAAAAATGTGATTTTTTTTTAAATACTTTCCCTATCTTCACTTAAAAATCAACAAAGTTCCTTGTTTTGATTGAATTTCTTTTGTAAATGGATTGTGATGAGGGGTGAAAAGTTGAGAGCTGTTATGTGTTTGTAGTTGTAGGCGTATGAATGTTTGTTAATTACGTTTCTATACTCTGTTGTCTTTACTGGTATCTGCCTATACAGGAGGAATCTCTCAAAAACATGATGTGCCATGTCATGGGGCTGATATTCCCGTTGTTTACTAATTGTTTAAATAAATAAATAATCGTCTGTCATTAGTGAATTGTTTTGATACAGCCCTAACCCCTAATTTTTTTGTTGATTTTCATTTTAATTTGTCGTTTGAACTATCGCATTTTTTGTTATTTTCTCATTGAGTGAGAGCTGTTGTGTTCTTTTGTAAAATGTTTTTCTTTTCATTTAGAATTTTCATTTCTTTATGGTTATTTTTAAGTGCTTCATAAATGAAATTGGCCTGAACTATCGATCTGTCTGCCTGTCTCTCAAAAACGAATGTGTAAATGTGGACGCTGCTAATCTGGCTGAAACTATCATCTCGGTGCAGAGTTGAGTGGGTGCAGCTGCGGACCTCTTTTGGCTCCTCTAAACTTTGGAAATCGTGCGCTGATGTTCAGCATTAATTAGTGAAAAACATTTGTGAGCATCTACCGGATTCGGTCGTTACAGATGATGAGGAGAGCTCCTCGCCATCCGCTGGAAAGCAGGTAAAACCTGATGGTGGTAATGATGTCTTGGCTTAACAAGGGCTGGTCAAACAAGCAGGCAGACATTGTTTTATGGCCCACTTTAATGGCTGCTTATCTGTGGCCGAAGGCGCACAAATCTGTGCGCACGCACGCTCGCTGCCATGCTTCTAGTGACTATGAGGATAATAATTCTGTCCTTTCTCTGCAGTCGAGGAGAATCATTTTCACCGTTCCTATGAACTTGCACCAAGCTGCATGGAAACAAGCAGATTTAATTAGAAACAAATCATTTTCATGTGCTTCTGTTTACACAACCTTCAGTTTGATCATTGTCGTAGGAGACTATGCCAGTAAAGCTGGTTAAACAACAGCACAAACACGATCTGTTTGATGTAGCCTAATGTATCTATTTGAGATGTTTAATTTCCAAGGAAAATGAAAGCAGCCCCTTTTAAATAAATGATGTGTTGGGCTGCTCCTGCCTAGAACTGCTACAATGGTTCAATACTTCTTATCTGACACACATTTGATGTTAAAAAGGGTTTTTTACCAAAGCTGGCACACAGCAGCGCTGTAAATCTACAATTTTATATCAAGCGATCGATGCTGTAACTATGTCTGACTTTGCTGAGCCGTGGAAAACTTTTGGGTTGAAAAAGAGTTTAATATTTTCTGTAACAGAGTTTATAGCATTGGTTGCATCAATGTCTATTTATTATGGCATCTCAGCATGTATTTCAGGGGTATTCAACTCCAGGCCTCGAGGGCCACAGTGTCTGCATAATTTCCAGATATCCAAACTCTACTCATGACTGATTACCTGGTTCAGGTGGAGCATGCCAGATCCGGGTATGTTGGAAAACCTGCAGGAATGCGGCCCTCAAAGCCTGGAGTTGAATACCCCTGATGTATTTGCTCAAAGCTTTGAAGCCACTAATAGTTTTAATTTTTTAAATTTCCATCACATTTTCAGATTTATTTCAGTACTCAGAAACATTAAAAATCCATCCATCCATTTTCTGAGCATCACAGGGTTGCTGGAGCCTATCCAGGTACTGTTGTGCAAAGGTGGAATAAAATTAAACAAAATGTTTGCAATCTAAAGACAACACTTACACAATGTACAGATATTTTGGTTTTCTCTAATATACCATTTATCATTTTATTTAGGGAATATTCATGAAGATGAAGGCCACCTGGTGTAGGGAATGAAAGATCAGAAGCCACCACCCTACTTGTGCAGCATACGTGTGTGTGTGGTGAGTCGGAATGGGAAGTGTGTGTCGTACTTTCTGTGGTTAAAATTATTGGTTGAAGCTCTGTGAGGGCACCTCCTGTTTGCTGGAAATGATGTCCAAGCGTCCTCCGACTGATGGACCCTATACGTCTAATGAGCTTTCAGAATCAAGATCGAAGCTTATTGATAATGTAGGAGGGAGGAGCCTTTGCCAAGTAGCCCAACCCCCAAAAATACCACTGACAGAAAATAGACTCACCCCTATTTGTGTGTGCGTAATTCATGATTTCTGTGCAACTTTAGATTTGTACATCATTTTGAACATAAATCATAATTTTTATACATGTGAATACAAAATTGCAAGCACACAAAATCTATTGTATAAGTTACAAATTAAGAATTATGCACACACAGATACGAAGTTATGCAAAAATAAAAAATTACACACACTGATTTAGGTGAGTCTATTTTCTCTCCACGAGGAACTCTTCTCCCTCTACACCCTGGTGAATTTGATGATCTTTGGAAATTTAAAAATACACCTTTTTTCGATAGAAGTGCCCTTCTTCTCGATCTTTTTTTTTTTAGAATAGAATAGTTTATTTCAAACATGCAAAAAAAAAAAAAAAAAGAAAAAAAAAATATACAGAGCATAAATCACAGCAAAAAAAAAAAAACAAAATCAACAAACATGTTTGAAAAGGGGATAGGCAGAAGCAAATGCTTGTTTAGGCCTATCCCTTTATATCATTAACTTATAACGTAAATATTTCCCAGTTCTTAATTACAAACAAAACAATACAATATGACAACAGCTTTAAATTTCTCTTATTTTCACAAATGAAATGATGCAAACCATCCACAGTCACATGTCTACAATCCTTTTTTTTTTTTTTTTTTTTCCTTCTTTTCTTTCCCTTTACATACTTATGGTAGTTTTTATTATGCAGTTATATACTTTGATAACAGCTTCTCTTTCATTTTCATAGTAAATAGTTTGATGCTTGTACATTGTTTATAGTTTATGTCAAGCCCGTTCCACAGTTTTATCCCACACACTGATACGCACATACTTTTTCTAGCTGTTCGAATTTTGGTTGTTTGAAGTTACCATGTCCCCTCAGTGCGTAATCACCGTCCCTCTGTCTAAATTGTTTCTGAATATTGTGGGGTAGTAATTTATTGTAGGCCTTGTAAAGAAATTTTGCTGTATACAAATGAACTAAATCAAAAAATTTGATTACATTAGAATTTAGAAATAACATGTTAGTATGGTCACAGTATCCCGCTTTATGGATTGTTCTTATTGCACGTTTTTGGAGGATGAAAATGCCATTTAGTGATGTTTTATAGTTGTTGCCCCATACTTCAACACAATAAATTAAATTTGGCAATATTAATGAACAGTACAATGTGTGCAAAGATTTGTACTTCAGAATGTATTTTACTTTATGAATTATTCCAATACTTTTAGATATTTTACTCTGGATATGTTTAATATGTGGCTTCCAGGTTAATTTGTTATCGATAATTATGCCAAGGAATTTAATTTGGGGTACCATTTCAATTATATTATCTTCAATATATATTGGCAATTCTGAGTTAATTTTAGAATTGCCAAACTTAATTGCCTTAGTTTTTTTTAAGTTTAAAGATAGCTTATTTATGTCAGTCCATGTTTTAATTTTTTTAAGTTCAGAATTTATTGTGTTTATTAGTGTGTTGTAATTGTCGTTTGAATAAAATATGTTGGTGTCGTCAGCAAACAGTATTATTTTTAATAAACGTGACACATTGAAAATATCGTTTATGTAGAGGTTAAATAATTTGGGGCCTAGAATTGAGCCCTGAGGGACACCACATGCAATGCCCTCTAGTGTTGACTGATATTCCCCCAATTTAACGAACTGTTGTCTGTTGGTCAAATAACTTTTAATCCAGTTCCATGCTACCCCCCTGATACCATAGCTATCTAATTTTTTAAGCAACACAGAATGGTTGATTGTGTCAAAAGCTTTCTGGAAATCAATAAATACTCCGACAGAAAATTTTTTTGTATCCATTGCGTTAGAAATTTCTTCCACGGCTTCTATTAGGGCCATTGATGTTGACATGTTTGTTCTAAACCCGTACTGGCTATCGTTTAGTAGTTTATGTTTGTTTGTGAATTTTTCTAACCTGTCATTAAAAAGTTTTTCTAAAATTTTTGAGAATTGGGGAGCAAAGAAATCGGTCTGTAATTTGTGAAGAGGTGTTCGTCACCACTTTTATAGACCGGAATGACCTTAGCAGTTTTCATTTTCTCAGGAAAAATTCCCATTTGGAGGGACTGGTTACAGATGTAAGTTAATGGATTTAAAATATCCTCTATAACCATTTTAATTAACACCATATCTATATCATTGCAGTCCGTAGATACCTTGTTTTGGAATTTATTTACAATTGACTTAACTTCCATTTCACTGGCAGGTGCGAGATAAATAGAATTAGCGTTTGTTCTATTGGGTCCCATGAGATGTTATCTTCATTTTTTGGAATGTTTGATAGTAACTGTGGGTTCCAACGTTTACATAAAATGAGTTAAAGTTATAACTATGGTGTTCATATCATAATTTTCACCTGTATTATCTATAAAGTAGTTCGGGTATAACTTATCTTTAGTTCCATCTTTGATTAATCGATTTAGGACCTTCCACATTTCTATTGTCTTGCTTTTATTATAATCGATTAATTTGTCATAGTATTTTTGTTTGCAGGTTCGTAATATATTAGTTAATTTATTCTTATATAGTTTGTATTGTTTTTCAGCTTCCACTGTTCTTAATTTGATAAATTTCTTATACAAAGCATTTTTCTTTTTACAAGCTTTTTCTAGTCCTCTTGTAAGCCAAGGACATTTTATTGATTTATGTCTTTTGTTTAACTTTTTGATTGGACAATGTTTGTTATATAGTGAACAGAATATTTTCAAAAAATTGTTATATGCTTGATATCTGAAAAAGGAGTTAAACGTGGTCAAATAGACACTAAACTAAAACTCTGATACAACGTTCAATCATGAGGATTGATATACTGGATTTGTGTTTTCTGCTGCACACTCTCCCTTACAGCTGGAAATGATAGTCAGCAGAGGAGTTTACCGAGCAAATGTGTTTGACTTTTTCTGTTTCTTATCTTGAAGTCATCAAGTTTATTTTGGCTTAACTCCAGTGGCTTTTAAAGCTGGCAGATAGTCTGTTGTGAAAAAGAGAAAAATATGATTTCAGAAAATAAATGGTTTTGCGGTTAGCAGCGAAACACAGTAAAATCCCAACTGTCTTTTTTTGTGTGGAGTCATTGGTTTTCCCATAGTCCAAACACTTGTTTGATATGATAGTTGGATAATTTAAATAACTCATTTGGATTGCTGGGCTGAATTTTGACAAAGTGGTTAGCTCTATGTGTCTCCCAGTGAGAAGGCCCTGGTTTGAATCCTGGGTTCAGAGGGTTGAGAAGATGAATGGATTAAGAGGGCTGTAAGTGCCATTTATTCAACACATTTTTTCTTTATTACCAGCGATGTTCCATTTTTATATTTAAAGAACAATTTATGCTTTTATTTTGAAGTCAATAACTTTCGTTTCGAGACAGGAAATATTTTGTTTTGGTGATGCAATGTTCTGCTTGTGAATCCTTAATAAATGAATGGATGGCGGAGCCATACGGTTGTTTTACCCTTCATTAAAGATGGCATCGTTGGCACCTCTACCGAGCCAATTTAACATGTAAAACAGTCTCACGTCATCACTGAGTTTATTTGAGTTCAAGGTTTATAAATGGGCAATAAAAGAGTTCAAAGAGCCTTACCATAAAAAAACAACTTTTTGAACTTTTAACTGTTTTATGTACTGTTAATTCCTCACAATATAAAACTTGCGCATTTCTGATTAATCGTCTAAAAACCTGCACCCTCAACACCAGCTCCTCCCATACCCTCCCGCTTTCAGAGAACAGCCCCTTACAGGAAGAGTCTGCTCTGCCAGCACTGCCTCCAGTCTAACACCATCACCTAATTTCTTCAAGAAGTTTAGATGTTGTTTGTTTTTGTAGGATAATTTCAGACATGCTGTTAAAGGAATCATGTACTGGCCCCTTTGAGATAGCCTGGAATGGCTTCCAGTGACTTCCATGATCTTAAATGGATCCCATGGTAGCATAAACATTCATATTATTAGTACTCAGCACTCAGTTTGATCCACTTTATTCTTTCAAGTCTCAGTCATACTCAGTCAGTTCTGGTGTGCCCCAAGCCTCTGTCCTCGCCCCCCTCTTCTTTATCTTCTATCTCAGGGATAGGCAGCTTCAGGCCTCAATGTTCGCTGTGTCTGCAAGATTTCGAGATATTCAAGCCCTATTTATGACTGATTCCCTGCTTCAGGTGTGTCAAGGCAATTAGAACATACCAGATCAGGGTAAGTTTGAAAAATTGTAGGAATCCGGGCCTCAAGGCTTGAAGTTGTCTATCCCTGATCTATCTTCTCTCACAATCAAAATCAACCCTCTCCAAACTTCAACACCCTTACCCCTTTCTGTTGGTGACTCTTCGGTTACCTCCTCCCAAGTCTAGCGTTTGGGTGTTATTCTAGACAGCTCTGTTGTCCTAGACTTAACTTTTCCATCTTTGTAACATCATCAGTCTCCTTTACTCCCAACGCTGCTTCCATTTTGGTCCACAGCCTTGTCACAAGTCGCATCAACCACTGCAGTTCTCTTCTCTTCAGTCTCCCCAACAAGTCCATTCACAAGGTCCAAGTGGTCCAAAACTGATCATGATCAGAACTACCCTTCACCACCATATAATCCCAATCCTGCTGCAAATCCATTGGTTCAATTATAATTGAGTAGGAAATCCTTCTGTACACCTTTAAGGCCATCCACAATCTCTCCTCTCCTTGTCTTTCTGCTGTCATCAAAGTCGTCAGACCTTCCCGTTCCCTGAGGTCTTCATCCTTCCTTCACCTGTGTTCCCTTACCCTGCCTCAGCACCAAAAGGGGCAGGGCTTTCAGCTGCTCCACCCCAAACTCTGGAACTTTCTTCCATCAGAAATCATCTGAATCCCTGTTCTTATTCAAATCAAAAACTCAAAACCCATCTCCTCAAGTTATCATATTTTTAACACCTCCTCTACATTTCTGTCTCTTCCAACTGTTTTATCTGTTTTATTCGTACAGTGGCTTTGAAAGTCATGAAAGCTGTTTTACGTTTTGTAAATAAAATGTATTATTATTATTAGTAGTAAATGTCAAAGTGAAACATATACTAATGCTGAACTGATAGTGAAACTTCCTGCATTATTGACAAACTTCCCCTGCGTGCCAGTATGAATATTGAAGGAAGCATAAAAATGAAGAAGTCCTTTCAAACTGCACGCACATTTCTACTCTAAAGTTAAGAGTATTTCCACTCTTAAGCTCATTAAGAAACACTAAAGGTTTTTCTTAGCCGCTGAACATTTTCTGCCTCCCACACACTCAGAGCTCCACAGGATAGTTCAGGATTTTTTATACTGATGTTTTTTCAGAGTAGAACAGAGATGGGTCCACAGTCTTTTTGATGCCTTCACTCTGAGTCCAAGTCTTTGAATATTCTGCTACATAAAACAAAGACCTTAATTTGCAAGTGAACCCTGGTAAAGTTCATTACAGTGTGAATGCAAATAGAGTATTTAGCGGCAAAGCAAACACATGCTTTTGGAATTCAAAAATGCAGCACAACTCTCAATAATTTAAGAGTTTCTTATGATAAGACGTGGTCCAGTAACAAATCCGAAACTTACTGAAACAGGACAATTGACTTACATGCACAATATCTCAGAGAGATTTTCTTCTTCCTCATGCCCTTTGTCTTCTGGAGCAAAAGTAACACCAAAGAAGAAGCTTTTGAAACTGCCTATGAGAAACTGATTTGTGAGGGCTGGTGTCTTTTAGGTTAATATATATTTTTTTTTAGATGAGTTGCATCGTGTTTTGTTTTTGGTTTTATGCCACATGGAAACCTGCTTTTAGTTCTGGATGAAGACTGAATATTTACAGTTTTGATATGTTTGAGGAGGAATGTTTGAGAGGAAACCTGTAAATATAACTGGTGTTTGCAAAATGGTATCTAAACAAAGCACAATATTTTAAGCCAGGCATTTTGAAGTTACAGCGGAGCAGGAAAAAGATGAATTTGGTCTGTAATATTCATCATCTTCTTTTTTTTTTTTTTTTTTTAACTTGTCCTGTCCATCAGCTGAGCAAACAGATACGGGCTGAGAGCCTCTTGCGTTGGACAGATTTTAATGTATAAACCCCTGTTGTATTTTATTTAAATTGATAATTGATAATGTTGTATCATTTTACTTTTTTTGTTGGACCGGATGGAAACGGGGGGGGGGGGGGGGGGGGGGGGTTTAAAGAGGGGGTTTAGAGAGAAAAAGAAGATAACAGAGGGTAGTAACATCCTAAAACAACAAGGTCTAAATAGTAATATGGAATGGGCGGGGCCTGTCTACACACACACTCAGTAGTTACACACATACCTGTTGGCTAAAATAATCTTTACCTTTAAAGTAGAAAAAATTGTACACAATACCACTGCAGCTCACACACAATCATAGAAGCTGACACAAATAAAGCCTTTCATTCCATCACACTTTCTGTTAGTGCAAGGTGAGCTGACACCTGTGCTCAGGTGAGTGTTTATGTTTTGCTGATGTGGATGTTGATGGAATGTATAGAAGGAGAGAGAGCCCGGCCACCCCCATGTCAAGGCCCCCCACTGAGGCAGCAGCAGCAGCAGCCCGGGCCCCCCAACACCCGCCATGAAGGCGATCGCTGCTGCCCAGGTGCCCGGCAGATCTAGCGAGGTACTGTTCCAGCTGGTGCCGGCGGTTAGCTGCCCAGCAGCCCGGACATCCGTCGCAAGTGCCGTTGTAGCACACGGGACCACTCTTGCTTCATAGGCTTATGATGTTTTTCTTTTTTTCCATCAAGGCAGTAAAGAAAAGATCCCCCAGTTTAACCCCCCACCCCCACCCCCCCACACCCAGACATAAGTAACATTTAAAACTCCCTTCAGGTGCAGCTGTTGCTGCACGAGTGAAGTACACAGCACCGGGAGGAACTGGTGAAAACAAACACACACTTTGTAGAGCTCTCCAAAACATATAAAATACTTGCTCAACATCATCCATTACGGTGAGGGAAAAAACTATTTGAACCTCAGCTGATTTTGTAAGTTTGCCCACTAACAAAGAAATGATTAGTCTATGATTTCAATGGGAGTTTTATTTGAACAGTGAGAGACAACAATGACAAAAAATCCAGAAAAATGTGTTTCAAAAAGAGTTATAAATTAATTTACATTTCTATGAAGGAAATAAGTATTTGATCTCCTATTCGTCAGCAAGATCTCTAGCTCAGGTGGGTCTTATACAGGTAGCGAGCTGACATTGGCAGCCCTCTCAGCTCATTACCTGTATTAAAGAAACCTGTCCACAGAAGCAATCAATCAATCCAGATGCCAAACTCTGCACCATGGCCAAAGAGCTTTCCAAGGATGTCAGTGAGAAGATTGTGGACCTACACAAGGCTGGAATGGGCTACAAGACCACCGCCAAGCAGCTGGGTGAGAAGGTGACAACAGTTGGTGCAATTATTCGCAAGTGGAAGAAACATAAATTAACTGCCAATCTCCGTCAGTCTGGAGCTCCATGCAAGATCTCACCTCATGGAGTTTCAATGATAATGAGAACGGTGGAATCAGCCCAGAATCACTCATGAGGAACTTGTCAATGATCTCAAGGCAGCTGGGACCATAGTCATAGTCACAGCAAATTAATTTATAACTCTTTTTGAGACGCATTTTTCTGGATTTTTTTTTTTTTTGTCATTGTTGTCCCTCACTGTTCAAATCCCATTGAAATCATAGACTGACCATTTCTTACAAAATCAGCTGGGGTTCAAATAGTTTTTTTTTCCTTCACTGTATGTGGCAATGTATAAATTCCAGAACAACTTTGGCGGTTGCTCCGCCGCAGGCACGTCAAGGTATTGAGCAGAAAATTTGACAGGCGTCAAAGAAAAGGCGGAAGATGCGAATTTCCTTTCAGAATGTTGACAGCAACTGTCGACTGTGTCAAACACAAGACATTCCAATTGAGCAGTATTTTTTTAAACCACAAACAAGAACTGAGGTATTGGTGAAGACAAATACTGGCTTAGGAACTTATGCCCTTGATGTGACTTTCGTCTACCCGGCACATTACAACAAGGCCCTTAAGTAGACTAAAACGATAGCTACGAAGCCAACAACTGTGTTCAAGCTGTTTGTTCAGGGAGCGGGGGGCGACTGTGTGGTGCCAGGGTGGTCCGACGGCGGGAGGTGCATGAAAACACGAGACTTTGGGGTGGATGCAGGAGCGTTGCATTATTGACCATTGGTCAACAGCCCGATACCACCTCTCCCTCGCATGGGAACGGGAATGTACATCCAGATTAACAAGAAAAACAACAAATCTCTACTCAAACTATAATCTATGGACACACCGGCACCATGACAGCAAACAATGTAAACAGGAAGCAATGGAACCCGGGTATCGTCAAAAACCGCAACTTGGCGTTTTTCCTAACTCAATCCTTCAGAGACAGTTCGGGGTCCTAGATCAAAGCCCAAAGGGATTTTAGGCGGACATCTAAACATAAGAAGCATCGTGTCAAAAACAAAACAGATAAATCACTTACTTGTTGAATCCAATCTAGATTCTTTGTCTTTCTGAGACTTGGTTGCATAAAAATGTCCCCTCTGCAGCACTTACAATACCAGGCTACAAACTGTTCAGGAAAGACGGGAAAGTGGAAGGGGTGGAGGGGTCATGTTGTAAAGAACTAAATTCAGTGTCAAGAAATCCTTTGGCCCAGTATTCACAAACTAGAATGTCATGTTATCCCCGCAAATGTCATTTAATATTATTGTGATTTATCGTTTCCTGTCATCAGATGGGGCATTTTAGTAAAGTTTGGTAAACTTACTTAAAGACTGTGACCTAAACAAGGAAACTGTAATCCTGGGAGATTTTAACATAAATTGAGAAGATGCAGCGACTTAGAAAAACTCTTAAAAGGGTAACAGACACATTTGATCTGGTTCAAATGGATAAAGAACAAACAAGAATCACCTCTTCCAGCAGCACTCAGATTTAGTTTTCACCAACCGTCCTGAAAGAATAGCTAAGACATGCAAAATATCATAATATCATAATCTTGTACTTGTAGCCAGAAAACTATCAAAGAAAAGATTTCATTTTTCTGCCAGACAACATGAGTATTCTGGAATCCCAAAAAATTAAAGAGAAGAATTTGAGATTGCAGTTCGGCAAATTGATTGGGATCAGTTGTCACAGAAAACTGACTGTGAAAAGGACTGTCGGAAGCTATTTATCTAAAAATGCTACTTGAGAACTCTGACAATAAAACGGATAGAGGGATTAAAATCATCAACATAGAACCAAATTTAATAAATAAAAGTTCAAGAAATCTATTTGCAACATAAATAAATGAAGCTGCGAAAAATGTACGAATTAAACTAATTTCTTCCAGACTATCATTGAGAACACCCAAGAAAAATCTGGAACAAGTTATTAAAACCAGGTATTGGAAATCAATAAGACAAAGGTGGTGTGGTTGGGGCTGTGTTTCTTGACTTGAAAAAAGCTTTTGACACCATAAATCATTAAAAACTACCAACTAAACCACCTAAGTTAATTTTTTCGGCTAACACAGTAAAACAGATTGAATCATGTTTATCAAACAGACTTCAGGCAGTTAAATTAAAAGATTATCATTCCTCTCTGTTCCCTATATCCACAGGTGTCCCACAAGGTTCCATTCTGGGCCCTTTGCTTTTCTCTTTTGTACATAAAGACCTCCCTTCAGCTTTTTCCAGTGTTTTCTGTCAGATGTACGCTGATGACACAGTTATCTATACACATGGGGACAGCACGTCTCAAGTGACTTAGAAACTCACAGTCAATGGGTAACATTAATTAATTAATAAAACTTAATTAAAAAAAAAAAAAAAAAAAACAGTTGCAATATTTTTCTCCAAAACAAACAGTGCAACTACACAGAGATTTTTGTGGTGGGGGAAAAAATGCAAGTGGTCTCTGAATTTTGACTTTCTTTGAGTTTTAATTGATTAAAATTTGACATTTAAGTCACAAATTAAAAAAAAGTTTCAAACCACGTTAAATTCCATTTAGCCAATCTTAAATTAATCCGGTCACTTCTCTCATTACAAGCAGCCAAAATGTTCATGCACACCATGATTTTTTCTTGAATCCAAGCAGCCAATAAAAAGACACTAAAATCCATATAGTCAGTTTTCAAACAGACAATCAAAATACTGGATTAAAAAAAAAAAAAATTGCAGTATCATCACTGTGCCATTTTAAAGAAATATAAACTTCATTATTCATTCAAACCTCCCAGCATTAGAGAAGTCCAGATAAAGAGTAATTTAAAAAGGTATATAAAGAACTGGCTTGTAACACAACAAACTTGTCAACATTAAATGCATAATTTTTACTGTACGCTTTACCGCATTTTTACATCAATTTTATTGACTCATAATGCGTGCATTTTATTAATGTTTCTATGTACTCTAATTGATTGTTTTACCTCTGAAGTTTAGTGTATTTCTATGGTATATTTGTAATTAAATGTCTAAGGTTGACATTTTAAACATCTGTCCAGGGACTACAGATGAAAAATAGCCTCTATGCTATGTCTGGAGCATTGCAATTATGCTTTTAATGTGCACTGTCCCTGAGAAATAAACCAATAAATAAATCTCTTTGAAAAGTCTTTCTTGCCTTTCTATCTTGCTGTTGCTGGAATATTCCATTGCTTCAGAAGGAGGAGCAGTCTGATGCCATTTTAGTGATTTGGGCTTATTTGGATGATAATGGGCATGGAAATTATTTATACAGGCAATCGCCTACCTTTCCCAAATGGGATGTCCACCCCTGTTACAGACCTTTTTTAGTGGTAAACTTTAAGAATTGATAAATGAACAATAAAAAGACCAAAATTCAACTAAACGGGGAAAATTAATTCACTTTTCTGTTGATTTCTCCTTCATTCCCCCACTTGTCATCTCTAAATCTGTAGTTTCTGTCAATCTGGCTCAGATCTTCCTTTTTCTTTTTGCTTTCTCCAGTCATGTTCACATCAAGTTGTGTTTAGCTTGTTGCTTTCTTACATTTTGGTGTCGCCTCAGTTAATAAATATGTAAAGTTTTTGTCTTCCTACCCCACCGGCATCGTTCCTCTGCCGAATCCAAGGTGGCTCTGCATGAACAAATACAATCAGGCTGCAGCTGTACAGCATTATGGAAGCTAATCAAAGAGTGTGTGGGAGCAACTTATTGGAAGAAACTGTGTGCAATAATTCTAATTTTATACAAGCAGACTTTGTTTGCCCCCGGTGACACTAGCCGAAGGCTGAGGAGGGAAGCGGAGGTTGTGGGTGGATCTCATGCGCATTTCATTTGTTTGGTGTTAAATAGTAACATCACTTCATGCAAAGGTAGTGAATCCAGGCAGATCTGCAGATGTCATTCTAGCATCAGCAGTTATAGTTCTGTAAACTCTTCCTAGGTGAGTTCAAATCTATGGATAATCACACACTCAAACCACTTGATGAAATGTCTCCATGTTCCATTTTTTTCTGAGACTTAATAGTTCAAGACTGTTTGTGTTTTTGAAGCCTGCGCGAATGGATGTGCTTTCAGCCAGAACATGCGGTTTAACTGCAGCACATCCACCTCATTAATATCCTCTTTCATGAAAAGTAATGAAAGTGCAGGCAGATTTCCATATAAATTTCTTCGCTTCACATTTTCCACGGAACAGAGGAAAATGCGAGAAGGGATGTCATTTTTTTGAATTACCCTGCCACATTCACTCTCTGATAAGTGGGCAGAGGCCGGCTGGTTTGTAACTTTAATCCTGAGAAACACTGCTGTACCCTGACTGTGAGGTGATGACTATCTTCCTGCTGCATGGTCACACACACACACACACACACAGAGACCAGGCTGTTGCTATGGTGATGCTTCTTCAGTCTTCAAATTTTAAGTGCAATAATGACATGTTTTAATTGTTGGTAATCTGTGAACACTATTTGAAAAACGTGCACGTCTCATGCGGGTCAAAGTAATTTCAAAAATGTTAAATGAGTAACATCAAAATGAGCATTTTTTATTGTTGGGGAAAATGTCTAAAAGAGAACATGGGGAGTTGTTTCATACCCATATCATCTGAAATAGTATTTTTCTTTACAATTTACAGACCTTTTTTTTCAATTTGTTGTAAAAAAAAAAGTTTGTTTGTGCCACAGTTTATTTTTTAAATTGGTTAACTTTCAAATGAGTAACTATTGACTGTATGTGAGAACTGGACAGAGTGAGTGTGACATCATCCAAAGTAAATGGCTTACTACTGGCTCCAACAACACAAAGGCATTCCAGTTGCCAATTTTTGATAATATAGACCCCACTATGTTGGCACCAGAAATTATAAGTAAGTAGAGTTTGGTCTGAGGTAGAATGTCTATGGCAACCAAACTTGCCAATCCTGGTTGAGCTAATGGTGCATTCACACTGGACATAATTTGCATGTCAAATTTGCATCTGGCGCCTCTCTTTTGTGTCAAATTTACTGCTTGACGCAGTTGTTGCCACGACATGGAAGACATGGATGACTTTGACCAAGTATTTTGGGTTTATGTGTAATCAAAATCACTAACATGTAGCTGTTTTAAATTATTGAATTATTGGTTTATTCTGTTTTATTTCTGTTTATTTTAATTCAAGGATATTTCATGTGTGTGTAACTTTTGCCTCTTGACCAGGACTCCCTTGAAAATAATTGGATCTCAAAAGGTTTTTTTGTGTTTTACTGGCTTAATAAAATAAAATAAAAAAAGTTTTGGAGAGCTCTACAGAGGCACGTCGCCGTGTCTGGGTTCACCAGGTCATTCAGAGTCTCTCTGGGTGGGGTATACTTCCATCCTGATAGCGAGAGCTGCGTCTGGATGCGTCCGTGTCTCCATTTCAAACATTACTTCCGTCTGTCTGTGGCCCAGCTTGAGCATTAACCAGAGAGGGAAAATAAAAATAAAAATGGAGGATGTTTTTGTAATTGCCTTGATGAAAATAAGAAAAAAAAAACATCATAGGCCCATGAAGCTGGAGCAATCCCACCCACTACGATGTGGCAGCTCTCCGTCTGCCAGGCAGCTAGCTCTGCCGGGCCCATGAGACGGAGCTCCCTTGATCAGTACGTTGTCCACCGGGGGGCTGGCCGCTTGGCCTGTCATGGGTACTGTCGTCGCGGGGTGGTGGCCTGTCATGGGTGTATCCCAACCAACAATAACTGGGACAGTCTCCAGCATCCCCGCAGCCTCAGCGGGTTAAGAAAATGGGAGATTGGGACCAAAATCCTTTTGGCTTTTGATTTTTAATCCCGATGATCAAGTTGCTGAAAACATCACGTCCCTGATTGGTTGACCCGGTATGTCAAGCTTGCTGAGCCACGTACAATGCTGAAATTGCAGCACAGAACCTCAAATCGCATCTGTACATTGACTTAACAATCAAACTGAGATCCAACAGAGTTGTGGTCTCTTTTAAAGAGTGAAATCAATCAGAAAGTATATCTGTAAAATTTACTGTTCCGGTTTTTCCATTTCAGCCTGCAACGTTTGATAAATGATGGATCTGGAGAATGTGTGAGACAGGCTCATCTTCACACGTTGATGTCGTGGAAAATGTGAATGAACTTATTTTATGTGCTGAGACAGGAGAATTTTTCAGCCACAGATGGTAGTTTGATCCCCTACAGCATGTGAGAAGCGGTGCAAATCTGCTTTTAGTACTGGAAGGTTGTAATACCCATGGATGGGTCAAACATTGGAGTATTCAAACGTCTGCCTACAGCCTCACATCAAAGGGCTTTTTCTGGGTTAATAAAAACTAAAATTACTGTTTATGTTTTTCCAGAAAATTCCTTAGAAGCAAAGGTAACAGGTTCTCTTTGTGCGTCCTCTCTTTACCAACACAGACATGTACCTGACAAAAACAAGTGAAAATGACACCAAAGGGCTCATATTTCATTGGAATCTCGATAGTGGTAGAAGTTCCTGAAGCACAGGTGCAGAAAAGCATCAGAAAAGCATTTATTTTTCCGATTGTGCTAAAAAAAAAAAAGGAAATTTGTTCCAGAAACTATTAAAATCTTTTACTTGATGTGACACAAGTTTCAAGCAGTTTTTCAATGATGCTGCAATAAAACGATCCTTTAGTTTTATATTTTATTAAAATACTAAAATTCAAATGTAACAGCGGTTTTCACCCTCAGATTTAAAACATGCTGGCTGCTCACTGACCAAATGAACCTGCGGTCTGTGTCTTCTGGCAGTCACAGCAGCTGAAATGTGATGCAGAACCGCTCGTACTCGTCTCCAACCTTCACATATTCCACATTACTCTGTGGTAAAACGTCTCAAAAGGATCTAAGAACAATGGAAAAGATCAATTTTCACAAAGAAAGGGAAGTTCTCAGACAGATGCCACCCTGGTAACATGTCGGCAGCAGCTCCTCTGCAGTTACTATTTCTTTGTCTTTTAAAGTTTTAACTGTTTTTTTATTTACAAATGTGAGAAATACAGCCTCTAACACCAACGTTATGACAACAAGAGGGAATAGGAATGAAGTGTTCTGTGAAAATTATATGGTGAAGTTAAGCAATATTTAAATCACTTTATTGTCATTGTACATTATACAACAAAATTGAGTGCAGTCCTATTCCGATGCGTTTGTCCATCCATCCATCCATAAAAGATTTAATTCAGAATCAGAAAACATTAAGTTGTACCTTCAAGGTAACCTGCCAACAAATTTGGAGAATCGGTCTTTAATTTCACATTAAATACTTTTACTTTTTATATTTTTAAAGCATATTTATTTTAGTTGGAAATCCCTGATTATTAGTAACTACCCCTGTAAAGCAGTAGCAGCTAAAATGTGAGCAAAGCACCAAAGAAACTGAAGAAACTGTTGGTGGAATGACAGAAAACTGTTTATATTTGAAAGAAACAACAGAGAAGTAAAATTAAAAACATTTTAAATAGATTTTAGTTGCTCATTGATTAAATTCTTCAACAGAGCAGGTCTTTTTTTCAACATATTTTGCCAAAAGTTTCAGCTCCACTCTAGCAGAACCTCTAACTTTCGCCAGAAATAAGCAGGAAGCGGACATGTCCACACCCACAATCCACCTGTGCAGCCCTTCCAGGTCCTGTGTGGACGTCTTTTTATTTGTTTGCCTGCATGGACATTCCTGCGACAGCAGTGTGCTTGTTGTCCTGGGAGACTTTGCAAATAGGTGCTACGAGACTCTCCGATGAGTCAGACATCATCTTTAAAGGAGAGAAAAGCTCCATTGTAGATATTCCTGCTAATTTAAGGAGAGCCTCTGTCCTCCGTCTTCATCAAACTCCGGTGAGTCTTAGTCTGCGTCATGCGCTCGCCTGCCTTTATTTATAGTAAAGCTTCATTAGTGTAACATGCTCTGAATCTCTACGGACCGTCAAATGTCAAAGCCTTGCACTCCTCACATGTAATCTCTCATTGAGGATTCATTAAACATTTTATACTCTGACCAGAACAAAATAAATGTTGGAAATGTGTAAAAAAAAACATCGTTTTGGAAACGGTTTTATAAGATTGAAGCTCACAGCACTGATGGAACGCTTCCATGTTCATTTATCTGTGATTCTTCTACAATTAGAACAAAAATGGGAAGAAGACATGTAGAAGTAGATACTTTGGGGTTTTGGTTAAAGTTACAAGAACAAAAAAGAGTCTGAATATATGACACAATCCTGTTTTATCACCAGAAATCTTTCTTCTGTGGAACTGAAAAAAAAAAAGCAAGAACTGGAGGTTTCACGATCTCTTCTCGACCTGCTGTGTGTAGCTTGTGGGTTCAGGGTTTCCAGGTTAACCAGGATTGTATATGTCTCTTTCCCTGTGTTGTGACCATGCTTGCTTGATAGACCTTTACCATTCATGAAGTAGTTTACTAGAAGTTTGACATTTTTGAATCTGAATTCAGAAAAAGTGCAGTGTTCTTTATGTTTAAGTTTTCACAGTTTCTGCAGGGATGCTGTCAAGTCCTATGCTACGTTCACACCGGTCTCGGCAACGCCACTTCAAGCAACCACTTCCAGTAAGAAGTCTACGTAAATTTATAAATGTGTGTTTCAGATTTCCATGTTCAAAATTCTCATGCTCATATGTATCAGGTATATGCCAGTTACCATTAAGTCTGTTCTGGAGAAGCTTCATCGTAATTGATTTATGGCTGAATCTTCCACCTTTTTCAGTCTAAAAAATTGAGAGAACGAAGAAAGTAAGCAACTAAGGATAATGTCCTCCAGAGGACAGATGGAGGAGCTGGCCGGACAGACTTTCAAAAAGCTCCTCAACAGCAAGTCAGCCGGTCAGTCAGCCACAGACATTTCGGTTCAAAACAGGTCCCCAGCTGGAGTCGTTCAGAGGTCATGAGAGTTTGCACAACTGGTCCAAATCTAGTGGATTTGTGGAAGGCATCTGACCGCTGTTTTCAGGATGTCCTGTGAGGGAGGAGGGGGGCTGCTCTGTAAATATGGGATTCCTGGCCTGCTACTGATGGAGTTTAGGTCATGCTGCCTGCAGTTAGTCAGACTAAATGTCTAGACTATATGTGAGTTAGAGACCCCTCCTCCCCTTCAGTTCTCACAACTTTAATACACAACATTTCAGTGGAGACTGGGATCTACTTATCGAGCCCTAAAAACATCCGTCTCGGCCTTTTGCAGATGATACTGCTCTCTCTGCTTCAATGACATGAGATGCTCGTTTCACCCCTTTTCTCACAGGGGAACCTTATTCCACGAGTGATGTAGTCTGCAGCCGAGTGTGAAACTGTTGGAATGATAATTAGCATCTCCATATTTGCAGCCGCAGTCTTCAGCTGTGAAAACAAAGAATAAGTATTTCCATCAAGAAAAGAAGTTATCGTGGAGGACAGGAGATCGACACACGGGTCCGTTACCACCTTTACCCTCCACTTATGAGAACAAAAGAAATCGCATGAAGTTCATTTGTCAAGCAAAGATGTGATTCAAAGCAAAAAGCTGAAAGCTGAGTACCTGCAGAGCTATTTGGACATCTGGTCATGATTCCTGTCAATAGTCTTCATGGAGAGACCCCATGGCGGACTCAGGACACGTTGAAGAGGTTAAACGTCTTGGTTGACGCATTCAGTAAATTAGGTTTTAATGAAAAAAGGGGTCAGTAAACGTATGATCAATTAACACTAACTTGTTTTCTAAATCATGAAGAACCAAATGAGTTTGATGGATTTCTTAAACATATAGAAATAAGAAAAGTGTTCATTCTGTGTTTATGTTTGAAATCAAACAGCTGTAAAAAAAAAAAAAAAGCTGTAAAAAAAAAGGCTAAGTATTAAAATGTATTACCTTTTTTTACAAATTTAGCAAAATAATGCATCATATTCTAAACAATTCTGAAAGGATGAAACAACATCAAATGGAAAAAATATTGTTTTTGATTGTTTGAAACTCTTGTTCACTGTAAAAAAAAAAACTGTTGTTTTTACAGGGAAACGCTGGCAGCTGCGGTCACAAGGGAAATACTGTAAAAAATACAGCATCACAGTAAATAACTTAACCGATGAAGGATGTATATTGATTTACAGTGACTTACAGTAAATTGAATTACATTAAAACAATGTGAATTTTACCCCAAAAACTTGTTGATTTATCATTACAGTTTTGTAGATAAATAGTGTATTATCTGTATTTCTTCAAGCAAAAACACTTTTCAAGTGCTAGGCACACACGGGCAGAATAGAGAACATACAGATATGACACTGCTGAAGTTTCAGTGAATTGCCCTGGCTAGGTATTGAACTCACTTCCTCTGATTGCAGGGTCATAGCACCTATCACTGCGCCACCTTATAAGTCCTACTGCAGGGATATTTTAGATGAGCTTTGATCACATTTTTTAAAATGTATTTAGAAACTTTGAAAAAGATTGCTACACCAACGCCAAAACATCTTCTATTAAGAAAGATGGGGAAAACATATTTCTTGAAAATGTATTTAATTGACAGCATCTTTACTCAACAAATAAATGCATTCTTTTTTCAACATACAACTTTCAAAGTTGAATAACATAAAACATGTCCATCTCAATGGAGACACTCAGGTGATGCCAACAGGCAACGTTAAGCTTGGAACTGTGGAGAAACCTCTTCCTTTTACATTAAATAAAAGCAAAGTAGTTTAAACATCCCATCAGTAAAAGGCTATATTAATAAAATAGGAAAGTAAAAGAGTCGCTAGCAGAATGCTATATATATATATTTTACAATAGCCTTCTGTAGAATGATGACATTAATAACATTAAAAAATTGGATTGTAAAGATTTAATTAGGAAAAAAAATGTTTTTAAACCAAATCCATAAAAAAACTACAGAATAAATTGATTGATTTTACAACATTTGAATGTCAACCAATTAACTAAGTTGTTCTGTTATGAGAATTACAGCATTTCTCTGTTCCTATAACCATTATTGTAGTTTTAACAAATTTATTTGATCATAACTACAAATTATTGTCACAAACATTACAAAAAAATATTGTTAAATGGTTTACAAAGGTTAACTGTTATTTAAACAAACACTGTCTGTTTTAATGTTTACAATATAATTCTGTAGGTAGTTTACATAGCTTTTCTGTAAATTTCACAGTCTTTTTTTACAGTGTGGCTTCATCAAGTCAGGACCTGCAGCATGCATTGGAGCGGTTTGAGGCCGAGTTTGGAGTGGAGCGGCAGGGATGAGGGTCAACACCCCCCCCCCCCCCCCCCACACACACACACACACCCACCCCCACACACACACACACACACAGGTCTGAGGCTACGTTACTTGACTGGAGAAAGGTAGTTTGCCCTATCTGGGCGGGTGTAGTGCTCCTGCCTCAGTTGGAGGAGATCAAATATCTTGTGGTTTTGTTCATGAGTGAGAGAAGATCGGAGCGTGAGATTGACAGGTGGATTGGAGCGGCGTCCGCATTATACAGTCGCTGTTTCAGTCCGTTGTGGTGAAGGGAGAGTTGAACCAGAAAGCAAAGCTCTTGATTTACTGGTCGATTTTTCTTCCAATACTCACCGAGGGAATTGAGCTCTGGGTCAGATACTATATTTCAATGTATTTATTCCTCAGGGACAGAGCACAATAATAGAAACGCATGAGAGGAATCAGAATTATCCCAGCCCATATTTTTCATATTTTCTCCTGTATATGTGAAAGTACATAATTAAAAAAGTTTCAACTCATGCATTTATCAACTACTTCCGCTTTTTCCCGCCCAGGATCAAGGGGGTCGCTGGAGTCTGGCGCTGTGAAAAGATGAAGCTCAGCGGGGAGGAGCAGCACAGACGAAAGATGAGAAAACAAAATCCATTAAAAAATGCTCCACTAGGTAGTTAGGAAAATGCTTTGAGAAAATAAAATTTTATTATGACAAAATGTCTTTTAAAAATCCGCAACAATAATAATTATTTTTACAAACTAGTTATGACTCAATCGTTTAAATTTAGGTTTATTTTTTTTCTAAAGTAGGTATGTTAAAACTCATCCATCCGTCATTGAAAACCAAATCAAAATGTTCCCCTTTACGTCAAAAGGGGAGGACTCGTCCCCATTACGGCTACACGTTGGGGGTCCCAGCACACAAACACCACCAACATTGACAATCGAGCTCAACAGCAGCTTCACTCAGCTCCACACAAGTCTGCTTATTTCGGCTTGTTTGCCATCAATTTTTTGATAAAAATAAAGAAGCTTGAAAAACCTAAACTGAGCTTGAGAGGAGTATCCGTTTGATAAGTAACACCTAAAGAGACTCATTGGCTGCTGTGAAAATATGAGGGTAATGATCCTATTCATGTCAGCCTTATTTATAGAGCACTTTCAAACACAACATCTCAGCTAAAGTGTTTCACCAAACACAAAACACATAAATGTGAAGGTCTCTGTGCTTTTTTTTCCCTTCCTGTAGCTGTTTTTCTCATGTATTTGTGTCCTCTTTTTGTTAATTTTGGTTCTGTTCTGTTTGAGATTCACCTAGTTTATGTTAATGACCATATCTTCTGCCTGTTTGGTCAATGAACTTCACTGGATTTGTATGTATATCGTTCTAAGAATTTTTATTTGTATAAATATTATACCTTTTATGTATGAATTTCTGGTTGTTTTTATTTGGATCTTGAGTATATCATACAATTGTTCAATTACATTCTATTCATAAACCTCATGAAGCTGAGGCCACCTCAGTAACCTTGTGGTAGAGTGTCCATCATGAGATCAAATCCAGGCCAAGTCATAGCAAAGACTCATGTCAAAGGCTATAATGGGACCCAGCGCCTCCCTGCTTGACACTAACTGGAGGGGTTAAACCACCAAATGGTTCCTGAGCGAGGGCAACTGTGTGAAATCAATCATCATCGCATTGATAATTATGTACAAATAGAAAACAAAACAAAACATTGGCATTTGTAAATATACATGACTATAAAATGAGCTTGTGTTATTCATGTGGGTGTTTGTGGAAAAACGACTTGCATGTGTTTATGTGTATATTTGTAATATTATGTACTTTTTGCCAGGGCACTGAACTTTATCTTTAGGTGCACTGGGCTTAGGAATATCTTGTTATAATGTACAGGGGTGAGAATTTATAAGAATTTTTTTTCTTTTTCTCACTCCTTTTCAGACTTTTGTTGTTTCAATGATTTTTGTATTTGTTGCTCTACTTACTTTTCTTCAATGTCTGAAATAAATGCTTTGAACTGAACTGAACTGAACTGAACTGAACTGAACTGAACTGAACTGAACTGAACTGAACTAAACTGAATCCCAGAGAGTCGAATACGGTGCAATGCCTCTTCCTACCCCTACACTCATATCAATAGTATCTTTAAATTCAGACGTTACTAACCCTCCATGGTGTCAACAATATTCGTCGGTCATCACGTGGCTGCCAGTACTCGGAAAATACATAATATCAGTTTTATAACTTTAAAAAAAAAAAAACCCTCATTACTTACAATGAAATGTAAACTTCTGTGCTTCAGAGCACACCCACATGAAGAAATGTGTTTCTCCTCCGCAGCACAGATCATCCTTGCAGAGGAGGGAAACACAGTCAAAGTCCCAAAGGCTACCCCTTAAAAATCCATTTTGGACACCACTACCCCTCCCAATGCTAGGATGGAGGGGTGGGAGGAAGCCGTAGGGGTAGGAGAAGAATTTGGCCTTGGCACAAGAGACCACCTATGCCACGGTCTGGTGTTGTGTACACAGTTGTCATGTCTCTATGTGATAAATGGTTGCCAGATTAATGTTAGCTACAGTAAAATAGAATAAAAACATTTAATTTTTTTAACATCTTGTTTTCCAAATTATTGCTGTGTAAAACAGAAAAGCATTGGATCAGAACAATCTATTTCTGATTGATTTTCTGTGACAATCTCAGAATGGTTTAGACCTAGCAACATCTTTTAAAGTGTGAAAATTGAAACAAATAATTGAATTCATGTACCCTTAAGATAAAATATTAGATTAAAAAACATTTCTTCATCCTTGACTGAAACTAATCAAAGTGGCGTGTTCGTTCATCCTTGTTACACAGGTAAAATGTTTTTTCCTTTTCTCCATTTCCAGATGAAGCAGCTGTATAGCGAGCGAGATCCCCACCGCTCTCTTGAATGGGCTGTTAAACATGATGCAGCCGAGTGCGTCATGTTTCACAGCCACACACCATCCTTCCTCAAACCCTTTTTTGATGATAAGGATTCTTTTGGGATCTCTGCCCTGCTGAGTTATTCAGCTGCTGTTATCCAGAGCCACAGCTTGGTTCTCATTGATGACAGGGAGCCAGATTTGCTCGTGGTGGATGCTGAATTCTGCTTGGGTTACCCTCCGTGACAGAATGGAGGTTGTACATTTTTTTTGGTCCTCAGAATTCTGTCTTTGATTTTTGCAAATGCTTTCTTCTCGGAGCAGTGGCCTGCACCAGCCTCTGAAGTTGTTTTATTCAAGTCTGGGGTCGATGGGATGGAAGTGTGCATCTACAAATAGGAAGTCATGACTCCAATGAGGAAAATGGGATGGTGTTGAGAATGCTCGGGGTCCTCCACTTATAACCAGCTTCTGTGAGAATGCTAACGGCTAAAGCTAGCTTCCTACTCTGGGTGGATGGGTTTTGATCTGCCTGTTGCAGAGTAAACTTTAAAGGTCAGTTATGGCCTCCATTAACCTCAAAACAAAATAAACTTGAAACACCTGTGTGGAAAAGTGAGAGGGAGTCTACAGAGTTTTTTTTTTATTTTTATTTTTTTATTATTACGATAAAACCAAATTTGTTAGTAGGGCTGGCTGTTTTTGGCTGCCGTAGAAACCAAACCAAATGAAGATATTAAATGAAATAGTTTCTTAATTAACAGCTATTCTCATAAATAGAGATCTTACCGCATTAGCCAATGTTAGGAAAAATATCCTACATACATTCTTCCATGTTCCCCGTGGTGTCCTGTGGAGGGTGCTCTGGGAGTATGGGGTCCGGGGAGCCTTACTTAGGGCTGTCTGGTCTCTGTATGACTGGAGCAGGAGCTTGGTTCGCATGGCCGGCAGTAAGTCAGACCTGTTCCCAGTGCATGTTGGACTCCAACAGGGCTGCCCTTTATCACCGGTTCTGTTCATAGTCTTTATGGACAGAATTTCTAGGCGCAGCCAGGGGCCGGAGGGGATCTGGTTTGGGGACCACAGGATTTCCTCTCTGCTCTTTGCAGGTGATGTTGTTCTCTTGGCTCCATCAAGCCAGGACCTCCAGCATGTATTGGAGCGGTTTGCAGCCGAGTGTGAAGCGGCTGGGATGAGGGTCAGCACCGCTAAATCTGAGGCCATGGTTCTCGACCTGAGAAAGGTAGTTTGCCCTCTCTCGGTGGGTGGAGTGCTCCTGCCTCAGGTGGAGGAGTTTGAATATCTTGGGGTTTTGTTCACGAGTGAGGGAAGATCGGAGCGTGAGATTGACAGGCGGATTGGAACGGCGTCCGCCATTTTGTGGTCGCTGTACCGGTCCGTTGTGGTGAAAAGAGAGCTAAGCCGGAAAGCAAAGCTCTGAATTTACCGGTCGATCTTTATTCCAGTACTCACCTATGGTCATGAGCTCTGGGTCGTGACTGAAAGAACGAGATCCCGACTACAAGCGGCTGAAATGAGTTTTCTCCGGAGGGTGGCTGGGCGCTCCCTTAGAGATAGGGTGAGGAGCTCAGTCACCCGGAGAGAGCTCGGAGTAGAGCCGCTTCTCCTCCGCATCGAGAGGAGCCAGTTGAGGTGGCTTGGGCATCTGGTCCGGATGCCTCCTGGACGCCTCCCTGGAGAGGTGTTCCGGGCATGTCCCACTGGGCGGAGGCCCCGGGGAAGATCTCAGACACGCTGGAGAGACTATGTTTCTCGGCTGGCCTGGGAACGCCTCGGGTTCCCCCCAGAGGAGCTGGAGGAAGTGGCCGGGGAGAGGGAAGTCTGGGCATCTTTGCTTAGACTGCTGCCCCCGGATGAAGCGGAAGAAGATGGATGGATGGATGGATGGACATTCTTCCATGTATTACAGTAATACAATCCCCTTTCCGAAGCAGCAAACTATTTGGCTACAGACACTCGTGGCATGTAGTGTGCGTTCATGATCGTACTAAATGCCAAAGTTCTTTAATGTGCATTTAGTCCACGCTGGCCACCCTGAATGAGCATGGAGAGGCCTCGTCTTTTATTTCCTTTTTCAAATGTTTACTAACACATGTCCACTACCTATAGTTGGAAGAGTCTAGGTGTGAAATGTCAAACAAATCTAACAAAGCTTTGCTAGGGCGGCCGTGGTGCAGCGATAGGGCAGTCAACTCAGGATTGGAAGATCGTGGGTTCGATTCTTTGCCCACCCATGTGTCCTTGGGCAAGACACTGAACCCCAAATTACCTCTGGTGGGAGGTTGGCGCCAGTGACCGGCAGCAGAGCCACCACCAGTGTATGAATGTGTGTGTGAATGGGTGAATGGGTCTGTGACTGTGAAGCGCTTTGGGCCCTCGAAGGAGGGTAGAAAGTGCTGTACGAGTATACGCCATTTACCATTGCTTAAAGGTTTTTCTTTCACAGCTCTATTCCAATATATGAAAGACTTAGTGTCATATAATTCTATCAGAGCACAAACTGCAATTATTCATTTCTGCCTCCAGGATTACATGGCACTTCTGTGAATTAAAAGACATGCCATCCAAACATCACTATCAAATCTGAGTCCCTGATTGGTCAAATTGGTTAGAACTTACAGTGCGCATTCAACATTTGTGCTCAAAATGTATCTTAATAATGTGCTTACACGTGAACATGAAACTCTTGAAAGCGGAAGCCTGAAATGTACATTTACCTGCATTTACATTCATCTTTATAGGAAATGGCTGACTCAGCACGTGTTATAGAAGGTGGTGTGAATGTAGCTTGACACTTCCACCGCCGTGCTTAAAAAAAACAGTCGTAGCTTCACTTAGTTTTTCCTAAAGCAAACAAAAACCTGTCATTTTCTTGCTTAGTCTCTGAATGTATGCATATAACTGTCATACGATGAGGATGTGGGAGCAATAACCAGAAAAGATCAAGCACAATAAACACATGAATAAGAAAAGCCCAGTGATTAGAACAGAATCAAAGTCTGACCGTCAGAATGGACAAACTCACTTTTACTTGAGGACACATGAAGCAGTGTTTAGCCTGTCACCCTCCCCGGTGCCATCCTCTGCACCATGTGTCCCATCATCTGATCTAACACGAAACAGCTGAAGGATGCTTTTAGATTGGCCTCCGTATTTGTTAAGCACTCTCACATGAGAGCCACAGTCTGTGCTCTCTTTCTCCATCTTTAGAACCATCACACCAAAGTGTTCTTTAATCTGAGTCAACGTCTTGCCCTCCATCCCACTCCCTGCTCTTCCTCACAGGTCTTCCTCCTCCTTCCTGATTAAGCTGCCTCTGCTTCACCCACCACCAAACCTCTGCATGCAAAACACACATTACTTCTCCTCCATTGGCGTCTTATTTCTACTGTGCTTTGTTTTTGATTAAAGTATTTATTTCTGTGAGATGGATAATCTTCTGCCTCTTTGATAGAGTAAATATATCTCTAGACGTTTTTTTTTTTTTTTCCTTTCTTTGCACATGACTGAAGTCCAAAATGCAGAAATTTGCCTCTGTTTACCTTTCATGCTTGGACTCCCAATTTCTTTGCATGCCAGTCAGAGGGGAATGTACTCTAGGTAGAAATGTTCAGCACCTCTGTGGTGAAAGCTGGGCCTTCTGCCTGCTGGCTTATTCCACGTCATCTGTGTGTTTCAGTTCATGCACGACAGGAAAACAGGATATGAAACCGCAGCTCAAGTCCAGTTTTAGTTTGAGTTGGAGGCTGTTCACTTTCATCATGCATCACTGTCTGCGTGGTGCGTTTCGAGACTCCTCACCATCAAATAAAACAATGACCTGGTTAACAGGGCATCTGTGGACAGATTTACCTGGCAGCTCCTGCCTGCTCAAGCCGCAAAAGAATAAAATGCTATTAATCAAAAAGAAAAAATCAATAAATCCTTCTGTTTGGAATCCAGACAAAACCATATTAAAACAGAGGGTGAAAACATTACAGTACAACAACCAAAACCAAATGTTCGTGTTGTTTTAACACATCTGATCCAGAGACAACAGAACGGAGTAAATGGGCCGAGCAGGGACAAACCGTTTTGTTTCGGCCACAGATTTCAATCTGAGTCCCTGTTAAATAACTGAGCGGCCACCTGTCGCTTTCTCTGCCTTCTCTGTGAATTGTGATCATCTTCCATCCTCTTTTTTGGTCAGTTGGCAGCGTTGAATCATGTGACACTGAGTTCAGATCAGTTGTGAGGACTGTGTGCGTCCTGCTGTGTGTCAGCTGCTGATCAATGCCTCCATCTGTGTAGAAAAGACCAACCACATGGACAGACACATCCCAAACAGAGAAGTGTAAACTGCTACTGTTAACTGATCATAATGGATTGAAGACTCACTCTGAAAATAATTGTTTTGTTTTTTTTTTTGTTTTTGACGTGTCATTTTGATATTTTCCCATGATATATAGATAATATTAAGATCAAAATTGCCTTTTTGAGTATTTCTTTATTCAAATAATTATAAATTAGGGGCAGGTCAATAAACAAGATTAGTGAAAAAGATCGTATTTATGATGTGGAAAGCATACTTGGCCACAAGCTCTGCCCCACTATATTTTTTTTCTTATTTTAACAAACAACTAGCACTCTTCTAGAGGCTTTTGGGGTAGAAAAACAGTATAATTAAAAGTAAAAGACCATTAAGAAAACTTTAAAAAAAGATTAAAATTGATTGGAATGAAACTTTAAAGATCAAGGTTGGCCCCATGATAGTCCACCATCTAGTTATTCTATATATTCTTACCTAACAACGCTTGAGGTAACCAATTAAAACCAATTCTTTACGGGTCACAAACTCCAGCGAATGACTGAAGGGAGTAACCAGATTTACACAGATCTTTACAGATGAGCAAATAAGTGAAGAGATAATCTCAGATTACATAGACTGCAATATTGTGGAAGAATATTTGCAACAGCATGTACTTGTCCGATGTTATTTAGGCCTGTAAGGTGTTAAATATTGTTCTTTCATAAGTTGTAGTTTCTCCAAATGTCAAACAATCAGATTTTTCTGGAAAGTTTTACAGCTGAGCGATGGTTTTTTTCACATTTTCTCTCTCTATCCCAGTGAATGCTGGAAGACAACATTGGGCATGTTTACTGTTTCCTATTTCATGCAAAATCCCCCTTTTTTTTTTTTTTAATCTTAAATGTATCATAATGTTAATTCCTCATGAAAAATACCCCTAAAGCAGTATTTTGATCCATTCACACATCTCTGAGCATTCCTTCCAAAACCTTCTGCTCTAAGAACCAGCCCCTCCCAACCCACAAAAACGAGTGGGTCATATTGTCACAAGTGAGAACAGCCCCTTCCAGGAAGAGTCTGCAGTGCCCCCAGGCTAAAACACAAATACATATTTTCTCCACTGAGTTAACGGTGATTGCCTCCATCATTAGGAAAATGCCACAAGAACATGTTCAAAACACAAAAACAAGATTGTGGATCTTTAATGCCACATTGATTCTGTTGCTTTTGCTTGTCTATGACTTTGTCAGCGTAGGAAAAGTACATTTTTAGGAAAATGTCGGACCATTTAGGTCACGTTGCAACTATCAAGCCATCCTCTTAGCATTCTCTTCATGCATTAAGTGGAGTTTTAAAGACTTGATTAAAATTCAAAAATACGAGTGAATACAAAAAAAGGGAAAAAAAAAACCATTGTTGTGTTTCAGGACATAGTAATGAAGGCTGTAGAAAAACTGCAAAGGCAATGACTTCCTAATGTCTGCATTAAGCTTAGGAGTTTTTCCCAATGTTTGATGGTTTGATGACTTGAGGGGTCCAGATGTTACTCAGTTTCTTAAGACAGGAAGGTGCTTTTTCTATGTAAAACAAACAAACAGACAATGATATTTAAAATCTGCCCCAAAACAAACTGGGAGGTCGTGGAGAGAGAGAGAGAGAGAGTGTTTTTTTTTTTGTTTTTAGAACACCTTTAATATGACAGTATAGCTTTAAAAACTGTTTTTAAATTACATGGAAGTGGAAAAATTGTCAGAGGAGGAAAAATAAGAATAAACCAAAACAAAAAAAGAAACCGGCATAAGTAAACCATAAAAAAGTCAACACCAAACCACCGTGAGTGAGTGAATTAATATGTGTTTATGTATATTTCTATGTATATATGTGTTTATATCGTAAAAACAGGACATTGGTTTTTAACAGAGGCATATAAAACAATAACTGTCAAACAGACATTTGAAACAAGACTAAATGTATTTATTTTAAAAGTTCTAATATTTTTTTTTGAGTAAATATATAGTATCTGGTGTACAAGTCTATGGTCCAGTTTACATGTTTCCATATCATCAGTTTTCTCGATCTTAATAACTTTTAAGACTCTCAGGTTTCATTGAGTTTTTCAGCTCGAGCACAAAGTATTGAGTTTGAGTTCATCCCAACATAATAAAACGATGAAGGATTTGTTGGACAAACACCTAGTTTTTCGATAGAAAACTGAAGGTTTTGTCCTTCTGCTGCTCATGACAGAAACCCGTCTCCATCAGTGCCAACATCTGACCCGAGGGAAGGTCAGCCTGAGGATTAATGTTGGCACGGTGGAGACAAAAGAAAGCTTTTAATGTCAGGTGGACAGACAATAACTTCCCATCAGGCCGTGGGCTTCCCTGTGTATTTCAAGGTGTGATGTATGGAGAGTTTTAGGTCTTTGACACCATACGGAAACAAGTGACTGTTTCTCTGCAGGAAGATGCTCAGTCTGAGCTGACATCTTGGATGTGAGAGAACTTTGTTGTCCAGGACTCAGAATGTCTCATTTAACCATGGATGTCTCTTATGTTTGTCAAATCTGAACTGTCCCTGAGACGTGTGCCCCAGATAGCTCAAAACCAGCACTTCTTCAACGTTTTCATTTTGTCTTTAAAACATTTGACTTTTTTTTTTCTGCTTTTCTGTTGATGGTTCTCAATTCCATCTCTGACTTCAAAGCAGAGTTGGAAAAGCAGAAGTAAACGCATTCCAGGGAATCGCGGTTATCTAACAGTGTTCTTATTGATGGAAATGTTTAAACTTTCCATCTCCAGGGCTGAAGTGAAGTTAAAAAAAAACATCACTTTTGAGGTTAGAGACTTTACAAAACTGGGGAAATTATAAATAAAAGGGAATTATAAAATCCACAGATTTTATTAAAAATTACAAATTTAACTTCTGTTGGGTTTCAATTGAACTAGTACACCCAGTGGATGACACTGAGCAGCAGCTGTTTCCACTCATCAATCTTCTCCAATCAGCTCTGAGGATCAGATAAAAGCAGCTCCTGCAGTTTGGAGTCATTGGTACAGCCTCTGACTTTAGTCTTGGGAATTAGCCAGTATTATCCAGCAGAATGAGGTGAGCTAAGGACAAAATGTTGTTTGTTTAAAGCCATTTCTGATATTTGTCCCCTGAAGTAGTTTGAGCTTTGACAGTAAGTAGGTTCATGTTTGTATCAATGACCAATATTTTCATGGAGTGAATTGTTGTCTGCAGGGTGTTGTGGATTTCTCTCCTGATTGGTACCATCAACTGCTTCCCTCAAGGAGGTGAGTTTGGAATGAACTGGCTCCTTTCTCTTGACTTGTGGTTAACTCATCTGACTCTTCTTAGGGGTCTCAAATATGGCTATCCCCCGCTCCATGTGGATTCCTCAGTATGGACAAGAACCATCTAGACCATCCTATGAAGAACCTTCTGGACAGTACAGTGGTTATCCCACCTTCCCAGGATCTTACAGCCCAGAGCCTCAAACTGGAGGTAATGCCTCACTTTGGTCATGGTTGCTGACTTGGTTTAATCCTTTTTCCTCTGTTCCTTCAGGCAGTGGCAGTCCCATGTGGTACACTGGTTCATATCCAGAGCAACAGCCAGCCAAGCCAACTTACCAGAGACCTGCTCAGTCCAGTGGTCATGGCAGCTACAGTGGTGGTGACAGCAGCTACTCTGGTTCTGGATCTCAACAGTCTGGTTCCCAGGGCGCTCAGTCTGGAGCTCCAGGCGGCCAGTACCAGGTTGAGCAGGAGAGCTGGAGCTCTTCAGCTGATGACGAAGACGAGCCCGAGTTCACTCCAGTGAGCGACGAGGATCAAGTGTACGCTTACAAGTCTCGCTCTCGCTACAACCAGAAACGGCTGCTGTTCAGCCAGTTCCGCTACACTCCAACAGAACCCCGTGTTCCTCAAGAACCAGTGTTCCCGTACCCTGGCAAGTCATCTCATCAGGGCAAAGGTTCAGTCAAGGGAAGCCGCTGAAGATCTGTGGGGGTACCTTCATCTCTCTCTGAGGATTTAAAATGAGTCAATGCTCTGACTTGTTTTGTGCACATGAAAATAAAAATGATTCCTCAAATCTGATGTGTTAAAACTATTTTGGCCATGCAAGCTTTATTTTACTGCTCTACTCCTTTTAGGGGGTTGTGAGGTGGCTAGAGCCAAACATTTAAGTTTGGGTGAAGGTGACACTTGACTCGTCAAACTTAAAATTCTATTTTTGCCAAGATCATATTTCCAAGCTTAGGCTTAAAAAGATAAGACATTGCATGTTAGAGCAGCACTGATTTGACCAGGACTTGTATTCCACTTCCTATCTAAACTTGAATATTTAGTCGAATGCCGATGCGACAATTCTGCTTTGCTTGACATTCCAGAAACGGTATAAGTTTAAAGCAGAACCTTGCTCAATTCTGATCTGAAGACAAAATGCAAGGTTTAGGACCCCACTAACTCAATACTTTGAGGCTAAATGCTCCTTCACTGCACAGCTCTCATGCAACAGGTTTTTTTTTTTGATCTATCAACTTATTCTTAAATTACTTCAACAAACCACCTGCAACTTCAGGACAGATGGAAGAACTTGGATATTTTAAGCAACATCCTTTTTGTGATATGCTGTCTATGGTGTTGCATTTATTTTAAATGTGGAAAACCCACACTTGAGAAGATGCAAATTTCACACGAAAGGAACCAGCCAGAATTTAAACTTCTCTGTGGATTGAGAGTTCTAACCACTACATCAACATACAGCCTGCATATCCATATTTCAAATGCAAACGTTTGAATTTGTCGCAAAGAAGCTTTTCCTCTTTAAAATGTGGATCAAATGGATACCAATAAAGGCTTTGAAATCATTTTTATTTTTTTAATGGCTTCCAAAGCTATGAGCTACACAAGTTTTGGTTTTGAACAAAAGTAACTATAGATTAAACTTTTTTTCTTCTCATTTTTTAACTATCACACAGAATAATTGTTGTAGATACTTTTTTACATGAAAATGTAAAATGTGTGAGAACAAAAAGTGGATGACCCTGAGATGTGAAAATTGAGATTAAACAAAAATCTCTGACATGAGATGCTTCAACAGAACTATGCAGGATGGATGTTGTAGGGGAGTTTAAGTAAATCTCTAATATTTTAGAAATTCAGACTATTTTTGATGCAAAACTTATCATCTAGTTCAACCAGGTGTTCAAACCAAAACCTCTCAGGAACACAGATGCAATGGAAACACGCCTAAGAGCTTCTATTCATCTGTATTTAATAAAAGGTCGAAACTAGATGAGATTTGAAAATGAAACAGGATACATGACTTCTCGCTACTTTAGCTTTGTCGCATTTTATTTTATTTTTTTGCATTGACAGTCAAATAGTTGTTGTATAGACCACCACCACCTGGTCTGGATCGTGGATCAGGATACTACACAATATCCTGTTCCACAGCTTACATATTCTATGCACCATACTAGGCAACAATTTAACTTATCTTTTCCTCCACGTAAATTTGACCTATCCCACTTGGGCATTCTCAAGAACAAAATGAAAAAGTTATAGGCAGCTCGACTAAATAACACCCTTTGTAAATCTCAGTTTATCCAAAGTATTTGTAAATGTTGTATGCAAAAGGCTCTTTGTCTGTCGTACTTATCACACTGCAACATCACATGTTCAATAGATTAATCAACACCAAAAAGAAAATCACATTTCTCACTTGTGTGTTAACCAATCAGGAAAAGCTGCTTGTTGAGGCATGTATGACCAAATCTGAGTCTGGATATTATTTTATTTTCCCAACTGTTCCTCCCAATATGCATGATATTCCCCACTGTCTTCTACATTTGATATAACCACCTTCCTGTCCTGTCCTGTCCTCCTCCCACTGTTTTTGTCTTTTCTGATTTCTTTGACAGAACCTTTTAAATCTGCTTTACTCAACATCACATTTTCTTCCATGTTTTACTTTTTAGAGGAAATTTTAGCCTTTTTGTCTGCAGATTGATATCTTATCTCTTCTTCTTCTATTGTATTTTTATGGTGGTTGGCAAACAACAGAATGGTGCGTTACTACCACATTGTTTGGAGTGTGTGTCGAATATTTACAAGAATGTTTAGAATGTTTACAAGACGCATTTCTGTTCTGATCAGGCGTTTGTTCCGATTACTTGTGGTCATGTAAACGTCGCCGGCATGTGCTTCGGACAGCAGTCCATCCGGCTGCCATCTCAGCGCGAGAGACCCGCCGGATTCTGGAAAAGCGTGTCTCCAAACAGCTTCAGGATGGAATGAGCCGGCGGTTTACTGAGAAACCGTGTAAAAATCACATGAATTCACGTTTCCAATCACATCCAGACAGAATAAAGGCTGATGTTGTTCCCACATATTTACATGTAGGCAAGAAGCATATTGCTGCACAGATTTAGAAAATTATGAGCGAACAGTCACTCATAAATATTATTATTAATAATAATGAAAGCATACTCAGTGAATCATCTTACTCTATACATAATCTTTGTTTCGTTATTTCTTCTTTTACAACTGTTTCCGGTGTTTTCGACAGTTCTGCGCATGTCAAAATGATTTATTCTGATCAACCATGTGGTGTATGGAAACGTTTGTTACAATCGGATGAAGTTTAACTGGAATCATCTGCACAGTTCTATTCTAATCCAATCTTTGATCTGATCAAGGACATTTTGCACATGCAAACACAGCTAATGGGTTGTGTGATTAGGCAGCAGCTGTTTCCACTCAACAACCTTCACCAATCAACTTTGAGGATCAGATAAAAGCAGCAGGTTGAACCCATTGGTACATGTCTTTGAGCTTTGTCTGGACATCAGTCAGTAGCAACCAGCAAAATGAGGTACGTTACTCAAATTCTGCTGGTGTGCTTTGGTTTTTCCAATTCTGGTGACAGTGGTTCATGGACTGAATTGTTGTCTGCAGGGTGTTGTGGATTTCTTTCCTGATGATTGGTACCATCAACTGCTTCCCTCAAGGAGGTGAGTTTGGAATGAACTGGATCCTTTGACTTGACTTGTGGTTAACTCATCTGACTCTTCTTAGGTGTCTCAAATATGGCAATCCCCCGCTCCATGTGGATTCCTCAGTATGGACAAGAACCATCTAGACCATCCTATGAAGAACCCTCTGGACAGTACGGTGGCTATACCACGTTCCCAGGATCTTACAGCCCAGAGCCTCAGACTGGAGGTAATGCCTCACTGTGGTCATGGTTGCTGACTTGGCTTAATCCTTTTTCCTCTGTTCCTTCAGGCAGTGGCAGTCCTATGTGGTACACTGGTTCATATCCAGAGCAACAGCCAGCCAAGCCAACTTACCAGAGACCTGCTCAGTCCAGTGGTCATGGCAGCTACAGTGGTGGTGACAGCAGCTACTCTGGTTCTGGATCTCAACAGTCTGGTTCCCAGGGCGCTCAGTCTGGAGCTCCAGGCGGCCAGTACCAGGTTGAGCAGGAGAGCTGGAGCTCTTCATCTGACGATGAAGACGAGCCCGAGTTCACTCCAGTGAGCGACGAGGATCAAGTGTACGCTTACAAGTCTCGCTCTCGCTACAACCAGAAACGGCTGCTGTTCAGCCAGTTCCGCTACACTCCAACAGAACCCCGTGTTCCTCAAGAACCAGTGTTCCCGTACCCCGGCAAGTCATCTCATCAGGGCAAAGGTTCAGTCAAGGGAAGCCGCTGAGGATCTGTGGTAAGGGCTAATTGAAGGTAATCTTTACTTTGTGTGCTTGTTGTAAACTCCTGGCTTTATCTTTCAGGTCTTCTGACTTGATGCATTTTCATGTGTGAAATAAAGAAGTTTCACAAGATGCATTTTTGAAGATTTCTTTTTTTTTTTGAAAGTTTGCTGGCACTGACTTTTTAAATGTGGCCAAACTGTCATGACACTAGTGTTACCAAATCTTAAGACTACCAAAGTATCTGAACAAATGGCTTTGCCCTGGATCATTTGAGTGCCTCCTAAACTGAGTGGAGGCTAAACTTTAATCACATTAACTAGGGTGCTCTTGTCTACTGCACTTGGGCTATTTGTGCTTAAGATATTTGGCTCTGACCATTAACTCTGAAGTAGCCTGTCCCATTATGCACCCATAATGGAAAGCATTGGCTATGGTTTTGATCGGAGCGTTGTCCTAATGGCAATATCCTGTAAATGAGGTGACCTGCTTAATTCAAGGCCACCAAACGTGTGTGTGTGTTTTTTTTTTTTTTTTTTTTTTTCTCCCAACTTTAACATGCAGAGCCACTAATGCAAGCTAGTTTACTCTGGTTCATCTGTATACACAACTTTAAAACCGAAAATTGCAAAAGTAACACTGGCCAGAAAACAGACTAGTTTCAAGAAGGTTGAGGACTTTCTCTCGAGCCCCAGCAATGGCAAGAGCTATTTAGTTTGAGAGTAAGAAATTAAACAAGTCAACTTTCTGCTGTTTACTCAAAATCCCTAGTGCCACAAGACTCGCTTGGCAGAGTGTAGGACTGCCATGCCGTAGACTTGGGTCACCTTCCAGGGTGTGTAATGGGCTAAATCCAGTGAGGGTCCTTGGTAAAACCCTCCCACCCTTCTACATAGGACTGGGTCTCCCTTGCACCTTTTAAAAATGCAGATTTGTCAGGAAAGGCATCCAGCATAAAACTCTCCGGAATCAGTGGAAGCTTTTTTTTTTTTCCAAGCCTTAAAGTGACCATGAACTGGTCTATCACCTTACTTTCCCAAATTGACTTTACTACTTTGATCTCTATGCCCTTTTGTGAGATGGCTGAGGTTACCTAATTCTGTCAAATTTCAACCTCCATTTCAGACTGGGATGCTTCTTTTGCATGTTTGAAGACATGCCCCATGAGTTTCAGTTATGCTATCCGACAAAGACATTTCACATTTCATTTGACAATTAAGTCTTAGTTGTTGTAATACTTTATTTTTTCGCTTCATTGTTTCTTCTGAAACAATACTGGATAAGTTTTACTCTCCAGGAATGCTTTGCACTACTTGTCCAGTGAAGTGTTGATGCAGATGAAATGCCAAACAGTCTTTCAGTCAAGTTTGTGTAATAAGGTTTGGTAATGGGTGTGTACTCTGGCTTCAGCTTTTCAGATCGACTTTATACGACTCCACAGCTCCTGTCATAAACTCCAGCATTTTACTATAGCTTCATTTGCCATGTGCATATCCAGAGTCTGAGCTCTTTCCACAAGTGAGACTCAGAATGAAGTCCATTTACTCTTTTGATTATGCTTGTTTCCTTGTTTTAGTTTTTCTTGCTTTCTCAATGAATTTTGTTCACAGGCTGAGCAGTAACTGGCTGTACACCTTTATCTACATGCAGTTTTAGCTGGAAGTTTGAGTTTTTCTAAACCTTGAAGAGTTTTTTGATATGTTGCTATCGTGATTTTAAAGTCTCTACTAAGCAGTCTGACTAACACAAATGTGTGCATCTCAAACCACATGTATTGGCGCAGTGACAGTATCTGATACCTCATTAGCCCTGAGATAGAAGGGAAGTCGCATTCAACATGATGTGCTTTCTTAGAACCAAACGGATCTACCTTCTTTTCTGGGACTGTAATTAAAGGTTAGTTTTTGATTTAAACTGTAACAATCTGCATTCAAAAACCCTGGTAGTATTATTAGCAACTCAATTTTGCATATCTGTACTTTAAAGTTATATAAGCCTTGCTTGTTCAATATTTACTGTTGAATCAAATCTTATTTGGTATCATATTGAAAAGTTAATTTGTTCAACCTTGGCCCGCGGCTTTGTTCAATTTAAAATTTTGGCCCTTGTGTCTTTAAGTTTGACCCCCCTGGTGTAGAGGTAGTGTGGGCGACCTACGATCCAAAGATTGCAGATTCAGTCTCCACCTTGCCTACCCATATGTTGAAGTGTCCATGAACCAAGCATTGCTCCTGCTGGTTAGTTTGGCGTCAGTGTAAGGTAGTGGAGCCACCATTTATTTGCATTTCCATTGACTATTCAATTGGACAAATTGAATTTGGGAAAATAAATTTGCCTTTATAGAAATGCAACAACTTAAAAAAAAAACTCAAACGTATCAAGTTATCTTTTTTCCTTGCATGGAATTGGTATTTTTAGGGAGTATCAAAGTTGACATATTTTACAAACTGCCAGGAAAACACTTACTTTAATTGAATTAGTCATGTGACCAACAGCGACTCCACTTCTGCACTATTGTGCAGTGGTCAAGGTCCCACAAGAGGTCCCAAACAACTCATCAAAGTTGAGCGTGTCACGTGGGATTTCCCAAAACCACTTCACTGCTCCCATGTAGTCCGCTGCTTCACGGCCTGAATAAGATGCCAACGTCTCCTTTGATGGATGATGAGCAGCCATGGCAGAAATGAATCTTCAATTTATCTGTTCAAATCCATCACTGTGTTTTTGAATGACTTAATGAGTGAGTTGATTTGTTTATTTGCATAATTATGATTTAAGGAAAACAATATAATGAAATTGTGTTTTTTTCAACATTTCTAGAAATTTGTTAACATTTTGTGACTGTAAAGTGCTTTGGGCCTTAAAACAATATAGTGCCACATAAGTATGTGCCATTTAACATTATACCATGTGACTGAGTAGACAAAATTCTTCTGCGGCAAAATCTTTGATCGTATATGCAGTCATCTAAACTATTGTGCTCATTTTAATTTCTCTGGTTACAACTCTATTCACTTTGTGTTTTATTCATTTAACCAATTTTTTGCAAAATGGTCTTCCTTTTCCACACTTTTCTCACTTTTTGTTCTGTTGCACCATCTTCAACTTCCACATCTGAAGCGTTTCATTTTATTACATAACTGTTTTTGGCTTGTAGATGGTCGATATTTTGTTATTTTATCAACCTTCTTTGTAATTTCTTTTCACTGTATTTACAGTTTTTACATTTCATTTACATTTTGGGGGCTATTGATCTGCTGTCTTCATGGTTCTTGCGATTTCAAACAGTCGTCAAGGATTTAAATCTTTCTCACGTAGCAGCCGTCTGCACATCGTATTTGAGATGCACTTGTCAATCTCTTGATCGTGAATGAAACAGTCTGTCTCCTCATTCACAAGTTACTGCCAGTTTTTTTTTAATCTACTCACAAAACTGTCCAGTGACTTTCATGGTGAATGTTCTGCTCATCTCAACACGGAATGTTCTTTTGTGGTGTGAAACAGTCATTCATCTCGTACCAGTCATCACTCACAGTAACATTCAGAAGAGGCAAAATGGTTCAAACTTCCGTTCCTGACAAATGCAGCAATAAAGTTTTTTTTTCAGTGCATCTTCAAAATCCTGAAGTAGCAAAGTAAAGTTTAAAACCAGTTCTGCCAGTGAATGCCAACAGGAGTCACGTACCACATAAAAGGGAGCAACCACGGTTCAAGTTTCCTCCCAGGAACCTTGTTTTTGTGCAGGTGGATCCCATCCCATTTCCTCTTTCATAAACACCAAATATTTCCCTCCAGTCTAATAGAAGCCGCCAAACGTTTTGCCTTTACAGTGATTCTCCACGCATGCTCATGACACAACAGCTTCATGATATTATCAGATCAGTGTGCTGCCATAGACTACATTATGCAAAACGCTTTGGTGGAAATAACCCATTGCAGTAAATCTCTATTTCAAGTTGTATGGTCTGTTTGCTGCCTTTTTCCTTAGAGTCGTTGAATATTCTGACTTCACAAGGGTCTTAAAGCAGAGAAACTTCCTAAAAACATTTTTTTGGTCAGCGTTCATTTTAGTGCATTGTGTGTGCAGAGCAGCTGCTTCAAGCAGACGTAGGTAAGATATGTGACTCAGACGATCATCCTGATGTGCATCAAGAACTTCACCAAAGGTGTGGTGGAGGGAATCTTATCATTTTCCAAAATAAAACATTTTTTAGTTTGATGCCAGTTTTAATCCTGCCTCTGTGAAAGACCTTTCCTGTTGACTGTAGCTCCGGTTTGCTCCTTCCGAGGAGGTTGAGAGGCTTCTATTGATTATACTGTAAAGCTGTGACTGCTTTTCATGATTACTCTTAACAGTCTTCTGCGACGCCTCAGTCGTCGTCTTTGCTCCTTTCGAACCCTTCCAGCAGAGTGCTTCTAATGTGCTCATTAAATTTTGATGTTTCAAACAGTTTTTCTGCTTTAAGAAATAGATCTTGGTGGTAGAAACTGCTTTAAATAATTACTCAAAAGTAGTGCTGTTTGTGTAAGTTTATTCATTTTTTTTAAGAAAGATTTTTACTTGTTTTTAAGTGGACAATCCATTATCATTTATTGCTCTAGTTCTTTGTAACTTTAGTTAAAACTTAATAAAGCATCTTCTGCAAAGCAGGATAAGGTTGTCAAAAAAGAGGATTTTTTTTCTAATGAAGTTTGGAATGTTTTAAACTCTACAACGTTTCAAGTTTGGTTATGATGTTCATTTGTAGCCACACGAAAACTAAGATTTAAAAGGTAATTGTACTTCAATGTGGTGCGTAAAGTCAAAATTAATCAAAGAGCAATGAGAAAAAAATGATAATATGAGGTGATCAAATTGTTCTAATCTTTATTTCCATCATGGTTATTGATGAACTTTCATTTTTAGTTTAAACTTCCTTTTATTTCATAACTTCATTGATGTTCTACTAATGTGGGCACCAATGTTGAAAAATTTGACCATCAGTGTCAACTGTCCTATATAACTTGATTTCTCCACGCTATTCTTGATTTTGCATCTTGATTGAAGTGATTTCTATGCTTTTACACATCACCGATGTAAAACTAAAACATTTTATGGCTATTTTAACAAACTGTCAGCTACTTGAGGAGAAATACATTTAACCCAATTTTTAATAATTCTTATCAGATTGTGTTTGCATAAGAAAATTGGATAATGATCAATACTTGGTGTGCCTGAAAACAAACTCAACATCTCTGTCAAGAATAAATCAGAATCTGTGAAATTTAGCAATTGTTTTTTCATTTGACAATTTGTGGTCTTTTGTCTTCTGTGATATTTTCCAGGAGTGCATGAACAACTGTGAGGGGAAGAAAGGTGCCATGGGATGCTAACTGTCAGGTTTGACCTTTGAGTGACTGGAGCTGATGATGCACAAAACATCTGGGAAAAAAAAGGTGGGATCATCTACAAACCTGTCCTTCAAGTTCCACATTAATTTAAGCAGCATCATGTAGATTCATTCATATGAAATCCATCCGGAACACCACTGTAGACATCCTGGTGGGACGTGGTCTATGGAAAAACATACATATTTGTTACTCCTGGAGGGGTGGGTGGTGGGATTTTGATCAAATTGACCAAATTGGGATGCGGCATCCTGAGCTGTAAGGAATTAGAAAGCAAGTTCCAAAGGATGATCACACATTTTGAAATCTCTGTTCATGACCAGAGCTTAAAACACTCTAACTAGAAACTTATTCAGAAGTTTGGAGGGAATCGACTAATTTCATCTTAAATTAAAAGTAATTTGTATTAATAAAGTAGAATCTATAACAGGAAGTTGTCTCCACGGTAACCATGTAATATACAATATTTCAAATTTCCCAAACGTTTGAGATAATGCATCGTGTTGAACTCTACCATCACACAAAAACCTGATTTCCTCGAATTTGGAAGCATTCAGTACCATAAATGTCAATCAGCAACGAACTACATTTTAAGAGGATCTCAAAATGAATATGCATTTCATTGTCATGGTAGCGACGTGGGCGTGGAAAGCATCAACACTGATTGCTAATGAAACAGAATGATAATTACTGACGTGCAGACTTTTAAATTACTTCATGTTGCAAACTCTTCACCTTCATGGCTGTCATTGTTTTAAACAATGGTAGACAGTTAAAGTTAAAGGATGTAGTGGAGGACATGACGGTTAGCATGAGTGAAGAGGATGTAGAAAAGGCGGTTAGATGGAGAAAGAAAAAAATGGAAAGTGTCTAATTTATTATTTATTTATTTAACATTTCAAAAACAATAAGAGGATCAGCACTTTGAGATGTCACATCTCGTTTTCGAGGGGTTCCTCCATAAAACAGATAACTTAAATAAGGACGGAGTACAGTGTAATCAACAAACAAAAATTACAAAACATATAAAGTATATAACCAATATACAAATCCCCATTCACACACTCATACACGCATGACAGCTCTCAATTTTTCCTGCTCAACAAAATGCAATTTAACAGAACAAATTCAGTCAAAGCACAAAGAATAAACACTACAAAGGACAAAAAAAGAATATAAAGAGTATACATTAAAAAAGGTTAAAGAATTAAGTCAAATTATGAGATCAAGTACAAATATCATATAAATATGCTGAATATTTGTAATATTTTAATTATATTTTCAAATTCCAATTCATTTCATTTGTATTGCACATTTCATGTACAAGAAACGGCTCAAGGGGCTGCACATAGCATAAAAAAACAAAACATCTCATTGGCTGGGTCAGCATCAACAGGAGCCCCCACCCCGACCGTACCCAACCCCCCCGCTCGCCCCCAGCTATCTCCAAACCACATGTCCTCTTGATTATGATGCCAAACTTGGGATTCAACTTGTCTAAAGACAAAGATGCATCAGGCACAGTCACATTACATCTTTAAAGTCCCCCTCCAATGAAAATCTTTTTTTTTTTTTTTTCATTTCTTTTGAACAAATGCAATGTGACAATTTTTATTTTTGACAAAGAGACACAAATGCACATAATAAAAAGTTTATTTGTTTGGCACATTTCATGTACAGAGACAATTCAAAGTGCTTTACATGAAACATTACAATAAACAATCAAAGAAATAGTAAAGGTGTGATCATTAAAATAAAATTTAAATAATTTAAAAGAACATAATTTAAAGCAACCATAGATAAACAGTGTGGATGTAAACTTTTGAATACATACTTGTCAAATGCAGCTGAGAACATGTGGGTCTTTAACCTGGATTTAAATATACTAAGCTGATACAGGGTTTTCTGGAAGTCAGATCTGTGGAGCATAGAAGCTGAATGCATCTCCATGTTTAGTTTGACTATGAACTAATAAAAGACCGGATCCAGATGACCAGATGTAACTAATGTTGTTCTTCATAACCTGAGCCAGTGGGAGCATGTATATGTTAAATAGAAGTGGTCCCAGGATGGAGCCTTGGGGAACCCCACATGCAATTTATATTGTTTCAGAAGTTAAGTTATTAATTGACACAAAATATTTCCTGTTTTCAAAGTTTTGGAAACAGAGGCTTCAGAACAACATAGCAACTTGTTAGGACATTTAGATTGGATTTTGGTTAAAAAACATTATAATCATAATTAAAACACTACTTGGAACATTTTTTTAAATTAAAAAAATCATCATAGGGTGTCTTTAAGTCCTCCGACACACAAACACATCACACCATTATCTTAAACAAGTTTGGTCACTACAAAAAATGCCTGGATCGAACATATTTAAAACTCTGCTGACTTAAGTTTGCGTTCTACTCTCCGTCTTTACCTTTCTTTCAGGCGTTTTATAACATACTTGGAACAGAACGAGCTATTCCAATAACAGCTGATGACTCCTCAGGTTTGTTCACTTTCTTTTATAGCAAATTGGCAACAGCCTTCAAGGACTGTTTGTTGGAGGACTTTAGTGCTGCTCTGATGAATACCTGTTGAGTGTCTGAAATGTTGCTTTCTATAGCCTTGAGGTATTGGTCTCAAAAATGTTTTTTTCTCGCCATAAAAGTGAAGGACAACACAACAACAAAGCTAGTACGTTTGAGATTTGAAGTAGGAGGACACATATTGCAATAAATATAAACAGTTTTACATACATTACATGTTTTTATGTAACACTCTTTTTATGAAATATTTTTAGACTGCATATTTATAACGTTTCAGTTTTTCCTGTATAATAAGTTGTTTTTGTAATGTTCATGAAATCTGCAACATTTTTGTAGTTTTCTGTGAAATTCTGGACAAAATGATTCATTGAGAACCTTTTCTGTTCAGTTGAAATCCTGACGTAGATTTTCTACCTCAAGCTGGGACTATAAAGATCCTTTTTCGTTGCTACATTCACACATACTGGGCATGTGTTCAAGAATGCCCTATAAGTGGTTTCATAAACTTACTCTGACCCACATGGAGAGTGTCTTCCTTTGTTTTCCCACCACTATTCTACTATCTTGTAAATCTTGCTCCAGGCTTTTTCTTTCAAAGCTCTATTCCCATATATGACGGACCGTGTTGTAGAAGTCTGGCTGGGTAAAAAACACCATTATTGTTTTCTTCTTCATGTCCAAATTGTTGGACGTCAATCATTTGAAAAGAGTGCTAGCCATGCGTTGCTGCCATATCCGACTCCTTGATTGGTCAAATGTCAGCTGTTTGGCGTTCAAACAGTCACATGTTCAATGAACGCCCGGTTTGTACTTTGACAAAGGATAATTCAAAGGTTGCGTAGCGATGCAAGAGTCTTGAACGTGGGTTGATGGGCATTTATATAGACTTTTCATGGAACGCCAGTTGCCAAAGCTGGTGTGTACATAGTTTTAATACAGGTGATATTTGACCTCCTCTCCAATGTTGTCTTAACTCAACCCAACTTCTGTTAAATCAGGTCAGTTCTTACCATATTTTTTTCTTGTTGCTAAGCTGTTCCTAAACATTTGTACAACCTTTTTTCTTTTGTTGAGAATTTGTTGTAAAGGATCACATTTTCCCAGATCTCCACCAACATCATTGTGAGATCTTTTGGATGAATGGTCAGAAATTCCTACAAACACACTCCTCATCAACCTTGTGGTCAGCCTTCCAAGAAGTCCAATATCGTGTTGAACTTGGTGGGTTAAGAATGGAATGGCACTTCAGTTCATATACGAGTCAAAGCAGGCGAGCCAAGACTTTTGGTATTATAGTGTACGAGACGTTTCATTGGAGGTAGTCGCTTGAAGGCGCGTTGGCGAGGCCGGTGTGAACACAGCACAAGATTTTTTTCCGCTGACCTATAGACCAGTTTTAACCTGATTTGTTGAAACTTGTTTTATTAAATCAGAGCTGCAACTAAGTTTGGACTTTTAGCTAAAACAAAGTTTTCCAAATATTGATAAAAAAATATTATTAATAACACATTAATTTAGCAAACTGATCAAAGCAGAAACACTAATCCAGATTCAGATCACTATAAGTGATGTTAAAAAGCTATAAGGAGGAACAGAGGAGAAAACGTTCTCTGTGCAGCTTTAACAGGTGAATTCAACCGTGAAGGGACTCCGTTCTGTAGGGAGAATAATTTACTTTCACCAATATTTCACGGCATCTTGTGATTATGTGAACCCAAAGGGCACGCGTGTCATTTTCCAGTATTTTAAGGGTTTCCTCGATGATTGCTTAAAGAAAAAAACGTAGATCTCATCTGTATGAAGGCAATGCAACCTTCAGTATTGATTATTTATGGAACAACATGTCTTAAATGTCAAACTGTTCTGCATTTGAAGCAACATGTTCCTGACTGTGAAGCAGGTCAGAGCTGCTCCACCCGTGCTCCATCCTTCACTCATTCAGGATAGAAATTCCAAATTACATGACCTCCTTCATGTTGGGGGAGTGACTTATTTATAACCCTGAAGGGGCATTCGACCCTCCTCTGCTGAGCACCTTGACTTTAGTCTGGGACGAGTTGATTTCAACTGCTTTTCACTGGCGACCCTCCCCTGAGAAAGATGGCGATGCAACAAAAGCAACAGGAGCTAATATTCTATAAAGACAGAAACATAACGTCTTCAAAGCCCATTTCCTTCATATCAGGGGGATTTCTTAGTCTAATTGACTTTGAAGGAGGGGAGGTCAGGTATTGTTGGAATCCCAGGGGTCCGTCTATACTGCTGGGAGCATGGAAGCTGCAGAAAGAGGCGAAAGATTTCAGTCATCAATGACAGAAACTCGTAATTAAACTTTACATGTTAGCAAAGGGAGCACCAACAGAGAAGCTAGCTCGAGTTCTTTCATTGGAGCAGACATTGGAGAAGCGTTTGGCAGAGAGAACGGAGCAGATGGATGACACGTCAGGCTGGATTCCCTTCAGAAATGGGAAGCCGTCCAGCAGGAGCAGCAGCTCAGCAGCAGCCAGTAGGGACTCCAGTCTACAGGATGAAATAGAAACAAGTCAGGTGCTGATGGGACACAAAAGTGGAAGAATCAAAGTTTTACAGCGAAGTGTAAGAAAGTGTTTTGGCAGAAATTACAAGAGAGGCAGGAAAAGTAAGTCCTTCAAGGGGCCGTCTAAGCTTCCAAGTGTTCTGTCAGTTTTTGGCTTTGTTTTTCTCCTCCCACCCCTCAAAAACATCTCTCTCCTTTCCATTTTAAAGTCCCTCACCGATCATGTTTTGATCTATATTCAGAGCATTCCCTGTGTTTTTATGATTATGCCTTTTGTAGCCAAAATAAAAAAAAAAAAAAAACAATTTGTTAAGACTTTATGCATTCGTTCTCCTCCAAACAGTAAAGTTTTTACCAAAAAGTTCCACTTTGGTTTCATCTGACCATAGGACATTCTCCCAATCCTCTTCAGGATCATCCAAATGCTCTCTTAAAAACTTTAGACGGGCCTGATCATATACTGGATTTAGCAGGGGACACGCCTGCAACGGGTGTTACTGATGGTAGCCTTTGTTACTGTGGTGCACCCAAAAATGTGCATCCACATTTGGTATTTTATTTTGAAGGCCATTCATTTTTAGTAATTAAAATATAATTTTATTTTATACATTGATTAAATGTAGCCTGTGGAAAAAAGAAAGGAATTAAGTTATGAGTCTGGAAAGCGGAACCTTCGACACTCTTGCAGTGCCTCCAGGTGGCTGAAGACGGGGCAACTTCCTGTTTCTGTCAAAAGTGCTTTGGAGAACGAAGTGAGTGCTCGTGTCGTTCCTGCTCAGAGACTCCCTTTTCTTTTTCAGACACTACATTCTTTTTGTTATCGTGGTTGCCGCACTCGGGACCCGTAACATTGCTTTGTTCCCAGCTCTCTGCGGGTCACTTACTAGGCCCCCTGCGTGGTTCTGAGATTTTGCTCTCACCGTTCTTGTGTTCATTTTGACTTCATGGGGTGAAATCTTGCAGGGAGCCCCAGATGGAGGGAGATTATCGAAGGTCTTGTATGTCTTCCATTTCCTTATAATTGCTCCCACAGTTGATGTTTTCACACCAATGCTCATCTATTGAAGATTCAGCCTTCCCGGCCTGGAGCTCATGGCCCAATCCAAATTCTTCCCTTCTACCCAGCCCTTCAACCTTCCCCTTCATTTGGCCCTCCAAAATGACAGTTTTGAAAAAATGATTAATATTTCAGATGTCACGTTCTCCTATGACATCATCAATAATCACCAGTCTGCTAGCTTTAGCGTGGAGCTTCCAGCGCTTAAAATATACATAACAACGATTTTATAACTTTAAAAAGGTCATGCTAACACAAAACGTCATGACTTAGGCCCGATCCGAATACTCCCCTTTCCCTTAACCCTCCCCCTTGATTTGAAGTGTTAGTTGAAGTCCAAGTCCTGATTATCTTTTAAGTTTCGCACTCCAAACAGAGGGGTACAAAGTCCGCTATCACGAGAGTAAACCGCGTCGCGCTAAGAAGCGCTTTTCTTCTCGTTGGTGCGCTCTGAACAACAGATATTTACATTAAAATGTAAGTAATGACTTTATATTTTAGCGTGACCTTTTTAAAGTTATAAAGCTGCTGTTATTATGTTTATTCAAGCGCTGGAAGCCCCAAGCTAATGCTAGCGGACCGGCGATATTGACGACGTCATTGATTGAAACTCACGTCCGAAATATTAGACACTATTTTTTCCTCACGCTCCGTTTGGAGCAAGCACAGAGGGATAAACGAAGGGGGAGGGCTAAGGGGAAGGGAGAAGGGGAGTATTCGGATCAGGCCTTACATTTAAATGTAAAAATCTGTGGTTCAGAGCTCACTCACGTAAGGAAAAGCGCTTCTGAGCGTGACGTGGTTTAGCCTCTTCGGGGAGAAATATGTACCCCTCCGTTTGGAGGGTAGGATTTCAAAAATACATTTCCTGGATACACTTACACTTAAACTCACCCTTCAAATGGAGGGGAAGGGAGAAGTGTGAAGTGCGGAAGAATTTGGATTGAACAGTTTTGCTTCTAGACAGCTCTTTGGTCTTGTCCATAAAGGAGTTTGGAGTGCCCCCCTTATCTCCCTTGTCCAGTCAATGACTACATTTTTAAAAGCCTAAACCCCCCAAAGGGGGTGAAATGACTCAATCCATGGCCAATAAAATTCCCTTCTTGGTGCATTCACCGAGCTCTTGAACCAAGAACGTTAGCAAAACCTAAACAACCACCCTGCCCAACTCACTCCACTACAGAATAATACATGAGAGGGGCAGGCCGGAAGCACAGCATGTCACTCAGGACTTAGACTTGGTTACGAGATGATAGAAGAGTTTAGTTGATTGTAATTCCAATTTTCTTTATATTTGTCCTTCATTGTGAGAAAAATGCCACCAGAACATGTTAACAGACCAGAACTTGGATAGTCGTTGGAGTGGGTCTTCAACAACTTTCCCACGATTCCCGCTCTCACAGCAGCTCTGCTGGCTCCGTCATGTTCTCTGCATCTTTGCCGCCGGAGCAATCATGACGAGTCTCATTTTACACCCTTCAGAGTGGTGAATGCGGCAGCCTCATCCACATTTGCATGTCCTCCGGATGATTTATTGTTAAATCATGTGACATAAGAGACGCAGCGGTGGATTATTCAGATCACTGATAACCGTCTTTTTAAAAAAACCTGCGAGAAAGAAATCGTGTCATTACAAGGCAATTAGTCAGTGGCGGGCGTGCTGGAAGAGGCAGCTCCCAATAATGAGCGCTTTGGCTGCTGCCCACCTGGCAGAGCGGGAGAGTATAGGATGTGTTCCCCTGCAGCTCCGGACTCACACTCACAGCGGCTCCGAAAGATTCCTCCCCAAAGGGCCCGACGTGCTGAACTTCTGAACCCACAGGAGGACACACAAGCCTCCACCCACACACAGAAGAACTGTGGACGTTCCGCAGACCGCTCTGCTAAAATAAGCCACAATGAACTTCAGCTAATGATCCTGTTAACATCGCAATTATGGCTGCTAACCTTTGCATCACAGCCCTCAATGCAAAAGAGCCAGACAGACCATTAGTTTTTTTCCTCTAATGAAGAAGAAAATGTGCAGTTTGATCCAACAAGCTGAGATCATTAGCTGATCTGCTCTTTAACGCGGGAAGCATCAGTGTGTTTAGGACAAACGAGGAACATCGGCTGAGCTTCAAAAAACCCTGAGCCTTCATTGTATTTACTGAAAGTGACGTGGTTGGGTTAAAACGTTTCAAATCCACAGCAAAGATTTTTCCAATTAGTGTGGAGTGATGTCCTCTCAAAATATACAATCCAAATAGTAAAAAAGAAAAATAAAATTAAAAAACTAAAATAAACTAAAAATAATCCCAAATTAAAATGGTATTTTTTATGTTTTTAGCATGTTCTTGTGGGATTTTTCTCATGGAGGACATGTTTAAAGACATTTTGAAATAAACCAGCTCTGTGTCCTCGTGGTAGAGTGTCTGCCTTGAGTGTGTAAGGTCATGAGTTCAAATCCAGGCTCAGTCATACCAAAGACTCTAGAAATGGGACCCAGTGACAAGTCGTTGGATTGGGGGGGGTTTAACTATCGAATGCTTCCCAAGCGCAGCTGTGTCTGCAGCCCACCCCTCCCTCAAGGGATGTGTCAAATGCAGAGAACAAATTTATTTATTTTTTTTATTTTAAAAAAAAAAAAAAACAGGAAGTTGCACGCTTTTAAGAAAAACTTAAAAAAAAATGTGCTTCTTAATATTTCTTTTTTCAAATCAATGTGAGTCAGAAGCAGAAAAAGAAATGCAGTTTAAAAAAGAGCAAAATTGTAGAAAATAGACTGTGAGGGGCCAGAAAACCCCTGCTCCGCTCCATTCTGATGCATCAGCTTGCAGACAAATAGATCCGTGAACGTCTTTAGTTTCCTCGTCTGAGATGGAATTTGGCTCAAAACTGTACGGCTCCAATTCTGCTCGCCAATTTTGCCGCAACGCTAATGTTGTGTTGGAAGTGTGAAGGGCTGTAAACTACCACGAGTGTGTAAACAGAGAGCTCTCAGCAACAGGGAGGGAAATATGTGGGTGGTCAATACACGCCAATAGTCCCGCCCACAACTCAGAGGTTTTAATGAACTCCTCCTGCTCTGCAGAAACAATGTGTTTTTTTTTTTAACTTTGGCTTAAAACTTATAATTTAAAGGAACACTGGAAACATTTAAAACAGAAGCAAAGTTGATCTGAGTGGAACTTTTGTTTATTACTAATGTATTGTTAATTCTACATTACATGACATGTCCAGTAACATGTATTAGAGCTGATGAACTGCCTAAAATGACTGTCTGAAGTAATGAGATCATATGACAAGAATCTTTTTTTCTATTTTCTGCTTGTCTGTCATTTTTAACTTTTTTTTTTCTTCTTAATTAGCCAAACTTGCTTCCAGGCATCATGGTTTCAAACAATTTTCTTTTCTTAATAATTGCGTTCAGTCTTTTTTTTTTAACTGTCTTTCTATCTTGTTTTTGTACACAAGTGTTGTGATTTTAATAAGTGGAATTTGTTTTAGCCTTTTTGGGGGGGCACACATGCCTCAGGTTCTCTATTCAATCTCTCTGTTTCTTCTTTTAACAAAGTAGAAGGCCTAAATTTTCATTTTTATGGACTTAACTGACTAAAGCTGAGGGTTAGTGCTTCAATTATTCCTCCAGTGCTTTCGCTTTACCAAACCAACTGTGTTATTAGCTGACATTATTAAACTACATCACCCTCTCACTTACATTTAAATTGCTCTACATGACATTTATCACTTCAGAGTTCATCTTTTACCGTTACAAGTTTTAAAAAGAAATGTACTTTCTCATGCAATGCATTACAATTCTGAGACAGTAATATTGTAAAGTAAGGGATTACTTTTAAATAACATATCCTCATCAGCACCAGAGTTCACCAGGATTTACTCCTTTTTGGCCAAACCTGCCAGTGTGAACAGAACAGACGTATTTAGTCTGGAAAAGTCAGACGGTCCAGACCAAGTCCTTGTCATGTGGTCCAGATTGAGTCCTGAACTTTGCACTTGGTCTGTATTCAGAATGGCATCAAATGGACATTTCTGTTTTAAAACAAAACCATGTGACTGAATATATCTCTTTACTCATTGAGCAGGAATTACGAAGGGAAGACAAAGCAACAAGAAAAAGAATAATGGAAGTTCTACGCTCTGCAATCCTTGTTGAGATAGTTCACTTATTCAAACGTGATATTTTGCCGACCAATTTTGAACGTATGTAACACTTTTTACTGCTACTTTGGTACGGCAGGGGCATGCCGCAGAGCGGTTACTGAAAAAGCTATGAAGGTACACTGGTACAGTGAGTGTTTGTGACGTATAGATAGTAAATAGGAAAACAGTGAGAAAAAATGTGTGTCACAGTAAAAGTTATTTAGAGCCTGTATTCATTCATAAGTCATTCAAAACCATGGAGATGGATGAGATAAAGTATTGTTTTAAGATGATTCAATAAATGATCCAGACACAGTAACACATGTGCGAAGCCTGTTCAGCACTATTACAAAATAAACGTTCTAATAAGTAAGCAGTTGGACCTTTTCTCTGTTTGATAAAACAACAAGATCATCATCTGTCACTGGAGATGTTGGCATCTTATTCGGGCCATGGAGAGGCAAGCGTAGCTGACCGATGATGGGATTTTGGGAAGTGCTGGTTGGTGATTTTTCAGAGGAGTTGTGGATTCAACAATTCTGCATGACACACTCAACTTTTGATGAGGTGAATGAGGCTGTGGGACCTCTTGTGGCGCCCGCTGTACAGCGCACACAGCAGCCAGTTCCTACCAAGAAGCGCATTTAACTTTAAAGAAGTGTTTCTTTTTGATACTCCCTTCAAAAAATTCCCATGAAACAGTAAAACTTTTATATTTTGGTGAGTGCACTTTTTTAAAATTTGGGTGCTTTCTTTAAACAAATTTATTATCGTAAATCCAATTTTCGCAACTTCCTAGTTAGTGGAAATTCAGATTGTGTGTCTTCTCTGCTGCTTCCTTCTTACTCTGTTAACTCTGTCTACAATGGCCGTTTTAGTTCAGTTGTTCTGCTCTGAGCATAGAGTCTAGTCAGATTTAGGAAACTTAGAGCAAACCAGAGCTGAGTCTGACTGGAAACAAACCTTGAAACCTCAAAAGATGGATCAGAGAGCAGTTCCTGGTCCAAGACCAGTGTCCGTTTGGGTGTGTTCAGACTCTAGTTTTGTCTTGTGTTTTTCATAATCTATACTTGAAAAAATACACCAATCAATCAATCTTTGAGTAAACAAGTCTGAATACACCCTAAATGTCAATTTCAATCTTTTCATTTTTTAGAAGTTATGTTAAAATACATAAACACCCCCCCCCCTTGTTGTCAATAGAAATCTGTTCCTTTAATCTGCATGTCTAAAAATTCCTCCTCCTCTGCATAGAGAGGCATATTTTTACCACTAATGCAGCTTTATATTTGTGCTCTCAAGCATATGAAAACTCAGACAGCAGCTCAGAGAGTTTAAAAAAATGAAGCCGCTCTGAGGAGTTTATTGCCCTTATCATTTCTTGTCAACTATTTAAGGCTTGATGAGGCTTTTAGCATCCGGTAAGTGCACCGCCGAGCAGCTGTTCAGTCCAGAGAGGATTTGATTACAGGAAGTTTTCTCTAAGACATGCTGCTCCTTTACTCACAACCAATTATTTGACATTTATCTTACTAGAAAAGGCAACATTTTCATTTTTCTTTGACCTTGTGGCATCTAGAAAGGATCTGACCACCTTTAACCAGAAACTCTGAGATGCTTCTATAGCAGAGGGGAAGCTCCGTTTCCTGTGTTGTTCAGGTTAATGAGAGCACGGGCCTCAGACTCGGCGTGGGGAGTCCAAAGCTTATCAAACCCTAATGAATGCCAGGTGGTCAGATTGTGTAGAACAGACGTTCAAAGCGTCGACTTGCTCAAACCAAAGCACGGCTGAGTCATTTCACTTGAAAGCATGATTGAAAATCTGGCAAATGAGCACATTTGCATGTCTTTGTTTTGAATCTGTATTCTTCAACAGTTAATATCAATTAAAATATTCCCCTTGATTAAAAAAAAAAAAAAGTCCATGCAAAAGTTGATGTAAGCTAAACAGAATAAATGGACCCAATAATCGTTAAAGAACCATTAGTTATCACACACCTGGGAGTGGGAGTGGTGAGCTGCAGTCACAGCTGCACATTCTGTTTGTCTGCAGGTGAAACATGGGAAAATCTCACCCAGGTACTGGAAAATTAAAGATCAACCCGGTGAGCCCGAAAGAGAAAACTATTCATGCACATTTTTTTTTTCTATGGGCGTGCTGCTATTGGCAGGTTGTAGTGAACACTTAAGACGCATGTAAGGGTGAAGTAGGTGAGATGCAGGCATTTGTTACATATTTTTCATGCGCACAAGCAGGAAGCCCTTCAGTGATGTTCACGTGAAATATGTCTAGCTGTTAGAAATTCTAAAGTTAGTAGTTTATGGGGTTTATTGTCCTACAGGCATCTTGTGAGCTCATGAGCTCGCTTCCTTCCACCCCCTTTCAAGCGATCTATTTGTGATTTATTATGTGATGTTATTCCATGTATTATAACCTGATTGCTTGAAATAAACCATTTCATTCATTCATTCATTCATTCATTCATTCATTCATTCATTCATTCATTCATTCATGTGTACACGTCGTGCGTGCAGCATTGCTTATAGTCAGTGAGGAGCCAGTGTGCACACCTCACTCACTAATGAGGAAAGAGCACTGTGCGACAGTGTTGAAATGTGATCTTAATTTTGCCTTTTTTGCATTTGTTGAAGTGTGTATTTAAATTTGAAATGAGTTTGTGTGATTTCCTGTTTGTGTCTGGTCCAGGTGTGATGATGTGGGTGTCTCTAACTAAATGTGGTCATCACTTTCAGCAGGTGTGTAGTTCCGAGTGGAATCAGAGAAAAACAAATCGTTTACAAGTCTGATTAAATCAGTTTTTGAGAAATTAATTATGGTGTAATTTGACGCAGTAGTTTTGGTACCTTGCAACACTGTTGTGCAGTTACCAACCTCCCTACAGAATCACCCATCAGTCATCACTGCATGTAACTTCCATTTTCCTTACAAGTATTTCATAACACATTTCGCACACATATGACAATTCTACATGCCACTTTCATGGGAGTGGGACCTGGTGGCAGACAAGATGGCGGCTAAAAATCATTAGCTGGATAGAAATCCAGAATGGGACATCCCAACCACCAACCACCCACACACTGTACACGCTCCACACATATCGGTCTAAAAATACACAGTTTTGGTCAGGAAGAACAGATACGTTTTTTGGCGTTTTAGGCTTTGAACTTGTAACACCTGAGACATAACATTTTTTTATTTTTTTTTATTTTGTTACATAAACCACAATTAAAAATTAAAAATAACAACGTTAATTTATCATGTGTTGCTTTTTTCCTTTTTTTGAGAAAATACTTTCTATTGGGTATATTATAACAGGTAAAAATTACCCGCCAAAAGTGATGGTGTAACTTTTTAATAGCGTAAGTGTTAAAGGGCTGAAGTTAACTCCGGTTAAAGATAAACACTGGTCTGGAACTTAAACTCCAATATAAAAATCTTGAACAGTTTTACAGATCTGAACACTTTTGTTAGCACTTTTTTTTTTCAATTCATAAAGCGTTTATTTTGTTTTGATACATTTTAAACTAATCCTGAGCAGTTTATTCTCACTAAAAAGTTTGAATAAAAGTGGCTACAACTCTGACATCTTGTAGAATTTCCGCTTCTGGCTGATGAGTACCTCGTCTGTCACCAGGTCCTCTTTCCTTCATGAAGTGGTTGCATGAGCCTCGAAGCAACAGCAAGACAGACCTGCGCTCCTCTTAAGATACAACCCGTCTTTTCTAGAACCTTCTACGGCTCCAGGTGACCTAAAAAACCTTCCTCACCTGAACAGGGGTTGACCCGCTTGGGCACATGTGACCAAGGCTTAAATACTGTTACCTACTGTAACTCCTCAACTGTTCATGCAATCAACATTAATCAGGTGTTTCTGACGTGGAGAGAAGAAACTTTTCATTTCGACTTTGCATCAATTTGCAATATATTACTAATGTAAATTGCTGCATAACAATACAAAGGAGCTTTTCTCCTTGAATAAAAAGTTGTGATACTTGAAAGAATCCCAACAATGGAGCAACACCCAGGTGTAATAAGTGTAAACCCCAAATCCAAAACCTTCATGCTGAGCTTTAAACAGGGAGGCACTGGGTCCCAGTTTTAGTCTTTGACATGACTCAAACTTTATTTGACCTTATGACCTACTAGTCTCGCCATCACCATGTCAGTGAGTCGATCTGAAGATAACATTTGCTTACGTTAACCTACTAAAAATATTACACCTTTCTTAACATCGTTTACAGATTCAGAATAGATATAACTTTTCATTAAGTAAGATTTTTATTATCAAGTCTACATCCTCCTGAATACCAAACTAAAACTAAAAACTACCATTCCCAGAGGCCCATTCCTTCATATATTGTTGAAAAGTCCCAAATGTTCACTGTAGAACCCAAAAGAGAGGATTTCAGTGTGTAGCTAATGGTTTAGGAGATATCTGGGTTTTAAAGTGTCATTTTCATTGCTGGTAGTCAGAAGGTTATGACTGGAGTGTGCAATTAAATTCTGGTCCCTTCCACGTTAATGCCTCATCGGTTTTTATTTATTTTCTGTTACAAGCTGGTGCTGTTGTCTGTTTGTTTCAGTGGTTTCAAGCATGAGCTGCTTTTTGTGTCCATCTGTCTCTGTCCACCTGACCTCCCCGGCAGGTAACCAGCCTCAGCAGGACAGGCTGCCTTTGGGCAAGCACAATAATCCTTGTTTATAAATAATGAGGGGAGGAAGCTGCGGTTTCTCTGCAGCGTTCACAGCGGTCTGAACGATCTGCTTAAAGCCCGCTCGGATTTGACGCCCCTTGACTTACTGTGCCACTGCTGCCGCATTGAGGAGCAGTTGTTTATTTTCTCGTTTCCTAGAAAAGGAGCGTTTAACTTGCAGCTTGACTGCAGTTCAAATCAAAATGCAGAAAGAAAAATGACTTAAATATGAAAATACAGAGGCAGCAAAGACGCAAAACCTTTAAAAAGAATAAAAGTTGAGCAGGAGAACAAAACTTTCTTTTATCTGAAGGCAGATGTTTGTGAATGTTCTACTCTGAAGCATCAAGTTAAGTGAGGAAAACATCAGCGAGCACCTCTGTTACTGCAAATCAATCTGATGAACCTTATTCCAAATAATGCAGTATTGCTCTGCAGTGAGAAAAAAAAAAATCACAAAAAAATGAAATCAACTGGAGTAATTTTAGAAAACCCTCAGTTTGCCTAAAAGATTTTTTTTTTAGGATGAAAAGTCCTTTTCCTGAAAACATCGAAGCATGACTGAAGCTCCCTGAACGACCACAAAGAAGTTTCCACTCAGGACTTCCTCAGACCGTCTGTTTCGGCATGGTGGTAGAAGGTTGGTGATAAGGGCTTGTTTTGAGGTTCCAGAACTGAGACTCCTCACAAACTCTGATGAATTCAATTCATGAATTTGAAATTAATACCTTAAAAAGCCTTTGAAAATCAAGATTATTTTGATCAAATGATGTAAATAAACAGTGACAGAGACACTTTTTATGAACACGTTGTTCCTTTCAAGAAAGAATAGCGCTAAAGCATCAAAAACCACAAGATAAGACGATAATGTTTTGATCATAAAATGGGAATAGAATAATAAAAATGTTTAAATAATGCATCAAATAGGAAATAGGCTAAGAAGTTGTTCCTAATTTTTGATGTGCATGGCCTCAAAAAGTCTTAACTTGTGTCGCTCGTGACCCGATCAAAATTAATAACACGTTTAAAGATTTTTATAAGAACTTGTATACTTCACAGAATCCATCAGAGCGAAGCATCAACTCATTTTTTAATAGCGTAAAACCTTCCAAAATTAAATAAAGATCAAATCCCAGACTTAGACTCACCGCTCTCATCATCTGAACCTCATGATGCTCTGATGCTCATGCTGAACAACAAAGCTCCGGGGCCGCATGGCTTTCCTGCAGAGTTTTATAAAGAATTCTGGCAGAAACTTTTTATAAAATGGTTACAAAGTTAGCCAATCACTACCATCTAACATGAATTCAGCAAATATAATTCTTCTTCTCAAACCAGAGAAAGATCTAGAATTCCTTTCAGCTATCGTCCCATCTCACTGATCAATGCAGACATTAAAATTAAGCCTCAAAAAAGATCCTTACAAATCAAAGCCAATTTGACTTTTTCCACAAATAATCTTCAGAAACACGAGCAGCAGATGCATTTCAGAAGTCAGTCTGATTGATTGTCATGAGGTTGAGATGTCATAGAATTGAAATTTATTTTTACCAAATCTGCTTTTTCATTATGCCTTCATTTTTTAAACATTTTCAAAGCTTTGATTTGGTAAATATCAACATTTTCGTTATTGGTACAAAGAAAGAGTATCATAAATAAAGAGAAATAGTCTTCTAAATGAATTAAAATTAAACATTTATTCTAAATATTCACGTTAGTCTTGAAGAAACAGCAGGATAATTCACAATCAGGATCATTCATGCATCATTTACTCTCATCATGTTATGATTCTCTGTGATTAAACCTTGAAAGAATTGTTTCATTTCTTTACTGGAAACAATTGTAGGTTTAAAGCCTTTTTCAGGTTGGGCGGATTTATTAGAATTCACTGATGTGCTAGAGTGTTTGTTGCAATGTCAGCGGGCTCCACAGTATGTTTGAAAAAGTTATTTTAAAGTTAGGATTGAATTAAAAGACTCACTAATATCTTAACCTTGAAGAACCCACAATGTTAAACTTTGTTCCTGTGTTTTAATTTCTTTTGATTCAGTTCTTTTTCATAAAAATGGTTTTGTTTTAGTAATTATTTATTTCTTTATAATTATAGTTTTTGTTTTTTCCACATAATTTTTTGGCTGCCATAACCTGTGCTGCTTAAAATAAGAAAATAATGAGCAAATTGTCAGATTTACATTTTTGTTTACCAACAACAACAAGAAAATAACTTTAGTTCTAATAAATTTACAAGAAAAAAGTTGTAACAGTTAAATTACAAGAAAAAATTTTTTCTCGCACATTTACATGCTTTAAAATAGTTACTTTTTTCTTTAAATCTTGTAAATTTACAAGATTAAAAGTTAATAATAATAATACTTTTTTTAATTAGTGGCTCTAGTAAATGAATTTGAAAGGTAAGAAGAAAAAAAAACAAGTTCTTTAGGGTTAATTTTGAAAGTTAGACCGCAGCTGTTACCTTTAAAACTTTTAGAACTTCAAAACTGTTTTTAAAAAATATTTAGGCAAAGTTTCTGCATTTCATGAGCTGGAAATTAAGTTTCAGCTTTTGAGGGTCAGTGAATTCTGTCATCTAAAAATTCAAGGACATTTTCTTCCTCAAAGTTCAACTTGTCTGATGTAAAAAAAAGTGTTTTAATAGTTTTTAGGGTCTTTAATATAAAAAATAAAAATAACTTAGTTTAATAATTAGCTCGTCTATGCTGTTAATTTATTGTGACTGAGTTGATAAAAAACAGATATTCCAGTTGAATTTTGTTAATGTTTTGTTAACTCTCAATAACAAATGAAAACTGTAGCGTTTCTGCAGCTGGTCTACTGAGACTTGCAGTAGAAAACTGCAGAGGCTTTTATTAGTTCACCCACGATTCTTGTTGCCAAAGAAACAGAAAAAGACATTATTCTAAAACACAAGTTTCTTTCTTTTTACAAACAGCTATAATTGAGAACAAAAAAATAAGAAAATGTCAATGTATTTTCTGCAAGGCCAGCAATCAGCAAGAGACACTCCTCACTGTGAAGAAAGTTCTCTGGAAACAGCAAAAGTATGAAAAAAAGAGCAAAATATTTGTTCTGAAAATCCAAGATGACAAGGTTTGCCTTTTTTTAAAAGACTTTTTTTTAAGGATAACATTAAACCCTTCATTGGTTATTTTTTGATTTCATGCAGGAACACGGATCCAATCCATTTAAATGACTTGTAACTTTCAGGATTTTTAAAGCAATCATCGAGAAATTCTTCAAATGATGTCCCTTATTGCTTATTTGGAAGTATAGAAATATGGTGTCAATAGGGTAAGATGGTAAGAATGTGAGTAAAAATGTATTTTTTATACAGAAAAATGTGCATGACATTAGTCTATAATCTTTGGCAGTTTGGCGCTGGATCAATAATGATTTATATATATTTTTAATTCGGCATTATTATTATTTTTTTTTTATTTGAACAAAACCAAGAGGTAGAAACTTATTTTTTTAAACAAATTTGCCAAAACATAAGTTAAATGATATAAAATCAGCAAATTCCAACAACATTTGTTTCTCAGAGTAGACACAGTGCTGGATTACTTTTCATGTCAACAGAGTAAAAGCTACCCCAGCATCAGACCTTCATCCCTGTCCCTCGTGTCAGATGTTTGTTTATGTCCAGATTGCTGTGGGTAAAGGCCTGAGCGTTTGTGGGTCAGGCCGGAGTTTGTTTGCATGATGACGGTTCGCTGATTTGTCATGTGTTCGTGTTTTGTTTACAGTTGGAGCCTAAAGCTGAGCTTTGCTCCATTTGTTGACATCTTTACTTCTCATTCTGCTTTGCATGTTTGAGGCTGTCCTTCCCTCCTTCTGTGCTGAGAAGAATCTTTAGGGAAACGAAACTAAAAAACACGTAATGACTTTGAGTTCACGGTGGTAAAAGTTTGACTTACCCTGACCCGTCTGTCCTCCTGATCCATCATCTCTCTCTGATTTCCCTCCATCTCTGTTTATCAGGTTTTCCCCGTGTGCATCAAAACCCAGATCATTGAAGAGAGAGTGCATTTTCCTGCCAGGGGGGCAGTCGGCTGTCAGCGGGGTTTAGTTAATGTGAATTATTGATGGCAGTGAACTCTGTTACACAGTCCGGCAGATGTTTGACGTTCTACATGGACCTAAAGTCACGCGGGGGGGGTTCTGTCACCGACGGAGAGGAGGATGAAACAGCTTCGCCTGAGAAAACAACAAATGACAACACAGGGGGAGATCAAAACTAAACGGTAAAAACAAACCTGTAAAAGATTCATCACAGCCCTCAAAGAATCTTGATCCAGATTAAAGAAAAGCAGCAGTAAATAGACTTAATTGTATTTGAAGGAATTTTTAACTAAACATACGTTTTGAAAACTCCTAAATCAAAATCACCCGATTCATTTTACAACACAAAATAGAAGAAAGATAACTTTCTGCAAACTTTGCGGTTGAACAATCTATCAAGCTGCTAAAATGTTCGCATGAGCTTCTTATTGATCAATTCCACATTCTGGCAAAATGTCGATATTCCGGTCTTTCAGCTGCCATCACCACCATTATGGCAGGGAACTACGTGGTTCAAGCAAAGGTTTTAATGGCGCTGTCCGTTGTGCTGAAACGCTGGAGTCACCTCAAGTCTATTGTTGTCAATTTCCATTATATTCTGACACAATAAATATAAATAGTGTATTGAATAAAAATAAACTTCAAAATGTATATCCAGTAGCAGCAGAATGGCTCCTGAGCATCTCCATTAAGTCAGTTCTTACCTGCTTTCTGCCACAGTTTCAGAACCAGATCTACAGAGTTGTAAAGCAAGCTGGTCAAACTCCGGGCCTCGAGGGCCAGCCCTCCTGCTGGTTTTCTAGGAATCCCGTCTCATCTCCTGCTGAATACCTGGATCTGGTTCGTTCGGCCAATGAGGAGCTTAAATGGCAGGTTGGTTGGAAAGCATGTAGAGCAACGGGCCTCGAGGACTGAATTCTGACACCAAATTAGTACTGATTTTTGGTGCCCACCAGCTATTTTCTGGTGGTTTTACTGCTGAAGGAAACCTGTATTTTTATTTTTTTTACTTCTAATCCCTTCAGGGGCTCCACACAGATCAGTAAAATTCTGATTCACAAGAGAGACCTATTTAGCTAAAATAAAAATAGCTTTCATGAAAACAGTAATAATTTATTTAAAATAGGATTAGTGTTGTGTACCTTCTCTTCTCACACGACTGAATACACATTTCAATTCATGATCCACAAACCAATACATAAAAGATTCAACTAACTTTGCGATGAAACGATAACAGTCAGATATTATGACCTTTTGACCCTGACTGATCCAAATATGCATCAATGCACTTCAGCTTGAAAATTCTCTCCATTTACACATCTAAACAAAAAGCAAAAACAGTTTGGTTTTTTTTGGTTTTTTTTGCTTGTTTATTGCAGCTGGAAATAAAGTCAGGCATCAAGAGGTCAAAATAAATGAATACAATTGAGATATGTTTTTATTTATTTTTGGAATTATAATATAAATGGCAATGCTTTAAAAATGAGCCTTTTGAGTCTGTTTAGCTGGATACATTTGAATTGAAAACACCCAGAAACACAAATCAATAAAAAATAAAATGAAAAAAATAAAATTGAAAAGAAAATAATAAGAAGAAATGGCTACATTAGACTAAAGTCACTAATATACATGTTTGAAAAGGAAATAATAAGAAGTCGAGGCTTATTTATACCTTTTTATTATACCTGCTTTTGCATATTAGTCCATAATCCACAATGTTTTATTTTCTCTTTTTTAAAAATCAACATTTCACAATAAATATTTGTATATTTAATAATGTTGTACATCCATCTTGCATTTTAAGAACAGTTCTTCTTTAAGTTTGATTTTAAATTGTTTAATGACTGGACCCTCTCTTTTTTTTTTATTCTCAAAGTGTTTCCACAATTTAATTTTTTTTTGTGTACTTACGGGACGTGTATGTTGCTGGATTTTTAAGGTGTTTTAATGTATACTTATTTTGTTTTATCTTACTTGTTTTACTGTTACTTATGTTACTGTGGAAAGCACTTTGAGATGCTTGGAAGTAGGAGAAGTGCTATATAAATAAAGTTGAATTTGAATTTGAATTCCGCACATACAATCAGAGATATACTGTTCTTTTCTTAATTTTCAAATTACTCCTGGTTGTTTACAACTAGTTAGTAAGTTAGTAGTTATTTGTGGTTAAAAGTGTATCATCTTTGATTTGCAGGTATTGTTTGAAGTAAAGAATGTTTGTGTTTAATGAACACAGAACATCCCTCTATGTGGTTCAGCTAATTGGAATTGACCTGACCTGCTAGAAGCAAGCTTGTGATTGGACGTCTTTTTGTTTGCGTCGCATGAAGATAAAAAGACAAATGCAGTACAGACATGACAGAAAGACAGACTAAGTTTGACAGAAATCAATAATTAATACTTGATTTTCAACATTTTTTTTTGTTTCTTGTTCATATCTGTGGTTTTCAACCAAAGCGGCTGTTACTCTTAGTGCTTGATCAATTTATTGATATGTATCTGTATCTTTACAAATAAAAATATAGTATTTTTAGTAAAACGCTAAACTCCCCAAATGTGACCAGACTGGACATTTTCAGTGTCTGACGATGCATGTTCCAGATGGACGATCCTCAGAAGGAAAATGCTTTATTTACCCACTTACATTTGCTCTCTAGCTACAACTTTAGAACTTTCCATTCATTCTGGGTCTAAGGAGGTTCTGACTCAACAAATGCAGTCACTTCCTGGCTGTCCAAAGGCTTTTTAAAAATTGTATTCCTTTATAAACATTTTGGATTTTGTTGGCTTTCTATAGATTTTGTTCAAATGAGATGTAGTATAGACACTCTCACGTCACACTTCAAGACTGAAATATCATCCTCAGACCAAATGAAAAACCTATCTTTTTAACATTTATCCTTCTGAAATGTTTCACTAAGGATGGTTTGGATGGGGTTTTAAATGTGCAGATAAAGCCTTTTCTGGGTGAATTCCACTCTAAGTTGTTTTGAATTGGAGACACTGTTGCCATGCAGGTTTAATTTCTTCTCATAAGTTCGTTTTCTGTATGTTTTGGCTCTTGCTAGATGCAGGCAGCTGCTTTATTTATATTTTAAAAGATTGGTTTGCCTTTCATGTTTCAGTCAGCCAAAGCTGCTCTCGTGTAAACTCTCAGAGGTAAATGAAATATTTGTTGCAGTTTTCCAACCAATAATGTGCAGCAAATGTTTGAACAGAAAACCCCAGCCTGGCTCAAAATGTGTCCAGGAAATCTTCTGTTTCCGCTCTCTAGATGTTTGCAAAGCTGCTGATATTAAAGAGCCACCTGAGGTAATATCCTGCAATCCCCAGCTTACCTTCCCCATTTCCAACAAACAAAATCGTTCCTAACAAAGGAATTCCCAGAGTTGCGCTGGGATGTGGCCTCATGAAACACATTAGTTATGGATTAGGACGAGTTTCCCTCTAATGGGGCAGATTTTTGACTACAGCTCACCTTCTTCTGTTGGACAAACTCTTGTGATCCTTGGTAGTAAAACTTCAGCAAGATATTAGTTTGGCTGCTTTTCCTAGTGTAGGTTTTAACATTCTATAAAGCTAAAACAAAAACACAGAAGAAATGAGCAGCAGATGGTCGGCGGAGCTAATCGATTATTAAAGAGCTTTAGGTAACAGCAGCTTCATGCGATCCGTCCAGGAGTCATAAGCCTTTCTGATCAGAAATGCATTGTTTGCTTGAAGGTTGCATTACACCAATGAATAACATCCATAAGCCCCCCCCCACCGACATCCGTCCTGTGCTCGACCCTCGTCAACTTTGTGAGAGGGCTCCCTCAGCAGATTGATGGTCGTGTTTGGAGACACCCCCTGGACCTCTTTTTTCTTTGCTGGGAGACAGGCAGAGGGGGGCAGCAGGTGTTCTCCCCGACAGCGTTTGATACCCTAAAGCACTTGATACTGTTAAGTAAATGAAATGGTTTTGATTTATCCTCAACAACTCTCAGCTGGATTGCTCTTAGAACCAATTCAATCTCCTAGAGTGCACAGCCATCCACCTTCAGCCAAAGGTGGGAAGATTATTCAGCCTTTATTTTTTTAAATAATGATGATTCTCATTAAGGTGAATGTAAAAGCGCTTCATTTAGGCTTCAGATTGAAACTCTAAAGTTGTGAAACTTGGGTCTCTGGTGCAGTTCTTTTGGCATTTTTCCAATAATGGAGGACATTTAGTAAGAATATTAAGCATAAAACTGCATTTCTGAGTATTTTTTACTCAAATGGTTGTGAATCAGAAATGGACAAAACTATGTTGTTTGAAAAATATCTTATTTAATAAGTAGAAAATACACTTAGATTTATTATTTAGGCTAAAAACGGCATAATCACATTTGAAATTTGCTTTAAAATGGATCAACAGATGATTGGTCTTTAATTAGTCAAAGCATTCAAATTTGGTTTTAAATTTATGAAACTTTAGAAAAGTCAGCATATAGTTAGTTAGTTGCTGGTGTTTTGGTTTGTTAATATTTGCTTTTCATAATTTTAAACTTAAATTTTTTTTTTTTAGTCTAATTTTACTTACGTTTTATTATTTCTCTGTTGTTTTTTAATTTCATTTGGCAGAATTGTTTCTTGTTTTTTGTATTCTTTTTCCAAAATTAAAAATAAATTACAATTAAATTAAAACTTTCTTATTACAGTACACTGAAAAAAGTGAAACATTGGATCAATTAATACAATTTCTGTAATTTGTTACATTTAAAATGATTAGTTTTCATCAAATTACATTTTTGAGTTGATGGTTTACTCAATGTAAAAATGTATTTTGACAAAAAAAATGCTTTAAATATAATAAATTACAGAGATTTATAAATTGATCCAACATTCCATTTTTTTACAGTGTAGGAATCGTGAATCATGCATCTGAATCATGGTTAACATCATATTAATTCATAATCTATTTTAAAAAATTACTGGTTGAAGCCTAAATAGATTTTTAAGTATTTGACTCTAAATATTAGTAGTTTTGAGGACTTGTAAGTGTTGATTGGGTGAATCTGGACAAAGGACAGGAGTGAAGTTTCACAATCTGTCTCCATGAGCCTGGACACTCATCAGTTTATGGTCGATCAGAGTGATGGATTCAGATAAATGCCAAACTCACGGGAGGAAGCTTCTTCAGGAAATGACAAACGCAGGATGACTCGCGTGTGCAGGCATCAGCAGATAGTGTGCCGCCTGTGTTTAGTGTGTGCGGTGATGTTATCAGAGACGATGTTTTTAGTGGACACACGTCCATTCAGTCTGCTCCAAACCTGGGGGGGGAGTATATATATATGTGTATATTTATGAACTGTTAGTTGAGTAAATTATTTATTTATTTATTTTAAAGGAACAGAAAGATTTAAACTGAGCAGTCAAGTGCAGACGGTGCCTCACAAACCATGATTTAAATGATTTAAATACAACTTTTAACTGTGTGAGGTCAGGAAGAACTCCAATCAAGATGTAGACTCTGAAAACTTTATTTAGCAACGAGAATCTTTATTAATGAAGGAGGTTCACGTTGAACATTTCAAAAGGCCTTATATTTTTTTTTTTAACTAACTGTAGGAACCCCCGAGCTCAGGTTTATTTGTTTAAGCACCAAAGACCATTTTCACCGGCTTTTATTCAATTCATGTTGGATCAGATGAAAACCAGCGGTTTGAAAAAGCTCAGGTTTGTGATGCAGAAGCTGCCATAGGTGGGCCAAAGTCTCTCCTCTCCACTACAATCCTGAAGAATTCGCTTGGAGACAAATAGATCCATGTACGTCTTCATTTTCTTCGTCTGAGCTGACATCTGGATCTAAATTGTACGGCTGGGTAGCTCTGATATTGCTCGCCAGTTTTTTTTTGCTACACAAATGTTAGCTTGGGCTCGTAAGGTGTTATAAACACTGTAAACCACAGACATATGTTACTGTGATGCAAGTGAGGTGTTGACCTCACCCATAGAAAATGCCTTACCTTCAACCCTTGTGAAATCAGGCTAAAACAGGCTTCCTGATACTGCTGCCGCCATTTTGAAACCCGTCGACAACCCGTCGACCCGTCGACAGTCCGAGTCGCCCTGAGTCACGTTTTTAGAGGAACCACTGTCTCCAGTCACGGGAGAGCCTCCACTGAAGGAGGAGCTGTCCATTAAATGTTTAAGGTTGGCCCAGTGGGCACCACATGCTTTTACTGAAATAACCTGATTGGTCAGTTTATAACTTGAGGAACTTGTGATTAAATATATATATATATGGTTTTGTTTTGTTTTTTTAAATTATGACTAGAAAAACTTTGTTAAAGTTCTATTAGTTGTCATGCACCTATAGATGTGTGAAATTAGTTCTCTGCATTTGACTCTGCCTTCCCCTGTGGGAGCGGTGAGCTGCAGACACAGCCACGCTCTGGAACCATTTGGTGGTTTAACCCCCCAATCCAACCCCTTAAGTCCCCCTCCGATGAAAATGATGTTTTTGAGTTTTATTTGGGTATCAGAGCAGGAACGATTATTCTGATAAATAAGCTGACTCAGTGATAACTGTCTGTTTCTCAATGGAAGTCTATGGGACTTTGACTTCTTGGAACCAATGGGTTCTTCCTATTTGGAACTCGAGAGGAGAGGGCTTGATGTGTGCAGTAAATATACAGTCAATAGTGTAAACAAAGGGATGATGGGAAATTAGCAAAGTTAACTTCCACACCAACTGTCCCACTCACAGCCCAGTGGTGAATTTCTATTGCTCTACAGCTGATCAGGTTCTCCTGGTGGTACTAAGGTCTGAGTGGACGCACAGAGTGGAACGAGCTTTTTTAATCCGAAGCTGAGAATACTTTGCCACTGAGTGTTCCTCATTATCTATTTTCAAAAAACTTCTCAAAACTAATTTTTATAGCCAGGTTTTTGACTTAGCATAAATTTCTGCTTATATGGTGTTTATTCTTTTGTTTTTGCTTCATCAAAACTATTTTATGCAGTAATTATTATTACTTTTTAAATGTTTGTTGACGTCTTGTTTGACTGCCATCTTTTTAAGATGCCATGTTCATAAAGATGATTTGATTTGAAAGTCAGTCAGAATTTGAGAAGAGAGCTGTTTCCTATTCATGCCGGACGGGTGGGCGAGAGCTTGGACTGTCCCTGTCCAGTGTGCTGCCACGCCAGAGACTTCTATCAGTGACAGGATATTACTGATGAAGCACAGCGCGGTGGACGCCACTCTGCATCGCAGATCCAGATCTGCTCTGAGAAGCAAACAGGAGATCAGAAATGCTCTTTGTGTTGTCACTGTAAAGATTTTGCTCTTTTGCTTAGCTTCCTGCAAAATAGACCCACATTTCAGTCTGAGATAACAAACATAATAACAGAAACTCTTGTGGCATTGATGGTTTTTGGAAAGTGTATTTCATAGAAGACGCTCAGCTAGAACTCTTCTTTGAATCTGCAGACTCAAACTGACTGTTTCACACTGACTTTCCAAACGGAATTTTCTTCAAACTCCAATACAAAAAAAAAATTGTGTTTTTAACATGTTTTTGTGGAATTCTTCTGATGATTGAGGACATTTATAAAAAAAAACAAAAAAAACAAAAACGTAAAAGTATTTCTTTATTCAAATCTTTGTGAATCAGCAGCAGATGACAAAATTCTTTTGGAAAAAATAGCTTATTGTGACATAGAAAATACACTGGCTGACCCACTAGTTCCCTGGTCTGGGCTCTCAGGGTTCAAGGTTGCTCCGCGGCAGTGCTCACAACTCTGTCGTGAATTTTTTAGGAACTACTGCTTCTCTGCAGAAACTATGTCCTAGAAACGAGATGAGCATTTTAGGATTTATTAAAATGATGAGAACATTGTATTTAGTTTTAATTATTGAAGCATCATAAATGTCTGTGTAACAAAATCCTCTTCGTTTTCACGTGAATCTTTTTCCAGGAGGTACACGCACCTTTCCATCTTTACTCAATAATCCATGTTCAAACTAATTCTTCTAAGTTCAAGCTTGCTTTCTTTGCACCTCCACCGGACATTTTCTTCTCAATATTACCCATTTGCTAGTGCCATTCTGAGTTACTTTAGGATCCACCCCAGAAATGTTGTGTAGATTCCTCATGAGAATGTTCTTTAGTTTAAACTTTCAATCGGATGAGCGTTTCTTAAACCATTGTAACACAATACAAATATCACAGACACCTGGCAACTGCACAACTGTGTAAAGACATTTGGGGGGTTGGTGAATCTTAAAGGACCCCAACCAATATTAGAGAACGGTGAGAACAGTAACTAACACCTGTTAAACTCGGCGGCTATTGGAAACCGGGTTCTCAGAGCTCAAGTTTGTAGGATTACTCAGAAACGTGTGAATGGATCAAAAACCGCTCTGGGTTTCCTTTGGTCAATAATTAACTTTATTAAAACACTTAAAAGCTCAAAAAGTTGAATTTTCATGGTATAAGCCCTTTAGGTTTTCACAGCTGAGGCCAAAAAAAAAACATTATTTCCTCTATGTCCAGGACATTCCAACTCTGTTCCTCATGAGCTACTTCCAAGTTTGTCTTTCAGCAAACCCTGCTTTATAATAACTGGTAACCTAGTTCAGGTGTGTTAAAACAGTCAAAAACTGGGATTACACAATCCAACTAATCAGGATTTACTGAAGCAGGGTTAGCTGTGAAACAAACAGGGCAGTAGATCACAAGAAACAGGGATGCCGAAAGCCAATTATTTGCAGTGTTTGAAACGTTTTTCCTGACTTTATTTTTAATGTTTTGTCCCAGAAAAGCGTGACTGCATAAAATGATGACTCTTCTCTATTCTTAGGACAGAAGTCTGCAACCTTTAAGAGTAAAAAGAGCCATTTGGGCTCGTTTTCTACTGATCAAAACCTAGAAGGAGCCGCATTGACTTACGTTAGTCTTTAAGAAATTTGGATTTGCATTCATTGCCTAATTTTTGTTTTTTTTTTTATAAATGTGAATAATATCTATTTTTGGCTCGAACAAAAGCAAAAAAATAAATAAAAAGAAACGAGCATCTCTGAAAAATATATTTTTTTACGTTTTTAACTTGCTGCTTAGCTTAACTTCAAATTAGCATGACATTTCTCAGTAAATTAAATCGGCCAAAAATTTTAGCATGTTGCTGAAATAAAAGCTAAACTCAAAATTATCCTAAAACCCCCAGTATATAACAAATAAGCTAAAAATGTCAGCATATCACTAAAATATTGGCGAAACTCCAAATTTGCATGAAAAACTAATTAGAGGTCAAATCTGAAAAAAAAAAAAGCTAGCTTGTTACCAGCTGAACTCCAAAATAGCCTAAAATTCCTTAGAAAACTTACTTAGTCAAAAACGTTAGCATGTTGCTAAAACAGAAGCTGAAATCTAAGTTATCCCCCAAAAAAATTCTGTAGATAAAAAAATTAGCTGAAAACATTACCATTCTACGAAAATATTAGCTAAACTCCAAATTAGCATAAAATGTATCAGAAAAATTTAGCCAAAAACATTAGCATGATGCTAAAATAGAAGCTAAAATTCTAAATTAGCCTAAAAACTCCAGGAGGTAGCACATTAGCCAAAAACGTTAGTATGTTGCTAAAATAATAGCTAATCTCCAATTTTTTTTAAATTTAGTATTTTATTTTTTCTTCAGCCAGAGAGCACCATGGAGCTCTGGAGCCGCAGGTTGCAGACCCCTGACCTAGAACTATATTAGCAGGTGGCTGAATCATTGGAAGTCCGTCTTTATTTTTTGGTGTTCTGCGTTTCAAATATCTGTCAACATTCAACAAAGTTTAACTACAACTATTGCGTAGGAGTTGTCACGTTTTGTGTTCTCTTCTGACTGTTGCTGAATTTATAGAATTCACTGATTATTTTCAGGCGAGAAGAAGAAAATGTAAACACAGGATAATACCAGGACTCTGCTCTGAACTGCATCATTTCACAATTTTATATCAAAATTACACAAACACACACACAAAAAAAAAAAGAAAATGAGCTTTACACCGAACATAAGATGGTACTCTGAATGGAGTAGACAGTGTGTCTGGCATTTCACCATTCATGAAAACCACCATTTCACCGCTGTGGTGCTGCAATTTGAACGGCATTTTCTACGTTTTTTTGCGATGCTTTTATTTTATCAAAACAGGAAATGCAGTGAGGTCAAACAGCTCCCCTCTCTACCCTGCTATGTTCAAGCAGGGTTTTCTACCAAAACATGGAAGCGTAGTTCAATTAGCAAAAAACCCAACCTGTAAGGTTAATTTCTTCACCAAGGTGGATCGGTATCTTGTTTCCATGGTGACAGACATCGCCTCTCTCAGCAGCAGCAAAGACTTTAATCTTAGGCTGACACGAGGCAGCAGCAGGTCAGTACACTGCATAAATAAGTGCTTAAGCGTTTTGATGCAATGTTTTGATGCCGGCAGGAGAGTGTTGCTCTTCATTCTGTTTGTCCAAGCATAAAAATCAATGAGCTACAGAACCAGAGACCAAGTGAACAAACCTTCCGCCCCATAAGACTTCATGCAACACGTGGCAGAGGCAGCTGCTTCAGGGAAGAAGCCTCGGATCTGAAGGAGTTAAGGCCAAACGTGTTAATAAATGTTGGCGTGGAGGATCAATATTATTACCATAATGTGAAGGTCTTTTTTTCTCCTGCTTGATTATAAATTACCGGGAAAGTCTGCTCTCGGCTGTTCCGAGTCATTTCATCCAGCTGTCAACTTCCCTGCTTTGTCTCCAGCAGCAGCAGGTGGTTGATTTTGTTATGAAGTTAATAAATCCAACTAGATGATACAGTTAGAGGGTTCACATGAAGACCAGTGGGCGAAAGCGGAAGGTGTCGAATGATTTTGAATTTGAAAAGATTTTGGTTTTCTTTAAGAAAAATCATTTTTTTTATGCTTGAAAGAAGAAATTATGAAAAGGTTGGAGTTGCTTGATGCCTCAATCTCAATCTGGCAGGTAGTCTGAACCACTAGAGCGCAAATGTCAAACTCTAGGCCTCGAGGACCAACATGTTTATCAACTGACCCCCCATAGAACCTCCTTATTGGTTAAACGCACCTAACCTAGATAATTAGCAGTAGATGGGGCAGGATTTCTCAAAAACCAGCAGGATACCAGCCCTTGAGGCATGGAGTAGTGGGACATAGATGGCCACCTCAAGGGACGTCATGAAATGGAAAAAACTATTTTCATGCATTTTGCAGGAACGTGAAGTATTTGTCATGATGACACTTCTAACATAAACTACACACTAGCATATCACTCGTGTCCACCCATAAAGATAGTTGCTATTAAAGTCTATTGATTTGTTCAGACAGTCTACAGCGACACGCGTTCAAGCCAACACTGTTTAAGGTGCATGCACACCGGCCGCGTTGTCTAGAGTTTAAGCGACCACTTCAAATGAAAAGTAAACACACGTAAACTCTTGTTTTGGGCTTCTGCGTTCATAACTGTCGAGGTGCATTCACACCGTCTACTCAAGTGGCTGCTTTTAATGAAAAGTCTAAGGAATCAAAGACTAGAAGGTTACGCTCATGACTGCACGTTGCAATGCAAGTTTTTAATTCCGGTCATGCGCTCTACGTACGAACGCCGTTCATCTATTGTACGCTTAAAATTCAGTTGGTTCAGAAAAATCAAGAGAGATATAGGTCAGCACAAATTTCTCCCAATGTGACAGACAGAATGTCATCAGAGATCTGGTTTAGCCCGTTCTTTAGCGTTACACGTGCCCGGTGTGAATGTAGTTTAATGAAAAGTTTCTGTAAAAACAAACATACGCACATTTCTGGCTTCTGCGTTCAAAAGTTTAACATTCACGTGCCACAGCGCCACTGAACTTGTGTTAAAGCAGTCAAACTTTGACCAATCAGGGATGTGGTTTTGGTAGTGAAGTTTGGATGTCGTCCCTTTTCAGTACCAAACGTTCGAATAGTGATCATGAAGAAGAAATAGCAGTTTGTGCTCAGCTAGAATTATATGTCACCAAATCTGTCATTTATCAGAATAGAGCTGTGAAAGATGAAGATTCACCCGATTTGCAGCCTCTTCCAACTGAGAGTTCATGCACCGTATGCCAAAAGCGCCTTTAAGGACCAGCTTTCTTAACATCACATGCCCAGTGTGTGGGTAGCATTAATCTTACCCATCCTCAATTTGTTTCAAGGTTAACATCTGTGACTTTTTTTTAGCAATTGGATCACAAATGATTAGGAAAAATTATTGTTTAGGCTGACACGTTCACTGCACTCTGATTATATCTTTTTAAATTGTTCTGTTTAATCCAGACAGAGAAATAAGCATCTTACACAGATGACAAACACAGTAAGTAATAAAACATGCAGTTGATTAGAGGTTTTCCAGACTATTTATTTCGGTCTTCCAGCAATAAACTTTGTTGTTAAGACAGAGTTTAATATTTGTAATTATTAGAAATCATATCAACCTGATTTCCACAAACGTGAGTGTTCACCCAGCAGATCAGTTCAGAGGGTGTGAAGCTTTCGATTTATCGATAGTCTTAAAAGACAAACCCCGCAGCACATCAGTGACTAATCTGTTGCCAATTCACTGCAGCTGTTCAATTCAACATGTCAGCCGGTTAAAATGTCAAAGCCTGCATGCGGTCTGTGTCACAGCCATGAAATAATATATCAGACGCAAAATCCAAACGTTTCTGCAGCTGCAATGATCCGTGCTGTCTCTGCAGGGAGCTTCACTTCTGCTCTATTTGTCTTTGCTCGCACCTTTTCCTGACAGACAAAACTGAGGGTCAAGTCTTGGGAGTTGATCCCCAACAAAGAAGACAAACAGATCTTCAGGAGGTCAGAGAGCATTTCCAGCTGGTCTCAACAGCAATAAACCACATTTTCTTAAGGAAGGGAGGGAAAATATTTAGTTTGAGATCAGATGGCCCTAAGTGTGTGCTCACTGGTTCGTTAAATCGTAAAGAAGTGGGACGTGGGACTTTAATATGACTTTTAATGTGACCAGCTTTTAACAGATTTCTCTTCACTTTTTCATATTTAAACCCTCAACTAAGATCTGAAAGTGATCAAACACAATGATTAGAGAATAAGACTTAGAAAAAAGATAAGACATCCACTTTTGTTGTAAAATGTATCTTTAAATTACTGATTTTCTGTAAGATTTCCAGACAAACGTTTTAATTTTCTTAGCAAATGTGTATTTTTGCTATATTTTATGATCGACCTTCTACTTCTATAAAATTACCAGCATGAAGCCCAATGAGGCGATTGTTTTTGTGATATTGGGCTATATAAATAAAATTGAATTGAATTGAATGTAAATATATCCTGTTTTAGTCCACAACTTGTGAAAAAAGCCCAGTCAGTGCAGCGGAAAAGAGACAAAAAACAGATTCCAGACTGCAGTTCTGGTGCAAAATTAGCCTGAAATTAGTTGATTTTTAAAGATCAACTAACTTCTTCATTGGTTCATTAGTAAACATAATCATTGTCAAGAATCCAAATGTTTTAAAAAGCATTTCAAAACTGAAATCATTTTAAAACTGCCAATCAAAACGGAACAGGAAAAATGTCATTTTGAGGATAAAAATGACATTTTTACGTTCAAACATATAATCTGCATTCATGGAACAGGTTAATTCAATTTTATTTTTATAGCCCAAAATCACAAAGAAATGTTGCCTCATTGGGCTTCATGCAGGTAATTTTACAGATGCAGAAAATAGTCGTGAAACATAGGAAACACATTTATTTAGTCATCCGGAAAAACTGAATTATCTGCTGGTTAACTTATTAACTGGAATATTCCATTGATGCAGAGGGACGGGGGAGGACAAAACCCTCACATGATCAGTCTTGTACCATTTCAGTGATGTGGAGTGTTTTCTTTGTGACAGTTAAATAGAAAGATTGCGTAAAATTTGTGAGTGTTTGTTATAACACAGACTTTTTGCTATTACTTGTAAAAGTTTTAGCAGCGGAATCCAAAATTATCCCCACGGTGGCAATGAAAGACTACATATTTTTCTTGTCCTTTGGTAGAAAAATAAAAAAAAGTTGTTTTTATCATGTGAGATGTGATGGAAAGAAAAACGCTTAGCAACACATCAGGTAGAAAACACTGTTTTATTTTAAATATTTGTTTGATGTCATGTACAAAAACTAGTTCAGTTAAATTAGTTTTTGGTTCTTTCCAAACTCACTAATCAAAATTTTTTCAGAGGTCTTCATGTCAAGAATAAAAAACAAAAAGTTTACCTCACTTATATTCTATTTTACGTTTAAGAACTGATGGATCTGCTAAAAGTGACAAATTAAAAATATAAAGGTTAAAGAATGACACGCATTGCAATCAGCACCATTTTTTCATAAATCAAATTACCGTCAAACTGGCAGAGAAGGTGAAACTACTGGGATAATTACTGACAATAAATTGTCCATCAAACAGTGTTTGTCTCCAATACGGGTCACAGACTCACAGTAATCAAAGTTGTTCATTTATTTTTTTCTAAAATAGGTAATTTCACCTTTCATTCAGAGTCTCGCTCTGTCTCTTTTGGATTCGTGTTCAATTCTTTGGTCCAAACTTATAATTAATAAAAACCAATCTAAGTTGCAGATGAACATAAGGTCATAATTCAAATGATAATGCATTTTGCAATTTTATATGCAATTTGACCTTTCATTTTGAAAATGCATTTTGATATTATGACATTAAAACCCATGACAATTTACAAAGCAATTGAATTTGTTTTTATTCAATATTTTATTTTTTAAATTTTCATATTGAATTGTAGCTTTTCTATTGAATTCTCAATTGCAAAATGCATTTTCAAATTGCATGATGAGAGAAATGCATAATATTTTGAATTATGGCTCAAAAAAACCTACTTAATTGATGGCTTCAACAACCAGAACTGCAGAGCTCCTACATACGGCCCATGAATAAATAAAACATTAATAAACCATACATAAAACAGAGGAACTTTTAAACATTTGCAAAATTATCAATAAAAATTCAACTTACTTGTTGACCAAATTGAGTTTAGTTGCTCTGCTGCTGCACATAAGCCACACTCCGACTGTATTCGCACTTCGACTTTAATCCTGTAAATTTTACAAGTAAAAAAGTCACAGAATCGCAACTTTCAATCTTGCTATATTCCTTTTTTTGTGGTTCAAATACTCATTATAATCTGTCGCAGTGTAATTTATTGTATTGTATTGTGTTTTTTTTTCTTTACTCGGGCTCCTCAAACAATAGCAAACGAAAATTCCTAATAAGCAAAGCAAACTTTTTTAAGCTTTGATTTTTCAGTTTAAAAAGATTATTTTGACTTCAACTCACATCAGTGAGGGTAGAGCTAGTACTTAATTATTTGATATATTTATGCTCATATTTGACATTTACCTGGGAAAAATATGGGCATTTGTAAAGTAAAATGCAGATATTTTTATTTTTTAATGGGAAGAAAATATTTACTCATTATTAAATAACTTGTCTCCCTCAACACGTTACAGAGAGATTCTGATGCTCCATTCAGTTCTTGAGTTTGCTGTTTTATTTGTTTTTTCCAGCTAATGAGCTGTGTTAAAGTAAAAAATGTGGGACGCCTTGCAGGTGGTGTTTGAGGTTTGATAAATGTGTGATAATTCTTGATGCTCCAATAATAAAATAAACTTTTTTTTCAGTTGACACAATCCTATGTGTGGGTGTAAACTTTTTATTACAAAGAATACATTTCCTTCGATTTTTTTATCTTAAGGTGCATTAAATCAGTGAGTTAAACACAATGGTTGAGTCAATATTACACAAGTCCTTGTCATTATCCGTCTACTGGCTGCCTGACAGCTGGATCCAGTTACAGAGAAGCATTATAGCAGCAAGTAGGAGTGAATGTGACACATTTAAATGTCAGATGTAAATGTAATCCACTTTAGTTAGATGTAGACACGGCTGGAGACGCTGGATTGGTATCGCTAACAAGCTCAGAGACAGTAAAAGAGAGAAATAAGATCAAAGAGAAAGTAGACACAGACAAGCAACAATTGCCTGGATTTGGGATCACACGAGAGTCATGACACATTAAGTAGCCGTGTCACTGAAACCCTGTGGGGACTGTAAATGCCAAACGTGGCCCGGCGTCGGGATCTCTGTCAGTCTGTCGTCTCTCTTCTCCAGCAGCACCTTTTCTGTCGCCGCTCAGCCACCTCTCCCACTCTCTTAGCATTCTCGCGGCTTTGCCGTCGCACAAACACCAAAGCCCTGGAGAATGAGCGGCAGCTCCACGGTGCTGCTTTCTGCGTCTCATGTCATGCAGAACGAAAGCTGTTAACTGCAGGAAGGAACCACAAAGCACCTATCAGGACAATTGTCATCGCTCGACTATCTGACAGTTACAGACCTAATTTAGTAATTAATTAGTGTTTGTCTCTGCTTCTTGGCCCGTGTTCAGATCTGCAGCTGGAGGGCCGCTGTTCACAGGCGTAACAGTCAGATTGATGAACTGATGCTGTGGAATCAATCTAAAAAGAATTTCAATCTAATTTCAGACGGTTAAGTTGTTCTAATGTGGCCAAAAAATCTACATTTTCTGTAGATTTTACTTTAGAAATTTGGTTTAAAATGAATTTTTTCTATGATTTGAATTCAGTTTAATTTAATTGATGGAGTCCAATATCACAAAAAAATGGCATCATTGGACTTCATGTTGGTAATTGTACAAGAGCAGAAGGGCGGTCATAAAATATAAACAATAGCTGATTCCTATACTAAACTAAAAAGACTAAATAAAACTGGTTATCCCTGTCCCTCCCAGTAAGGAAAAAACTCATAAAAAAGACTTGAATCAGGAAAAAAAGAAGAAATCTTAGGGTTGTCTTCATGAAGGAGAGATCCTCTCCCAGAACGGACAGGTGATTAACCAGAGCTATTAAAGAAGAACTAGCTCATCTAACTCTACTATTATGTATTTGAATAGAGTTCAGTCAAATAGGACAAGGGGGCAGGTAGGGGCAAGGTCCACAGCCAAGACGAGCCAGAGGCGAGGTCCACGGCCAAGAACAGGAGCACAGGCGATCCTACTGGAATCTGGAATCCCTCTCGCTTCATCCAGTTCTTGTCTTTTGAAGCTGAATTTTCTTTGCAACTCCATGACTTTGTTTCTTATGAACAACTTATCACATTTCAGGTTCCTCTGTCCTCAGTATTGATGTTAAAATGTGTGAGATTTCTCTCTCCGATGTTGCAAATATCTTTTCAGTTTGTTATTGATAACAACTGGGACATAGCTTCACTAGATCAAGCCTTAGCTTTGCCATCGGCTATAGCCAGAACTGCCCTTATGGGTGGACACAGGCTGTCTGGGGGTGAAAGCTGTATGGGATACGCATTTGATTATGATTCAGGAGGCAACTGTTCGATTATGAAACAATTATCAATGCATCTTATATCTGTATTTTTATATAAACATTTTCTCTTTACCACAAGGCACAAGACCAATTTTACTAACTTTTCTTCACCAAGTAAAACAAGTTCAGAGTATTTGTTTAACTTTTATTAATAAACTAAAAAATCAGACATGAAATCTAAAATCTTTCACGGCATCAAAAAAAAAAAATTCCCTGAACTCAACAACCCAAAATAAGATAATTTTATGTTTTGTCATTGTTCTGTACTGTTAGAAATGAGAAAACTAGACCACAAGAGCGTAGTTTGTCTGTGGATTTTGTGTAATAATTTTATACACAAGAAAGGTTTGTGTTCAGTGCTTTTGTTTTTTAATCAGCATCTCTGTTAATATTTTTAACGTTCATAAGTTCGGTTTTAGCGTTGTAGTATAATTTTTTTCATTTAATCTCTGTGGTTTTTATTAGCCTGGAAGCAGGTGACCCCAGCCCAAAGCCCCCCTTTTTTTTCCCTTCCTCATTCCTCCCCTTCCGGAGAGTTTCGGCAGCTCTGCTGATGCTCAGATTGCTGCTCCCGTGTTGTTGAAATTGGACGCCTCTCATCTGCACAGCTGCTGAGAAATCTGCAAAAGAGGCTCATGGAGCTTTGCTTTGTCTGGAGATTTTTCTAAGCTTGTGGGGTGAAATGTCTAAAAAAAAAAAAAAAAAAAAAAAAGAAAAAACACCTGACTTTCAACACCACAACGTCCTTTGATAAACAGAAAAAAACCTGATCAGAAAAGAGAAGTCAGAAAAAGAAGGGGCCATGTTTTTCTCTCTCTTTGGGTTTAAAAAGTGTGTTTAAAAGCAGTGAAACACTCCCCCCCCCACTGTGATCAGATATAGCAATTTGTCTGTTGCTGAAGGAGCTCCTGCTGAGTGTTTTAGGATGTTTGGGAGTTGTGGGTGGACACGCTGAAGGTTAGACACTGCAATGTTTGGACCTTATAGGGGACACTCATCCCCATTGAAAGCGGTCTGAATGAGCCAAAGCCAAAGTGGTAAAGTGAATGGAAGTAAAAGCGGTTTGCTGGCACAAAACAAAGAGAGCTGACTCTTCTGCTCAGCTGTAAACTCAACATGTAACTTAACAAAACTATCAGACACTCAGCACAGGCTAAAGGGGTTTTTATTCCTTGCTAATAGGGGGAGAAGTACATTTCCAAGCATGCTCAGAAGGCATGGTTGAATATATCTCCACTTATATTTGCATCTATTGACATGTATTTGAAAAAAATAACGTATAATGTGTCAAAATATTTGGAACAACTTTGGTAAACTACAAAAACAATAGAGTTTGATGGATCATTAGAGAATTATGGGTACTGTAGTCAGGAGTCTGGCGGAGTGTTAGGTGCTGTGCTTCAACATCATGAACTGAAAAAGTGAGAGTATTATTTTGTATTTTATGATAAAACTGATAAATGTTGAATTTTTGTGAATGTGATTGCAGGATCCACTGACTGACCCACAGTTAGTTACGCTTATTCTTTGCACGTGTATTTAATTTTATAGTTTATTTATTTACAGAAAAACTTATGAACATTTTACACATATTTGCTTTATGGCAGCAGTAACTTGATGATTTGTCCAAACAATAAGTTAATCTTGCAGGATCTGGCATGATTGAGATGTGGTAGGGGGAGCAGCTTAACAACTTCCTGGATAATTCCATAGGAAGAGGATGAGGAGAACCAAAGAGTTTATTATTTTAATTTGGCTGTTTCTTTTGGTTGCTTAAAATCATTTCTTAGGCCTGAGTTTAAGTTTCTTTCTGTTCAATTTCAAAATTACTAGTAATTTGTCTCTTTGTTTAATGTGTTTGTTTGTTATTAGTAGTAGTTACCTCCCTCTTGTGTCCATGGTTTGATCAGCCAGTTTTAAACCCCACTAGTGTATCCTGTTGGGTGGGTCAGTTTTAGTTCACCTGTTTGAAGAATTTGTTTGAGTTACTTAGTTACTTTTTTGTTAAGTTGACCCCATTCCCTTAACTTGTTTGAAAAATGTTTAAATATTAGTTACATTTTAGATCATGTGTATGTTCTGGTTCTGTTCTCCTGCAGCATCTTGGCAGGTTTTTGCACCCGAATAAATAACGTTTCCCTGTGTCTGAAGACAGAAGGAGCATAAAGGCTTTTTCAGTGCTTCTTGTCGTCCTGTTCCAGTTCAGTTCCTGGTCTTCTTTGGCCTTGTTAGCCTCTGCAGCTTTCTGGCAGGTTTTGTTTCCTGGAAAGCCGTTAGCTGGTACACACCTGTCAGAAGACACGGCTCATTAGCATCACGGCGCTGACGTTATCCTCTCACCTGACTGGTCTGGTTCAGGAACCAGCAGCATGACACTTTAGGGACTTTCAGTTGTGTTTGAACAATAATTAACATTTCTCGTTTCCCCAAAATAAGATCTGCATTCTGCATATTGAAAACGTGCAGACAAACCTGCTAATTGTGAACGTTTAGGATGAATGTTTCTGTTTTTGAGTTGTAGCGTGAGACATGTTTAAAATTGAAACAGGCTTTGTATATAATCTCAGAGTAGCTATTGTACTCCCAGAACTGTTTTATATCACGGTGTGAGTGAATACTTGTTTCTGATTGGCTGCAGAATGTCCATTAAAAAGTGATAATGGGCATCTAAAAATAAGTTCGGGTCAGAAATCCTGGTGGTTCTATATTATTGCTCTGGCCTAAATGCCAGTTGGTAATCAGAACAACAGAAACTTGGAACATAGGTGAACGTGCATTATTTTATATTACAGTAAAAAATGTCTCTAAACCATGTCATCCAGTAATTTCTGATAATGGACTCCTCACCCAGCATTATCCCTCACATAATTCACTACGGGTGTGTATTGGCAAGAGTCTGGTGATGGGATAAGTATCCCGATACGTGTCTCACAATGACATCACAATATATGACTCAGAAAAAACAAAAAAACCTTGTAAATAAATGGTAACAACTGTAATCTTATACAAGTTCCTGTTACCCAAGGAAATCCATACATGCTTTTATTTTGTTGAATAAAAAAATATTTGTTTTTAAGCCAAATAAATGGAAGTATCACCAAATTATATATTGTGATATATCGCCAAATCGATTTTTCCCAACATTCCTTTAATTCACAGACTGATAGAATCCATTAGTTGAACAGCTGAGAATTTTGGAATGATTGAGGTGATCTTCAGGCATGTTTATCTCATTTTTTATTTTAGTCTAGCGCTTTATGAAAACGTAACGAAATTGGGTTGTACACTTTATCTTGAGGTGTTAGAAATCTTTTTTTCCACTGACTGCACAAGGTCAGTTTTGGGGCTGACTAAAAGGTTGTACCTTGATGAACAATGACCATAAAGGGCATATTCAGAGTGGAAAAGTCTGTCAGTTTGGACCAAACAAAGTTCGTATCAAGTCCCAAACCTTGCATTTGGTCTGTAGTCAGACTGCCAATAACCGGACACTTCTGTGTCAAGCCAAAGCTTATAAACAAAATCATGTGACTAATTATCTCTTCAGGAGTTACGAAGGCGGGGCAACGCAACAAGAGAAAGAATAATGGAAGTCCTGCGCTTTGCAATCCTCGTCAGGATAGTTCACTTGTTCAAACTTAATATTTTGCTTGATAATTTTGAATGTCTCTATCAACGTCAAATACGACATTTTTTTCTTTTTGGTTTGGCAGAGGCATGCTGTTAAGCAGTTACTGAGGAGAAGATGGTTAAGAAGGTACACTTATAAATGTTTATGACACATATTGTCTGGAAAATAGTTTGAGGAGAAATATGTATCAAGTTAAAAGTTCTTTTAATGAGTCTGCATTCGTCTGACCACATTTGAATGAGCGGCTGTATCTCATCGTTGTTTACACCCTGTAATCCACGGCTCCAGTGGCGGTTTTGGTCCAGTTGTTCAGCTCAGAGCATGGAGCCTATTCAGACTGAGGAAGCTCAGAGTAAATTGTAGCTCAGTCTGATTGGAAACAAACCAAAATCACCTCAAAAGATGGGTCAGAGAACAGTTCTGGTCCCGAACCAAGGTGTATTCAGATGGAAAATTTGCCCCAGATTATCGTTGGATACGAACTCTGGTTCACTTTAAGCAATCTAAATGTTTTCAGTCTGAATTTCTTTGGCTTACAGTCACAAAATAGACACACATTTATGCCAATTAATCCTTTATTTTGGCCTCGTTAGCCCCTGCAGCCTGGTGGCAGGTTTTGTTTCCTGGAGAGTCAGTTGCTGCTCCAAGAAACATGATTGTAAAAACATAAATTAAAATATGAAAATACTCCACATGTGTATCACAGCTGTATCATCTGCTCAAACAGGTGACCTACAAAGAACAGCACAAAAGTCTTTTGTTTTGCTGTTGCTGCTGTATGAAAACAGGATTTCTTTTTTCACATTTCCAACTGTTTTATCAGGAAAGTGAACATATTAATCTGACAGGAAACACAGAGGGAAAGCTGTCTCCAGCAGACTGTGAGTAGGAGCAGTGTAAGCCTGTAATAGTGGCTGAACAGAATCTTCTCTCCATGAGGCTTATCGGCAGCCAATCTAACTTTAGCAGGATCCTGCCGGTTCCCTCACTTATCACAACAATCGTGACGTTTAAACCAACAAAACCGGTGGCAACCTTCTGAAACATTTAAAGGAACCCCTTTAAAGCAAAGGGATTTCAATCAAAGCGACCTAAAATTAATGGTTAACACTTTTATTGTATTAACCGCAGCTGAAGAACTGTTTATTTCAAATTTCCGCTCTTACTAGGAAACGTGCATTCTAACAAAGAAATTGGCATGCAGTATTCTATCCTATGTGCGATACATACTGGATGTATTATAAATTATGCATGAGCAATTCAGGGAAACAGTAACTCACTTCCCTCAGCGCTGCAGTTATTATCTTTAATACGGAACTTCCTTGTGTTTTGGTTGATAATTCAATCTAGAGTCTCCACATATGGATCCTCTGCGCTGCAGACAGCTGTGGCTGCTTAAAAAGGTTTCAGGTGATGGAAAATGAAAAACCATATTCTGAACTATGCTTTTAAAAGAAAGGGAAACATTTGAGCTAATTAGGCTGTTTTTGTGGCTCTTCTGTGTGCTGAACTCTTTGGGTTTCTTCGTCATGTCCTTCATCATTAAGTGCATACACTTGCCCTCATCATCGAGGAGATGACATTGATTTATTCATCCGAGAACAGACTTCAGCTGTATATTTTTCTGTGGAGATTGTAAACTGTTGTTGCAAGGTTAAAACTGTAAAAAACCTCTGAATTATGCAAAAGTTTTTGATTGTTATTAATGGACTGTGTTCCGAGCTGACTGACCAAAGGATAAGGTTGTACTTGTGATGTTCAAGGACAAGATGCAAAACGGAGACAAAAGTAAAAATATCTGTCAGGGTTTCCCTTTGGCTCAAATGGAGTCCAGTCTATCTGGCTACTTCATGCATGCAAAACTGTGATTTCATGAAATCTCAGCTTTTGTTGAGGTTCCACAAACTCAAACCGTGAGTTTGTGGAGTTTTTTAGTGAGTGAAATATCAAGATGAAGACACTGGCTTTTTCAGTGGGAAATGTCAATATCTGCCCGTCGTGCAATATCAGTTCTTATCAAATATAACCTTATAAGTTGGTAGAAAACTACAGGTAAAGATGTATTGTTTGTCTTATATATACTGTATATTCGTATGCTGTACAAAGTTGAGAACAACTGAGCAATGGTCTGTTGAGTATCTGGGGTGCGGATGTGTTACTCCATGGTGAAATGTCTGCTGGTCCCGCTTGCTTTAATCCAACAGCCTGCCTGCAGTTTCTGTCTAAAAAATCTGATCTGCTTCATGTAGCATGAGTATCCATATTCTGTTCTGAATTTTACCAGTAATCTTTGCAAAGGTGGCAACACAAAACAGGCGTAGTATCTACAAGCTTGTAGTAGAATTCTGGAAGAATTTCTTGCTCGACTACAGAATCTTTAGGGAATAGATTGGCAAATTGCTTCAAATTATGTTTCAGTAATTACTCTTAAATGGGACATTATACAGGGGAAGAACACCATTCTGCAGTTTAGTAAAAAAAAATCCTTGTAAAAAGTAACTTTTATGATGATAAATAGGCAGTTAAATCTGTTTTTATTTTCATCTGATGCAGTTGTATGGTGTCCCTGAAGTCCAAAGCACATCAACAAATCAATCAACTCAAAACAAAAATAGGAAATAAAGATCGCAACAATTCAAAAATCAAAATACTGAAAAACATAAAATATTTTTAAATCAAAACAATATTATAGAAACCAAAACCTAAAAAAAACATTTCACAAAAAGGAAAAAAAAAAATTAAACCTAAGAAGACACTGGTAAAGATAGGTAGAATAGTATGGGGTTCCATTTGTGCCAAAAATATGTTTTTGGGTCCACTGCTTTGTCTTTAGTTCATTGTCTATGTCTACTAAACAAGTTTATTGATTTATTCATGTCTCTGTACTACTAAGCAATATCTTCCTAAGTGTTCATGATTAATTTGCATTTGCTTTGTGATGTTAAAGTTTGCTTTATGCTTAAAATTTAGGAATTGCCATTGCTATTGTTTTTAGCTCCTGTTGTTTCACTATGCAGTCAGAAAAGTCTTTAGCAACCATCGCTAGCTCCTGTCGTTTCACGGAGTTGTCAGACACGTCCTTAGCAACCGTCGCTAGCGTTGTTAGCTCCTGTCGTTTCACAGTGTCGTCAGACACGTCCTTAGCAACAGTTGCTAGGGTCGTTAGGTCCTGTCATTTCACGGAGTTGTCAGACACGTCCTTAGCAACCGTCGCTAGCGTTGTTAGCTCCTGTCGTTTCACAGTGTCGTCAGACACGTCCTTAGCAACAGTTGCTAGCGTTGTTAGGTCCTGTCATTTCACGGTGTCATCAGACACGTCCTTTGCAACTGTCGCTAGCGTCGTTAGCTCCTGTCCTTAGCTCCTGTCATTACACGGAGCTGTTAGAACATCTTTGATTGAATGATGAAGTTAGAGTTTTGAAGAAGAAGGCGAGCATAAATAAGAACTTGTTCTTAATGACTTACCTGGTTAATTAAAGGTTTTATAATAAGAGCACAAGAGTGTGTTTCCCAGAGGATCAACCATTTTACACCGCAATTATTTAACTGTTTATGCAGTTTACGCAAATCCAGTGGATTCTGAACCTGAGAAAAGCAACCTTGTGTTGAAATACAACACTTTGCATTAGTAGCCTTAAGTGTTTACTCAAACAGAAGAAAAAAGCAGCTTTGCGCCGTTATGCAACATTCTGTGTTAGTAATGTGTTGTTTATCAGTGCAAAGGAGAAATGAAGAGCTGCTTATCTGTGCATCAGAATCAGGTGAATCATGTTAATTGTAAAAATGGTTGAAGAGTTAATGTAGGCCAAAGAGCCTGTGTTATTAAATGATAATAATAATAATAATGCATTTTATTTGAAAGCGCCTTTCAAAACACTCAAGGACACTGTACAAAGTAAAATATATATATATATATATGTATATATATATAAAACATAATATAAAAACATAATAACATCATTTAAAAAAAAAAAAAACACAATAAATAAGTTGACATCATGATAAAATCAGATTAAAAATGAAAAGGAGCGTCATGAATTTGGGAAAGCAGATTTGAACAGATATGTTTTGAGTTTGGATTTAAAAACTGAAAAGGAGTCAACATTGCGGAGGTCAGGTGGCAGAGAGTTCCAGAGTTGAGGAGCCGTGCGACTGAAGGCTCGGCTCCCCATGGTAACCAGGCGGGCAGGAGGGACAGAAAGCTGAAGGGAAGAGGAAGACCGGAGAGAGTGGGACGGGGTTTTAATATGTAGAAGATCAGATAGATATGAAGGAGCCATTTTATGGAGGGCTTTGAAAGTGTAAAGAAGAAGTTTGAATTGAATCCTGAAAGTAACCGGGAGCCAGTGCAACTGTTGGAGAACGGGAGTGATGTGGTGAAAGGAGGGAGTTCTGGTAATGATGCGAGCAGCTGAATTCTGGACCAATTGTAATTTATTTAGAGTCTTATTAGGAAGACCAGACAGGAGGGCGTTGCAATAATTGAGGCGAGAAGTAACTAGACTATGAACTAAAATGGAAGCAGAATGGACGGTGAGTGAGGGGCGGAGACGATTAATATTACGAAGATGAAAGTAAAGTAAATGTCACTGGCGACATCTCCAGTGTTAAACGGTTAAAGTTCCGCTGCAACTATATTTTTTTCTATTTTAAAATCTTTCCCAGTGGTCTTTTAATTATATTATGCAGTTTTAAAACAAAATCTTGTGTCGTTTTTTTAAGACATATTTTCAGGTCAGCCATGTGTTTTGGCGCTAAACCATTCAAAGCTTTATAAACCAGTAACAGAACTTTAAAGTCTATCCTCTGGCAGACAAGTAACCAGTATAAAGACCTCAGAACTGGACGGATGTGGTCTACTTTGTTGGTCCTAGTGAGAACCCGAGCAGCAGAGTTCTGAATCATCTGCAGTTTCCTGATGGATTTTTTTGGTGAAAGACATAGACCTAAACTTTGATCAACACATTAAGGTAGTCATAAAATCCGCCTAGTATCATGTCAAAAATATCTCAAGGATTAAAGATCTGATGTCAAACCAGGACCTGGAAAAACTAGTGCATGCTTTCATCTTTAGTCGACTTGATTACAGTGTTTTTACAGGACAAACTAGACCCAAGTTTCTGGCCTGGTCAATAGCTTTTAGATGGATAGATTGAAGCTCTGTAGTGACGTCCAACCTTTTTTCTGTAGCCCCAAAGACAATAACCTAATAAGTATTGTTTTTGTCTAGCTGAAGTAAGTTGTGACACATCCAGTCATTAATGTCCTCAATGCATTTACCAAGAGCCTGTACAGGGCCTATGTCTCCTGGTGTCAGCGTAACATATATCTGTGTGTCATCTGCATAGCTATGGTAACTAAAGTTGTTGTTCTTTATGACCTGGGCCAGTGGGAGCATGTAGATATTAAATAGAAGTGGTCCTAGGATGGAGCCTTGGGGTACTCCACATGTGATTTCTGTTGACTCAGATGTGAAGTTATTAATTGACACAAAATATTTCCTGTTTTCTAAGTATGTTTTTAACCAGTTTAGTACTGGCCCTGAGAGACCCACCCAGTTTTCTAGTCGTCTGAGTAGTATAGCGTAGTCTCAAACGCAGCACTGAGATCCAGTAAAACTAGCACTGACATATTTCCACTGTCTGTATTCAAACGTATGTCATTGGTCACTTTGGTCAGAGCCGTTTCAGTGCTGTGGTTCTGTCTGAAGCCTGACTGGAAGACGTCATAGCAGTTGTTGTTTATCAAGAATTCATTTAACTGATGTTAAACAGCTTTTTCTATTATCTTACTGAAAAATGACAGGTTTCAGTCTATAGTTGCTCATTTGTGTTTTGTCTAGACTGTCCTTCTTTAAAAGAGGTTTGATTACAGCTATTTTCAGTGGTTCTAGAAAAGCACCAGATGTTAAAGACAAGTTGACAATCTGGAGCAGGACTGGTTCCAGGATCTTTGAAACTTTTTTGAAAAAGCTTGTGGGTAGAATGTCCAGACAGCAAGTTACTATAACACTAAAAAATGCAGTTTTAATCTTACATTTTCTTTTAACATGTCCTCCGTTATGAGAAAAATGAGCATGATAAAAACGCCATGTCAGACAATAACTTATTGTTGAAAAGGGGAGCAAACGTCATCATCCAATCAGTGATGTGTGTCTATATGTATATCGGTGACGCTATCAGTCACCACCTTTGTCCTGTGGTCTTATTTTGTTCATAAATAAGGCGGGGAACAGTGCTTTGTTGTTTTTTTTTTGTAATTACTGTTTGTGTGGAATTTTTTTTATTTCTGAAATGTAGTGTTATTTTAATACTTATTTTGCTTTTTTAATTGTTTGATCTTTAAACTTTTTTTTACGTTGAGTAAAAGTCTTTAATGTTCACAGAAAATATCAAACTTTTAAAGGTATTTATGCTAAATTATAAAGATACTTTTTTTTTTCTACCTTTTTTGGGTTTTTTTAATCTTTGTTTTAAGCTTCAGCGGACAGAGACAAACTTGACTGTGCAGAGAATTGCTGGTTTCAATTTCCCTGAGAGAATGCAGTGAATGCTGATATCTCATAACTCACCCCCACACACTCTCACACCCTCCTGCGTCCCTCCGTCAGGCGTGATGTTGACTGGAGTCTGAAGGGATGAGATTTTTGGCCACCGCAATTAGATGTGCAGATAGTGACAGATGAGTTCCTTTGAGAGTCTGCAACCTAGAATTTTTTCTCACCATTGAGCCCGTCACCTCACAGCTCTTTATTTAACTCTACGCCTTTGAAAAGCATCGGGAAAATGCATTTAATGACCCTTTTCTCTTCGGAGGAGTCTGTTTTTGCAGTAACAATAAAACATGGAAGGTGGAGATCAAGTGAAGTTATAAACTTAAGATATAAACTGTATTTGATCAGCAGGGTGGTAACTGTATCTCTCTGACTAATTAGTTTTCTTACCTGATAACAAGAGAGTGTGTTTAGATTACCCCACAGTTCTGGCCATTTTCCTCATACACTGTTCTCAAGATCCATTGTATCTCCACCAGGTGAGATCTTGCATGGAGCTGCAGGTGGAGGGAGATTATCAGCAGTCTTCTATTTCATCTGTTTTGTAATAATTGCTCCAACAGTTGAGCTCTTCTCACCAAACTCCTTGCTTAACCCTAAGTAGTCCAGGACCCTTTTTCCCAGTTTAATATTTGCTTTTGTAAGTCATCTTTTAGAACATCCCCTGCTCCTTTTTTTCCAGATTTTTTTTCATTATGCTACACAATAATTCCAAAAAATGAACCCAAAACTGTCCAAACATCTCATGTCCAAGTCACAAATTTTGGCCTTGTGTTACTGCAAAAATTGAGAGAAAAGTGTGTTTATGTTTTATAACAAAGATTAAATGTGTAGAGAGAAATAAAATGTGTAAAGCCAAAAACAAAGCGAAGACGAGATCAAAACAACGTGAAACATGTCTTAAAGCTCTACTAGACGACTTTGCTACAAAAATTTATTCCCATGGAAATCATTATTAAGTGTCACAATAGGAAGAATTTCTAGAAATTCTAAGCCAAAAGCCCCTTCAATACCTTTACTTTCAATTTTGAATGAAAACTATATGGGGGGGCGGTCCTACATTATCATAAACAGGTGATGTGGTTGGCAAACTCAGTTCAGAGACTACTAAGAGTTCCTGCAGATTGATTCATCCCAGTTGTGCAATCTGTTCCTGGTTTCCTTCGACAGCTCTTTGGTCTTGGTGGAGAAGTTGTAGTCTGGCTGTGTAACCCTTGTGTTAGGTTTGTGAGAGTCCTGGACCCAAAAGCAGGCGGGAGACAGAGATGAGTATAGAAAAGTTTAATGTGGTATGGCGGGTGGTGGTACTCTGGAGTCCGGGTGGGTTTGCGTAGAGTGGTTGATGGTGGTGACCTGGAGATGCAACGAACAGATGATGAGTTTTGAGAAACAACAAAAGCTACACATAGGCTGTGGTCTAAGGCGTAGTAGGGGTCAGTTTACTCTACCACATGAAGCAGACGGACTGACGATGACTGAAGGTCATGGTGGGTAGATGAAGGCTCCAGGCTGATGAGGTGATAAGATGCAGGTGAGCAGGAAACCAGGGGTGTGGAGAGGGCAAGCAGGAACCCGACACCTTGTGCTATCCTAGGCATGTTTACATTAATAGTGGGGTCATTTGGACCCCACAGGTTAGCGCGCTGAACTTTTTTTTTCCAAGGATTTTTATCTTCACTATCCATGGAAGACATGAAATTTAGTCTACCTTTCTCCACCTGTCATGGAGAGGATCACACATCAGTTGAATTTTCTGGACCTCATAAGACATTACAAGTCTCTTTAATACAGATAATCATCTCAAACAGGTCATAATAATATCCCTTAAATAATTTTTTTCATTTTTTTTAATAAAAATTATTCAACTATTTGAGATCCTTTTTTAATTCATGTTTTGAGGACTGCCTTCCAAAAAACAGATGTACGATCACTTGCTAAAAATGAAATGGATAAAAAAAAAAAAAAAAAAAGAATTTAAAACCTTAAAAAATAATGAGAGTTTTTTATGAAATGGAATGACGTGGTAGGAAGATAACAGTTCATCATCTTCCTCTGTGCCGCAGCTTATAGCAGCATCCCTCTCTGGTCCTGTTGACCTTTCGGTGATCTTTACATGAGAACTGAGTAAGGTCCTATTTTCTCTCAATAGAGGAATCGTGAACAATCGGGGATGAATTCATTACTTGTCTCATGAAATTACCAGTGTTCCTCTTTAGTCACAGACCGTGATTCTCGGCTGCAGAGGATCTGTCCTTCCATGGTTCAAAGCTCGTCGTAAAGCTGAGAGGCCACGCTCGACAGCTCTCCTCACCTCCACACCTTTTCTCATGCTAATTTTTCCCATCGTTGGTTGTGGTCGCATTTGCATTGTAAATAGCACCACTTTAAAGACAAAGCCACAGAAAACGTGGATTCATGGTCGATTTTCCTGCTCGCAGGACAAATGTTCTTCTGTGGAAAAAGTCGTGGCGGGGAAGGATGCAAACTCAGAACAGCCGATTCTGCAATCCAAGACAAATGTGACAATCAAGGAGTGGAAACAAAACGATGTGGCTTTAAGGGGCAGTAAAGAGCTGTGACTGTTAATCATGGTCACATTAATCTTGCAACCCCCTTGGAGCAAAGATTTGTTGTGTGGAGCCAGAGGCTGATGGAGTAATCAAGTATTTTTATTCAAAACGGTGTTTATAACATTCAGAGGTACTCAATCATGCTGTCAAAGTGTTTGGGCATATATTTGTGAGTAGTGCGCTCCAAGTTCATATCAGGATGAAGGCGACGGCAGGTCATGTCGCTCTAAGAACCCACTGAAGTGTTGATTGTATTTCTTGATGAAATATTTGACACAGATTAAAAACTGAATTTCAGTTTTGAGCGACTGCTACTTTTCTGAGCCTTCCAATGATATTTTCTCAATCGGTGGCACACGGGTAACTTTGTATTTATGCTGAGAAAGAATTGGAAAAATATTTTTGACTTTAATAGTTGCCAGATGGAAAAACTGTCTTTTTCGGTTAAACTGCATATGGATACTTTTTACAGGATTTGGACTAAGTGGACGGAATATGTAAAACATGTTGATGCTTTTATTTTGTAAAGACGACTGAAGAAACAAAGGGGAAAAGAAGGGAAGGGAAAAGAAAGGGAAAAAAAAAAGGTCCTTATTTTTGCACACTGGAATATAAAAATATGTTAATACATATTTCAGTAACTTGGCTACCCTTCTACGCACAGCCAAGTTTCTTTTTTTCTGTTCTTTTTTTTTTCTTTTTTTGTGTTCTGAGAGGGAGAAAGAAGAAGGGAGGGAGAAAGGGGAAGGAAGGGGGAATAAAAAATAAGATGAAGCAAAGCAACAACTTCTGTATCTTAAAGTGTTTGTTGTCAATATGCTTTGTCAATAAAACTAAAATTTTATTTAAAAAAAATAGTTGCCAGGATATATTTCCACCTTTTTTACCATCATTCCTTGATATTAACTTTGTTCTTTGAGCCAAATTCTATAGCAGAGGTCTATACTTCAGAGGAGTATAGGATCTGTTCAAACTGGGTGTGTGTTGTGCGTTCAAGAACGCAGCAGGAATGGGATTCTTTATTTTTTTATTTTTTTTTTTTTTACCGTTTAACAGCACATGTCCACCAACTCCATTTGAAAGACGGAATTCTTCCTCTACCCCTACGACTTCTCCCTACAACTACATTTAACCCTCAAGACGTAGAGCCATGGAAAAATAGTGTCTTCAAATTCAGACGACACTACCCTGCGAAGACGTCATTGTTATTTGTCGGCCATCTATGTTAGCGCATAGCCATCAGTGCTCGGAAATACATATATAACACTGTATTTATGACTTTAATACTTTAAAGACATTATTTACATTTAAATGGAAACTTCTTTGCTTCAGAGCACACACACGTGAAGAGATTCTCCTCTGTGGCACAGCGTGACCCTCACAGCAGAGAAACAGTCAAAAGTCCCTATGCGGCACCCGGACCAGAGCCTCCTCAGGGCCCGTTTACACTACAACGTTTTCGCGTGCGTTCCGACAACTTGGTTATCGTTTGGGCCTCTCGTTTAGACCAGAACGGCGTTTTAGGGCCCCCAAAACGACAACTTTTAAGAACGCCTTCCAGAGTGGAGCGTTGCGAAACGTTCCCGTTCCCACAGCCCTCCCATTCTAGTGTGTACGGTCAGGAACGGTGTCGGGGTGTAAAGCGCAGTACTTCTCCTATTGTTCTTTTCCATCCGGTGGGAGTAGGGTTGGGCACCGAAGTTCGGTTCCAAGTAGGAACCGTTATGATTTGCGCGGTTCTACCGAAACCGAAAGATGCGGCTGCAAACGGTGCCGGATTTCGGTTCCAAATTTCATTGAAGTTTCATTTGTCTGTGGACATGTCAATCACTTGTAGTACTCCTTCTGATTTTTTACGATTCAGCCTATCTATTTACTTTCTTGTTGTTGTGAGATGAGTGTGTGCTGCCAACTTCTGCATCTCAGCTTGTTACGAAGCTGGGGGGAGCGTGTGCATGTGAGGAGCAGCGCGCTCTGAGAGGAGCGAGAGAGAGAGCGTGCCGCAGAGAGAGAGCGCGTGCTGCGGGAGAGAGAAAAAGGAGAGAGAAAGGAAAGAGGAGGGCGCGCGGCGCGACGTTAGCGTGCGGAGAGTTGTTCTCGAGTTTGTCTGCAAGTTAAAGTAATAAGTTCAGTTCCTCTACAATAGCTAAGTGTAATTATTCGGCTTCGCATGATCAAAGAAGGGATGTGAACCCCGGAGGAAAAGAACCTTCGGCCCTGGAGAAGATCTCCCCTGCTCCTCGACTACGGTTGAGGGGGGGAATAGAGCAGGAACGGTTCAACATTGTGCGCACATAGCGCATAGCGGCGTGCGTGTGAATTACATCGTTTTCCGTCAGCATTCGTTTTAACCGTGAACGCAATATCATTCAGGAACGTTCTGGTGTGTACCCGATATCTTGCTTACCGGATCAGAGAGCAAAACGCGTTCCCGTTCCAGTGTAAACGGGGCCTCAGTTAGTTCCTCCTGATGTGGAAGAGCAACACCTCTACTCCGAGCTCTCTCTGGGTGACGTAGCTTCACCCCCCATCTCCAACAGAACTCCCTAGAGGAAGCTCTTTTGTCCCGCTTGTATCCGGGATCTCGTTCTTTCAGTCACGACCCCGTGTTCATGACTATAGGTTAGTACTGGAACGAAGATCTACCGGTAAATCGAGAGCTTTGCTTTCTGGCTCAGCTCTCTTTTCACCACAACGGACCGGTACGGTGGCCACATTACAGCGGACGCCGCTCCAATCCGCCTGTCAATCTCACGCTCCGATCTTCCCTCACTGGTGAACAAGACCCCAAGATATTTAAACACCTAGTTTTAGAAGCTAATTTTCCCTTACCAGTTCTGGTATTGCCTGTTCGTCCTGGGATGGGATCTCTCCCTCATGTGGGAATCCCTAAGGTTTCTTCGTTTTTCCTGATTCAGGTTTTTTGGGAGTTTTTCCTTACCGAGAGGGAGGGTCTAAGAGCAGGGATATCCAGTTTATTTAGTCTGTTTCGTCTTTAGTGATCTTTCTTGTTCATGACTATTTTTTTGCAACTGTAAAATTACCTGCATGAAGCCCAATGAGGCAAAATTCTTTGTGATTTTGGGCTATATAAATAAAATTGAAAATTGAAATTGAAATTAAACTCCCTCACCTTGGGCAGGTGCACTCCACCCACCCAGAGAGGGTCACTGATTCATTGACCTAAAATCAAGATATACAGTAAATACCTGGTACTGAACGGTGCAGGAGAAGTTTTCCAGATTCTTTGTATTTCCTTCAAGATAATCAAGTGTAAATTAAATAAGTGTAAAAACTAACAAGTAAACCAGAATTAATTGCAAATCTATTCACATTTGAGTTTCATAAAGTTTAGCCCACTGTTGTTTTTCCACATCAAAATAATCCAAAGGGAACATTATTCACAAAGTTCAGTGTTTCCACACATTGAACTGCAATGATGACTGATCAGATTTTGCTGCATCACGTGTGTGTTGTTCACTGTGATGGCACTTGGACGTTGTTACGTTATTGTGAAATAAATCAACCATATCTCAATCTAAGTGGTATTTTCCAATATAGATTATCGATTTATCCCATTTTGAAACAATTTTTCAATAATACAGGTATATTCAATTTGCCTCAGACAGGTCGATCTGGTTGGATCATAGGAATAGAAATCGATTCTTCAATCCATTTTAATCTATATACTGCTAGGATCAATGAGAGAGAAAGATACACAACACCATTTCTTTAAGGGTTCTCCCCTGTCACCTTACTTCTTCTGACCTCACGTGGATCGTCTTAGTAATTCCACCTTTATTCACTCATCATCCTGTCACCTGTACCTTCGAGTCGTTGAGACTGTCTCCGTCTTCCTATCACCAGCAGATTGTAGTAGTTGTTACACGTCCTTTTGTGAGTCTGCGGTTTCAAATTACAGTTTTGGATTTTCGTAGTTCAAGAAGAAATGCTCTTCCTCCTCAAGCATCTCGACTTCTGGACTCCAACCTCACCGGTACTCACCTTGGCTGCAACTGTTAGACGCGAAAGACTCCTTTACCTTTCCTTTCTGAGTTGCAAATGTAATTTTTTTTTTTATGGTTTTGATCTTAATGCAGTATAACCTTTATGAGTCTGAGGTAGGCGCCAAGTAAACAGATGACTCCTCCAGTTGATGCTTCAACAATTTTTATTAACTTTTTTTTAAAGATGCCAAAGAAAAAGCCACGAAGCACATGCATACCACAATCCCACAGACCAGAGCACAGCGCACATTTCTTCAATCAAAATTTTTTTTTTACTGCAACAATATAGACAAAGTCTTGAAAGCGGTGCACTTGAAATTCTCATTACAACACTATCAAGAACGTAACAAACCAGCAGCTCTCCAGGGCCAAATAATTACAGATTTGCACACTCTCAAACACTTTCACACACCGGCTTGTCAAGGGAGTTGTACTTTGGTGCCAGGAGACGATCCACATACTGTAATTATCTAAAATGAGAACATATAATATCAGAGTAAGTCATTTTAAAGGGTATTTTCCAGGCTGAGTCACAGTGCCCTGTGTTAACCTCTTCAGAAACCATTAACCAAGCTCATTTCTCTGCTGCTGCACTTACAGATGCCCCAGAAACTAAAACCCTTAGCTTTTCTTCTGTCTCCAACCACCCTCCCTGCAAGCATTAAACACACATACACTCATCCAGACACCCAGAACACCTAAAACACATTAAAGTACCAGATTCAAGAGTCTAAAACACAGTACAGCTTACTGATGGAAATTAGAGCTTAATGCTTGAGGGTATATATGGAATTAATCATCAACAACTGGCTTCAGCATGGTCTAATGGGTCTGAGGTAATGTCAGGTTATTTTAGGGGATTTTTCTGTAGCTTGTAGCACGCTAAAGTACAGGGATTATTGTGGTTTTTAATCAAATGAGAAAGTATGAGCTTAGTTATCCCAGGTAATTATCCCTGGAGGACCCAAGAGCAATGTTTTTTTCTGGGTTTTTAAAATGAATTTGACTTTGTTTTTGTTTGTTTGTTCATTTGGGTTAGAGCAATTAACAGTGGCCAAAAAGACTAAAAACAATGGTTTAAATTTGATGCTGTATAGGTTCTCCAGGGTTATTTAGGTACTCTTCCTGTAAATGGCTTTGCAATTTGTGTGAAGGTGAAATTTTGCTTCAAACATCCCAATTACCAAATGAGGGATAATCTGAACCTGGCAACTATCAACAAGCAGAATAGCCAGAAACGTGAAGAAGAAAATACAGGATATAAAAAATCAAAGTTATTATTCTTCTAAAAGGACATTGTTAAACACTGCACCTTCATACCGGAATTTTGGGTTTTCTAAAATAATTTTTTTTTTTACATTCAAAGGAGTGAGATTTTCTTTTTTCAAACTTCCTAATGTTATTTAAATTATTCAACATCAAAAATATAATTTATGTGTGATAGGACTGCTGTGAAAGCCTCACAGTCCACGCTATAGATTAAGTTTAATTGATCCAGGGGCGGAGCTACAGGGGGGCAACTACCCCCCACACAAACACAACCACCACAATTTTTGAACCAATATTAGTATCATTATTATCAAAGATTCTTTAATCATTATCAATAGCACCTCATTTAAGAAAAAATGCTCTGTTAATATTAATAGAAACCATGAAAACGGTTTGAAATATGTTTTTTTTTTGTCCTTTCTTTAGTAAAGCCTTTCATTCTGCTGTTCTCATTTGCCACCCTTCTAAAGTCTTTTGCCCCCTATAAAAAATGTTCTAGCTCCGCCACTGCATCAAACCTCCTAAAGGGCGTGTCACACTTCCTCCAAGTATAATCTGCGCATTGTCCACATGTAATTTCAGCCTTTTGTGATACATGCATGTTTTATCTACTTTGTACATGTTTCCTGCGTTCGTCAATGTGCAAAAGTGTTCGTCGCGGGTCTCGGCCGACTGGTTTTAAGCTGTTCAAAATGTTTAGAATTACACAGTTTATGTATAGTTTAAGAAATGTGTAAATCTTACGCAATTGTGTGTGATTTTTGCGAAATGTACACACATATTTGTGGTTTTCTGGCACTTTTAACACATGTACCACCGATGCACAACTTTTATTTCACGTATCAAATTGAAATTACTTAATTGAGCCACAAATTACTAATAAATAGCATATTAAATTGTATTAATTTAGTACAGTACAGTCATTCCTGTAATGGATGTGGGTATATAAATTGGCTGACCTCCAGCGCTCTCCCGCTCCAGCTTGTCTGATTGGGCCGAGCCTTGGCTGGCAACTAGAAGCTGACTTAGAACTGACACAGACTACACTAAACAAAGTGAAATATTAGATCAATTAACTAAAGTTCTGTAATTCGCTACATTTAAAATTATTATTATACATTAAATTAAAACATTTGAGCTGATGGTTTACTCAACTTGAAAGTTTAAATTGATAAAAACTAATGTTTTGAAATGTAACAAATTACAGAATTTTTGCTAATTGATCCAATGTTTCATTTTTTACAGTGTAGAGCAGGGGTGGGCAAACGTTTTGATTTGTGGGCAGGAAAGGGTTCTAAAATTTGGCATCAGGGCCGGACAAGGAGCAGATGGAAGGAGTGATTTGGTAATGAACCTCATAAACTAAAAAGATAATATGGAATTTAGAGAAAAACATGCTTTAATTTGGATTAAAATTCACATATATTCATTTAAAAACAGAAAATTTGGGAATTTTAATTTCTACATTTTGATTTCTGTTCTCTTTTTGGTGATCCAATGGGTTGATGTTCTTCAGAGTAAAATGCGAACTCAAAGAAATCCGAAAAATCACCTTCTGACTCAGAAAAAAAACACACGAACGCCAGAGAAACACCACCATTCATGAGAAGAAACCAGAAATACAATGAAAATAAAACAATAATTAGTATTTTTGATTAATGTGTTTTAATTTGGAGGGCCGGATTAAGTAGTTTAGGAGGCCGCATGTGGCCCCCGGGCCGTAGTTTGCCCACCCCTGGTGTAGAGGAATCCAAATTTTACAATAAAACAAAGCACTGTGAGGGCCTGCATTGGGCGCTATTAAAATGTGATTTCTACTTAAAGTGAAGAAATTCAATGAAGTACGGGTTCACGTGTTCTTTGCGTGGTTTATTCGTACTTCTTCTGTGGTTTTAACGTGGTTCATTTGTGATTCATATGTCAAAATTTTGCAATAAGACCACAACTTTTCCCCCGTTTTCCTTATATATTCACGTTTGACCAATTTTCATCCGTGCAATATGCGCTAATCGGAAGTGTGACACGCCTTAAAGCATACTTAGATCATTGAGAATCTGTTGAGAATTGAATTGAATTGAGAATTAAGAATCTGTTTTTGCAATAATTAATGTTTGGATCATGATTATACAGATTGTGTTTGCTGATTTTATAAAATAACCATCACAATTTTTACATTACTGTACATCATCCTTTACAACACTGAAACACAACAAGAATGTAACACAAAAAAAAGCTCAATTAAAATCTATTTACATTTTAACAAGATTTTCACCTGAAAAAAAAATGGACATTAAAAAGTTCTTCAAGAAATAAAATTCAAAGGCATTTTGCTGGAAAGCTAACAGCACTGTTTACAACCTAGACATGCATGTCATCATGCTATTAGATTACTGCAGCAGCGCCAAAACAAATGAACTGATGATGACCTGCGTCACCACTTAAAGGGAAAGCTGACTTAAAATATGTTCATGGAAGCAAGAAATTCATTTAAATAACACAAAGCTTCAATGTTAAACATAATCAGTACTAAATTCTAAATGTAGCAACTAAATATTAGAAGTTTATAAAAGCTAACTGTGTCTATAATTTGGGTAAAATATTGATTAAAAATATTTAACATCCAAAAATAGCAAACATTTTATTAGAAATTTACCAATAATAACATTTAAAACAATTAGATATGCTCAAAGTCTGAATTCTTTATCACTTTCAGGCTTTGGAACATAATTTATGAAACAGAGTCAATACATTAAGATTTTAAACTAGTTTACAGACTTTCTTTTAACATTATTTAAAGTTTATTGTAAGCTATTTTAAAAAGAATAATTTCACAGCACTTTTTTGTGACCCTACACTCTCAACATTAATCATAGCACCAGTTTTTCTTTTGCCATTTGCGGTGTAACCATTGCATTTTTTTGAATATTTACTGAATAATGCAGCACTTTCACCAATATTTTAAATTTCTTTGCCGCTATCACTCACATTATAGGGCTAATTAGAAAATAATTTGGAGCATTTTTTGGCATCAGAAAACATTGTTTCCTGTTCAGTTGTTTTGGGATTTTGTTCAAGCATGCAGCATTTAATTACTAACGGAACACACTGTTCCACATTACCAATCATTTATAATGCTCCATTTGGATTTAATTAACCTCATTTTCAGAGTTAAATCTATTATATTTAGCCTGTAATTAATTTGTTTCATTCCAATCCTCTTTTATTTAGCTTTTTAAGCATTTGGTTTAACACTTTTTAAAATTAGTTTAGCATATTTGATATTTAGTGTTTTGACATTTGATTTATTTAGCCTTTTAGCTGTTATTTTCTTTTCAATCAGCAAATTAGGTACACAGCACTTATTTTATTATTATTATTTGTTTCTAATTTACATTTATTTTCTACTTAACTTGCATGTAATTGTTTTAGCAGGAAATGTAGCTTTATTCTTTTTAAATAACCTTTCATTTTATCCCACATAAATTCACATAAACTTTATTTAAATGTTAAAAGTACTGGTAAATAAGGATTAAAAAATCATAAGAATAGCAAATATGTGTAACATTACTTTCACTAAACAATAAATATAATTTATTACCAGTTCATTTTTTGTCATTTGAACAAATGAACCTGAATGTAATAAATGGTTTCATAGAGCTTTGCATCACAATATCACCAAATAAACATTTTTTATAGCAACTTATCTTACATTAAAATGTAATAGTAACAACAATAGCAACTGTATGTACAACAGTCTCTACCTCGATGTTTCTGTGCGTTTTCTGCTGTCAATGTGTTGGAACTGCAATGGTTGAAGAATAATAACTATTTTAATTTAGATTTTTCAAAAGCAGTGTGAGTTACAGCTTTTTTTTTTCTTTTACACAAAATTCAAAGAAAAAAAACTAAACTCTTAGTTAACACAAATATCTAACTAGAGTCTCTTAAACTAAATGTATGCCTTTTGGTAAAAATGTACCTACATTTGTTTTCCAGTTTCAATGGTTACTTAAGGAGCTGCCACATTGAAATAGGAATAAAATGAACGTATTCTTTTTAAATTGTTCATATGTTATGGTAAACATATGGTAGCATGCAAAGTTCTACCTTTTGTCAGTGTGGAGTAAAAGGACACACCTGGCTCAATGGAATAAAACATAGAAATAGAGTTAATGTCATGGAAATGAGAAGCATTTTTTGTCAGAGGAGATTCGCATTACTATCATGAATCGGTCCCTGAACCTTCTCTGATCATCAGCGGGATCCATCACCTGAGTACTAGCACTTCCTACGTCTCCACACTAGACTTCCCATCAGCCTCTGCTGTCAGTCCTCATCCTCCTGCCTGCCTGACGCTGGTTTAGCTTTGCGGATTTTAGCTGTGCTTCACTCCTGCTCTGTTTGTGCCAAACCGGCTTGGATCCAGCGATTTACATGTTTGTGACAATTACAATTACATTTTGAAAGTAATTTGAGCATTTCATTTTAATCATTTGTTTTGCCATCTCAACTTTTGTCAAATAAATGAAAAATGTTGAGTTCGGTCAAATGTAATACTGTAGATGTGTTCTTTTATAAACAAATCTCTGAATCGATTCCTTTTACTATCTTGGTAAATGTGCAGTAAACATACAGGAAATCAACAGCTTTAATAAATAAATGCACCCTGTCTTTGAGAAGTGTAAACATTTCTTTTAGAGAAATTCTCCAAAAATTATAATTTTTGCAAAAAAAAAAAAAAAAAAAATCACTTATGCCTTTTAGCTGTAAATGTGTATGAATGATTCTATTTACATGTTCCTGATGATTATTTTATGTATCTCTATCTAAAAACTGAACTGTGGCATTATTTGTCATAGACGGGTCGAGCTCCTTCTCACCCGCCTGGAACGTCTCGTCCGGGTCGTGTCTAAAGCTGAAATCTGTAGGCCCAGTGTCCGCATCGCGGTCGGCTGGCACGCCGTTAACCGTCAACTTCTCCTGATGCCCGCCTCCATTCTGCTTCATTTTTGGATTCGAAGAAGTCCCAAGACATATGTTCCTTGCTTTTTCCTGAGTCTGGTTGGCGCAGGGCTGCGCAGGCCGCACGTCTCGTATGGTGCCGAACCCGGACAGAGTTCGCTGGTTCCCTTCTAGCCGCTGGCAACTGTACAGCCCGCGAAAGGCCAGGCGGAACTTCTGGGACATGGCGTTGTATATGACGGGGTTGATGGCGCTGTTGGCGTAGATGCAAGTCCGGCAGAAAAGGAGGAACCAAGCGTTCAGGTAGGGAGTGGACACGAAAGAGTTGATCAGAACTAAAGTCCGGTAGGGCATCCAGAGCAGAGCGAAGAGGATCACCACCACAGCCAGCATCTTTGTCACCTGAAGAACACGGATAACAAAAAGCATAAAAGCAGGTAAGTAATCAAAGAGAAATTGAACTTTTGGGTGGTTTGATTGGTGGTGCAGCTTAAACCTGTCTGAATCCAGCTGCTAAAAAGTTATTATCTCTCCTCATTTTCTCCAGCTCTTCAAGAGTTGCTCTGGCCTCCATTCAACTCTGCCCTCCAACAGCTTTAACGACTTTCACGTCCACTTATTCTTCCTCTATTCATCTTTGCTCTTTCACTGCAGCTCCTTCCTGACAGCTCTAATCTCTGCATCTTTTACAAAATATATTTACTGTCCCGCCTCTGAAGAAACCTCCAAAAGATAAGCTGTTCTTTTTTATTTACCCAAACCCATCAAATACATCTACAGAAGTAATCTCAGGAAGTTTTTTTTTTTTTTTAGCTCAAAGTTTCCCTGATTCCTTTCTTTTAGTTTTTGTATCACTCTGTCATACCCTCCAGGATAAAAGCCAATCCCTGTCAGTGAAGCAAACAGAGAAGAGGAGCAGCTAATTGTTCATTAATACAACAATAGTAAAGAATAAATGAGGCGAAATGCAAAGCAAAATTATGTAAAATCCAATCAGGCACATTAGGGGATACCTTCTGTGAAACAAACACATTTAAATGTGGGATTTCAATGAACAGACAGAATGTCTCAGAAAGACTTGAAAGTCTACCTAAATATCCCAGGAATGATTGGTTTTTACCCTCAGCGGACTGGCAGGTATAACAGACGTCTGGAATTTAGATCAACTTAATGCAAAAAACACAAAAGTCTATTAAGATAAACAATTTTTATTAAACAAATATTTTTGGGTTGATTTTTTTTTTTTAAAGCAATTAACTGCATTGATGACGATTCTATTTGGAAAAGAGAAATTCAATGCCTTTAACCTAAGAAACTATTAAAAATATTGATACAGCTGATCATTAAATACAATGTATTTTACCATTTTTGTTATATAAAAGATGTATTAATACATAAAGTTTTTTCTAGATCATACTCCTAAAAAAATAGGGATACTGTGGTACTTTTTTGGAATATGTCGAGATGTGTATCATATTGTGACACATGTATTGTGATGCGTATCGTATTGCTAGACTCCTGCCAATACACACCCCAGGTAAAAATGCAACTGCGGCCACCTGACAAATTCGCAGGAAAAACTTGCATTTAGTTCACCATACTATAGCATTTTCGGAAATATGATTGTAGTTTTAGAAATATTAAATAAAATAGTATATTTTTACCACAAAGGAATGCTCCTTGTTCTGTTCAGGTGAAAAAAAAACACCAACATGCTGCATTTCTTTTAAAAATTATTTTTACTCAAAACTTGTGTAAATATGTACCGTATTTTCTGGACTATAAGGCGCACTTGTATATAAGCTGCACCTGCTCAATTTAAAATTAAAAGAAAAAAAAAAGAAATACAAGCCACCCTGGGCTATAAGCCGCAGATATCTATGTTGAAAAATAAGATAATTACTATAACAATTTTGTACTTTAAATGTACATGTATGTACTTGCCGTCTCCAGCGTCTCACCATAGATTCATTGATGCTAAGCTTGTGTGCAGCGGTGCGGTTTCCTTCCTAGATAGCAAAGCTCCATATTTTTTAACTTAAAATGTCCACCTCACAAACTTCTTTGTGCGATTTCCGTGATGAAGAAGGATTTTAAAAATAATTATCAGTTAGTAATTTGTCATGAGTGTTCTATCTGCTAAAGAAAAAGTAGTGTTGGCTTTTCTGATTTGCATAGATTTTTTTGTCTATCTTGTTTTTGATTCAAATTCCGGCTAGAGCTCCCCTAGCAGTGGAAGAAAAATCCACAGAATAGCCGCACCTTTGTATAAGCCGCATGATTCAAAACCTAGGAAAAAAGTAGCGGCTTTTAGTCCAGAAAATACGGTATTTGTCAGGTCTTGACAGTTCCCGCTCCTCTGCCGCCCTCTCCTGGTCCAGTTTTTGTTTTTTCTCCTTGGTTTCCGCTCGCCCTTTTTCTCCCTCTCCTCCACAGGTGTCCAGGATGCAGCAGGGAATCCTGGCACACCTGCGACTCATTACCTACACTATTTAGGACTGGCTCATTCAGCTTCTCCCTGCCAGTTCGTCTGCTAACCTCAAGTGGTATTGAGCCCACATTTAAGTTTGTCCCCTGGCCCCTTTTTGCTTCCTGTATCTAATTTAAATCTTTTTTCTCTGTTAGTTTTGCTTTGCCTGGATCCATCCCTGCCTGCCTGCCTGGTCTCTGCTCTGCTGCACAGTTTCCTTCCCCCACCTACCTGGACCTTCAAACCCGGACCTTAAATAAACCTCTCACCGTCCAACTCAACATCTCCTGTCTTTTTATCATGACAGTATTTCCCATCATCCAGAGGGCTATTGGTTGTAGATGAAGTGATCTCCTATCATGCCTTCTGCCCTTCATGCAGCCTGCGGGGTATGTATCATGATTTGGGTTATTTCTGTTGTCCAAGTGGAACATTAGGAGAATGAGTCTAATCGATTAATTAGTTCAATATCAAAATAACTCATCTTTTTATTGGAAAAAGTTATCATTTTTCCCAAATGACTTCGTTGGTGAATTCAAGATAACTTTGTCCTGCTTTCTTTTTAGATAACTTAGAATCTATATAGCATTTAGTTTAATTAAAGTACCGGCAATTATTTCTGAATATCGCAGATACTGGGGATGTTGCCAGGTAACAGCGACTGCCTCATGAATTTACCACAATGGGCATCATTGATGAGCTTTGTTAGCCTGACACACAGAGTTTTAAAGAGCATTATTGCTCAAAACAAACACATTACACCCAGTCTTTAAATTCAGTTTGAACGTTACGTTGATCCGCATTCAGAGCAATCTGCGCGTGGAACAGAAATGCTCAGGCAGCCATGCGTTCGTGCCAAACCTCACAGGCCCTGGAGCTGGTGCGCCGTCATGGCTCATGTGATTAGCAGTGATCGCTGCATGATTATTAGTCATCAGCAGGTCAGACAGGCAGACGGTTCCAAAGGTGTGGAGGGGTTGACTTCACTTGATATGCTCTTTGTGTCTCCGAGCGCATGTTGATAGGTAATTAAGAAGAGCTTATGGTTAATTGAGCCGTTTAAGTGGTGAATGGAAAATGAAATAATGTGAAGAAATAAATTGACCCGGCATCAGGAGCAAAATATAATTATACGACTCAGAATCAGAAGAGAAACTGTCATGGAGGGGGAAATAATGGAAAAGGGAAATGGAACAAAGTCCCTGATATTTAATGAAATGCATTCTGAAACTAGTATTTAAAGCACATATACCTTAAAGCATTTAATTTTTCTACTAACAGAACATAATATGTTCAATAACAGTACTAAACCTCAATGAAGCTAAAATACATAAAAACACAAAATTATCACATAAAATCGAAAACAGTAATCTTTATTTGTGTTTAAAAATCTTAATTCACTTGTAACCCAAAAATACACACAATTTAGCAGAGCAATAATATTTTAAGTCCTACTCCGAACATTGTTAGATCTAGTGCAGGATTCTGCAACCTGCGGCTCCAGATCCACATGTGGTTCTTTTATCTCTCCATTTGGCTCCTTGGCCAAACATAAAATAAGTCCTGGAGACTGCTGACCCAGCCATGTCCAAACCTCCCTGCTAATGGCTGCCTAACCAAAACTACCTAAAGAAAACAAATAAACAAAGCCCGCAAAACTAAGACTACCAGGTCCAACCCAAAACTAAAATAACAAAACCCAGCAGTGTAAGACTGCTGAGGACAAAGAGGGGAAAAAGAACCAAAATAAATAACTAAAAGAAAAATAAAATAGCAATTTCTTAAAGTAAGGATTACTTAATTACAATTTATTTAATTTACAATTAGTAAAATTTATAAACTGATGGCTGAGGTGGACAGAGATGATAAACTATGTAGGTTTTTACATCTCTGTTGACCTGAAGACATCTTGTTAGCTCAACACTTCTGCCAGAATTAAGATATTTTATATGGAAAGCAAAACTTTGGTAAAAAAGTTTGATATTTTATGAGTTACAAATGTATATTATCTTTTGCTGCACAACATTGGTTAGTTGCTGCTCAGAGCTGCACTGAGATAATCCTGTTTGGCACAGAGCGTCTTTTACTTTGAAAATATTTTTTTTTTAAATCACATTTTGAGAGAGGTTCTTTTATGTATTTCCTTTTCTTTGTGTTAAAAATAGACATAATTCGTATTTATTAATTCAAAAAAAGAAGGTCATAAATGCAAATCCAAAATGCCTAAAGGCTAAAGTAAGATGGCTCCTTCTAGGTTTGAATCAGTAGAAAATGAGCCCAAATGGCTCTTTTACTGTTAAAGGTTGCCAACCCCTGATATAGAGTTTCTAGTGGTATTTTACCACTTATTTTACCATTTTTAGCCAAAAACCTGAGTAATTTTCTAGGATATAATAATCATTTAATAATAATCATATGAACTCAAACATGGAGACGTGATTACGGATGTTTTTGCAGAACTCTTTACAATAAATAAACTTTATTTATTTCTCAACATCATCTGTGTGAGAAATTCACAGACACCGTTCATTATAGCGACCATCTTAAAGGCATTCGCTGGTAGCTCCTCCCACATGCGGCTGTGGCGTCAAACTCAGGAACACAAGCAGCGAAAAATGAGGGGCAGGGCATGCAAATTTGTTGTGCGAATCACATTCGGTGTGAGTGCATCTTTAAGATAAACTAATAGTATTGACAAGGTTTTTTTAGGTGGACATGTAGAACTAATTTTGAAATATCTTTTAGGCTGGGACGGGAGTTCAGAACAACATCTATTCATCTTCCATTCCAACTGTGTCCAGTGAGGGGTCATGTTTTTCCAGTCCATCACAGGGCCCCTAATACTCCCTCCTAAGGGACGATATAGAATGACCAAACAACCTATTCAGCTCAATTTTACACTGGGAGGAAGCTGGATTGTCTGGGGAAAACCGATTCATGGACGGTGAAAATATGCTCCACTTGGACCTGACCCTGTTAGGATTCAAATCAGAGATGTGAGACACTACCCATCACAGCATCATGCAGCCTGGGTGTTAGACTATTAGGAAAAAAAGGAAAATGTTTTTATGACAGATGGAGGTTCCTGATAACGTCACTCCAGCAGGACATGATCATGTAGCTGAACTGACCATCAAAATGACCTCTACCCGCGAATGAAATGTCCAGCTATGCGAAGCCGTGTGGGAATTTGGAACTTTTCTGACATCCACGTCTCTGCTCCTTTGGAATAAGTCATGTGGACAGAAATAATTTTCATGTCGGATTGCAGTCTGCTCATGCTGCGAGGAACGCCACTGACTCCATGGTTGCCACGGGAATGAAGGGGCCTCTGACCTGAGGACTTTTCACATCCTCTGGCGTGTCCTTAAAAAGGCTTTCACCTGGAAACAGCCGCTCTGATTTGACTGCTCATTGGATGGGCAGCATCTTTCAGCACTCTGAGGAGAAGCCAGTTATGTTAAATTGTGACTCATTTTGTGGTCAAACTCAAGGTTTTGAATTAATGTTTTAAAAGGTTCCCTTTTTGACGTTTTAAGAGGAAATCTATTCATTTAAGCAAAACATTTTTTCTCAATTGATAATATTATTCCAATGAATTCTAATATGACTTTAAGGTCAGCATTTTCTCCTTGATGGTTATTGATTATATATGTACATTTTTATTCAACAAATAAGCTAAATTTATTAAGACTAAAAAAATTTCAAACTAAACTGTATTTTTGTTTAATTATCTTGTAAATTATGAGGATTGGTGCCATTTTTTGTTTTCTTGGTTAGGCTTTATGTTTTGTTTTCAGGTGAGATTTAGTAGTTTTGCTTTCCGTTTTAATCACTAACTCAATACCACCAGGTGAATTTGCCAATCCTCAACTTTTCTCAATATTAGTTGATTTCCTTCAGTTCTACATTTTCTTGTATTCCAACTAAACACATTTGATTTGCTTAAAGTGAACCAGAGTTTGTTTCCCTTGAAAACAAAAGTTTCAGTCTGAATACGCACTAACGAACCCTGGTCTGGGACCACGAACCGCTCTTCAACCCATCTTTTGAGGTGGTCTCACTTTGTTTCCAATCGGACTGAACATCGATTCTCTCTGAGAATTCTCAGTCTGCATACAATCTGGTTCGTGACTGAAATAACTGGACTAAAATGGCCGCTGGCAGACAAACGTGGAGAAGTGATGCAACAGCAACCCCTTAAAATGTGGTCAGATGAGTCCATACAATAGTCGTGAGTCAGCGCTCTGTCTCCCCCTCTGGTCACTGGTGGGAGTCATCTCCAGAGTACTGAAGACACTACATCTCCCAGCAACCCCATCACACACTCCCTACATGCTGCTCAGCTGACTCTCATTTGCCAATCACCAAGAGGACACTTAAGCACTGCGTAGAGCCTGACTCAGTGCGAAGCATTGTTTGTGCCACCCTGTCTACATTACTTAGCATTTCATTCTGGACCTGCTCTCCTGTTTTCTGACCCTACTCCATCTGATTGCTTGCCGCCTGCCCCGACCTTTGCCTGGACCCTGACGACTCTACACTCTTCTTGGATGATCCCATGCTCGTGATCGACCTCAGTCTGTTTGACCCTGATCTATCTTTGTGGACTTTAAGCTGTGCTTCAATCCTAACTAATAAACCTGCTGGACGTGGAACCAGCTATCTGCCTGTTTGTGACAAAAACAACTTTTAACGTGATACATCTTTCTTCTCACACAATTTTTCCGACAATCAATATGTCACAAACACTTATTAGTGTACCTCATAGCCATCGCCAACTCAGTAACCGTCCGGCAGCATGCCTCTGCTGTATTAAAGCAATAACGGCTGGCCAATGATTGAAGAGATATTTAGCCAAGTAGTTTTGTTTACAAGCTTTGGTCCAAAACAGAAATGTCAGTCTGAATACAGATCAAATTCAAGATTTAGGATCAATCTGGAACAAATTAAGTGGACTCAGTCCGGAACACATTATTTTTCCAGTAGCCTGGAGCTGCTAGCGCTTGGAAATAGATAAAAACATCCATTTTATAACTTTGAAAAGGTCTTGCTAAAACAAAAAGTGAATACTTGTATTGAAATTTAAGTGTGATGAGGAACACCTTCGAAGTGAAGGGCTCTTCTTATCTAATCCTAATCTGAATTTGCTCATACTGTTTTCCATCAGCTATTTGCTGGACTTTTATCTAACTTCTGTAAAACCAAATGTGGTGAGAGAAGCACATAATCTTTTAATCACGCATGAATAATGTGGGTCAGTCTGAAGGCATCCATCTGTGTGGTATCATTAACCTTTGCTTGAATCTTTCTTCCGACACCTCCCCCCACCACCCTCACACGGCCCGATTGCTTCCTGTATTGATTATTGTAATTCTGTTCTCTAAGTACCTCCATAAATCTTAGCTTGTCCAGGATTGAGCTGCATGGATCATAACTGTTTTTACCTCCTTCCCCGGGAGCTTTAAACTGAACAACACATTGATTTTAACGTTCATCCTGTCACTGCTGAGTACCTCCAAGACTGACTCCTTGATTTTGAACTCCCTCACATCATCTGCTGATCTGAAAATTCTCCTTTAACAGCTTCTATTACTAAGGTTATTTCAATTATTTTCTGCTTTAAATTGAATTTATACAAAAAGTCATCCTGGTAACAAAACTAAAGAGGATTTTTTTTTTTACACAACTACATTCACAAGTTATAACCTCCTTTTAATGATTTTTCCATGATTTACCAACTTGAAATTACTGATCTCACATTGGTTCCACTTAATTTATTCATTATTGAGAACATAGATTGATCTGCACTGCATTTATTTACATCTTTGAATTACAGAAAAGGGCTTCTCTGTAATAAAACTGGATTAAGCTTGGATGTAACGATTTACCATGGCAACAACTCGATTAAAAACTGAAGGCATTTAACTGTAAAAATAAATCCTAGTGAGTTCTTACAATGAGTATAAGTACATCAGTCCAAAAACAAAAAATAGCATAAAAATGTCAAAGTGAAGCAGCTAAGTAGAGGGTCACGTGGACAGGTGCTGTGAAGATTAATAAATTCAGGCAGATCAGCTGACTAGAAGTAACAGAAGGAGCCCTAAATTTGAGTCCTGTGGTACCCCATATGAAGGTAATGCTCTAACAAATGTTGTTGCTCGGATACAAATATTACTGTTAACCAGATACATTTAAACCAATGAAGCAATCTACTGCAATTCTCCATCAAAGTATAAACCCTGTAAGATCTTTTTTTGTATCAAAAGCAGCAGATGCAGAGAAAGACTATAATAACTGGATGGGGAATCCATAGCACATGTCCGGATCAACTTTGTTAGCTGGACTTTGATGAAAATGGGACCAGGTCTCTTGAGTATTTCAAGATATTTAAAGACTTAAAGCTTGTTGCTGTATGAATTAGCTGTTGGACATGCAGCTTTTATAGCTGCTGTCATTATAATTAGTTGAGTATAGTAATGAAGGAAGAACTGTTGTGTTGTAGACTTTGATTTCTCTAACCATCTTTATGCCATGTCTAGGCCACAGCCCAGTATGAACCCTTTAGCACCAGAAACCTTAGCTCGAGTGTTGACATTTTATTGACTCTTCAACCGTTTATGCAATTAACATATTTCTAACAAATTCTGAAGCGCAGAAATGCCATCTTCCATTTAACATTATATTAGCTGCAGTGAGCAAACAATTGAATGTAGCCTAAAGTCTCAGAAACTTAAAAGACAGCATAGGAACCACAAGAGTAAAGAAGTAGCAGTTTCATGGATGGTCCGAAAAACTGAAAAGTATGATGTAATTTCAGTGCGTGGATGCGCAGGGGGCAAGCTTCACGGGTAATAAGTATTTATAGAACACTGGCAACATCTACAGTGTTTAAGGGTTTAGCGTTTGCAAGCAGAATGGACCCATTTTTGATTTCCAGATCAGAGAGTTCTTGGAGTCACACCGTTGACTTGTGGCTGATGGTTGGTCTGCTTTGGCTGGTCTGACACTTCTTGGAATTGCCCACATTGTTGCTTTAGCCTTCATTTTATCTCTTTTAACACAGAAGCTTTTGCTCCAATGCTGACATTCTTTGAACTACTGTAACTCTTCAACCACTTACGCAATTAACACAAATCCTGTGGATTCCAAAGCTAACAAAGCATCGACAGTATAATCACTGGACACTGTTATCAGATGAGTTTTATTGTGGTATCTCACCAAAACACGTTTTAGCTCTTGCTTGACGGAAATAAATACTGGTTTATTAGTATGACAGTCTATTCTGACTGTGCATTTTTGTCCCTCAGCAAACGACGATCGTTCTCCGTGTCCCTCATCGCCGCTGCCTGGTGACCATGGTAACGGATCCAACATTTCTGAAGCCCTGCGAAACACCACTTGGGAGGGGTCGAGCCAGTCATCCAGGAAGACTCAAGCAATTAGTCTTATCAGCCCTCAGCAATGCTGCACACCTTTGCATCCCCTCCCACTTCTTCCCCCACTATCCATTCCTTCATCGGAGCATGTTCAGCTGACGCTTTTTTTTCACCAGAAAAACCAGGAAAAGCAGGCCTGCACCCGGTGTCATGTACAACTTTCCTCCCAGAAAACTGTCATTTGAGATAAGGCGGACTGTTAGCTCTGCAGGTAAACGGCAGCACAGCAAAGCGTTTAACTGCAAAGAAGACAAAGAGTAAAGCACCCCAGTCGTCCCTGTGCATTGATAATTAAACACAGAGGATTGTGATGACATTTTGAAAGTATGTATGATGGTGGTAATTACACAGTCACAGGATACTTGACTTTTCTGTTACAAACACATTCCTTTCCTGGTTTTTTTCAGGAGCAGCAGCACTCACAGTAAAGACACAGACTTGCTGATCCTCCCACTGAGCCAGAGAATTAACATTTAGCCTCTGATGCTATCAGCTCTGAGTGTGACAGAGACCAAGTATCCCCTGCTCTCTTCCTGCACTTAAGGAGATCACAGCAACGGAGAAACTCTCAGAGATGAAAAGCGTGCGGTGATCTCACACCCCACTGTCATAATCTCTAATCATAAAAGTGCCATTCTTTGGTACACAAGTTTATCAAACTCTTATCAGGAAGAGTCGGACGATCAAACGATGAACGAGAGCGTCAAGAACCATTGAAGAAGAGAGGGTGAAATCATCTGTTATGTTAAGCACACTTCAGTGTAAATCCTAAATCACATTATGCAAATCTGCTGCTCTCGTGGAGCTCCTTGAACACAAGAGATTAGGATCTTCTCCGCTCTCCGGTTGGGTCTCACTGAGGCTTGTGTACGTGCAAACCCACTTGGAAGCAACCCGGCCTGCAGGGAAGGTGAAGCACTCAAGACCCATTAATGTCGAGGGCTGCTGGTTTTAATGCGTGCCTCTGAGCTGTAGGTGACTGCAGACACAGCTCATATATTCATGAAGGCTTCATTCAAGGTTTCCACGGGGAAAGTTGCTGATTGTTTCCCAGCAAAACGCTGACAGCTGGCAGACAAAACCGTTTCATGTCGAGGATGACCGTAAAACTCACCCAGCTGAGACGTAACCCTGCAGGTTCACACAAATTCAATTTTTAAAAATGCTATCGGTTGCAATACTTCTGGGTTTTGCTGAAAATCTGTTTCCTGGAGAAGTCCAATGAAATGTTTAATGACAGATGTATTTTTTATGGATTCGTTTCACTAGAAAATTTGGAAAACTCATCCCTGTATTTAAGGAACATGATGGATGTACGGTTGTCGTGCGTGGGACCACTGCATATGTCTATACCTTTTACTCTATCTCAGGATTTTCTGCTGTTTTTGAGCCAAGGTTCACTATTTTCTTGACAAAAATCACAAAGCACACCAGCAACTAATAATGTAAAAAACAAGAAACTCTGTGGTGTGTGTTTGTGATTTACCAGTCCCTCCAGGAGCATTTTTGCAACTGTTGGGGCACAAAACGCTAAAAGTCGCAGTTGTTTTTCTTAAAAGTTGCTGTACTTTTTAATTACAATTTCCTGCTAAAAGCTGAAGGGGGAAGAACAAACTTTGACACAATAGGAGCCACGTTGCAACAAGAAAATGAGGACATTAAACACGTCTGACTGAAGACTTTTATGATTAAGCCTCAAAGAATAATTGGCAGAGACCGTTTAAAGGGTCACCAAACAGGGACGTTGGAGGCTGACTCCACCCACAGCCAAAATGTGAAAATCCAGTCAGAGGGGTGGGGCTAGGAACAGAACTGTTATGTTTACTGGAGCTGCAGATCATGACGTGAGATTTTTAGGGCCCTGTCATGAAAATTCTATGTTTTGAGGTTTTAAGTGTATTATATTGTTCATTCATCCCTATAAAGAACTCCAAAGCGGTTTTTTGATCCGTTCATGCATTTAAGAGTAATCCTCTAAAAACCGGAGCTGTCTGCAGCAGCCCCTCCCATACCCACAAAAACGAGCGGTTGGAAACGTGCCAGACTTCCTAGAATTTCTATAAAGTTTTGCAAAAATGTGTAACATTAACGTAGCTGCTGTCAATTACAGATCCAGGCCACACCTCCCCAACTCAGCCCACCTCCCCTAACTCCGCCCCCTTTTTTGTATTTTTCAAATCTGGCCTGTGAGTGGACCCTCCAACTGTCATGTTTGATTACCCTTTTAATAGTTGTTTATCATTTTGATATAATGGCTATATGTCTGAAGAGAATTAACTGAAAGGTTTTAGTTAAATGGAAGTAGTAGCATGGTTATTAAAGGTAAAAATAAGTTAAAAATTGTTAACAAACTTTTTATGAAGTTTCAAGTCTTTTTTCTGTCAGAGTATTTCCATCTTAACATGCAGGCTCGCTTGTATTTTTTAAAATTAATCTAATTAAAGTAAAAATATTATATTAGGAGACTCCTCTTTTGTGCAGTCACTCTCCAGCCGGGGTTTAATAAGAAAGCACTTTTCTGGTTAGGACTTATTTTAAAAGTCGCTGCTTTGTAGACGTTAATTTTTTTCTGCAGCCTCCCTTCAGTTATTCTGCTTTGTTCTGTTGACATTTAGCCTCTTTTGCAATCCATCAACCAACCGACCACCTCTTTTCTACAGTTATGTCACATTTATGAAGGCCTGCTCGGTTCTACTCTAACATCCAGGTGACTCCCTGCCTCTCTGAGGCTGCTAAAAATAACCTTCAAGAAACTGGACTAAACCCAGTTGACTGAAACATGCTGATAGCGGACAATACGAGAGCTCAGCCTCTGGTCTGCTCTGGGTAGAAGAGAGGAAATGAAGGGGGGAAGCTCGAGCATTGAAAAGGTTAGAGAAACATGTTGCTGGGCAGCTTCAAGGCGCAGTGTGGAACCAGCAGCCGGGTCAGAACGCCCCTACCACTACCTTGAAGAGCCTCTTTTTGTCTGGGAACTGTCGCGAGGAGGTTCCAGTAACAGGAGCTCCCATTGAGCAGAGCAGATAAAAGCCCGTCTGGCTGTATGTTTGGAGAGACTTCAACTGGGTATTTTAAAAACTGAAGGTTTGTCTCAGCAGAACCCCCACCACTGTAATGCAGCTCTTGATGGTATGCAGAGCTTAAACCCTCTCTGCCTGCTAGAACCGTAACAGCGTTTTAAGGCTCAGAGCAGCCCGGACGAAGAGGCGATGTTCTTTGGCCGCATGTCATCGTCAGGAAACCTCTGATCCGCTGGTGTTTAATTGCAGTTATCAAGCAAACACCAGAGGGAACAGACCAGCAGAAGAGATGAGAACACCGGAGGTGACAAAGGTGTGATGAGGCTCAGACCTGCTTCCTGGAGGAGAGCGCGCTCTTTGGCCGACCCTGGCGACCCGGTCTGGCCGCCTCAGAGGCGTCCCGACAGCTCCTGCGCAGTGTGGTGGCGCTGGTGTCGGGCTGGTGAGGCAGAGGGCTGCAAGAGAAAGCCCATCATGACTGAACAAACAGAGGATGGGGTACAAGCTTTTCAAATCATGCTGGAGATGGAGAGGAGGTTAAAAAGCTCTTTTATTCTGGTGTTTTTCTCCATTTATTTAACAAGTTTAGTATAGAAGAGCAAATGAAATACAGCATTACAGAGATTACAGCATAAAGTATTAGATGTAAACTGTTAGTTGCTTTTAAAAGCTAACGTTTAAATACAGTTTTGATCATTTGGGTCAATTTAAAGTGAATGAGACTGTTTAGAATGAATTAGACCATCTAGTAAGTTAATAAAATTAGAATGATCTCAGTTTTGTATTTGTTTTTTCTTTTTTTTTACTTACGTCAAATCCAGCTTTAAATGGTGTTTTATTAATAATAATAACCCCTATTCTTTCCTGTTCTTTGAGCCTGCATCCATAATCAAATCAGAACATTTTTAACAAATCAAGAAAAATGTTGGAATGTTTAGATATTAAAATAATATTTAGAAAATGTAGAAATGTTCTCACACATCTAACTGGTCTTTTAATTACAATTAATTAATTATGATTAGCCAAAAACACAAATCCTGCTGTTTCTTAAGATATGTTCTCTGAAGAGCAGCAGGAGCTCATGATACATTTGCCTCTGTGTTGTTGGTTCAAAAGTTAGTCTCAGTTAATTTTCCACCAACCCTTTGTTTACACTCTTTCCCACTAGATTATATCACCTCACAAGCCCAAGCTAACATTAGTATGGCAAAAAAGACATGGAAAAGCATTTATCTGAGTTTTCTAGCCATACAGTGTTGAGCCAGATGCCAGATCGGACAAGGAAAAGGAAGATGTTAATTGATTTATTTCTCTGCATCTGAATTGTAGTGAAGGGAGGCTGGCCCATCTGTGAAAGTTGTCACAAACCCAAGCTTTTTTAAACCACAGGTTTTTATCTTCTCCTAGTCCCCGATTTGAATAAAGAAATAATCTAAAATTCCGTTTTAATCCTAAATTATTTCCTCAATTATGAGAAAAATGCTGCAGAAACATGTTAAAAACACAATTTTCATTGGAGTGTTTATCAAGAAACAGCTGTCCGCCTTCTATGTGGATATATTCCTGTTGTGCTTGCTGATGTTGAAGCGATTTTGTGAGGTACAAAACACTTAAAATGTCTGTTTTTAATGAGTTGAAAGCAAGGTTGGATGCTTTTGTAAATATTCTAATGCAGCTGACATGTAGAGGTGTTTTTATTAGGAGTATTTATTGAAAAGAGTCTGGCGATGCAATAGGTATCGCGATACACATCTCACAATGCCAAATGTATCACGATATATTCCAAAACAGAAAAATTCTTCACTTTTCTTCTTAAACAATATGACTTAGAAAAAAGGGTCTACCTGACTATGAATACATCTTTCACTGTAACAAAATGGTAAAATTAATTTTATTTAAGTATCACAACTTGAAGTACTGCAACTGTATCTCACATTCAAGCTGCTTTTACCCAAGCAATTTCAAGGCGTTTTTTTTTTTTTGGTGTGATACTGGCAGCAACGTGGCACAGAGTTTCGGTTCGGTATCCATCCCAAGTAACATTAAGAAGCATATATTTCATAACAACAAAGACCACAAGGTTGACATTTAACCATAAGCAGGTTCTCGCGAGAACTTCTTGTTGTTTTGGTCGTAGTGTAGGGCTGCTCAAAGAGGCTCTTTATGTGGTGCTGCCACCTAGTGGTCGGGGGTTTAGGTGGAAAAGTAAGAAGCTGAGCTACTTCTGCTCAAATTAATTAAATATTGTCTTGTCAGCCTTTTAAATTGATACAAGCACCTCTGAATGAAAAACCACAAAATATCACCAAATGGATTTTTCCCTACATCTCTAGTTTTTATCAGGTGTTACTAACATGGTTGGGAGTTAGCTAAGTCAAAGTCACGTGTATTTAAAAGTTATCAGTCTGTTTTTTATGTCTTGTTAGCAAGTCACCAGTGTTGTGAATATGTTAAAGTGTGTGATGTGAAGCTAACTATGTTTTTTTATGTGTTATAATGAGAGTTGGAAGTTACAGCTGTTATGAACATGCTCACGTGTAGCATGTTACAAACAAGATCTAGAGTGGGAACACAGTTAATAAAGTCTGACAGTCTTATCTCTGACTCTTTAGTCTCATCTAGTGAGCCTTATATATGACATGAATTCTAAAATAGATCATTCATTGACTGTGTGCCTGTCAATGAATGTGTCATAGTGCAGAAAATACAGTCAATCTCAGGGATCAGAAAACTGAGGACTTGAGGAAAGTAGCGGAAGGAAAACCCAATTTAGCAGATTAGAATTCATTATAATTTGGGATTTAATTCAATTAACCATCAGTTAGTTAGTTTTTTTTTTATTTCCAGTCCAAAACTGTTGATTTTGAAAATTGAAAAAACACGAGTTAAATAAAGTGGAAAAAAGCAGCTCTGGTACATAGCACAAACAATTACGTCAAGAGAAAAGCTAAAGAAAAACAGGACAGATGGCAAATAATCTGACACAGGTTTATGATCTATGAGGCAGTTTGACACTCAGGTGTCATAATGGATGTCTGTTGTGTGGGGATGTCATGGCTCTTATTTGCTATGGCAATGCACCTTTCACGTCTGGTAGCTCAAAACAAAAAAGTGAAAGTCAGCATTCAAATGTCAAAATATTGATGTTTTTCTCTTGCTGATAATACAATGGTGCAATAAGGATTTTAACAGTCAACAAAACATTCCCAAAGTCTGCTTCAAAAGGCCAAGTTAGTGTGAATTTCAGGAGCAAACACAGACTCAAAAGTTTTTTTGATTCTTAGCCCACAAACTGCCAAATCTTTTCCAACTTTATTTGTGAAGTCGTTTTTGGGCCAAAGCAACAACAAGAAGTATTATGACACAAGCCTGCACTCAAACATAGAGCATAAATAGTAAAGACCCACTGAAACTCTCAAACTCATACGAAGTACAACATTCCCAAAAACACAAACGCCTCTGCATAACATAAACTTTGACCTCAAATATTTGTCTCTAAAGAAAATATAATGTAATATTTTATAAAAAAAAAAACAAAAATGAAAAGTATTTTAATTGAAAAAGCAATTAGATCGCTAACAAGACAATAAAAAATAGACTAAAATAATGAAGAAAATCATCAGATTATAGACTCAGACATAACTGATCCCTCTTTAAATTTATATTATCTTGATTTTCGTGGTGCTTTTTAATTATGTAGATGTTAAGAGAGGGAAAAATGTTTAATTCTTGTTTTATTATTTAATGTTCTACTTTTACAGTACCTGAGGTAGAGGATCCGGGCGATCAGCGCATACAAAACAATGGCGAGGAGCAACGGGATGACGTAGAAGATGGCGAAATCAATGAGGTAGATGGGCAGGTAGAGCTCCCGTTTCACTCTGTAGCCACACTGGACGTGTCCATCTGGGCCTACCTGAAGGTCAAACAGAACAAGGTGGAGATGAAGGAGTTTGAGTCGCTCATTAAAACTCTGAGTCACTCTGCAGGACTCTGTAATTTGACCCTTAATAACCCACAAATCTTTTTATTTCAACTCAAAGTGGACTCATACTGAACATTCTGAATGCTTATGTGACGTTCATGTGTCTACCACAACATAAGATATCTGAATACTAGGAGAGCCAAGACAAAACTACCTAAATTTAAGTTTTTTTTTTTCTTTTTTTTACTTCCTTAAGGGAAGATTTAAGCACCCAAAAATTCTAAATTTTGAATCCTTTAGCCTGTTTTGATCATTTGTCAGACTAACTGTATTTAAATATATAATAATAATAATAATAATAATAACAATAATACATTTTATTTGTTGGGCGCCTTTCAAGGGACTCAAGGTCGCCTTACAGTAAAAAACAAACAGCTTTATACAATAATAAAAGAGTATGGAAAAACAATAAAAGAATCAGTTAAAAGAGCAGCACAGCAGATAAATACAGCATAAAATAATGTATTACAAATCAGGATGGATAAGATAGTTTGAATAAATTAGTTTTAAGATTAGAAATAAAATCAGGAAGTGAGTCCATGTTGCGTAGGTTAGACGGGAGAGAGTTCCAGAGCTGGGGGGCGGAACAGCTAAAAGCCCTACTACCCATGGTGACAAGGCGGGCACGGGGGACGACCACGTGGAGGGACGAGGATGATCTAAGAGAGCGAGCAGGGGTGGCTACTTGAAGGAGGTCCGAGAGATAAGGTGGGGCGAGGTTGTGAATAGCTTTGAAGGTCAGGAGGAGAATTTTATATAAAGTAGCGTTTAACCCTTTAACCCCTGAGGCGTCATCGGTGACGCTTGAACACAAAATTTTCAACATACTGTAACTTTTCAACCGTTCACGATCACCGTAATTCCAGCAGATTTTAAAAGAGAAAAGTTTCTCATGCCGCTTTTCTCCTATCAAAATCCGCTGGAATTATTGTGTTAACGGTTGAAAAGTTACAGCAAATTAAAAAAAATTAAACACTGGAGCTCCGGTGTTTAAAGGGTTAAACCTAAAATTGTCATTAAATTTTTATGTGACATTAGTGTTTCACTGAATATTAATATTGTTATGATTTTGAACTGATCAACTGATTTTATTGTAATAATCTTTAAGATTAAGTTATTAAATTCTTTCAGACAAATGTAAATTATTGATCATCTACTTAATTCTTAATTGGGATGGGAATGTCTCAACAAAATAATTTCTGATTGTAAATGTTTCCATTCCATATAATAAATATTTAGTTTAATTTGAATAATCAAAAAAGACGACAATCAGATGGAGGGTTGTAAAGAAGATAAAGACCCTGAAGAGCCAAAGAACCAAAGACAAGAAGAAGAATGATGAGTCTTCCTCTCATTCAGACTGAGTCACCTTCCTCCACCTGGTATTAAAGAGATTCCCTGCCTCTCAAAATTTCATCAAAATCCTCCTGAACATAAGGAAGCAGTTGTAGTTATTTTACATTTTACAATTTTTTTATGTAAGAAAAAAAGTTAATTTAATTCGTTAAAGTTAATTCTTTGAAATAAAAGTTTTTCGTCAAATAATAACTTGTTATGGCGAGATGCCAACAACCATAATCTTGACATCGTTTAATAAAATTATTTATTACAGTTTTGTGTTTATTGACAATTTCAACATTTTAAAAAGTCAGAAAAATTAGATTTGTGATTCATTGATATTTAAGATTTTTAATGACCCGAACCTGTTTTGCTAAGGTATAAATATTTGTTCAAAAGTTAAGAACCAGATAATTATAATTTAGGTGAAGAAAATAGAAAATTAAAAGTAAGTAAAGCAGAGTAAGGGTGGGATTATATAAGTTTGTTTCCTCCCTCTCCCTTTCAAGCAATCTCTTGAACTTCTTGAGATAATCTTAAGAGTTTCATTGTGTCCTGTTCTATATACGAAACAACAAATATGCTTATTTACAAGTAGGAATAACAATGTTATTATTTACATGAGCATCTTCCAAACAGTTTTATACCTAATTATTTTATGTTTGATATGTCTTTGTATGGATATAAACTCCTCTTGGTTGTCTGCTTTAAGCATTATTCTTGATTTGATTGATTCATCTCCAAATAGGAAAAAATGTTTTCCATTATCTTAAGAAAATGAGCTATAATTTTATTACATTGTCTCAAGTAAAGAGTTGTTAACTCGTAAAAACAAGCATTAAACCATTAAGCTTAAGAAAACTAGCAATTAAAAAGATGATTCCAGCATTTATGTTATGTGATACATATAGTCTGTCAACCACACATATGTGGGGGGAAGTATTTTTGAAAAGAGAGAAAAATTTCATCAAATACTTGGATGTTAAAGTACGTGCGACTTTAACATCTGACACACACGACAGATCCGTGACAATAGAGAGGGCTAGATGAAAAGTTTATATAATGTCTTTTAGGGTCTGTTCAGTTTGTGTTATATTCTTCATCATTTTTCTTAAAAGAAAAAAAGAGAGTCTGGGTTCCTCGAGCTGCATGACACGATACTTCATATCTGCACATAGTGATGCTGCAGGCTGCTGACACTCTGCAGTTTAAGCTGCATCTGTGGAAAAAATTGGTCCTGGAAGATACCAATGCTCGACTCAGCTCATGTCATATCTGAAATGCTGTGTGCTCCCTGAAGCAGCAGGAGTTAGACCGAACCACGCGGCCAGGCAGTCTTGTAAAAACACATTTAGATAACTTTTGATTGCATCAGGCATTCTGTAGGACCACCGACAGTTAGAACATTTTCTCAAGCAAACTAGAAAGACGGTTTTGCTGGACGTCTGTGAAAATCATCTGCACAACAAAAAGTCTGCTTTTGTCTTGTCAAATTAATTCAAAATATACTGTAAACAAATTATTATAACAGTAAAAGCAGATTGATCCCACCTTGGTGGCTTGTCTTTTTTTTTTCTTTAAGAAAACGCACTATTTTGCTTTTCTTTAGCGCATTTTTCTTTTTATGCCTGCTAATACAGTTAAAGTTCTATAAAAAAAACACAACATCAGCTAAAAAAAAGTAATTTAAAAAAGCTGAACACGAAAAAAACACCACCAACAGTAGTAAAGTTACTACATTATGTGCTAACTGCTTCATTTGTTGGAACATTTCTTGCAAATATTCTTGCCAAAAATTAAGTTATAGGATGATGGTGAAGTATAAAAACAACTTGTTGGTCTAACACACTCAAGAATAAAAAGGAAATATGGTTCACTCCAGTGACAAATGTGTTTTTGGTGCACTGTAAAAAGTGAAACATTGGACATTTTATGCAATACAGTTGTGATTCATGCATCAATTACATGATTTTGAGGTGATATGTGTGCTGTATATACAATATAAAAGTTGTACACCAGTATGCCTGAAAAGTCTAACACATTCAAATTTGCATCTCACAAAGTTAAATGCACAACTGCGTAATATTTACGTAATAGTTGTGTATAAACTACATAAAATGCCTATAAATTGCGTTATTCTTAAACTACCAAAGTTTTGAATAGTTCAAAACCAAATTATCAATGAATGACGAACACAAGAAAAAATTATCACACGAGCATCACAAAAGACCGAAATTTCATACACGGAAAATGTGCAAAATGTGACATGGCCTTAATCCAAGACAGCCAATCACACGGCATCTGAAGAGTCACGTGGCTGACTGTCAATTGACCACCCCCAACTACTTATTTAATGTTTTCAAAGAATTTTAAAATCAAAAAGTAGATTTTAGTTACATTTATTGGACAAAAAAGTAAAACAAAATGATGGAAAACTTTTTTTTTGCTATTTTTAACACCCACAAAAGACAAAAACAGGTTCATGTTATTTAAAATCTATATTTTAACATGGAAAAATGACAATAAAAATAATAAGTCTATGAATGTTTTCTTTTTTAAGAAGCCAACATTTTTGTTTGTGTTTCTCACATTTTTACTGTTTTAGCTTTTTAGGAAATTTATATTGAACTGAAATGCAATTTTAAAATGTAGATATAAAATTTTCTTTACTCATTAATGTTTATAAGATTAAGTTAGCATAAAGTGGACTTTTGCTGTTATAGAGAGTTTCACTGTCCAACAAAAGAACATATTTTTATAGACTCCATTCCAATAGAACTTGAATAAATAATGATTCTCGTTTATGGTCTGACCTGGATGTCCACGAGAAAGAGCCACAGCATGCAGTAGACGCAGGTGAAGATCCAAACTCCTGTTATGATCCGCTTTGCTCTGGAAACCGTGCACACCGTCTGAGCCTTCATGGGATGGCAGATAGCAATGTACCTGTGTGCACAGAAAAAGAACACATAAAGCAGACACCCGTGAGCTGCTAATGTGATGCTCGGATACTTTCACGGCGCCGCGAAGCCCAGCTCCGCAGCGGACGCCACAGTGTGTAAAACAGTTCATTCATTATTCATCTTCACAGGCGGCGGGGAAATTGAAAATGTACAGAGGGGTCAGATGATTACCGTGCGGGTACGAGGATTTTTCTTTTTTAATCTCCGGAGCTCCGGCTCCACCGGGAGAACAAACACCGATACTGATTGAAATTTGTGAAGTGTTTCATAACATTTCTAACACCTTCCTGTGTGCAGTTCTCTGAAACAGAACCAAAAAAAAACAACACTTGTTCTGACTCACGGAAGAATGCAGAAGTGCAAACATTTATCAGATTTTACTGTCCAGCATTTATCAGGTAGACTTTCAGGGCTTAAGAGCTTAAACAGCCATCAGATTAACAAACAGGTTTATCCTTAAAAAAGCCTGTAAAGGATCACATATAAACTACTCTCCCAATACACACAGGATTAGTGTTTATTTCCGATCTGTGAGCATCAAGCGTGTTGTCTTTAGGGGGTGGGGCAGGAACTCATGTGACCATTGTTTCATTTCACATACATTCATCTGTGTCTCTGTAGCATAAATGAGAGAGTGTTGCTGCATTTCAGCACTTAACTGGTCATAAATGTGATTAAACATTCATTTAGATCAAAGAAAAGTGGGAAAAAGAAACTATTTTTAAACATATATATTAAAAAATATATATTTTTATTATTATTTAGCCAAGATATAAGCTTGGATCATCTGAAATCAACACTCTTGTATTGATGTTGATAAACCAAATACGTTTATTATCTTAGATCAGACATGTCCAAAGTCTGGCACCGCATCAAATTTCAACCGCCCTGCAGGTTCCTAACACAAAATAAGTAAGAGCCAAATGTGAGAAACATTTGTTTCTAATCCAAACCACAGTTGTTAGATAGCTATGTGTTATTTTCTTGTTCACACAATTTAAATGAAGAAGTTTACAGCGAGAATTTAAAAGAGGATAATATGTAACATGTTTATAAGTAAAAGTTTATTTTTTTAGTTTTGGTTTTTAAGTATAACATTCACTGTAATTTTATATATATATATATTTAGATATTGTTCTTTTTTTTTTAGGTCAACAAATGAAAAGTACCCCATTGAAAAAAAAACGTAATCAAATAGCATATTTACATTTTTGTTATTATAAGGGTTAGACCAAGGACAGGGAAACTTTCTTACTCGTGGGCCACAAAGGGTTCTATAATTTGACAGGAGGGCCGGACCAGGAGCAGATGGAGTTTTGGTAATTCACCTCATAAAAGAAAAAAGAAAAAAACATGGCATCTGGACAAAAGAAATGCCTTAATTTTGGCTGAAAAAAAGACTTTAAAACATAACATTTTTGGAATTTTATTTAAAAACTGTGGTTTTTATTCTCATTTTAGTGACATTAGACCTACTGGGTCGGTGTCCCTCAGGGAAAAAACTCAAACTCAGGGAAAAGGTGTGTTCATGGGCTGTTGGAATGATCGAAAAAAATGACTGTCCAACTTAAAAATCACACATAAATATCAAATAAACAAATATTTATACACTACATGAATGCAGAATAACTTTCTGCACCTAAACAAAGGTGAATTTATTTGTGGTGCACCATCAATAAGGAGACACCTGAACTACAAGGAAAATAAACCAATTATACTGGCAATAAAATCATTTATTCCAGGTTAAATAGTTTAACGGGCCGCATTTGGCCCCCGGCTGTAGCTTGCTCACCCCTGGGTTAAACAAATGCCGGTTGAAAAGACATGAGCTCAAACAAAAAACTAAAAGAAAAGACAGCACTTGGTTCACATTGGATGCAGAAGCGCTGCGAAGCGGTGTCCAGTTCACACCAGAGACGTATTTTTCCGCGACTGTTGGCAACAAGCGCTTCTGCTGAGCTGTGGTTATTTACAGCTTTATTTGTCATGATTCAAATTCAAATTCAACTTTATTTATATAGCACTTCTCCTACTTCCAAGCATCTCAAAGTGCTTTCCACAGTAACATAAGTAACAGTAAAACAAGTAAGATAAAACAAAATAAGTATACATTAAAACACCTTAAAAATCCAGCAACGAACACGTCCCGTAAGTACACAAAACACCCGACCCCAGTAGTTGATCTATGTTTATCTGTGTGGTCTCAGTGTATTTTTATGTGTTTATTTCATCTCTATAGTCTGTTTAGACACAAAATATAATCATATTTGTCAATAGTGGTATTTTATTGTGAAAAATTGGTTATGTTTTGAAAATTGACAACATTTTCTTGTGTGTCTTGGCTTAACTTCCTGCCAAGATTGATGCGGATCGCTTGGGGCTGGAGCACAAAATAGAGCAGACGCCAAAACGATCGCTGTACGGCACGAGCCTTCCACGGAGGATCTTCTCGTCTGGTGTGTGAACTACACCATTGGTTAACAAGGGTGCTGAATGGAAGCGGCCTCTGTTTCGCACCGTTTCGCAGCACTTCCGCTTCCGGTGTGAACCAGCGGTGACTGACAGATGGACAAATATCTGTCCTTTTGTGACAGATAGACACAAAAGTAGAAAAAATAATGATATAATGGTTTTCTAAACATTCTTAGGCCTCTGAAGATTCTCAACACAACCATAGTGGGGCTGGCTAAATCCAGGCCTGCCATGATCACTCAAAGGATTCAGTGGGATTTGAAGATGGACGGGAAAGTTTATAATTTTTTTTTTTTGGTTTATCTGAGATGACTTGTATATTCAAGAAAAATTTAGTAAGGAAACAAACAAAACCTTACCCCGGGCCTACACCATTAGCGTCACGACTCGGTTGCGTTGCGGGAGCGGACTACCTACAGCCGATGGCTTACACTGGCTGCTGCTCCAGCCGCAGGCTCTGTTGATACAGGAAGCCAAACCCTCGTTCTCCAGTCATTTCAGAACACTTCTCTGTCTGCGTGTGACTCGTCAACATATAATGGGTAAGCACATAAATTTTACGTAATGTTTACGACACAGCAGAAATTTTGTTTAATTTTGAAAATATATTGGATCCATGTTACGTTCGCTCGCGTGGTTTCCGGTTTAAGTCGTGAATAGCCCCAACTTCACTAAAAGTGCTGCAGATCAGCTGCAGCGTCCGTCAAAATTTGAACCAAACGAAATGGATTCGCAGGGCCACAGAGGACGGTCCGCAGAAGCAAGATGTGAACGCCTGCAGTGGAAGTCCCGCTCGCACTTTTAAAGTTACGTAAAGACTGCGGCGCACGCATTGGAGCCGTAACGCTAGCGGTGTAAGCCCAGGGTTACAGTTCTAAGTAGCTGTTCTTTCACACGTCTTTAAAGCAACATGACATTTTCCCTTTAATGTATTTCTATGGTGAATCTAAAGGGTAGGGCTGCCACGATTGGTTGACTAATTGACGAATAATTGACTATTAATATCGACGATTAATTTTATAGTTGATTAGTCATTACTTTATACTATATGGAGTCAGAGTGTAGTAAAGTTGAAGTTTATAACTGCATTATGCTAGCTTTTTGGACTACTTTATAATTTCTTAAAAATGTTTTAGGCTATTTTGGAGTTTAGCAAATATTTCAGCTACTTGCTAGCAGTTTTGGCTAATTTAGGATTTTTTTCTTTTTTAAGGATAGTTTAGAGTTTAGCTAATATTTCAGCCGCATGCTAGCTATTTTGCCTAATTTAGGCTATTTTTAGGCTATTTTGCCATTTAGCTAATATTTTTAGGCTATCAGCTTCAGTGTTTTTAGCTATCAATTTACTGTCTTCAGGGGCCAAATTCAGCTAACACAGCTTTCACACTAGCATTATTGCAGATAATGTTAGCGTGAGTATATCTAGTTTTTAGTTACGGTAGTTTTAAGCTAATGATGGTTGAGATGTGTGTTTTACATCCACTTTATGCTTGACCTGATTAGTCGACTAATCGGAAAAAATAATCTGTGATTAGTCGACCGCTAAAATAATCATTTGTAGCAGCACTACTAAACAGTGTGAACCACCTGGAAGAAGAAGTGCTCTCACCTTTCCACGGTGAACGCAGTGATGGAACAGGACGACACGTTGATTCCCAAATATTGAAGGTAGGTAATTCCCAAGCACCCGGCTTGTCCAAAAATCCACGTGCCGGTCAGACTGTCAGACACGTTTGGAAGCCCCGCCGCCACCAGAACTGTCAGGTCGGCTATTGCCAGGCTCACCAGGTAACAGTTGGTGGGCGTCCTCATGTGCCGGGTGGTGAAGACCACAAGGACCACCATGATGTTGCCAATGATTCCCACTCCACACACCAGTAAGACCAGGAACACCGACACGGTCTTGTACTCCAGAGAGTCAGAGATGGGGACGCTGGGGCTCAGAGAGATGTTGGTGGGCGTATCCATCCTGGAGCTCACGTTGTCGGTCATGTCTGCAGAAAGCTGCGGGCGTATTAATCAGTGGAGATCAAAGGGTTCAGAGATGAGGGGTGGGAGCCGTGATTCCAAAAGGCCGCCATGTTTCTTCTTCTTCATTTAGAATGTCGATTCTAACTTGAAGCCAGTTATTAAAGTGATCACTTAAAAAAAGAAAAGTTTAAGAACCATCCTTTTGTTCTAATGATTTTCCGTCTTTATTTTCAGTTCCTGTCGGCTCGCTGCTCGCCAGCAAAGATGTGTGAAGACCTCCAAAACCTGAGTCACCTGGAAATAGAAAATGTGTTTAGTTAATCAAGCATAAAAATACAAAAAGGCAGGAATTACTCCTTCTCATATTACATTATTGTTCAGCACAAACTTTTTTTTTTTTTTAAATAAATCAACATTTCTGCTTCATTTTACAGCTTATTGCATCAAAAAAGGCATTTGAACTTTTTAATGGTAACTAGAATAAATGCTTTACTTTACATTTGCAGTTTTAATCCTTTGGTAAGCATAGCAAGAACTGAAAAAAAATATTGAGCATCACCAGCATCTTTGTTTTCACCACTAGCTTTAAATATGAATGTTTTGAGACATTTTTTTGACTGTAATCAAAAAAATGGAGACCCATTAGGATGAAAATTGTGATTTTGGTGTTTTAACATTTCTTGTGGTCTTTTACTGATGATGGACGACATATATAAAGAAAATTAAGCTTGAAGTCCCATTTTGATGTATTTTAAAGCATTCCTAGATGTCTTTCGATCAGGATTAGGCTGTTTTTAAGCCAAAATCAAAAACCTGTTTGTTTTCTTGGGCATAGTTTCTGTAGAGCAGTAGGAGTTCATTAGAAATTCCTCTTTTTAGTTTTAGGTGGGACTGTTAAGGTACTGGTAAGAACTGCCCTCATTTCCTATATGTTTACACTCTCTTCCGCTAGCTTACAGCCCCTCACAACCCTAAGGATCCAACAATAATGCTGAGAAATAGTGAAACTGTTCAGCTGTACAAATTTGAGTCAGATTCCAGCTCAGATGAGGAAAACTAAGACGTACTTTGAAAAATTTGTCTACAAGTGGATGCATCAGAATGGAGCAGAGCAGAGAGCTTGTGTCATTTTTTTCATCTGCTCTTGATTAACCACGACTTGAATAAAACGTTTTAATTTTTATTTCCTTTTTTTATGTCCACCATGAAAAAAATTTAACAAAAACATGTTAACAAAAAAAACTGAGTTTTTATTGGAGTCGATCTTTAAAATTGCGTTTCATACCATTTTGCCTGTGATAGATTATGGTGACATTCTGTATATGAATGCTCTGCTGTCATGTCTTCAAATGTTGGACGCAATGTGTCACTCTGCTATGGGCTTCATAACTAACTGTAAATCCATGACACATCACCGTGACTTTTACACGGGAGTACAATGGCCTTCCCTGGCTATTCAGAGGCAGTCCCATCGGTACACTTTAATTTACAAGCCCGTGCCGGGTTTCCTATCCCCTTACCTATGTTCCTTACTCAAGAGGAGAAACGTTGAATCTCACTTATTGAGGTTGAATGATCGAATACTGTTGACTGTGCCTTTTGCTCGCACAGAGCTTGGAAAAAATCATTTCTTCACTCTTCTTCACTAAAAATGGCATCATCCTAATTAAAAGGCCACTGAATTTGTTAAAGAGGTGGGATGAGTGGGACTTTAAACATATTGTCAGGTTGGAATACATTCTGATCAATGGCACAACACTGACTGCTCATTTTATAAAAACAAGGCTGACTCACAGACAGATCAGCACTGACTGGATAAGTGATTTACACATAAAGTCAGTTTGTCAAACTGTCACTTTCGTGTGGCAGAGTGAGCTCTTGGGCTGTTTCCTTTTTAATAGCATTATAAAGGCCTTTAAAGCTATCAATCCATGAAAAAACATTCCTAAATGCATAAACACTTTGAAACTGTCTTCTGTGATTACCAAATTAGTTTAGCAGATTTTTCATCTGCAGAGATGAAGTCCATTCTGGCAGATTTGTCCAGAGGGATGTTTTGGAGGAAGCAGTTGGCCTTTTTCTGTGGGAGCCGTTCCAAGAGTGTGTGATCCCTGCTGGTAATGGCTTTTCAGCACCATTACGAACAGGAAAGGATTGATGGTGGTAAGTTGGACTTGTTTTCTGTGGGTGTTGAGATCTGTCAAGGATCTGTGATTAACCGTTACCAGCAAAAGTGCTGGAACGGTCCAGTTTGAGGCATCTGGGGCCCCTTTTATGAAACTGGATTTCAGTGCGGAACATTTTCAGATTAATAAAGCCGTGCTCTTTAGGAAAAATCAAACTGCAGTCAGGTTTGTGTGAGTGTGTGTGCTGGATGTGCTGATAGTCAGATGCAGCTTTGCTCAGCCAATCAGGAAGCAGGTAATGAAAAGTGTCAGCAGAGAAAGAAAAAATAGTCACATTTGGATACTGTATGGTAGAAGTGCCGCAAACAGCGGAGGAACACCAGACAAATATACGATTCTTTTCTCCACTTTATTGTGCAATAATTGACAGACGCATAAATCTGAATCTTTACAATTGGTGTCTTTCAGTATTGTGGTGACGGCTGCTGACAACGGCGAGGAGGCAGTGTTAACTGTGCAGAATATTAAAGCCGCCCGCTTCAATCAATTTCGGCAAAGATGCTCTTAACACTTTAAAAGGGGGAAAAATTACACTGAAAAATATTCTACTAGTATATTTTGCTGTGTAACATACTAAAGAAACAGTATAAAACGGTGACATGCCAATTCTTTTAAAGTTTTGCACTTCTAAAGTCATAAGTAGCTATTTACTATATTAAATTATAGCATATTTACCATGAAAATGTCTATTGTGGTTTGGGTCCAAACATGAAAAATATTGACCTTACTAAGTAGTAAAAAAAATGAACACATCAGTGTACTTATATATGTGCATTGACTGTATGCATTTTTTTTGCTCTACTGACATCACCATGTTGGAACCAGAAAAGGTCTGTGATTGGGCCGAGTTGGTCTGAGTCAACGTTTCTATGGAAACCATTCTCGCCAATCAGCAGTGAGCTTGTTGGAAGTCCATACCTCTACTGCTTGAAAGCTGTTCGGGAGAATCTATCCATCAAACTTTTCAGATTTTCAATATGAAACTGCATACTTTTATTGAGGCATCGGATTGACTAATTTAGAACTTGAATAACTTGCAATAAAGCAAAAAATATGAAAAAAAATAAATGTTGGAAAAGCAAGAACAGGTTTGAATTTCCTTTAGGATAAACAAAGATTCGGTTCTTTTATTAAAAAAAGATTAAGTATGGTTATTTGGACATATGTAATTACTTGAGTAATTGTTGATTATTCCTCAATGGATGTTTAAGTGGTTTTGGTTTTTTGGAACCAGCAAGTACTTCCTGTTTGGAATGCCATGTGGAAGGGGCCACTCCATCCAGTTCTCATATACAGTCAATAGTTGTGTTTCCATTAAGTATGAAACTGTGTAAATTGGATTTCCTAATGGAAACATTTAGAAAAGTTCGCAATCATTAAAAAAAAAAAAAAAACTGCGCTTGGAGGAGTTCGTTTGTGAGGTATATCGAAATTGAAGTATTTTGCAATGGAAGCACTTTTTTCTAGTTAAATGAGTCACGTGACCGACAACCGGATACTGCACTGCACAAAAGGTACCACAGCATCACACAACTCATCAAAAGTTGAGCGTGTCATGTGGAATTGTTGGATCCGCATAAAATCATCAACCACTATTCTCCAAACTCACTTCATCCATAGCCTCTCCCAAGTAGCTTCCAGCTCCATGGCCTGAATAAGACGCCAACGTCTCCTTTGATAAATGAGAGCTAGTGCCGTGGCAGAAATTGGAAATATCTGCTGTAAATCAAAGTATAGTTCACATCTGTTGACTTATTGCATGACTTGGTTTGTGTTTATTCACATAATTATGATTTATTTGGTAACAGTGTAATTGTGAACTTGTGTTTTTTCAACATTTCTAGAATTTTGATAAATTGTTGTGCATATGTGCAATAGAAATGCAGCTACTGATATCAACTTTAAGTTAGTTACCTTTAGCCCTGACATCCTGGAAGGATGAAACATTACTGACAGCTCCTTCATTTATGCTCACAAACTGAAGTGGCTGCAATAAGCTTCCCTTGCAGGGTGGCTGGACTCTTTATAGATAAAGTGAGAAGATCAGTCATGCGGGGAAGGTTCCACAAAGAGAAGATCTCACTAAAGGGGTTTGAGCATCTCATGCTGCTTCCTGGACGCCTTCCTGGTGAGGCGTTATTGCTCATCACATCAGAAGAAGGCTCTATCATCAACATACGCTTGACAAAGTAAAGCTCTCAGATGGTCTGGTTTCAGGATTATTGCAGGAGGAGATAAACACAGGGATGGATCTCTTTGCTTTGTTTACAGTTCAACCTAAATGTGGATAAGTAGAAGTTAATGGGTCAGTAGATGGATTTCTTATCTACACATTTATGTTTCCAGTGCTCCTTGAAAGCCACCCCCCCAAAAAGGTATCATGTCATGTTCAAAAGAGCAGTGTAAAACAGCTTTTGCTTTGTGACTTGGTGTGTTTCTCTGCAGGAAGCTGCAGCTTCAGGATTGCACACAGTCCTCCACGGCACTCAGCCGGGCTGTGACATTCAAATGATGATTGGCTGTTATTGACATTCTCTCAGCTCCAGGCGGTCTGCACACACTCACAATGAGCTCTCTCATCAACAGTTTCCATTCACAGAGTCACTTCTCACTCAATCACTCTGAGTAAACCAAAAACAATCCAGCAGATCTGCAGCAGAGAGAAACCAGGTTTACCGACAACCCCAGGATCCTGTGGCTCGTGCGTCTGTCAAATTGCGGCTATGACGCTTCAGAATGTTGGTCCCAAAGGGAAAACTTAATTATTTTCTGACCAACTATTATCCAATATGGTGGTCCTTCCCTATATTGTGGTTCAGCTTTTGCGGTCTCACTGTTCATCAATTTCTATGCTTTATTTTATTTTAATTTTTTTTATTTTTACATTGAATGCATGGTCTGGGTCCTTATTGGCTGTTGATATTTCAATCAATCTTCCCCATGCCATGTCTTCTGTACAGAATGCCTCTTTCCATCGTGAACAGATCTTTGTTTTTAATACTGGACATATGAAGGTTTGAACAGCTCGAGAAAAGTGGATAAAGTATTTTTTGAGGAGTTTTACAGCATTAAGATATCTATAATCCTGCTTCGCTGACTTCAACTATCGTGAGTTATTTTTAACCCCCACAATAAACAAGCAAACACTAATATCAACAGTTTGGGGTCAGCAGGAGGAAGTCTTGATTTGAAGCTTTTTCTCCTTATTTGTGTTTTTGGGTTATTTGGGAAATGATTGATGACCCTTTTTTTTACTCATTAATAGGTCGGGGGTCTCTGACCTATAACACCAGATTTTTAGCTCAAGTGTTGGAATTACCGTAACTCTTTAATAATTTACAAAATTTATATAATTTAAACGGCGTAACTCCCGTGCGTCCCTAGTTCTAAATCCAACTAAAGTCCATTAAAGACATGGCAGCTCCCAAAATGCATCTTAACCAATAGGAGGCCAGAACGGCCGCATAACCAAAGTATGATAGAAATATAATGGGCAATCTAATTTCAGCCAAATAGCTCCAACAAATGGATTTTGAAGATGAGAGAAGCAGCAACATTTTACAATAGTAAAATACTAATATCCATCTGTCTTCTTGCGCTTCATCCGGGACCGGGTCAGTCTTAGCAAAGATGCCCAGACTTCCCTCTCCCCAGCCACTTCCTCCAGCTCCTCTGGGGGAACCCCGAGGCGTTCCCAGGCCAGCCGAGAAACATAGTCTCTCCTGCGTGTCCTGGGTCTTCCTCTGCCCAGTGGGACATGCCCGGAACACCTCTCCAGGGAGGCGTCCAGGTATCCGGATCAGATACTAATCTGATACTAATATGACCAATGTAAACAAGCTAACTCTGGTGTGAGGATCTGAAGTCCTGTGGCGCAATTTGAACGAAGGGCATCTGGCAGCAGCAAGACTTTAGCCACAGAGTCGAGATATCTAAATTTTGGCAGGTTGCCACATCTGTCAATTAGGAACTCAGCTTTGGGCATGTGACGTTGTCAGCAACTAGATCAGTGGGTAGAAAATGAATCCAATGCGTGAGACTTCAAACTCAGTCACAGAGACACAGAAACACTACAGAAGCGGCTGTCATAGAAAACAGCCCCGGAGTGAGAGTGAACTATCTCAAAATGAAAAACCCAGACATGTAGACAGGTAACTGATGCTTGCGCAGAACTCTTTACAGTGAGTAAGCCTGATTTCTCAACATCATCTGTGTCTTCCATACATTCTAAGTGAGGAATCCACACATACCGCTCCATGTAGCAATAATACTTTAGCTGGTAGCTCCTCCCACATGCGGCCGCGGCGTCAAGCTCAGGCAGGTGATGAAATTTGTCGCATGTATCACATTCAGCGTGAACTCAGCATTACATGTTCTTGTGACATTTTTATTATTATGGAGGACATAAATTCAGAAAGTTCTGCTTAAATTTTCATTTGAGTATTTTTTTATTTATTCATATATAGAACTGCACATTATGCATTTAAACAATGCATTTTCAATCTGCCAAAACCAGAAAAGTGTAATTATTCCTTCCATTGCAATGTTCAAGTTCACAGTGTGCACGTCTGGAAAGGTAAAAGCTATTTCAGTCTGATAAAACCCCAACTGCAGAAAAAGAACATTTTACAAATAATTCTCAAATTTCTAAGTGCCTGTGAGGGATTTCAGGTTGCTGGAAGAGCAAAGTGTTCCTTAATTAAAGAATCCTGACTTTAGTTTTGTGGGTTTTTATGTGGCTGAAGATTTATTAACCAATGTGCAGCACAGTGAAGCTCCATACGTCGAGTCCTCCTCTCCAGAAGGCTGCCTTTAATAAATTGAGTTGGATGTGAAATGAAAAGTAATCTAGTCTCACTTTTCTGCCATCAGTCACACAAAGCCCACTCTCCATTTCATCCCACGTGTCTTTGAGGTGATTTTATTTTTCATTTCTGACCAACGGTTAGAAGATTGCAGCTTCTTGACAACACTGACTGACTGCTGTGACACTGGAGCTCACATGGGAAATAAATGGGGGGGAGGCAGCGGGTTAATGTATGGACCTCACACAAATATTTGTGTTTTTCTTCTCGAGCTGCAAGGTTCTTACCTTCACTGCAGCCTGACCTTCCCCCAGCCATTCTGTTTTCTATTTATTACAGCTAAAGCCACTCTTTAACATTTCAATAAGTCTGTTTACATATCCACAAAACCGGCCATTTCTCATGATCACATTATTCTCTTCATCAGATTATTATGTTTACATGGTCATCTCTAAAATACAATAACTCTGGGAATCAGGGCATCAGATATTTATTGTAGATGTAAACAGGCACAGAGGTAATGTATTTGCTTATACACTTCAATATATTTGAAAGTCAATTTCCCAATTTTATAAATCAGACATTTCACCTACTGGGAAATGTCCCTTTAAAGAAAGCTCTTAACTTGTAAATAAATTCCCAGTGTGAATAAAGAATGAACAATTGAACTATTTTGACTTCCGGCTGAAAAAACAAGGTGATAAATTTTACTTGCATTTGAATCTGAAAATCACCAGACCTACAATAAATATAGGATGAAGCAACTTTTTTTTTGGATCATCTCAAAAGATGATGGTCCTTTTAGTTTTTCTCACACTTTGGCCTTAAAAATATGTGCATCACATTTCATCCCTCTACATCAAAGTATATTTTTTGTAAACTTCACACTCTTTCTACACCAACAAATGGTTTATTTTCATTAAAGTCCAATTTCAACAATATTTTTTTTTCTTTTGTAAAATTGTTCCCTGTAGTCTTTTAATTATGATTATACAGTTTTTAGCCAAAATCAAACAGCCTTTTTAATTTTTTTAAGACATTTTACGCACATCGACAGGAGCTGAGGGACTGTTGGCTCGGAGTAACCCCTCCCCTCTTCATCGCTGAGGGCTCTGTTTGCGAGCTCAAGTGCTAATAGCCACAAGCTAGCAGCGCAAAAATAACGACGAGCAATATTGAACCAGTCCAGCCATTCAGTTTCAAAACAGTGGCCAGCACGGGCGAGGACCCGAACACTGAAGGTTCATCATTTCTCACACACCTAAGTGTTAATGGAACAAGCGAGTGGCGAAGAGAAAGTGAGATGTCTATTTCAGTTACGGCATCATTAGTCTGAGTTTTTTTTCTAGCATCCAGTTTTCTGATCCAAAGTGATTTGAATTAAGAAATACTCAGAAACGCAGTTTTAATCTTAAATTATATTTTACAGGCCCTCTATTATGAGAAAAATGCTACGAGAACATGTTAAAAACCAACCCGGTCTCAGTGAAATGCGTACATATTCCACGACTTTGGAAATACCATGCATAATATACGAGAAACACTTTTTTTGCGTGCATATAATACGCACGGTCATGAACGTGTTTAAATGTCGTTTCCACATTTGACAGATCCCCTGGTGGACACGAGAGCATCAGAGACAGCCGCACAAACGTACAATTTGCTTTTAGAACCGTTAACGTAATCCTAACCTTAACCAGCATTTTCAAATGCACCAGAGGTCGTCTGACAACGTGATCAAAACGAAACTTAAAAATCTGACCACATGATCAAAACGAAACCTAAAAAGCATGCATATGATATGCCGTTGCAACCCATTCTGAAGAACAGCGTATCATATGCACGCAAAAACCGTGTTTGGCTTATATTATGCACGGTATTTCCAAGGTCCAAAGTCGTGGAATATGTACTCATTTCACTGAGACCAAGTTGTAAAAACACAAAAAAAATAGATGAATTTCATTGTCTTTAAATGAAAGATGAATATTTTATAAGCAGGTCTTGGAAAACTTTCCTGCACCTCAGGAAGGGGAAGCAGTTTTCTGTAGTCATCGTTTTTGGTGAGTGGGGGGGAGTTGTTGAATTTGACTGAAGATAAATTAGAAGGAATACTACGAGGGGCTTCCCAGCCATGTTGACAAGGCTGGGAGGCTGTTAGGGAAGCAGAGGCTGAGGACTCGGAGATAAGGTTGTCCTTCACCCAAGCTGAAGTCAGTAACATACCGACTACCTGAGAAGACCCACCCACCCTTCACTCACCTCCAGCAAGGTGGTGAGTAAAGTCCACCCTAAGTACCTTAAGTCTTGGCAGTTGGGGACAGTACCACTGGATTGGCAGACTGTGATGCTGGTTCCCCTTGTGTTCTAACTACTTGGGAACCACACTTTTCGGCCTCCCCATTAAAGTCAGTTCCAGCGTACATAATAAGAAGAGCCCACCTGAGAGGCAAACATTGGATTCATTAAGCTGTTTCTGTCCTGACAGGACCATCCTGGTTGTGGAACAGTGGACCAGAGGCTGCTTGAGGGTTTGTGAAAGTTTGCATCATGTATACTTGCCGTTCCTCATCAACCATTATTAAGTTCATTTATCTCACTTGTGTTCTAATGCATATATGTACTCCTCCAAGCTTCTTTCTCTAGTTGCCATTGCATAGTAGTTTGTTTACTCGTTCCAGCAATCTTCAAGTTCTTTAAAGTTCATGTTTCTTACCTAGCTACCTCTCTGACCATGTCTATGCCTTGTCCTCGGTTGCTCAAGTTATCATGGATGTTTGGAACTACAAGTTATACAGACTCCTCTGCAACTTGCAAGCCTTCCTCCAATGCCTCCTTAAAGAAAACAAATTAGAGTAGATCTGCAGCTCCTCCACATGGAGTAGAACAAGTGGAAATGGCTTGGGCATCTTGTCCAGATGCATCCTGAATGTCTTCCTGGGAGGTGTTCCAGGCATGGCCCACCAGGCAATGACCTCAGAGACTACATCTCTTGGCTGGTCTCAAAATGTCTCAGGATTACCCTTCAAAGTGGTTGGGTAAAAGAAAATCAGGGAATCTTTACTGCTGCCCTTTTGATGTGAAGATGGATGGATGGATGGATGGATGGATGGATGGATGGATGGATGGATGGATGGATGGATGGATGGATGGAACCAATGAATGGATGATAGTGAGGCCACAAACGATTATTTTAATAGTTGACTAATCACCAATTATTTTTTCAGATTAGTCAACTAATCGGGTCATGCACAAACTGGATATAAAGCACTCATCTTAACCATGATTAGCTTTAAATTAACAAAAACATAGATATATAGCATTACCTGCAAAATTGCTAGTGTGAATGCTGTAAACTGAATTTGGCTGCTGAAGATGCTCATGCTGATAGCTAAAGATGATTAAATTAATAGTTCAATGAATAGATTGAAGAACAGTTTACCAATCAAACTTTCCAACTGCAGCAAAGCTTTAAAAATCTTGTACTGTTGCTATGCTACATTTTGCAGTCGGTGAAGATGGAAGCTGTGTGTGAATGTGATTCACACCTTACCTGAAATGTGCAACAGTTTTTCTCAAACTGGTGACATTTCAGTATTTGGATAAAAAAAAAAAAAATTTCAAATGAATCCCTGTGATTTTAGGCTGATCTCTGGGAATAAAACTGTATTTGTTGTATAAGACTCTCTCCATTGCACCGATGATGATGCTCACATTAAATAAATCAAGAAACGGGATTAGTTGTTTCAAAGGAAAAACAGGCGTACCTTTCAGTGGTCCATTAATCTCTAGAGAATATTTTTTTTTAAATATGAGATATTTTGGGAACATGTATCAGGACAATTAAGTTAAAGGCTTGTCTTTTTGGAAAATACTGGAATTGTGTTATAAAACATGAAGATGATATTAAAGTGCTTCTATTGAAAATGCTAGAAAAAAACACATGGATAAATCTGAGTTTGATATAATTTTAGAAATATATAAAATAATTTAATAAAACGTCTGAACCTTTTTCTTTTTCTAACATGCACATCAGCTACTGAGGTCAGAAAGTGATTATATGTGGAAAGGCACAAAATAAAAGATTGTTGCACCGGGTAGAAGCTCACTAAATGCTTGTAAATAACAATTGTAAGTCCACTTTCACCAGCAGATATTAAAAAGTTTGTGTAAAAACACAAGTAAATCAATAAGGTAGGGAATGTGACACAAAAAACCCAATGGCAATAAACTGCTGGAAAGACTTCAAGGATGACCACTCTGTTCTAAAACCTCATTAAAATAGACACAGATACAGAAAAAAATCTATTTACTTCACAAACATGAGGATATTTGACCCCACTTTTTGTGAATTACATTCCAAAGAAAAACTTGAGTCATGCATCTCCACGTCATCCATGATTCTACAAGAATCAGTGTTTTCTGACGGAATCAAGTAACGCTGTGTGGTCATTTCATAGAACCTTTTTCTCGCTTTAGTAATTAGGGCGAAGCATCCAGCCACTAATCGGTGCATTTATCATCAACAGACCAACAGATTCCCGACTTATCGCAGTGCAGAACCGGCGTCTTTTCTGCTCTCCAGCTGATTAATATGCACAGCGCTGCGAGGGTTCCAAAAAGCAAATAAAAGACCAGTGATTTAGTGCGTGAAAAGCCTGCAACTGCACAAAGGTGTCAAAGTGGACACATCTGTTTCAGCATCCTCCTTCCAAAACCCTTTCTGCCAAAAGGATACAAATGTTCCACTCCCATCCTCTTTTGAGCTCTATTAAAAGCATATCCAATGGTCTTTTAATCATTATTGTGCCGTTTTTAGCCTAAATCAAAAAATCTGAATAGTTTCTGCAGAGCAGCAGGTGTTCATTAGAAAGTTGCTGCGATGTTAGCCGCTCCTTATTTCCCATCATCCATTTGTTTACATGCTCTTCTGCTAATTCACAGCCCCTCAAAACCCCAACTTTACATTATATGTGCATCAAAAATGGTTAGCATTTTGTATTCATTTTTTGCATTCATGCAAAAACAAATTGACTCTAAAGTATAAAACCTTCTTGCACATAAGAAAAGCATTTTTTCTTCTTCATTTTTAATATATTTGCGTTAAGTCTCACGTAAAGCTTTTACTTAGATTTCCATTTTATATATAAACACCTGATAGTAACTGACATAATCTCCTTTAATCTGCGTGTGACATCTTTGCATACAAATTTCTATGATAAAAGGGGTTAGAGATGATCTAAACGGGATGCTAACTCTGAGGGATTATGAAGACTTTCAAGTATTTATTTTGGTATAAGGAGGGAGCAGCTGCAGGTTGTCTCCATCCATGGATCTGTGCACTCCAGCAGGAGCTGTTCCAGATTTCAGAAGTCTTTGTCACATTCAAAAATAATAAATAAATAAATAAATAACAACAACTTTAATTGCTTCTTTTTTTTGTTTCTGAAAATTACCCCAATAAATTGTTTTTTTTTTTCCTTCTTTCCTCATAACTACAACTCTTTGAAGTTTCCTGTTGAGGCATTTAAAACTGATTTTCAGGTTTGGTGAAATCAGTTTAAATCAGTAGATTGATTAATAAAAGACACAATCAGAACGCAAAAGGCAAGCTTTTGTAAAATAAATAAATAAAACAATAAATCAATTAACACATTAATGGGTAAAATTTAGACCACCTAGAATTGAGTTTCTGCCTTTATTCTCTGAATTTAAAACTAAAAGTTTAAACTTGATTTGAGTAAAAAAAGATAATTTAATGGTTTTTTTTTTTTTTTTTTCTTCCTCTGACAGCTCTCCTCCCGCGCGCCACCGGCGCGAGCGCAGAAACTGCCCAAAACTCCTGCTAATCCGTTAAGAAAAGAATCCATCAAACTTACTCTGTCGGAACCGAAGCGGGTTTTCCTCCCGAACCTCCTTTGATTCTGCTGCTCCTGCCAAAGCGCGTCTCACCTGCGTGCGCGTGTCTGCAGCCCGCGCGGCCGGCGCGGGTTCGGAGCCACTGCGCTCCAGCTGACGGACGCGCGCGCTTTTCTGCTGCCGCTCGAGAGCCGTCACACTGCCGCCCTTTCAAAATAAGAGCGTCAACTAGAGGTAAACAAAGATGTTTACTTCCAAACTAACCCCAAAACACATTTGATAACTGTAAATAATGATATGTAAGAAGCAAATTAGTATGTTTACTTCACGTTTCTGAAAGAAGAAACGAAAAAGGGTCTGTAAAACAATGTCTGGGCCATGTTTAAAGATTTCTAGAGTCTGTGAACGGAGCGGATTTTAAAAGCCTTCTCAACTCACCATGAACTTTCACACTTTAGTTCTTTAACAAAACATGAATTCATGCAAACAATACACATTCAAGTTATAAAACTATACAAACGAGGTTCAGTGCAACCTTGAAAAGCTGTAACACAACAAAGTAAAAAGGCAAACAACTATTTTCAGGTCATTTCAACATTTTAAAGTTTAACAAAAATTAGCTGTTATTCTTTTTATCTTTAATTACCTTAAAAACTTCAAATATATATTTTAAACAACTTTTTAAATCAAAAATCCAACGTCAACGTGTTGAATATGGCAGATTGTAAACTTAAATAATTGTATTTTTGTTGATCTCTCTTTGTTGCAAATCGCCTCACATCTTTGTTAGGGTTTTGGTAAAGATTCTTCAATTTCTGGAATTCTTTGCGTCTTGAATATTGACTTCCCTGCTGGAAATCTCAGAACTCTTCCCTGAAGTCAGAGGATAATGGCATCACCTACAGCTGAATATGGTTCATTTGGCAGGCTTATATTTTTTAAATGCTCTGTATCCTTATTGAATGTTAACTCTGATAATCACTTCCACAGAAAAAAGCAAAAATGTAATATTAAAATGAGTAATACCATGTGGAAGTAAAATATTACAGATTAGAAAAAAATAACAATCAGGAAATGCCATCTTTCTAAAATCAGGGTTTTTTTTTATTAATAAGGGGGATTTTTTTTTCAAACAAACAAATGTTTTACTTTTAAATTCAGTGTAAAGTTTAAAAAAATAGGAATCATCTAGATTTAATTCTGATAAAGTTAGGATAAGAGGCCAAAAATAGAAAAAACTAAAATGGGATTCAATCTGATGTTCAGATCTATTCATTTTTGGTTTCTAATTGAGACATCAAATTGACATTGTTTACCAGAATCACAGAAAAAACAAGGAGGAGGAAAGAAGGGTTAGGAAGTGGGATGATCGATGTTGATAACACTTTAGAAGAGGTGCAACAAAACACTCAGTATGATGTTGATGAATATAGTTAATACATTTGTTAAACCTGTAAGCAGTTTATTAATATGCCCTTTGTAAACAATAGTCTCATGCTTGATGTGAATGAATCTTACAGTGCTAATTAACTTTGTTTGGCTTATTCTGCTAATAATGTCTTACTAACACCATCAACACATGAATAATATCTATGTGTTAATGAAGCTTGTTAAGGATTCTTATTATAAAGTATTTCCGCAATTTTTATTTATGCTTTTTTTCTATTGAAAATGTATTGTTTTATATTATTATTTCATACTATTCACATAACTTGTTTTTCTGTACTTTTCCTTTTTTTGTTTAGGTTTTATCTTGTTTGTCGTTATCATTTTGTTGGATTTAGTCGTTATTTTTTACATCATTTTATCAGATTCTAAATTTCCTTTTATATTGTTTTGATTCAAAGTTGATTCTCCCTCATCTTCTACTTTTTCTTGAGTCCTATTAGTTTTATTGGCCATGAGGATGATGATGATGATGAGGGTGCATCTTCATACCTGACAAGCTCCCCCGGCAGTGAGGCAGCTTATTCTTTGAGACCCATCTTTCGACCTGACCGTCCGTCTGTCAAACCGCGAGCTCCTTCACATCTTCGGGAGTTAAAGCCGGAATATTCCTCCATAATCCACGGAGGGGCCCTCGTCTCACTTTGACCCCAGGTTTTTAAGACGTGAACCGTGATGGTAAAGAGGAGCAGCACTTGTTGGAGGAAGGGGGAGGTTAAAGTAAACACGGTTCGGGGTGGGTAATCTTTTCCAGCAGCGTGACCTGAATGTAACCACTTCTTTTGTGATAACAACAGGCCGGTGGACCCACAGAGGCTTTTCCTCTCCTGCTTTTATCTTGTACTTTTGAGCTCTGATTGTAAGCCAATGTTGCTTCAATTCACTGAAACTAAAGGTTACAGAAACTGGTTTACTGACGCCTCAGCGTCAGATTTTTTAGTGAAATCTGTGATGGAAGAGCTGCAGGGAAAGATGGATGAAAAAAAAGGCTGATTGGAGAAATGTGAGAGGTGTCCAGTTCCCCTCTCTCCACAGGTTGTCCACCCTTCACGTGTATAAATAGAGATGTCTTCACTCATCCTGCAGAGAGAAACCCTCAGTATATGTCAGGCATCAGCTGTTGGCTCCAACAAAGCTCCATCAGGCCTTCAAAGGACGGCGCAGAGGCGTGATGGAGAGGCAGGAATCCACAAGCTGTGAAGATATTTACTCTGATTTGTGCAATCCAGCAGCTGCTCATGTGTTTTTGTTTGGTGGCACAAGAACAAAAGTTCATCAGATTAATTTTCTGGTTGCAAATGAGCATCTAGATCTGCAAAACGTCCACAGATTTAAAGAGGAAAAACAAACAAAAAAAAAGATGTAAAGTTTTTCTGCTGTTTGTATTTGACTCTTTTTCAAAGTTTTGGAAAAATGTACTTTTTGTGTTCAGTGGAAAGCCGTTTGCGTCTTCATTCTGGTTCTTCGATGGGCCGTCTGGCCCTCAGGGCCAATAACACTTTTGATTTGACCCCATATGCTTTCCAAGTTCCCCCATCCATGAATAACCTTTGTGTTTGTCGTGTTTTTTTTTTCTTTTTCTTTATCTGTATGCGTATCAAAACCGTCTCACCTATTTGACATTTAAGAATTAAGGAGTTTATTTCTTTAAAATAAGGGACAATGCACTCATTAAATGGATCATGCAAAGCATGCAAAGATATATTATGCTGTATTACAGCAAATTAAACAAATTTCCACCTGTAATCCCTGGAAAAGTAAGAACAGTTAAAATTATTTATGTAATTAATGTTTCTTAAAATTTTTCACCAGAATTTCTCTTGAATGAGGCACACAGATACATACTCTTTGCTTTAGAAACCAGAAACCTGAAAGGATTTTATTGAAGGTTGATCAATTTATAGCTCTGTTATTTTCCTCAATGCTTGTTTCAATGTTTTTATGTTTGATTTGTTGCAATGTGAAGCACTTTTGTAAAATTGTATTCCATGTCTGCTGTGAGATTTAAATACAGGTAACTGTGACACGCAGGTGTTTTTTTTAGTCTTAAATGAAACAGAATCTTACAGAATTAGTAACATTTTAACAAAAACTAACAAGCAAACAGAAGTTTTGGTTGGACTGTCTGGATTTTAGTTAATTTATAATCAAACAACTGTTATTTTTGGGTTAGCAAAGCTTAGCTATTCAAGACTAGTAATAATCATTAAACAACTGATTTTTTTTAAGTTTAATCAAAGTAATGTTCTTTCTTTGTAACTTCTTAGTCTTTTGCTGCCATCTAGTGGCGGAAAGGGGGATCGTTTAGACAAAAATCTCAATTTTTCTGCGCCACTTTTTTTTTTTTTTTTTTCTGCAGTTTTTCCCACACCTGAAGTCTGTGCTTTATTGTATTGCTCAATATGCTTGTATTATTGGGTGAATATATACGTATAAGCCTGGCAGCTTCTATATAACATTGTCTGCAATCTTTTCCCATGTTGTGTTAGTAAAACATTTGTCATTTTCCTCCTCATACCCTTACTTACAATTAAGTCTATTTAAAATACATTTAAATAAAAAGCTAACAACTTAAGTCACTTTTGATAGTTTATGTTTCTTAAGATATAAAACTTTCATAATTCTTTTGGTGTTCCAGCTATAATTTGGATTTCTTCATTTTAATATTACTCAAAATCAAATCCAGTCTTAATTTCATTATTTAAGTAAAGAACAACTTTACAAATTTTGACATGCTCCACAAAGGAAACTAAACTGAAGTAAAATGATGTTCGACGACCTCCTAGAATAGAAGTCTCTTGGTTGGACGCAAGCCCCATTCTTTCCAGACCGAAAGTGAAGCCTACCCGGAAGTACCAAAACGTTGCAGTACCGGCACTGACCAGAGAGGCTGGTGCTTAGAGTGAGCAAATTCCCATTGACTCCCATGTTAAAAACCTCATTTTCAGCCCTCTCAAAAACCCCTTTAATGCCTGGTGCTTAAAGTTTTTATTTCATCAATAGCTACATATTTGATCCATGACAACTCTGAGGGGAGTGAATTTTTTTCTAAGTTAGTAGATTTTTTTTAAAACAGCATTTATTTTTGCTTAATGAGGGGGCGTGGCCTTCTGATTGACAGATGACGATCGCGGTGGATTCTGGGAGCAGAACTCCGGTGTTTTGGGGTCTGCTACAGATATAGCGTTAGCATGAGCGCTATAGTTCGGTTTTTGTCCTGCTGGTGTGCTGTAAACTGTTCTCACACGCCTTTTGGGAGTCTTCTGGAGTCTTTTCTCTGGTAAGTACTAAAAGAAGAACTTTATGTTTGTCAGAAATAAATCATTAAAGTTTAATATGATTATTTTAGTTCCAGTAATTCGACTTTTTATTCTCAAAATATCTCCATGTCAGTGTTTTAACATGAATATCTGTTATGTTTAAAGATAAAAAAAAAAATTATGTTTTCTAAGTATTTTTATTGATAGTTCTTTTTTTTTTTAAATCAAAAAGTTATAAGATATAAGAGCAGGATTCAGATCTGCTACAGTAACACAGAATCTCTTCATGTAAAGTTAAAATGCAAAGACATAAAGAAAAGTTTCAGTTAATAACATGTAATTTAAATATTTCACTTTTATTAGTTTTTTTTTACATGTTTTATTTTTTGCTTTATCTCGTGATTCTAATTTTAATTTAATCTCATGTTTCTCTTGTATGTTCCTCTCCAGGTCTGATTCTGGGGGTGGTGAGTGGGTTTATAATCCAAAACAATCCAGTATTTGCATTTTAAGGCTGTAAAATTCTAATTCTAACATGTGAAGATGACTTTTGCTGATGTGTGATTCAATAAAATCATGTTTAACATATTTGAGTGACCAGTCTCTTCTGTTTATTCACATTGTTTTAGCATATAAGTAAGACAAAAGGAAAATCTGTACAAAATGTATTTAATTATTTAAAACATCACAAGCATTAATCATTGACAATTCAGAAATTGATTCCCTTTATTTAAAGTATGGAGCTCATTAAATACGTCATGGTTAGAAAGCATCATCTATGATAATACTGCCTGTTTTTTATATTTAAAGAACAGAATAAATGATCCTAAATAGTACATTTATATCTACTGAAAAACATTTCGGTAAGACAAAAAAGAAAAACTGTTTAGTTCTGGGTGTAACACTGCAGCTGCTGGACGTTCTCTCGGATCACAATGACCAGCTCCAGAATCCAGACGTCGCCCGTTCACTTCCTCCTCAGTGATGACAGAACCAGGAGCTGCTCTTCCTTGTAGGAAAATAAAGACGCTCCACCACCGTCTGCCTCAGCTGAACCAGGAGATGAGGATCTCTGTCGAGCTCACGTCGCTGTGGTGGTTTTGTTGAACTGTCCTTTCTGGGAATGACGTCACCATTAATCCAAACTGTAATTGTAAGAAAAAGAAAATAGATTTCACTCAAAAATATCTGTACATGAGCTGTTTTGCAAAGATGTGTTAATTACATAAAATAAAATATTTCATCTAGTTTATGCTCACAATATACGTGAATATCTTTAAACAAAATCTTTTAAGAAAATTAGTTTATCTTTGAAAGAACATCACAGTGTTTAGTTTAGATTGTCAGCAGAAGCATCAGTCATGTTTAACCTCTTCACTCCTGACGTCCATCACATTCTGACTAATATTACCACAGTAGTTCATTCTGCTTCACTGGAGTCTGTAACTGTGTGTAATAAAGAATTAACTTAACTATTAGCTCCAGCTTAAAGAAGTGTACATGATTAACTTCACTAAAGAGTAAAAAGAAATACTCATATTGTAATCACAACATTATGTGATCATATTCCAACAATTTGATTTAACATTAGACAAAAACTACGTTTTACACAATCATATGTTGCTCTTGTGGTGCATTTTTAAAAACCAATATGTATATAAAGACTACAACAGGGGTCTCAAACTCGCGGCCCGCGGGCAATCTGCGGCCCGCGGGATGATAATTTGCGGCCCCCGTCTTCATATGAAAGATTACTGTTAGTGCGGCCCGCAAGACTGATATAAATGACAGTTGTTGTGTGCAGAGCTGAACGAACCAATCATGGTAAAGTATATGGCTCTGGAGGGCGGGACATCAGCGGGCTGTCCGAGCCTCCTCACTCTTTAATTCATTCCTCCAGTCAGCTGGGTGGAGGAGGAGCCATGAAGCTGCTGGAAGAGCTTTCTCACTGAACGGGATTCGCGGGCCCCGCTCCTCTTTCACCACGTGATACACAGCCTGCCGCTTGTCAAAAAGCGTGTTCCTGACGCCGCGCGACAATCCGCGCACGCATCAAATATTCCGCGCGGACAAGTCTGACCCTCGCGAGCGCTTTTTCCTCCTCCACGAAAAGAAAAAGTCCTCGCGAGAGAGACTGACTACTTCCGCGTGCGTGAGTGATGCCCGCGAGCGAGCAGAATCTTCCACACCGGCCGCATGTCTGCGCGGGTTTATGAACGCACGCTCAGCTGGTGGTATCCACCGGAGCAGCGCGGTCACGCACGCAGCAGTAGAGAGGAGATTCTTCTTCTATGGTGTTTTTACCGTTCATTAGCGCTGCTGCGACTGTGCGTGAAATATTGAACCGGGTTGAAGACTCAGCGCGCGCTCAGCGCGTGCCCGATTTGTGCGTAGAGCTTGAGACCAGATTTAAAAACTTGCGTAGCAACGCATTGAGCTTTCAGTGAGCGCGCTGCTCTCAGATCAGAAATGAAGGAGGTTCTGTAAATACAGACGTTTGAAACTGAATAAAAATAGTTTTCTCTAGTCTAGTCTTTGTCAGGTATTTTCTCTTAGACACCCCCCCCCCTCAGCTGCAAACATTAGTATCAGTTAATTTGCTCAAGTTAAACATATATCTCCTCAAAATATCATACTTTTATTATCATTAAAGAATAATAATAATAAAAACTTCTAGATAATCTGTTTTATTAATTTTTCTCTTTCTTTTTTTAGAATACTTCCAAAACTTCCAGACAAAGTAAAAACAAGTCTTTCCTTGTTTCTCTCCACAGTAGTGCTAGGATTCTGTCTTTTCTCAGAGATTCAGTTCTTTCGCACTGATTCACTGTAAATTGAGTTTTAGGTTGTTTTTGCTATAATTAATTTACTATGTAGGATTATGCACAATATTCATAACTAATGTAAACATGTTTTTATTTGCATTCCCTCCAGGGGGGCGCGCCCCACCATTTGAGAAACACTGCTCTGCTCAGTCAGTCAATATGTGGTTTCAGTCGTCTGTTTCAGCTATATGGTCATTGTTATTATTTTAATTATTAATGATTGATTTTCTAATTCATTTTTTAAAATTAATTAATTTAATTAATTCACTATTTTGTGTTAAAAATAAAGATATTTGAGAACATTGGAATGTTTTATCAGCGATTTTCTTGTGGAAATCCTGATGCGGCCCGGCCTCACCCAGACTCTGCCTCCAGCGGCCCCCGGTTGAATTGAGTTTGAGACCCCTGGACTACAATAAGATAGCTTAGGGCCACAGAAATAACATGTTCAAACGAGTGATTCTCAGTTTATACTAGACACGTACCAGGAGAAAATACGTTTTCATTGTTGTCTAAAAGTCACTTCCACCGCTTTACATATTGTGTGTAAAACAGTAATCACTTACCTGTAAAGATTCATGATGTAAATAATCCACCGCGATGCTGCTTTGCTGAAGAAGCTGTTAGCCGTTAGCATTGAAGAACCGCGTACAGCGGCAGGAGCTGTGGGCGTGAACTAAAACAATCCGTGGGAGAAAGCGAGTCAACTCGGTCCCGCCCCTTATCCCCATATTTGGAACGTCCGCGTGAGGCGGAGTTAACACCAGCCAATATGGCTGCGGCCATGAGCTGAATTTTCAGGCTTCATTTTGGGGACTGTGGAAGTCAATGGGTGACGTCAGAGATGATTCGTCTAATTATATATTATGGTTGGACGTTAATCTCAACATGTTATATGTATAATCGCCACTAGAGGGTGCTGTGTTGTGTCAGAAAATGTTCCAAGCTGCCACATCACCACCAGAAGGGTACAATTTGAGATAACTTTTAACTTTATATACATAGCCCATCCTACAGATCCGGCTCGTTGGTCTAGGGGTATGATTCTCGCTTAGGGTGCGAGAGGTCCCGGTTTCAAATCCCGGACGAGCCCATTTTTGGAGGATTTGGAGTCCTAGCAACTTATTATTATTATATGGAAAAATTAAAGATCAGGGATTTTAGTTGTTATCCCTTTGGTAGTTTCTAGTGGGCACTGGTACATCTATTAAATATCTATATCATGCCAGTTTCAAAGCTCACACCCATCTGATAGAACTCAATTCATGAAGCAAACAAAAAAAATTGAATTCTGTAGTCTGTACTGGTGTACAGTCCCTCCACAATTTTACGTGCATTTTTAAAATAATTGAGACATAAAAATTTGAAGCTGCAGCTATTTTTCCTAAAAGTTGCATTAGTTTTCAATATTAATTTTTAATTAGATTAGTTGAAAAAAATTACAGACAGTTGTTTTCCCCTATAATTTGTTAAAACGCAATTTCAAGTAACATCACAAAAAGTGATTTTTTTTTGTTTTTTATGTGTGCAAAAGCAACTGTAATTTTTGAACAATTACATAGTCACAACATGCTTGATAATCTATGTTCAATTTTGAACATGTTGAAGCTTTAGTAGTTTTTCTTTTGTTTAAATCAGAGATCTGCAACCTTCAACGATTAAAGAGCCAGCTGGGTTGATCTCTCACCAATCACAACTCAGTGGCAGCCAGAAAAAGTTTCACAAAAATAAAATACTTCTTTGTATTTATGTTATTGATACTATTTTGATAAATATTATTAAAGTATTGCTTTTTTGTCCATCAAAAAACATTAAAAAAATGAGCTCCTGTACATTTTTTTCTCGATGTGACACAGATTTTGACATCACTTATTTTCAAAATAAAAGACAAGTTCGCCTCACTGCAGCAAATGTTTTAGCGGGTAGTTTAATGTCAGCAGTAACTTCAATATACAGTTTATTTTATAGTAAATGATGGAAATTCATAAACTTAGCTATTTAGAATTAATTAAGAGCTAATCAGCGATCCTTACAGTTAATTACTTTTCCAGACCATAATAGCATTGTTAAAACCCTTGAAACAGTCTGCTTTATAATCTGACTACAGGTTATGTGAATGCTGGTAGTGCTTACTGACCTTGAGATTGGTGGTATTTGGCACTGTTTCAGTACGACTATTAAACTGTAACGCTTCATGGATTGTTGGAGCATTGTGGGTACCGTAGAGGTGTGATATGTTTGAGAATGATTTTAAAAAAGGTTTGACTGTTTTGTTTTGATTAATGTGACGCATAGACAGAATATTACAATCCTTTTAAAAAACTAAAAAACTATCAAATACAAACACAAAAACATTGGTGTACAATCATATTTTTAAAAATCAATTTGTGCATAATCTTATTGTAATAATAAACTACTCTTACCATTACATTTCTCAGTAATTTGACATGTTAAGCTCAAGATGTTAAACTTTCATAATTATGTTGCTGATTCAGCTTTTAATTTGGTTTCTTTATTTTTCTATTACTCAATACAAGGTTTTCTTTAAGTTTTTTCTGAATTGACTTCAAGTAAAGCAAAACCCTTGCGATTTTTTACAAATTGAACCTAAGAACCGTTTAACCCAAGACACTTCATTCATATTTAGCTGTCTTTGACTCATTTAGTATGCTACATTTGATTTTTCTTTTTAGTTATGTGATAGATGTGCGTGTTATTTACAAAGTGTACGCATGTATTAAAACTTTTTGGGATAAAATACATGTCCTCCTGGAGGTCACGGAGGTCACAGTAAATCTCAACATGTTATGTATAAAATGACCACTAGAGGGTGCTGTTGGCAAAGATGTCAGAAAGTATCCGAGCTGCCACATCATCACCAGATGTGCCCAATTTCCAACAAGTTTTAGACTGACAGTTGCAGGGACTGCAGATATGAATGGCTCGTTGGTCTAGGGGTATGATTCTCGCTTAGGGTGCGAGAGGTCCCGGGTTCAAATCCCGGACGAGCCCTCTTTTGAAGGATTTGGGAGTTTTCCATCTCATGGAAAACAATGTTTACGATTTTTTTGAAGTTGTCATTTAAAAAATAGACAAAAAATGACATAATAAACTACACTAAACTTTCTATTTACTTTATCATTTGAAATTATTTTTACTGAAAACAGTTAAGCTTAATTATTTTATTTTTTCTACTAATAATCATTTTGTTTTCAGTGCTAAATATCAGACAGAGCTTTGCATTTAAGCAACAAAAGGAACTCATAACTAGGAACAGGCAGCAAAATTCATGACCTGTGGGACTTCTAGATAGGATGGTAGTGGACAAAGAACAGAGGAAAGCTGTTGTGGTGGATGTTACAGTACCAAGCGATGGTAACACCAAGAAGAAGGAACATGAGAAACTGGAAAAATACCAGGGACTTGGAACTGGAGAAAGCTTGGAAGGTGAAGGAGACAGTGCCTTTCAATCAGGACTTCATAATGGAAAATTATAAAATAAATATTATTTTTTTGTGCCATTACTTCAAGTTACTAACAAAAAAATTTTTTTACAATTCATTTATTTATGTATATTAAAACACAAATATGTAATTTGCCATCCCAAAATAATGTATGTTTATTACACTATAATATTATATGACTATTAAGTATTATCATTTATTGAAGATGATGGTGTGATTCTTTTCTTAGATTTTTATAAGACATTCAATACAGTTGAGCATTCTTTAATTTTGAAAGCTTTAAATTATTTTTACTGTGGTGAAAAATTAAATCATTTGATTTCTTTACTCTACTCATCAATCAACAGCTCTATTTCTCTATCATTTGGAACACCTAAACCTAAAGAAGAGGAATTAATCAGGAATGCCTAGTATCCCTGTTTCTTTTCATTATCATAACTGAACTTTTTGCTATTTTCATGAAAAATAACCCACATTTTCAACCACTAAACTTGATGAGTACTTTACTAATTATAAGCAAGTTAGCAGATGATGCCAGAATATTCTTAAGATATTTTACAGGTTCCCCTTGCATTGAAGGAAATTTCATTAATTTCAAAAGCCTCCGGTTTATATTTAATATCAGTAAATGTGAGTTATTAACAAGTCATGACCGTCTGACTGGTACAATTTTTAATATACCCATTAAATCTGAAATAAAATTACAATCTCAAAGGATACATATAAAAGAGAAAATCAAAATTAGGGGCTGAAAATCTAAAATAACTTTAACAGTTGGTTCCACAGAGACGAACAAACACCATTATATGAGGAAGGATGATACAGTGAAACCATTAGGCTGCTCATTCCTGGTCCTTGAGATCTACCACCCTCACTGTTTTCCAGATATCCTTGCCCTGCCAGCTGCTAATTAGCTCAAACACGTCTCCACATTCTGATTGAATGAGCACACCTGGTCCAGGTAATCAGCAGTAAATAGTACAGGGAAAGCGAGAAAACAGGCAGGGCGGTAGATATGTAGGACCAGGAATGAGCAGTCCTGCATTAGAGGACAGAAGTTTAAATGTGATTGTCTTTGAGGCCTTATATGGTTCTATCAAGCTAATATGGTTGCAATCTCTTATAAAGAATTCAAATAGTATTTGGTTTTATTTCCCTGAAATAATTTTTGACAAGTTTGGTGGGATTTAATTTTTTCTTAAGTGTGACTTTGAAATAGCTAAATTATAAATTAGTTTATCTTGATTTTATAAACATGTTCTTCTGTACAGAAAAATGATAAATACGCAAAATTTTTCCCTCATATCAATATGGAACAACAGGCGCATCTTAATAAATAGAAAATCTATTTTTTATAAGGATTGGACGACATTTGGACAATTATACATCTCTTGGAAAACAATGGACATATCTAATCATAAAAATAATTTACAGACAGATATGTTATATTATGTACTAGGAGTAAATGTATTTAAATTGTGAAAGTCATTCTAATAGCAGTAATTCAGATGTCCAAAGCTAGTTTAGAAAATTCTTCCTTCATTATTAGGGAACTACCCTTCTTAATTGATGATTGTCAATTTAAGGAAAAAACATGTAACAATACATTTGGGACAACTTTTACCAAACATCTTTTCCCATCTCATCTAAAAAGAAAATATATTTAGAGATTACAACCTAAACTACCTCACTAACTAATTATTTTTTTTCCAATTCTGCCAAAAGCAAAAGAAAATCATTAAAAAAATCTTAAATGATATTTATCCTTCTAATGATTACCTTCCTATTAAATTCAATATTGACACAAACACATGCACCTTTCGCAGCAATGATATAGAAACACCTTTTTTTATGCCAGAGGTCAAAATCTTTCTGGTTTGATTTTCAGAACTGATTAACTTGTAATAGCATTTACTCCCCTCCTTCAAAGTTCCACAAATAGAAAACAAAAAAAGGCAGAATTTGGTATTAACTGTTAGCAAAAACATATTTACATAAAAGTTGTTTTTTTTTTTAAGTGCCCCCAGTTTTTTGTTTTTTAAGTACTGCAGTGAAAAATGTATTTAAAAGAATAAAAATTGCATGAAGTTTCTGAACAAAATAATGGAGCTTATTTTGCACATTTCATTATTTATTTTTTTTATATATATAAAATCGTATAAGTCAACCCATACTCTTGTGTACTTCTATGTTCTAAGCAATGACTGCGTTAGTATGTGTATGCATACATATTTGTCTTATATCTAGGTTCTTATAAATATAGCTTTAGCTGTTAATATTTGCAAATAAGTTTAACTTGAAATAATTAATGTTGTAAAGTTGAAACGTTTTCTCAATAAATAAATAAATAAATGGATTGTGGCGCGACAGGCCCCTCCTCCTCCTGACAACCCGCCGCGTTTTGTCGTGCGTTGATGACGTCATTGTAATGGCCGCTCTCCCAGCGCTGTGCGGACTCGTTTCTTTTCTCCGCTGATTCCGTTGCATCAAACCAAAAAGCGTTAATTGTAGACCGTAGTAGCCCCATCATATGGAGGGGGGCTTCGTTACAGCACCAGCGGCTTAATCAAAAACACTTTGGCTTTGAAGGGTGTTTGAGAATTACGCTCGTTAGCACTTTTAGCTTAGCTGCTCGGAGGTAGGTTGTGAACGGAAAGATGGCGAGGAGATGCCGCCTTGTCACACCAGCGCTTCTTTAGCTGCAAGCGAGCATTAATGCCGCTCAGCTTACCGGTGTCTGTGCGTATATATACGTGTGTGTATGGGTATTTTGCGTTTGTTTGTTAAGCGGTTTTGGTATTTTAGCTTGATTTCTGTGCGTCGTCAACCTCGAGGCCTAGTCGGCAGCTAGCTTGACCAGCTACTGTTGGGGTTCATGTTTGCTCCACCTGGTGATGACAAACTAGTTATGGACGTTTTTGGTGGGTGAATGTATAGCGCTGGAAGTTTATCTGCTGTCTGTCGTCAGTTTACTCCACATTTTTCTCGCCAGACGTGATTGTAGCCGGCGCTACATGGGTTCATTCTGAGCCTGGCTCTATCAGTGTAGCTACTCAGATCGATAAACCGAGTTTCGCAACTTAGCCTAGCAGGATTTGTTTATTCATTGCTCGACCAAAAAAATAACTCTCCATCTGGAGTAAACACTGCAGAAAGGTAAGACGTTTTTTTAATTGTAGTGTTCTTCGATTAGCCTGCAAAACAGCAGTGGGCCTGGTTTCAGCGGACTTTAGTTATTGAACTGCAGCGGCGGGGATCCTCTCCGGAAAACAGATCTATCAGATATATCTGTGCATTAGGGGCTTTATTTGGAAGTAAAACATGATATAAACTCTAGGAGCGATCTTGCAAAACTAAATTGCAATGTTTGGAGTTTTACGTCAGGTTTTCATATCAGGAAAGTGCAATTTTTATTAGGGGGGAAACAATCAAAGAAAGATTGGTTTCATTGAGACTTTTCTTTATTATTTTTCTTTTAGTCAATCTTTTGTTGACATACTGTACTACTTTTTTATTTTCATAAAAACTTTACTCTGTAAGCCAAATTAATGTTATATCTTGGGACAAAATAGTTTTTGTTTTGTTAAATTGACAACATATGTTCTTGTTTATAAATGAATACCTGCTCATTATTGTATATTTAACTTAAGTTCTTGCAAAGATCTGGCATCGTCAGAATATATGAGAAGTACTGGGAGAACTCAAATCACTTCTGGAAAAGAGTGCTAACACAAAATAAATGTTGAAAGTGTCTATTCGCATGTAAATGTGCGGCCAGTGCTAAACTTTTTTCTCAGTCGCGCAGACCCAGGGGAAAGGGGTTAAGGTTAGAATTATGGTTACGTTTAGGATTAAACAAGCAAATTGTTCCTGAGGTCGGCTGTCTCTGCAGCTCACGGCTCCACCAGGGGATGGGTCAAATGTGAAGAACACATTTAGACATTTAGGAGTGTGAGGGTTAATGGGGCTTTAACTATAAGTTTAATTTTAAATTTGTGCGGCCAAACAAAAAATCCAGCCTTGGACACACTTAAAATGCGTGCAGGCAATGCAGCAATGCGATCTTGGCTCCACGTATTACGTGTGACCAATGTGAATTTTCATCACTTTCTATGCTGATTGCACGTAAATGCGTGGGAATAGCATCAGCCAATAAATGTTACAATTCCTAACAGTAGTACTTTAAATGCCCACTGCAATACAAAAAAAATGTGTTTTTAATATCTTGTGGGCTTTTTCTGATGGTGGGGAACATATTTGAGGGAAATTTAGCATAAAATTCAATTTCTATGTGTTTTGTTTTTTCAAATCACTGTAAATCAGGAGCAGAAAAAAATTACAGTCGGATAAAGCTTGTGGATATGACTTAGAACCTACAAAGACAAGTCACATACTACCTGCTTTGCTTAATTCTGCCATCTGGCTCAAAATGACATCATTTTTTTAATAACTTTTATTTTAGCCGGTTAAAACCCAGAGATAAATTTCTGTTTTTCATCTAGGTTGGGTTGTCAGCAGTACATGTCACAAAACTTAACAATAAAATATAAAACAATACGATTTGAATTATTACAATTTAAAATTATAGTGCAGCAAAGTAACTTTTTGCTATAAAATGTAATAGGTGTCAAACAGTCAGACATGAGGTGCAAAAATTATGATCAGCAAGAAAATGGTAAAGTCCAAAAGATGAAAGGTACACTAGTTGTTGGTCACAAATTAAAAACACAAGCACTAATGGATGGACTGCATCTGCACGGAAGAGAATGGAAAAACTCTAAATGTAACAAGTTTGGGCAATTTTAGTTCAGTTTAGAGAAAATTCCAAGCAGAAGCAGCAAAAAAAAAGAATGAAGGTCCCGTATTCAAACTTAGTCAGAACACGAGGAACATGCAGAGGAAAAGCATCATTAGAACTTAAGGCAAGATAAGCTCCAATGATGCCTGCTATTTTTGTTGTTCCTCTAATGTTATCTTGGGGTTGTAAGGGGCTCTAAGCTAGCAGGAGAGGATGTAAACAAGAGGGTGCAGGTTTACCCTGTTCCAAAAGTCCAATGATGAATTTCTAATGATCTACTTCCACTCTGCAAAGACTAATTCTTGAAAACCACATAGGTTTTTTGTGTTTTTTTAAGTTTTGGTTAAAAGATCTGGGAATGGTTTAAAATTGATCAAAAGATAATTGGAATCAGAAGAACTATGTTTATAGAAATACGCACCATTTTTATTTATTCAAAGATCAGCGCTCCTGTATTTAAAAAAAAATTAATAACATATTACTTTACTTTAGTATATTACTACAATTTTGTTTAAACTTCTGTGTTTTTTTTTTTTTATAAAAAGAAATCCAAATGACAATTCACCAAAAACTTGTAGCATTTCATAATTTCCCTAGTAAAGCTGCACTGTGGCGCAGAGGTTAGCACTCTTCCTCACAGCATGAAGGCCCCGGTTCAAGTCCTGGCTGGGGGACCCGAGACACCAACTGGGGACCTCTCTGTGTGGAGCTTGCATGTTCTCCCAGTGCATGCATGGATTTTCTCTGGGCACTCCAGCTTTCTCCCAAAAACATGCTTCATAGGTTAATTGGTTACTCTAAATTGCCCTTAGGTGTGAAAGTAAGTGTGATTGAGGCCCTGCGACAGACTGTCCTGGGTGTATCCTCCCTTTGCCCTCCGTGACCCCGAAGCGGCTAAGAAGATAAATAAATGAATGAATGAATTTCCCTAGTGAAGTGGATTAGTGAAACTTGTCCGGTTAGGCTTTAAACCAAGATCCAGCTTAGAGAGGTGAAGTTTTTAATATTTTGAGGACTTTTTGTTTCAAAGATTGCTATAAGTTTGATGGTTCATGTATGAAGAGCTTTGAATAAGGTGATTTTCACCGTGCAGCTCCGGGTGGTCAGGCTTATTTGTAGTGACTTGATCAAGACCAAGACCTTTTGTTGTATAGTTTAAACAGATTTACTCATTATGGTGAAGCTTTACACAGTAACAGAATGTTATTTTTGGCCGGGTGACGAGGTAGCTCTGGCTTTGTAGATTTGTAGTGTTCAATGTGATCTCATGTTTCTTGTAGAATCATTTTTGCATTTTTGTTTCCGTCAGAACTTTGTCCTTATGGATACACCTGAGAGCCCCACACAGTCTCCACAGTCCCCTGAAGATGAGGAAAAGGGGTTTTCCAGCAGAGGGGGGCTGGACTCCCCCGATGAAGAGGCTGATGGGGTCGTCTCAGACAGTGAACTACTTCAAGATGATGAAGATGGAGGCCTAGTTGAAGAAGACCAAGAAATAATGGGGGAAAGCCAAGGTCGAGTTTCAGACCTGGAGGGCGAGGTGGTCCCTGATTTTGTGTCAGATCCAGAGGATGATGAGCCAGTTGGAGATACAGGTGGGCTCAGTCATGAAGATGAGACCATCGTCCTGATGGATGGGGATGAAGATGGGCCGCAGGAAGATCAGCTGGAAGAGGAAAGAGTGATCGACACCCCACGGTCGCCTGATTCGGAGCCTGAGCAGGTCCTCTACCCGGAGGAGGATGGAGATGACGCAGATGAAGGATACGGCTACTACAAAAGCATCTCAGCTCAACGGGACACCCAGGAGGTCGATGACGACGAGGAAGAGGAGGAGAATAAAAACAAACCCGATGAAGATGAGGAGAATGAAAGGAGGAGGAGAGCCGCCGCAGCGAGAGAAATGAAGGACGACTCTGCCTCCGTGTCCCGCGAGCTGGATGAGCACGAACTGGATTATGACGAAGAAGTCCCAGAAGAGCCCAGCATCCCGGCACACGACGAAGAGGATGAGGAGGATGAAGCAAAAGCAAAGGGAGAGGAGGAAGAACAAGCACAGAGCGACGAAAAGAACATTAGGAAAAAAGAGAAGAAGCCGATCCTCCCTCCATCTCCAAATGAGTCCAGGAGGGGAGAGGACTCCAAAGGTCTGGAGAGGACTCGCAGAGACTCCTTTAAAGACAGGAAGAAGGAGGATGATGATGGAGAGATCGATGAAGGAGAGATTGATGTAAGTTGTCGTCCTTTTCATGCCTTTGATCTCATTACGTGTCAGCTTGTTTCCTGTTTGCACAAACTAGATTTTAAGGCTACAAAAATCGTCATGTAAAAAGTTATTTATATATATTTAAAACTCATGGGGAAAATTCAAATCCAGCCTTAAATAAAACAGAGTTTAATATGAAGTCTCTTCTATTTATTTGTTAAAAACTACTCCAGTTTTTTACATTTCATACGTTTTATTGCTTTTATAGTTTCTGTACCAATTGTTGCAAAAATAAATTGACATTGTGAACATTTGGCTCTAGACAGCATTTTGAAAGTCTATTAGGATTAACCTTTTTGTTCTGATGCTCCTAAAATCCTAAAGAAATCTTAAAGATTTCTAATGACCTCCTGCTGAGAATGTGTCCTAAAAATGAAACAGGCTTTTTGATTTGGGCTAAAAACTGCATAATCATAACTAAAAGACCACTGGGAACGATTTTACAATAGCCAAAAATACAGTTGGAGTGAGACTTTGAAAATATTTTCTTAAATATTATTCCCCGAAGCAGTTGTCACTTTATTCCACTGATAGATTCATGTGCAAAAATAGAAGCTGCTTTAACCACAAGCATGTCATACGTTTAGAAGAAGCATTATTATTTTTGAATTTCTCATAAATCTTTGCTCTCGTACTGAATGATTGCAGTACAGAAGGTATGTAAATGCAGAAAAGAATAATGATTGTGCCCTTTTTGTGTGTGCAGTCGTTTATTTTGAAGAAAAAAACCTTTAAAATGTATATTTGGCCATCAATTTAAATTAAAAGACATCGTTCCCTTTCACCTGGGCAAGTTTTCCCATTTTATAAAATAAATCCCCACAATATCCAATTTAATTAAAAATAAGATAAAAATATGAAGATTTTTTATTTACCATGTTTGATCTGATCTCCACTTAAAGATCTGCTTCAATCCTCTTTTAATCTTATTTTAAAAGCATTACCATTGTAAAAAGAAATTAATTTTCTTACTCTGTCCTCCATCACGAGAAAAAAAACGCTATAAGAACATATTCAAAATACAAAAACATGATTTTCATTAGAGTGGTTCTTGAAACTGATGAACTTGTTCAGATAATTCTCTTTAGGTTTGACTGCTTAAAAATCAAATAGTTACATTATGGTTACAAATATTTTACATTTAAAAACTTTGTTTAATCAAAACATTTTGTTTAGGTCCAGATGTCATAATTCAATTTCAAGATGTCACCAGCAGAAATGAGAACTTTCACCGACTGAACATCAGATTCTAACGTTTGTTTTGTCAAATCATTTACAATAAAAAGGCAACTTCAGTGGATGAAGAATTATTCTCCGGAAAGTCAAAACTGTTAAATATTTATGTAGAAGTTTACAATCTTTCATGGACCAATAAAACCAAATATTGATTAGAAAGAATGATTTACTTCTTTGATTTATTTCTTTGGTGGGGATACATGATAAAAAAACAGAAATCTGAATTTCTTATTTGTGTCTGTTAATCAGATTTTCTAAACAACAAGTTTTTTTTTTTATTTTACATTCGTGCTACTTTTCTAAATCTAAATCACTTGTATTTCTTCTTTATTCTTCCTCCCTTCTAAATCTGAATGTAATTCAAAAACAAGCTGTATCAGACCGTTCTAATAGATTTTTGTGTTTTGTCATGAACGTCTAATTGTGACTCTTAAAGTTTTAATTTCCAGATATGTCATAATAAAACTGGAGAGTTCTGTTAATTGGATAATGGTCATAAATTGTTTGCGTGTGTGAGACGCTGATGGTTTTTCTTATTTTCTTCTTCCAGGATGACGACCTGGAGGAGGGGGAAGTCAAAGACCCGTCAGACAGGAAGATCAGACCACGTCCCATCTGCAGGTTCTTCATCAAAGGTACGACTGCAGATCCTTGAGATAAAGCCAAATATTGAGAATTCATTAAGACTTTGAAGCAAATTCAAAGGTAGTTCTTTACAGGCTTTACTGCAACCCTCTCATCCATGAATTATGATCAAATCAGTTTTTTTTCTTGTTTTTATTCATCTTTAGGGATGCAGAATCCAGTTTTTTAAATAAAAAACTTATGTCTTTAAGTTTCTCTCCACCAAATTATCAATGTAATCATATGGTAATTTGTAAGTATAACTGTAAATAATTTTGAATATGAAATCATGTTGTAATGATGCTTCCTTTATCTCTATAAGATGATTTATCTAAAGCATAATCATGGTTAAAGACAATGTCTCTGAATCAAGAATCGTGTAACAAAAGTAACAGTCATGAACTCAAAATCAATCATCATAGGATCTATCTTCCCATCAGATCTATGAACTGTTACTTCACAACTGAGCATCTTCTCTTAGCTTGGTATATGTTATATTTACTATCAAAGAATTCTAGTAGTAGTGACCTCCATGCATGAAAATGTTAAACTAAAGAAGTCCAAGTAAAAGGAAAATCTTCAAAGCTTTTCAAGGCGTTCAACCTCCTGCTACCAGCAGAGGGAGCTGTTGTACAGGGGAATCATAGTTCAGCGCCCTGAACCTTTAAGAAAAATAAATAAATCAATGGTTTTTGATTTTTTTATTATTATTTTTTTTACTGGTCTCCACGGCAGACATGAAATCCTGTCCATGTTTGTTTGTCACGGTCAATGTAAGGGTGGGGTCATCTGGACCCCACAAGGTAGCACAAGGGCTAATCAGGTTGAGAGGTTGTGGAGAATCCAAAATAAGAGAAATCGTTAACAAACGTGATCAATGAGAGAACATAACTTAGAAATGATGTAATCTTCAGATAAAGTAGATATTTTAAAGTTCTTGATGCTTTAGAAAAACCTTGTTAGTAATTGAAATGGAATAAACCCTAAAAAGACCGTAGAGATGTTATAAATGTGTTTTAAACAGTCAGTTGATACATGTCTGTAAGGGATTGGAATGGTTTTTAAAATATGCATGCATAAAAAGAAACAAAAGGACAGTTGTTAAATGTGGGATACAGAGCTATGTTTTGCCATATTTATTTATTATTTTTTTTATTTTTTTTAAAGCTATAGCGCCACTTTAATTTTTAGACGTGTAACAGCAGTTAATGACCTTCACTTGGTGATTAAGACAGGCCTACATTTTAAAACTAATCCAGAAAGAAAGTTGGAACTCTCTGTAGAATCACATGATCAGCGTTTTCTATTTTTAATTCCAGAGAAAGAACTCTTTGAGCTTCATTAACAAGATAAATATACATTTATGTAAAAAAAAAAAATAAAATATTTGCAGTGAGTTTTTACTTTAATCTTATTGTTAAAGGACTGTTCTGTTTTTTAAAATCCTGCTAATCTACTGCAGTTTTGTCCGTTTTTGCTTTGTAAAATAAATGTTAATCTGGGAATTTTCAGCTGCTGGTTTGTAACGACGCTTATATTTCCCTTTGCTCTGTTCTCACGTGTCTTCTTCCTCTAAGGAAACTGCACATGGGGCATGAACTGCAGGTTTATCCACCCAGGAGTCAACGACAAAGGAAACTACTCCCTCATCAGCAAACCCGACCCATTCTCACCAAACGGAGCACCACCTGGCGGGCCGCTCCCGCTCATGCCCAACAGCCCCTGGGTGTGTGTCTGATGCCGTCGCAATAGCTTCTGCGCTGCCTGTGAGCGTGTGCGGTCACTTTTTTCTCCTCGTTGCAGGCCGGTCCAGCTGTGGAGGAGCTCCCCCCACCTCCTCCTCCTGCAGAGCCTCCTGTGGAGAGCGCCTGGGAGAGAGGACTGAGGCACGCCAAAGAGGTAAACGTTAAAAACAGCTGACGTGTTCAATCGTGTTTGGCTTTTGGCAGATCATAAATTAGTTTAAAGTTTGGTGTTTTGCAGCTGAACAGAGCAGGGGTGTGGGCGGGGCCCAAGAAAAATCCTAACTCTGAATATTATAGAAATTCTTGGTTAATGTGATGATCATTGACCCTCAACACTGAAGGGTTTATTTTTCTTCTGGTCGAGATTGTCCTTCATAGCTTTGTTAAACTCATATTTTGCACAATTAGCTTCAACACTTCTAAAGAAATACAACATTTTCAAAGTTGAAAACTGTTCAGCTGGGATTTTAGAATAAAACTGGTTTTAATTCTTATTTTCTGCCTTTTCTAACCAGACTTATGGCGCCAGAATCTGTAATGAGAAAATAAAAAGTCCTAATTTTGGTGTTATTTTGGTTCATGAAAGTTTTTAAAGACTCTCTTTGTAACTGCACAGCAGAAAAACTTGGATAAACCCTTCTGATTGATGGAGTGATTCTCACGTGAGATGTCTCTGTTGCTGCAGGTGCTGAAGAAAGCCACAATCAGGAAGGAGCAGGAGCCCGACTTCGAGGAAAAGCGCTTCAACGTGACGATCGGAGAGGATGAGAGGGATTTCGACAAAGAAAACGAGTTCTTCAGAGAACGCAGCTACCGCGTCATCAGAGAGTATGTCCCCGCAATGCTTCCCGCCACCAGTCAGACTTTAGATTATCACTGTTCCAAAACAACAGTATGTTTCTGTGATTTATACCTGTGTATTTAAACATTTATACTGGCCCACACAAAGTAAGACACTTACTTTGCATAAAATTAAAGTTTCAGATGTTGAGCTGGAATTGGGTCAAGATTCATGTTGGACAATCATTTATGAGGAGTAAACTATCCCCCTCTTGGGGGTGGGGGGGCTAGGGACTGGAGATCTCCGTGAATACTATGAATCCGCGAATACGGAGAACACCCCCCATCTTCGTCCCCGTCTCACTATCTCTCCTCTTCAGCTCAAAAGTATCCGTTACAGATCCATACTCAGTAAAACATTTCTGATCATGCTTTGTAAAATATTTGTTAAAGAACATTGTATTACTGCTCAACATAAAGTTTATTTTTATTTTCACTCAGAACAGGAGCGTACTTTATGACGCTGATGAGGAGTGTTACTTTCCTCCTTCTGAAGTTCTACCCTGGACTTTCACATCAATCCTATCATAGCTATGTTTTCATTAATAAAATACAACTCTTTTCTTTCAGGGAAATGGACTTCAGGGATCCAGTTTACAGGTGAGCAAAAAAAAAGTGACAAAGAAATTACCAGCAGTTGTGTTCTGTAAGAGATTCAAGACTTTTTCAACCAAATCTTTTATTTTAAAGGGTAAACAGTTGAGAATTTGCTGATTTTCTTTATTTAATTAATTCCTTTCATAGTAGACTGGAATCTATTTAAAATTATTTCTGGACAGTTTTAATTTTTTTTTGTTCCTTTCACACTTCATCTGGAATGTGTGGGTTTAAAATCTTCATTTGTTCCAGGTTCAGTTGAACTGTAGGCATGTTAATTATCACATCAGGGGTCATCGACTGTCATCAAAAGTCAGATTTGTTTATATTGTTATCCAACACAATAGTAAAATATGTGCAACCATTTGATCAAAACTGTATTTAAAAAAAAAAAAAGCATTTCTGCAAGGTATTGAAAACATTAAAGTCTTAAACTTTTCTGGAAATAAACCTGATGGCATTGACAGCATTAAATGAAATTATTGAAAGCATTTACATTTTTTGAAAACATTTTTTTCTAGATCTTTTGAAGAAAACTGTTTGTTTGCTTAATTATTTCTAGTTTATCCAGTGGAGAAAAAAGTATTTTAAATGCAAAAGTATGGAGAGTCTGATGATGGAAGAGGAGCGAGGAGGTTTGACCTGAACGTAAGAATGTGAAAATCCTAATATCAGGATATAGCTGGGAAGAAAGAATTAAGGAATTGACTTGAATTCATTAAAGTTTAAGACAGAATGTGGTTTTGATTTTTGCTCTCCTTCTAACTGCCTGTAGCTGTAATTACATGTATTCATCCATTTCAGTTTTTATGTAATTTAAAACGGTATCGAAAAGCGTTCAGTTAAAATACCAGATAGAAGTTGTTTAATGGTGGAACTCGTCAAAAATAAACTAAAATCTTAAAATAGGTTGTGTTTTAAAGATGTATAATAATTCAAATAGAAATGAACAAAATAAATATCTTTGCTGTTTTTAAAAAGGAACAAATGTGTGTTTTTTATGTGGACAGCTGCTGAAAAAGTTTTAAAAAATGAATCTTAAATTGTTTTGGGTAATGAACATTTCCTGAATTCACTTTGCGTCTGAGTCTCTCTTCGATGTTTATCTCTGCAGCGATCCGTATGCTGACCCTTACTACGACTATGAAATGGAGGCTTTGTGGCGGGGGGGCCACTATGAAAACTTCCGAGTGCAGTACACTGAAGCCCCCCTCCCTTATCACTACACTGTGAGTATCCATCTGTCTGCTACAACATTCAACAGCTGGAAAATGATCAGATCAAGAAAATAATCTTTGGATTTTCTGCTCTGAGACACATTTTAATCAGATTGATGCTGCTGTTGTTTTTACTCTTTACTGAGCATTCCAACCCAAATGTTTTCATGTTCATGCATAAAGTCAGACTCTTTATGAGGAGTTGGTTTCATCTAGTGTTTCTTAGCTGAAATCTGATTTTTTTTTATGTTGTTTTCATTGCTGATTTATTTTTTGGATTATGTCTGCACAAGTTTAAAATGTATGGATATCTCAAAAAACTTTGTAAACTGTTACGAATGGTAACTTTAACTTTAAAAAAAATCTCATGACAGCTTGAAATATTTAAGTAATCAAATAAAACCCTTATGTTATTGACCAATCAGAATAATTTTCTGTTAGAAGTCTGCCTCTATGCAGACGTGGATCATTAAGAGGGCATGTTGGCTTTTATTTAAACAAAACAGTTCAGGGGAAATGGAAATGATTTTGTTTCACTATTTGATAGTCACATAATATGCAGGTTTTTCCTCTTGTCGTGCAGCCCTAATTTCGAAGAGGTGTTTCTAATACGACTTTTGTGTTTTAATCGAATATTCAAATGATGCAGATTCTCGTATGTCATTGGTAAAGGAGTATATTTTGGAAACTCCTGCTTGGATCTTTTTTAAGATGAAACCACAAAAGTCACAAGAACACAGCCTGTTTGCTGTTATTGTTCAGAAAGATTATTCAAATTCCTAAAAAGGAAGACAAACTTCTTAAGAGTTTTCCTGTCAGTGTTTTAGAGATTTGAAAGTAACGATATATTCTGCAGAACAACTTTAAAGTATTGATCTGTTCACATTTTCCTCCTTGTTTCCTTTCCCAGGAGCGCGAACGCGAGCGGGAACTTCGGGAGCGCCACAGAGAGCGGGAGAGAGACCACCGCGAGCGGGAACGCCGACAGCGAGAAAGGGAGCGGGAAAGAGAGCGGGAGCGTGAGAAGGAGAGGATGAGGCGGAAAGAAGAATGGGAGAGGGACCGGGTCAAACGGGACGACAAGGAAAGGCCGAGGATCCGTCCTCCTCGAGACCCCAGAGACAAGAAAGATGAGGACAAAATGAAGCCGCGCTCCCCCCTCAACCTGCCAGTCAAGTAAGTGAAGAATCAACCATTTGCTTCATCATGGGTGTACTTCAGTGAAACTTAAGGGAGAAGACATCAATAAAAACAAAAGGAATGATTGAAAATGTCACATTTCTAGTCAGATTGTGGTTGATTCTCATATTCTACATTCATCGGTTCAAAATGAACAAAAATAGAGTAAAAGATTTATTATCAGCACTGTTTTATTTTTATAAGAACGGTCTTTTGAGAGTGAAATTCTATTTTGTAAGAGTATCCTGGTTAGGGCTGTAGCAAGTACTTTGAGTACAATCTGCACAATTTAGAGTACAAATATTCACCACGTCCAAGATCGCTGATTCACAATCCTGATAAATGTAGTACAGTGTACTAAAAATAGCCAGCAAGTTTATTAAAGCACAATTCATACCCAAGGCAATTTAAAGTGCAGTACAAAAATATGACATGAAATAAAAATCTATTGCTAAAACGTAAGTAAAATCCTAAAAATCAATAATATTAAAATTCAGAAATTTAAAAGTCATTAAAAACGTACACATATAATAGTTTTTAGCCTAGATTTGAACATTTTCAGACTTGTGGCCTGTCTCACATTTTCAGTATTTTTGAAGAAAAATACTAAAAGCCCTCTACTTGAGGTTCGCAGGCTTGGAGATGGGTTATATGGAATTGGCATATTAGAGATGTGCTTGGATGCTAGGCCATGAAAAGGCTTTATAAACTAGTAGAACTGTTTCGAAGTTAATTCTCTGAGCAAAAGGAAGCCATTGCAAAGACCTCAGAACTGGACTAATATAGTTCCTGATTTTTGTCGAGACTCGAGCTGCAGCATTTTGAATAAGTTGTAGTTGTTTGATCCCTCGTCTGGAGGAGGCCATTGCAATAGTCAAACCTACTGGACACAAAAACATGGATATAACTCAGGCACAATATATTAATTACTCTGAAAGGCTCTGAGAGACATAGGATTTTATGTTTAAAACTTAATAAAAGTACAATATGCAGCGCTACTGTCTCCAGTAGTAAACAAATCTTAAAAATAAAGTGTTGGTGAAGCTTTTCTGTTAAACTAAGTTGAGCTATTAAGTGTTAATTTATATGATTATTTTTCAGTTGAAAAAATATGAGACTGAAGTTCTATTTACAACTTGCTTTAAACTTTTAACATTGTAGCTTTATCTTCAGTGTTTACATTCTTTTGATTACAGTAACTTTTCAACCGATGGCACAGTTAAAGTAATTTGAGCGAATTCTTCAGCGGAGAAAAGCAACTTTTCATACCTGCTTTCCAACAAGATCCAGCGCTTTAGAAGTGTTTCATATCAGCTGATTCACAGTGATTGCAAGAATAATCAAGAATTTATAGTATTTCAAAGAGTGTTAAAAGTTAAACACAGAACCATTTGAGTAAAAAATGTAATCTAAAATTCAGAATATTACAAAAATCTTGTGATCAATAATGTGACGTCATGTGGCTGACTGTTAGCATGGTGGAGAGGTCTTAACAGAACGTGTCTTTAATATGTTCAACCAAAGGGGTGGGAGTAAAAATGGGAAAAAAAAAAAAAGTCTGCTTGTAAAACATGTTCTCTGTTGGAAGCTCTGTTATTAGATCAGATAAGAGGACTGAGTGTTGTCTAGTTGTTACTTTTTTCACAAATGTATTAGTGTTTTGTTATTTTCTTCTGAAGTAATTAGGAAGTTTACTAAAGATAATTTTTAGTTTGAGATTGTTTAAAATTACAAATAGCATTTCTTTCTGTCTAAATCTTAGTTTTTTTTTCAGTTTTGTTGATTCTCCTGTTCCAAAAGAAGGTATAAATGATGATAATTAAATACATATAATTTAATTTTCGTATACCCAGTAAAAAGACAAACACAAAGGAACCGTAAAAACATAATATTTAGTAGTAATGTTCGATCTGTGATTATGTTACCCCAACTGAATATTGGGTCAAGTGCCTTGCTCTTAGGTACCACAATGAGTTTACTGAAAGTGTGTTTGTTCTAGTGAGTTGAAACAAATGACTAAATGACTCTCCAGGTGTCCAATTCTCACTACTGGGCCTCTTTTTCTCAATCACTTAAATAGCTTTGGTCTAACAAATAACAGAGACATCTGGTGGCCAAATGAAGCTACAGCAACATCACAAAAACAAAAGTTGGTGGGGCAAAGATATCAGAAAAGCGCGTGGCAACAGCGGCCCTTTAAGACTTGATCACCTGTTAGTTTAGAATGTGATGCTGTTTAGTTCATTTAGACTAATAACTCAATCTCTATATTTGCTTGTCGTTAGAAGGTACCATCATCTGAGATCACTGTTTTGTTGCTAATGTTAAGAGTATTATTGTCACAAGAGCCATTCCTTCTTTAACTCTAGAACCTAAATGGGGTTTCAATAGGACTAAGTTTTTAAAAGGTGTGTAAAAAAAAAAAAGCATCTTAGTTTGGTCTTATTTCAAAAGTTGAAGCATTCGCTGTTTAAGGAATTATACACAGATAAAAATGTCATATTTATTTGTAATTTTCATAGCAAAAGCCTAATAACATATTAAGAAATTTCAAATATAAATATAAATAAAAAACTCTGTCCTGTCTGCTGCCCATTCACTTGATCACATCGAGAATCTACAATGGCAACTAAATTAGAAACTATTGAGGACACTGGTAGATCTGGAGTCTAACACTTGAGAATTAAAGGCTCTAGAAGCCTTTCCAGGGTTTTGAGCTTATGCTCTGATAAAGGTGCAACAACATTCATTTTTGTCACATTTTCATTTTGAGATCCAAGTTTTTAATATACATGCCGTTAAGCTGTAATCATCAAAATTACAAGAAATGAAGTGCATTTTTAACCCAAAATCAAAAACCTGTGTCGTTGTCTGCAACGGTAGTTCATTAAAATTAATCTCCGAATTGTGGTTGGCACAAAACAGCCCCCCCACCTTTACTTGTTACCCCCTTGTTACTTAGAGCTCTCCATTTATGCTCTCTCCTGCTTGCTTACAGCCCCTCACAACCCCAACCTTACAGTATCGGTGCAGCAAAAATGGCGAGCAATATTGGAGCTATCCAGCTCAGATGAGGAAAACAAAGACATACATGTTTCTCTTTGTCTAAATGTGGATGTATCAGAATTGAGCAGAGCAGGGAGCTTGTTGCCCCCCTAGCACATTTTCTACATCACTCTTTCTCAACGGCATTGTTTGATTCAAAACAATTTGAATGAAAAAATACTCAAAAATATAATTTTAGGGTTAATTTTCTTTTATGTCCTCCATTATCAGAGCAATGCTGCCAAACAATGTTAAAACATACATTTTATATAAGTCTATGTGTAATATTCCAACAGAAAGTTCAGGTTTCAATTTATTAATTGACCAACAAAAGACAAAATATTTTTAAATTCTATTCTAATTTTATTTAGATAAAGCTACCGATACATTTCAGACTGTAAAAGTTTTATAAGTGTGATTTGATTTCAGGTTTGTTCTTTATTGATAAACACAGTCGGTAACAAACCATCAGGTTTGCATGGTTCTGTTTTGTTTTTTCTCACGGCTCACCTTAATCTCCCCAGGTTAAGAGCTTTAATTCCTAAGTGACATCTCTCTTTGGCATATTCTGGATTTTAATGGAGGGGAAATAGTTTTGCATTTCTACAATTGTGCTCACAGTTATTGTCTGCGCTTTTGAAACGGCGGAAATTTCCTGTGTTTTCCTCCAGCTATAATAGCGACGCTCCTTCATTATTAACAGACAAAAGCCACGCCCTCTTATTTATGCTCCCACAAGTGACGTAGGCCTTTGTGTTGACATGAGTGACAGCTCTGTTTTCACCTTTTTCATTAGCTCACAGAGATAAGTGTGCAAACAAATGAATGCCAAGAATTGATGTGGGTCATAGCGGCTTGTTTCCTTATTTCTGTAAATATTGGTTCTTATCAGTCACGTTTTATAGCATAATTTTTATTTTGTGTGCAAAAAAAAAGATGTTTTTCAAGGGACTGAAATATCTCAACTCCACCACAACCTCCTTTGTGCTCTTCAGACTTTATTCCTTCATTTCCTCCTCAGATCGGTCTTTCTGGCCCTCCCAAAATAGCTGCGATGAAAGAGCTAAAAATAGCTGCTGCGTTTGGATTTAATGTTTGAAGAAGTAGTTTGTTTGCTCTCGTCTCGCTTGACTTCATGGGAAGAATGTGCGTCCGTTGGCACACGTGCAGAAGTCCAGTTTCTCATCTCGGTTTAACTAATATGATGCAATGTGCAGTATATTTGTAACAGTTTACTTTGGGAGGTTGTTTAAATAGTAAACGGAGTTATCCGCCCTGACGTCAGCAGAAAGTACACACCTTCAAACTTTCCTTCCTTTTTTCTTCGATCTTATTTGTGCACATATATTGGGTTAAATGGGAATATCCACTCATTTCATTCATTTCCCTGAACAAATATTTATTCAAGCGATATTAAAAACATATAAAAACTAATATTGGAGCTGCTCATACATCAAGTGGCAAAGATAAATCAGAGCTCCGGATTTATTTTTTTCCTCAGGAGGTTTTTGGTGTGTAAAAAATCCTTTTAATTTAAAATTAAAGGTAAAGTTTAAACATCTACTCTCTGTTTTCTGAAGCCATTTGGGACATATTTTTGCTTAACAATGCACCAAAGGGATTTTATTTTGTTAGTAGAAAAAGAAAATCTTCCAAACAATGTTTTGCTCATTGTTTATTTTGTGATGTTACGTCAGATTTCTATTGTTTTCATTCAAGTGATGCACATGCAGGTCTGTTTATTGACACAGACACTTAAAGTAGTTTCACAGACACACCTAATGTTATGCAGGAAGTTGTTGTTCTTGTTTACATCTCCTGTAATGCTGAACAGGAGTTTCACCGACACTCGTAAAGTCAAACAATACAAAAATCTTTTTTTAAGGATGGTGTCATCTCTGTTTCAGAATATTTTAGGAAGAGTTTGTTTCTGTTTGTGGTTTCTGAAGTTTCCTGGCCCGTCTAACTGTGAAAATGACTAATGACAGAGACATAAAACTTTTCTGTAGCTTTTTAATGGAGTCTCTTAAATAAACAAAAATATTGTTGTCTCTCAGCTGTACAAAATTGACGTAACTAATAATTTGTGTGAGGAAAGGAAGGATGACGTGTGTTGAATCTCTCAGCAGGCCGCTGGAGCCACCGTCAAAGAAAGAGATGGTTCCAGTCATGAGACGACCAGACGAGTGGAAAGACCCGTGGCGCCGATCCAAATCTCCAAGGAGGCGGGCCGGTTTGGGCTCCCCGCCTCGAGGCCGCCGGCGACATCGACCCTCGGGCTCCTCAGTCTCCTTGTCCAACTCTTCCAGGTAGAAATTTCACCTCAAGTGGATGTTGTTGGATCTGACAGTAATCATCAATTTTTTTGCAATAACTCTGTCAACGCGTTTTATTTTGTGTTGTCTCTCTGAATATATTATTGGAATATTTAAAATTCACTCTTTTTTTTTTTAAGCTTGTGCAGCTTATGTAAGGGATAATGCCCTTCGAGGTGTGCATTATCAGAAATGACATAATCCTGAACCATTTGACACGAAGCAGACAACGGTTACTTATAGGGGTGTAACGGATCCCAAAACTCGCGTTTTGGATCGTGTCACTATTTTAGCGTAACGGTTCGCATCTTTTTTCAGAGAAAAAGGCATGAATGGAGACAGACAAAAGACAAGAAGACAGAAACCTATAATTACTTTTTAGAAAAGCTTTAAAACATACATTTGTGAAAACAAATATGAAGTACTTCAAGGAATAAATATACATTTACACATCCTAGAACGTTGAACATAAACAAAAATGTGTAAACATGTAGTTTCTGATTTACATGTCTGGAGACCACATCCACAAAAACTGAGACAAAAGAATGCTTAATATTCACATTTTTCCCTTGCACCACCCCCAACCCTCCAAAGTCCAAATTAAATCTTAAATGAAAACGTTAAATTAAACTTTCATTCTGTTTTGGTATTAATTTTAGTATTGGAACCAACAGGGGGAACATTGAAATATTTCAAACAATTATTACATGTGCAAGTGAGTCACTGCCCCGCCCTGATCCTTTTGGCTTGCCATACCGCCTTCTCCTGACGGCAGTTACGGCACATCGTGGTTGTAGGACCAAGAATGTTTTGTTATACTATGGTCGCTTACAAAAGAAGTGTTTGAAGTACTTTATGCTTGTTATTTTTAAGTTTTAAAGTACTTTTTCATAACAAGCAAACTATTTAAAATGCGCCTCAAACGCAGGTCGGTGCCGCCCGACTATAGCGGCAAGTAAATTATAATAAAACATTTGGGCTGTGTGCTTGGAACTTCTTTTGTACTTAATCACTGTCCATTTTCACTTTTTAATCCACTCCCAACAGCCAATCAGAATAGAGTATTCACACGGTGTCATCATCTCTTATTGTCTCTAGTGGAAGAATTTCCTTACCTCTCCGGTCGTGTTAATCTCTCACCCCTCACTGTAGTGCTCCCAGTAGGGTTGTGGATCATTGCTTAGGTGGTGATCTGATCCGATTCACGAATCGAACCATGATTCTTACTTTTTAATACTATGTTTATTGCTATGTGTATATTTACCAGATGAAGGAAAATTGAAATTATTTGTATTAAATCAGCAACATTCATACCTTTATTGAAACATGAGATCAGAATTAACAAAACTGACTTTTAATTTTTTTTTTACAAAGATTCAGATAGAAATTTTTTGTCATTTTAAGCTTTTTCGTCAACCCTCTGGTTATGTTCAACAGTAACATGACATTCACTCGGTCCAGTTCTTATATGCTCTCAACAGTGAAGACCCCATTTCTGACCTCCCAACCGTTGCTCATGCAGCTTCTGAGTCTATTATGGTCTGTGTAACCAATCAGATGGCACAGTGGGCTAGAAAATCATGAACAGCGACAGCTTAATATCTTAAGCGTGGCTTAAAATAACATGGAATCCAGTGCCGACCAAAATTTTATGATGATTTCACTTCCAAAGTCAATTTGCATATTTACGATGTGAATGCTTTATAACACGCTGAGTTCCTGAGCTGTTAAAAGAAAATGTTTCCAATTCCTATATGTTTTGCAAACACGCCCACGTGTTATGGAGCTTCTTCAACAGACAGACATGATATAGGTGCCGTATTATCAGTGAATAACAAAAACTGTGGAAACATGGGTGTGGCCGCTGCAAAGTTTTGATAAAAATATTTGTGGCTTTCACTTTGTTCTAAACTTCCTTCTATGTGTAGAAAAGCAGATTCACTTTGGAGTGGTTGTTCATCGACAATGTTAACAAGTGAGATGCGTCCGTTTGAGGTTTTTTAATGCAATAACAGGAATGACACTCATCGAATGAGAGCACGCGTTCCTCTCACAGTAATTTAAATTTCTTCTGAGTTTATTTAGTCGCGCTTAGCCTGCAGTCACATACCTCAAAACAATATTACATGACTGAAATGCAAGGTTTTTTTAGAGAATTTGGCAGGTTTTCGCTGAGTTTTTAAGGCAAAGTTAAAATTTTACAGCAAGCAAACGATTTTCAGTGGCTTGCTGGGCACATTTGAAAGTTGCGTTGCAGCAGTCCATTGCGCATTTAACTGTTAAGAGGTTCTCCAAGGTCCCCAAAATAATCTATCACTCAATTTCAGACTGCCTGCGTTTAACAAATTGCATTTGATGCTGAAAATAACAGAAAAAGACAAAAAATTTTGCTTTCTTTGGAGGGTTGTTATCTAAAAATGTGTAAATTCACATTATTATAATATGTGTTCAAAATCTGCAGCTGGTGGTACTTAATATGGACAGTAGCCATCAGGAGACTTTTACACATTGTTCAATCATAGCTTCTGCTGGCCATCAACCCAGCTGCCACCACCGCTCAGCTGTCGCCTGATTTCATAATTCCGTTTCCCCTAACACCTGATGGCGGCCTGACTTCCGCCATCTAAATTCATGACCACATTTAAAAAAAAATCAAGCGGAACCTTGAAATCTTGAAGATTCTGCCGGTGCCTCCTGACCGCGCAATGACAGTTGTATTTGTGAGCGTAGCATTAAAATAAACAACAAGCAAAGAAAATAGTCTTCTGAAGTCTACTCTTAAGAGCCTTTTTTATTTTATATTAATAAACCCTACAGGTCTTTGTGTATTTGTCAAAAATATTTCAGCAAATTATTTTCTAAAAGCTAATTTTTATCTTTTTTTTTTTTTTTGTTAATCAAATAAAACTTGTGGCTTTTTAGTTTCTTTCCCTGTTTTCTGCATCACTTATTTCACGAGTTTCTAAATTTTAAATGCCGTAAATGAGATAAACATATAAATTAAATTTACTTTCCCTTCAAGCATTATCTGCATCCCTCTACTAATAAATTAATCGATTAATCGACTAATAAGTGAAAACTAATAATAATATCAGCTAGTCATGAACACTCATCAAATTCATGCTAAAAAAAAGTCATCATTCATTTTAAATAATTTTAAATGAGAACAGGAATCCCATTTGGTCAAAAATGTTCATTAGCTCTAAAGATATTAAAGCTCAAGTCACCAAACTTTCTCCTATGACTAATTATCACTTAAATAACAAGAAAATGTTTTTTTTTCCTAGTTTATATTTGCTCTATTTTTTACTTCTTTATTAAGGCTACTTCACAGTGTTCTTTTTACGTTTATAATTATAAAAAAGGTTAATTAAATAAAAAAAAGGAACAACCCAAATCAGATACACAAAATTGAATAACGCTGAATCGGATCGGGTCCAAAAAACCTGATCGGGACATCCCTACTCTAAACGAAGTGCTTAAACGTCATGATGGGGAAATTTTAAACAACTAAAAATATTTTTAAAATCTCAATTTTTTTTTTAATCGTATTTTTCCTTATTTGCTGTAAAGCTGGTCAGTGACTTTTTTTTTCCAACCTGTGTAATCCAAGATATTCTTTGTCTTCCTTAAAAAAAAATTCCAATTTTGCAAGAAAATGATCCAAATACGGATTATACGCAAGTTTATTCGAATAAAATCTGTGATACATGCAATCACCGTGGTAACCAGGTGACTTCTAGCTTGAATGTCTAGTTATTAAAGGCAGTGTGGATTGAACTAAGGTCGGAGCTTTTTCCTGCTGAAACAGCTCTGAATGGTTTCACATGAAACCACTGGAGCAACAGGAAAAAGCCTGTTGGAAGAACTCGCATGTGAAGCATCAGACTGGGTGACGGCTGTTTCCTTGTCATATGATGATCACCTGTGATCAGTCGGGTCTTTCCCTCCATGCAGAACTTTTCGCTTTACATCTCTTCTTTGTCGGTGTTGATTGGTTTTCCACCTGCATCTCTTCCTCTCGGTCAACATGGTTTGGCTACTTCTCCCTTAAACTGAATATTTAAATAAAGCAATTCACACTTTTCTCTTATTTTATAAGTCTGACATGTCTCAGAGAGCACAACTAATGTGAATATTTTCTCACAGGAGTTCACTTCAAGATTTTTTTTTTTATTAAAAGTTAATAATTTTTAACACTGATGTCTTTGTAATTAGGATTTATTGTTGTATTACAATTTCTGCATATTCTGCAGACCTTTATCATTTGTTGTCCATCAGAAACTATTTTTGTCACAAAATAAATATTTTGGTTGCATACCATTATAAATTGCTGCTTCATTTGCTCCTAACAAGATTACAACAAATTCTAATGTTCAGTGAGAACATTTTGACATCTATTGTTCAGATCTATAACAGCGACAGCATCAATCTTTAAGTTTTCTGGAGGCCTGCAATGACCTGGTTAGATGTTGACCTCCAGTAACCTTTTTTGTGTGGGTGTAGGGAGTGGGTGGGTGGGGGGGTTCCCTTTTAACCCTTGAATGTCAACGATCACAACCTGGAAAATCAACAAAAATCACTTTGCATGTTGTCTATCTATTTGCCAGACCTGATGGTGTTGCCTCAAAAGAGGAGGTGTAAGGGGCATTTTCTATCTTTAACGGGTGAAAGTCTTTAAAGGGCCTCTATCGTGAAATTCTTAAACCTTTCAGAGGTAACTATATCCATATATATGATCACAAATTATCTTTGGCACATCGAAAGAACACATTTTTAATGAAATGTTTATTTTTTTTTCCTACACGGAAGTAGGACGACTTGATCTCTGAGGCTCCGCCTTTTACTACTAGTGGGTGCCACCCATTTCATGACATCATAGTAGAGGCGCCCCCAGCAGTGTGTCTGTGTTTTCCCCACTAAAACAAACAATATCCAAACTTATGCAAAGATGAATTTGCATAGCGTATATCTTCCAATTGTTTCCCATCTCTTATTGATGGTCTCTCCAATGAACACCAGGGGCCCGTTTCAAGAAGCAGGTTCAACAAATTTAGAGTTGAAACCTGAACTTAGAGTCACTGGACTCAAAATTCGAGAACTTAGAGTTTTCGGTTTCACAACAGCAGAAAAAGTTTGATTCAATCAACTTGAAGTTGTTGGAACCAGAATCAGGTGCGAGCGTCACAACCATAAAAACCCTGATCAATGGAGCAAAGACAGCACGATTCACCATGGCAACGGGAACAAACAACTGAGTTTGGTACTTCCGGCGATGGAAATTGATAAGTTCCTGCAAACATATGCCGACTACAAGAACATTTTCCCCAAGAAAAGCAACACAGTTGCAACGGTGAAACAGAGAGAAAAATATCTGCAGAGTTAATGCATTCGTCTACATTTAAATAATTTCAAATAACGAATAAATAATATATCAGGAAGGTTATTTTGTCACTTGTTAAGTAAGGAATGGATTGATCTGTTAATAATTTAACCAGTCATCTCCGTAGTCGCATGAATGACTGTTTTCCTCAATCCCCCACCCCCACATACATACACACACGGATGTCACTACATGCTAAAAAGGAACACTGTAGTTGCCTGGAATATGTTAAAATAAGCATTTATTTAAATTTAATTCTCAAGACTTAAAAATATTCGCTGACAAGTTTTTTTGTGGTTTTATTTTTCTATGCATAAAAACAACTCCCGAACCCTGGAGTCGAACTCACGCTTCAGCATTCCAGACAATCGAGCTATCATCTGTAACACAGCTTAGCTGTCAAAACGTCATAGTGGTTTTTGACATTTAATGATTCCCATTGTTAAGGGTTTAAAATTAGTAAAAGGAAACTTTGTATTATTAATAGCGAGTCCCTGGAAAAACTCACTATTCTTAAATATGCTCAAATAAAAAATGATCGGGGAAACTGCAGTATCGACTCGTGTCCTCAAAATCCTCTCCCCATATAACTTCCGTACTCTAGAGAGCAAATGTTCCTCCTGTCATTTTGGTTTCTGCGTGGTGGAAACGTGCAGTATTTAATATGAATGTTCTCAAAATGTTAATGAAGAACTCATATTTGAACATCTTTCACGTTAAAAAGGGGCGGAGACCGCAGAGAACTCTAAGTTTCCTGAAGAAAACCTGCTCCAGACCAGGTTTCGTTCACAGACTCAGTTGCCACAGTGATTGATTCTGAGTTCAGCTTAACTCGCTTCTTGAAACGGGCTTGGTTTCAGAGTTTTGCTGAATTTGGAGTTCGCGAACTCAGAGTTCCAACAAAACCTGCTTCTTGAAACGGACCCCTGGTCTAACAGCTATGTGTTATTTGAGTTGTGAGACAATGAAGCGATGGCCAATAAACCCCCATTTAATTTAGTGTTTACATTTTGTGCGGTGGCATACGCCAAAGAACATTCTAGTGAAGGATCTGTGGGACATTTTTTGGGTGGATCCTAAACATAGATGGATATTGAAGCATACATATCAGAGAGTTGTTCAATCATACTCTGGATATTGAGAAGTAAGATGCAGAAAAAGGAGCAACTAGCAAACTATTACCTGGAAAGTGAGTGACAAATTAGAAGAACTGGTTTGAACGTGGATTATTGAGCAAAGATGGAAAGGTTCAGGTGTAATTATAATTAAAAGCTCAAAAGAGTTCATTTAGCACGATATATACCCTTTATTCTTCAGCTTTAATGGATCACAAACTTTTCCATATCAATAAATCCTTATACGTGTTTGTTTCCATTGATGCAAAAGCAGCATTTAACCCTAAATTTGAACACCTTCTACTCCTCAGGTCTTCATCTCGCTCTTCGTCATACACTGGTTCGGGGTCGTCCCGCTCCCGCAGCCGGTCCTCCTCCTTCAGCTCGTACTCCAGCCACTCTTCCCAGCACAGCTCCTTCAGCGGAAGCCGCTCCAGGTAAATCTTTGCTCATTTCTCCTAAAATCTCTGCCACAACTAGCCAGTTGAAATAAACACCCTGTCAACCTGTGAATCTATTTTAAATAAGCAAACAAGCAGCCAGTAAAAGTTTGTCCTCTCACAGCTCACTCATAAACTTACTTTATCTGCAGACCAAATGAGCCCCTTTCATCAGGTCACATAAACAGATGGTTTGCATATGTAAACCTAAAATAGAACAATTCTAAATTGTTGTCTAAAATCCCATTTGCATTCCGTTGTCAGCATCATGAAATAAACTGTACTAAAGAAAGTATAAGTAAATAATTTTCATTTATAATTTTAGTGAGGGGTTAAATAAAGATGTATTAAAGTAAACGTCATCCTGGCTGTTCTTATGGAAATCATAGTAATGTTGCGTTTGAGTCCACTGGGACAGTTCATACGACTTTCCTGAAACCCCATCAGTTACAGAGTCATTAGATCATTGAAACTCTAAAATATTATATCTTACCTGTCAGTGTTTGCATTTGCCTTATTCACTACTTTAATACATAATTGGGACTTTAAATCATTTTTTTAAAAAGTGTTTTGTGGTGTTTAACATGTTTTTGTAGCATTATTCTGATGATGGAGGACATATATTAAGGAAATTAAGATCAAAATTGCATTCCTGAGTATTTCTTTATTCAAATTATTGTGAATCAGGAGCAGGTGAAAAAAAGTTAATTTGTAAAGTTATGTTGAAAATGCGCTGGGGGAAGCCACTAGCTCCCCACTCTGCTCCATACTGATGCATCAACTTGTAGACGACTGGATCCATGTACATCTTTGTTTTCCTCGTCTGAGCTGGAATCTGATTTAAAACGGTACATCTGGATAGCTTCCATGTTTGCTTACCTTTCTTGTTGCACCTGTAAAGTTGGGTTGGAGGTGCGATGGGCTGTAAGCTAGTAGGAAAGAGTGTTGGCTTGAGTTATGGATGACTTAAAGACCCCTTAGGATGAAAATCCTATTCTGTTTTTTAAAGTTTTTAATAAGTATATGTGTCGTTTTTTTTTTTATATATAAAAGAGAACACATTTAATAAGGACTAATTTTGCTTTTGCATTTCTGAGTATTTCTCCTTTTAAATAGCTGTCAAACTGTCACAGAAATGCTCTGTTTGAATTAATGAACTGCTAATACGTCACGACGGCTCTGCTGCACATGCACTAAATCCCTCGTCTTGCCCAGCTAGCGTGGGACGCTCATTTCTAAAAGCCAGAGAATGTTTTTATAAAATAAAAATAATTGTCATAGGGGGACTTTATTGAAGGGGTTATGGTTGTTCCCCACTAATTTTCCCACCCATGGCTCAGAGTAAAATTTCTGATGAACTACTGCTCCTCTGCAGAAAATGTCCTTGAAAACAGCATTTTTTTTTTTTTCCAAAACGCTGTCGTCATAATTAAAAAACCACTTGGAGGTTTTGAAAAATAAAATGATTGGAGTGGATCCTTCAGATTTTATTTCATTTGTTCTAGATACACAATCATGTAGTTTACAAACTAGTGTTGTCCGATAATATCGGTTACCGATAAGTATTGGCCGATATTGGACATCATGACGTCACGCCGATAATTCAGATATGAAAAAAATACGCCGATAAAATTGTCCGATAATTAAAGGGTTAAACTGCTGACTCTTCTTCGCTCACCACTCAGTATTTACTTATTACAGCTTCTCTACTCACCCCAAAGTTTCAGCCTCATAGGTACTGCTGAAAGTTGCTAGCATAGCGGCCCCACAACACTGCGGGCTCCGCCGGATTCTGGCGGAGACGTGTGCTTGAATCTGTTAGAATCCAAGCATATGCATATGTTTTCTAAAGAATAATTTTAATGAGCAACCATTTAATTTGTACACCACTTTAAAACAAACCAGTATTTTTGGCACTTTGAGATTAAAGTTTTTCTTTGCGTGTTATTATAGTGGGCTTATTTGTGTTGAAAAATGTCCTTGTTACATTGCTATTTAAGTTAAAGTCTTACCATTTTTTCTGACCATTGAAATGCACTTTCTCTACTTACAGATGTGTAGCAGACTGAAAAAGTGAATAGTGTTTGTACTAGCTGCTGTTCAATTTATTTTTAGATAAAACTGCAAATTTGATGAAATACATAAGAGCCATGCACTCTTACTTTGCACTTGCAAATATTTTTTTCTCAAGTTAAGAATTTTTTATTTTTTTTTTTTTGGATTATCGGTATTGATATCTGTATCTGTTGTAAAAAGTCAATATCGTGCGTCACTATTGCAAACTCATCCTCTCTGTTTGTGTTGTTTCTTCCTTTTCCAGGTCTCGATCATTTTCTTCATCTCCCTCACAAAGTCCAGCAGTTCCCCGGAATGCCAAGAACAAACCGGACCTCCCAGCCGTTTCCGCTCGAGGGTAAATCTCCTTCCCTGATTTTCCAAACCAACCATAGTCTGAATGAAGATTCTGTCCCCATTACCTAGGTTTGATGCCTCTGATTAAGATGAAAGTTTGGAAGCTGAAGCTCTTCGTTTTGCTTCTCAGCTGCTTTATTACCTCTGTATTTACTGAATGGTAGGATTTCACTTGCGTTGCTCGGACTCAGAAAAGTTTTTGATTTACCTCCATTAGCATGCCGCCTAAGCCGGGAGCCATGCCTCCTCCTCGCAGAGAGAAGCCCCCCCTAAAGAAAGCCCCCAGTCCCCAGCCTCCACCTGCTGGACCGCAGACCAGACCCCCCAAACCCCCCACAGAGGGAGGCAAGCCTCCTGCTGTTCTCAGAGAGGCAGGAGGCTCCGGAGGACCAGCTGTAATGGGTGGAGGGGGTGCAGCGGGCAGACCTCCCCAACCGCGGGAACCTGGCAGACCCCCGAATCAACGAGAGGGGAGGCAGAGAGAGAGACAGCAGCACCCTCCCCATAGGTGAGCCTTACACTTCATACACACCAGGCTTCTGTGGTGCATTCAACAACATGCTGAACGTGGGATTTTGTAAGCACTTTAGCATATGGTATCCACACGGGTCTGTCACTACCCGTTACTAGGACATGCACTCACAGTTGGTGCAAAATGATGAAGCACTGCAATTTTTGCTAATTTTGATCTGGACTCTTTCCTTCACTGATCTATTTGGAGATAAATTTCAATATAATTCCGGCTGGGCTCATTCTACAAATTTTAATTTCTCACTTTTCAAACAGTTGTCCCTTTTGTGTTTTGAAAAAGACACCATCCATACATCACTACCAAATCTGAGTCTACGATTGGTCAAACTTCAACAGTTAAAATTTTGATGCACACTCAATGGCTGAATATGGAGCCCGAAAACGGGATAAAAACTAGTGAAGCCAGAGTTTTGAACGTAGAAACCAGAACGAACGACCTGTTCGTTCCTAAAGAAAAAAATTGTGCAGGAACTAGGAGTGGGTTGATCAATCTGAGTATCGATACTAAGGTAAAGTATTTCAATTCTTCTGTCACTATTTTTCTGCAAGACCCACAGTAGCGCTTGGGGATATGAAAAATAACGTATACTACGATATAAAATATTTAATATCACGATACGATATATATCACGATATACGACAACTTATATTTTCAGCTATTCTCTGAAAAAATACCTGATATTGTGGCAACTTTTAGGAAAAGTCAAAAGTTGAGACAAATGTTTTTAATATAATCTTGTTTTGAAAAGCGGCTAAAAAATGTGAATTATGAAAAAAACTTCACATTCTCATATTCCAAGTCTTTTTATTGTGACAGATGCACTAGGAAACTACTTCATCATCACTATATATAATGTCTTTGTGCTGTCTTTTAACTTGAACAGAACTCTGAAACACAAAATGAACTTTTGGTCCTCGCTGCTCATAATAACACAAACATTTGTGTTGATTTGAACATACTTGACATTTTCCAGTGAAAAATTATAAACTGAAAAAAACATCATAATCAGATTAATCCTCAGATTTCCATGTTCTCCATAGAAAGTGAAAAGGTTCAAAATTTCCAAAGTCTCTCTTTGCCCTTCTCTCATACTCGTGTTGTGCATCAGGTGTGCGCAGCGCAATATGACAAACTGCTCCGTACCTGCTCCACCCACCCCCCGTGGGGTGGCTGTTCGCGCATGTCTTGAAAAGAAAAAAAACTGATAGAGGACTAAAGAGAGATAATAAAAGAGAGCACGACTCTCTGTAAGGACTCAGAAGGGAAATAGTCACAAATCTGCGTCGTCATCCATGACTGTTGTCACGGTAGATTGGGAAAGTTGCGGTGAAAATAAAAAGTTGCAGGCTGCGCAACAAATCCTGAAGGGTCTGATAATGACATATTTGGCATAAATAATTGATCAAATTAGCTTAGCAACGATATAAACGATAGAGGAGAAATGCCACAATAGACACCTTTCTATTGTCATACCTCCCAGCACTAACCCACAGTACTTTGGCTGTGTTGCCAGATTAGTTAAAAAAAAATGCCCAAACGCCCAATGTGAGCAAAAACCTGCCGGATCTGGCTGTATTGTATTTCTGTAAACAAATAACCCCTGAGATGTTTGGCAACTATTGGGACTTAAGCTTAACTCTATTCCAGTTTTCTTTTTTCTTTTCTATTCTTTTTGTAGATTTTTATGCACTAAGTACTATTTCCTACTATTTGATTTCATATTATCATATTACGCCACTAAAAATATACATGTTGTGTGTTTTATGCATTTTCCTTTCAGATTGTTTTAATTAGTTAACAATTTATTTTTATTATACACTTACTGATCAAAAATTGTGTATTTCCCAAATTATTCTATAATCAAACATTTTAAGAACAAAAATATCCCTATCAGTATCGGAATTGGTGATACTAGCCCTGTAAAGATATAAATATTGTATACCAAAATGAAATTCAAAGTGGCATCACTGCCTGAAAAAAAAGCAAGAATTTCACTTTTTTAAACAATTCCCATAGAAAATGATCTGAAACTTAATCTCCAGACAACAAACTATAAATTGTTTTTTACATACGTGGTATTGGACCGATGCCCAAATTCTCAGCATCACCCACCACAAGCATCAACATTTCCATTCTATAACCTTGCTATTTCATGCTTAATTTTCTTCCGCAGACGGCCCATATACACCCATAAGTACAGTTGTGACCAAGACTTGAACTTGTTGATACACCTCCTTTTACATTCCAGCTTTTGTTTATTTGCGCATTTATCTTTTGTTCTCCAAACTTCCCTGGTAACTTTGGAAGAATGCCCAGATACACTTGGATAATTATGAAAATGATAATCTTGTTAAAGTTTGATAAACAGAGGTATGACATGAAGGATTTGGCAGCTTTCATGACACATTCATAGACTCTACAAATAAACAAGTCATAAAAGGTATTTTTTAATAGGTCTAGAAATGAAATTGTTTCCACTTGTAAAGTTTAGTTAATAGACTGAGCCTCAAATCAGCAGAAACTCCAGTGGTAGCTGTAAATAAATGACATTTTGCTGCCCTGGATAACTAAAAAATTGGTAAAGGATGAATCCTTTTTAACAGTCTGCACCTGAACACAGTGATTTTAGGAAACACCTATCTACTGACAAGGATTATTTAAAGAGCCACTCCAATGAAAACTGTGTATTTAGCGCTTTTAGCATGTTCTTGTAGCATTTTTCTCAAGATGAAGATGGAGGACAAAACTGAATTTCTGAGTATTTTTTTATTCAATTCATGTTTGATCAGGAGAAGATGAAAACTCCTGGGCGGGCCAAAGTCTCCTTTCCATTCACTTACAGACAAATAGATCCATTAATGTCTTCATTTTCCTCGTCTGGGCTGCCATCTGGATCAGATTATTTGATTTTGGCTACAATTTTCATCATCATAATTAAAAGATCACTGGTAACAATTTTACAATAGAAAAAAATACAATTTCATTGGGACTTCAAGTAAATAGAATCAAAGTTTGATGCATGTGGAGAAAATGTTGTCTTTTTTATACAGAAAGCTTCAGAAGACAAACAACTAATTGTTTAATATAATTAAAAAGGAAGCTGTGTGTTGGAGCATCAATCCATAAAAATATTTAGATGTACATCATTTAGGTCAAAGTTTTACAACCTAATGCTACAAGAGCCATTTAGATTAGTCTCCAATTTACCAAAACTCAATAGCTGCTTTTCCACAAATGTGCAAAACTTGATAGAAATTCTAGAAATGTCAAAAAACATAATTTTACAATTACACTGTTTCCATTAGATTATGTGAGTCAACACAAACCAACTCACGGGATAAGTCATTCATTGTGATGGATGTGAGCAATACTTTGATTTACAGCAGATATATTCAAATTTCTGCCACTAGCAGAAGCATTAGCGCTCATCATCATCTATCAAAGGAGACGTCGGCGTCTTACTCAGGTCATGGAAAAATAACCTACATGGGAGGGGCAACGGATGAAGTGATTTTGGGATATCATGATTGGTGATTGGGAGCGTTTTTTGATAAATGCATTTTTCTTTCACAATGTTGACATGTTTCCAGTAGACGAATTTATTGTCACAAATCCAATTTTCATAGTCGATGAAAACACAGCTACTGACAGTCACAAACCTGCTTCACGTTTAAAGGGCTAGTAATGGGGTTGTGGGTCATTTTCGGTGTTAACTGTATTTTGCCTTATATTTACAATTTCCAAACGTTTTGGCGTGTTTTGAGCAAGAAATATTGAAATAAAACAGCTTTTTTGCGGCCAATCCATATGCAAATTTCCACTTCCGGGAAAACGCTCCGTTTTGGTCACGTGGTGCGTGTGACGTCACATGGGTCAACATAGCAAGACGGCTTCTCCTTTGCGTGTCGGAGCTAGCGATAGCGGCGATATTTCAAGGTCCACAATTCTGTCTTCAGACTCAGATTGTGGAACATTTGTTCTGAAAGTGGTGACGCTGATGCAGAGGAGGCCCGGGTGTTTGTGTGGTTTGAGGACTGTTAAACCCTATCAATTTGAGCCGGCAGTGCATAAAGTAAAAGCTCACAACGGCAATGACACTGGCTGAGAATGCCGATTTAAAGTCGTAATTTAATTAGAAAAGAACCAAAGCTGTCAGTTTATCAGAGCCATGCTCGAAGCTGGAAGACGTGGGAGCATCTCGTTGAAGCTTTATTTACAGATCGGTTTGAAAAACAAAGAAAATTCTGACCCTTTTGGGACTCGAAATCAGAATCATCATCAATGAAGCTGACACTATCCGGGTCCTTCAATGCAGAGTTTCATATGCAAAATAAAGAGCTTAGAGACATGTTTGCAGGACCGTCCGCCACTTTATTATTTATTTATTGACTTTATTCACATACCCGGAAGCTCTTTCACCGCCTTACTGCATGTCTCTGACATGCGCAGAAACCAAAGGAGAATGTAAACAGTGCTCCACGTGAATCGTCCCGTTTCAACACACAACAACAACAGCAGGGGATGACAACAGTCTGTCACGTTAGCTAAGTACACTGAAAATTCCAAAAACGATTCCTCTTCAGATGAAAGCATCACACGGAAATGAATGAGATCTGATCTTTCACGGAGGACGAAATGACTGGTGGACAGCTGTGAGTGTCGATGGTTTCATCAACGGAGCTGCAGAAATCCTGCAAGCCACCATCAATGATTAATAAACTGCAAATCAAACAAAGAACCTTCCAAACATGTGCAATGTTTTAAACATTCAGTTTACCTGTTGAAATCAGAAGCTTTTCACAGTTTAGTCGGTCTGGTTCTGCACAGTGTTCATCGCAATAGGCTCATTTCGATTGTAAATCTCGTAAATTTACGACTTTAAAAATCATAATTTTAATTTTTTTTCTTTTTTGTGGCCCTAATACTCCATCGTACCATAACACCGATGTTTATAGAATTCAACTTTGCCGCAGCGCACACACATACATGTATCTGCAGACACGCTGGGTCTGCCTGCATTCTGCTGCTGGCGCTGTCTTACCCACATGACGTCAACGCGTCACGTGACCCAAATCGAGCCGTTTCTGAAGCAGGGGGAAATTTGTCGTTGATTTTGTCAAATTTTACAAAAACCTGCGTTTGTCAACGGTAATTATTCGTTATTTTTGATACATTAGAACATATGGAATATATCTGGATATGCATTTTAGCTTTGTCCCAGCCCATTACTAGTCCTTTAAGAAAAATACACGTTATTCATGTTTTTTGGCTTTAATGTTTTTAAAATTTGATAATAAGCAGTGTTATATTTTTCTATGTATAACGATTTTCAAATGTTTACATGCAAAAACTGAAGCTGGTCCAAAACTGACATGGAAAATTTGTCCAAAAAGCTCACATCTGAAGTGTTCTGCTTCTTAGTTACTTGGATGTTTTTTTTAAAGACAGTTACTCTCAGCAAGATGTTGGATTTTTTTTTAAATTATTTTTTATACATTATAGCTTGAAATTATTCATAATTACTTTTTATAGAGATGGACAACAACTCATACTCACCACTGAGGGTCAACATCCTGTCACTGATCAACCTTTAAAAACATGTTTTTGGAGTGAGAGAGGAAGCTGGAAAGCCCACAGAAAACCCACTAATGAACAGGAAGAGCACACAAGTGTCCAAGGGGAGGACCCGGCTGGGATTAGAACCAGAAACTTTCTGCTGGCTAGTCAGCTGTGGGTCAGTGGGTACTGTGCTGAACTCATGATCGGGGCATAGGGACAGTCAGTCAGAAAGAGCATTGACATAAAACAGGATTTTTTATATTAGGAATTAGCTAATTGCTCTTAAGTTATTTGGCTCTTTAAAATGAATTTGTGCATCTCTTGAGTCTGTGGAGAATGGAATTGTTGAGGCTTCCTGCCTATTTTACTCTCCAGACAGAACTGTTCCATTTCATACACCCAGACGTTTCCGTTAAATCAATCATTAAATAATCATTAATTATTCAAAGCTCAGTATGTGCAGGAAATAACAACTTACTTTTGTTTTTACATTTTCCAGACTTAAGGTGCCAATAAATAAAGCACTACAGTAATCTGCCTTGTTTTGTTATGCAAGCCTTGACTCAAAGCGTGGCCCTGATTCTTTGCATTCTATTGCAGTCTGCTGCATTCATTCAGGACAGATGGAATTTCAGATGGAAAACGGCGAGCACCTTTCGCTTGTTTGTCATTCGGCTTGTTTGTACGTCGCCAGAATCCCCTGAAGCATGTGTCCCAACTATCGGAAGTTTGCATACACACCGGCGGGGGGGGGTGAGGTGTTTAAGGAAAAACGCAAACTTTTGCCAGGGTCCCACACTGTGGGTGTGTAAATGGCAGCATTCAGGGAGGACGAAAAGTGGAAGGTAGAGGGGAAAAAACAGCCACCCTGCTAGTTTGCTTTTGTCTGCGTGTGTGTGTGGGTGTGTGTGTGTAGGCAGCATGGCTCACAGAGGGAAACTGTCTTGGAAAACCGGCCGCCCAACCTGTTTGTTGTTCTTTTTGTGAAGCATGTCTTTCCACTGGATGGATGTGATGCTTTATTCGTAGAGATGTGCTGATAAAGCGCCTCGGGGTTGAGTTACATAAAGCTTTTTTTTCTAATGATTTTTTCTATTAAGCTGTCTTTTTCTGGGTTAAATTACCATCAATGGTTTGGGTAAAGATAGATTCAACACTTAATCAGGGGATTTTTTTTTTTTTTCTTTTAACTGAACAAACATTTTGGTAAAGCAGTTGTAGAAATGCAGCCTTCCAACTAAATAAGAAAAAGATGATTTTTTTTACACCATATTTCCAAGCCACCCGTCATCCCAAACTCGACCTTTTCCACTTTCTTCACAAAGCAATTCAAGTTTGTTCATTGACTGTACATAATAACTGGACTGAACAACCTCTCCCTCCTTGCATTCCAAACTAGAAGTGCATGCAGCCTCCAAGAACCCTAAATCCCAGACTTGATTTTATTGTAAGGATAACCATTCCTGCTCTACTTTTTTAACATATTCTTGATGATCCAACATTTTTTTTTCATGATATTTATTTTCTTAATTGCAAGTTATTTAAGGAAAATTAAATAGGAGGTGACTGCTGGCCCCCACATCCAACGCTAAAAACGTTTGACGAATTTCGTGTAACCCGCTTTCAAGGAAAGGGTGTGAATTTCCAGACAGCTCAATCTTGATGGAATGAGAGTTTCTGTCCTAGAATGGATGATGCGGAGAGGACGCCGCAGAAACAAGCAAACGATTTCCTGGTGGAGGTGCAAAGAACGCGACCGAATTTAGAATAACTGGTTTGAGCGTGGATTATTGAGCAAAGGTGGAAATGTTTGTGTGTCTCCAGGAAAATGTCTCACAGAGACTGATGATGCATCAAAGTAATCAGAACAGAATACAATGTTCTCATCATTTCAATAAATCCTGAATTGTTCATCTGGTGGTGTTGTCCACATTTTGTTCCTGAATTTCACAGCAAAATGAATCCAGTAGCTATCAGCATTCTTTCCGTGATTGAATAAATGCCGGTCTCCAATAGATCCCTGTCTTTAATGCCTCGTTTCCACTGAGCAGACCGGATACGACCAGTTCACTCCTGGACAGTTTAAACCATTACGGTACATGTGGGGTGAAGATGGATGACATAGCTGTGCATCATAACGGTGCAACTACAGCAGTTCTCCGTATTCGTGGACTAGGCGTGTCTTCTCCCTCACCCCTGTGAATAAGGGGGGAATGCTGAATGCAAAGGATTTATTATTCTTTATGAGAAGATTTCGGGAGGTGAAGAAGAATACAGCTGTAAAGAGGACCTGTATCTTTCGGCTTGGATCTTGAAAGCGCCGGTGTCGTAATGTCTTTCTGCGAATCACTGAATCTCATCATGTGACGAGAGTAGATCCACCCTAACTGGTCCCTTCCAGTTTGGGTGGATCTACAAACAACGGGGGACTGAAACTGGTACAAATCAGTTCGGCCTAATGGGTTCATTTTATAATGGAAACGATCTAAATACCGTACTGGTCTGGTCTGGTCTGAACTGCCCCAGTGGAAGCGAGATATTTGCCGGGCCGGCTGCCAATTTTTTTGGACTAAAGTTAGGGGCTACTATTGGAACATATACAGTACTGACAACGCCTGGCTCCAACATGGTGGCATCCATATCAGGGAATGGTTGGAGTCGAATAGTTGGTCATATTCTATGGATGACCTCTGTCCAGTCTGTCCAGTTCTTGATCAAAAATAGTGTAAATTCTGGTGCTTTATCCACTTGATAAACATTTGCGGTCAAATGTCTTCGTTTTAACACTTTTATGTCAAAAACAGACACGATTTAAAAAATTAAATGACTAAGCGTATCCTTGGAAGATGGTCAGCAGTTAGGATTGTACAAGCAAAGACATAAACCAAAATTCTTCTGATTTATATCAGTGGTTTGGTGTAAAAAGTCTTGAGTTTGTCATTAAAATTAGAACAGAAGAACACTTTAGTTCTCAAAATAGTTTTTTATAGATGTATTACCAATGTAATATTTTGAATTTGTCCTAGCAGCTACAAGTGTTTTTACATGTAAGTCATAACCGAGGTTTAGAACTATATTCCAAAAAGAGATTAATAAGAAATTTCTAGAAAATACTCTAAAGTGAATATTAGGGTGGGAGATATTTTCCTCATTAAAGTTTAGTGAATAAGCAGCAATAGGATCAATGATTACGGACTTTCCCTTAACTAACAAAATTGTCACAGATGAGCGACTGTTTGTAACCTGGGCGTAAACACTGAGAAAAATTACTCTGTGGAGAAAAGCTTTGATTCTAGAAGCCGAAATAGGCCACAGATGTCTTTATTTTTCCTTAATCTTGAGGAAAAATTTCAACTGTTTATGTAATCGCACCAAAGGAATGATTTCCCACTATCTGTGTCTGTTTTGTTAAGCTGCTTTTCTGTACTTTTGAAGTGGAAGTGGATCGACTTATCTTATGGGGAGACACCCTAATGGTTCCGATTCCTCAAAGATTTTATTATCTGGATAACCCAACAGTTTACAACATTAGGGGGAGTTGTAATTCTTTGTTTCAATAGGTCAGAAGCAGATATTTATGACATAATGAGTAAAGTAAGTCATATAAATTGAATCAAACACGTTTTTGGAATTTGAAACCTGAAAAACCACAAGGAGCTGGAAACTCCTCAACAATGGTTCTTTATAAATTGGAAAAAAAAATAATGAGTTTTTATAGTGTCTCCATTTCCTGATTGCTGATCTCTTTAACCCTTTAACACCAGAGTTTTAGCTCCTGTGTTGACATTCTTTTGACTACAGTCATTTTTCAACTGATGACACAATCAATGTAATTCCAACAGATTCTGAAGCATAGAAAGGCAGCCTTGTGCGGATATGCAACACTTCACAGTTGTGAAGGGCTTCTGCATTCAACGCAGTGGAAATGTGGCTTTGATTCACAAGTTGCTGCATAATGTGGTCCAAAGTCTTTGCTTTTTTTCGTTTCAGAATTAGCTGACTCATGGAGATTGCATAAACAGTCAAAGATTTACAACTTGTCAAAACACCAGTGGCATATCTGATGTTTTTTTCTTTTTTTGGACTTCATATTCATTTTCCTGGAAACAGTCTTTACACTTCTGCTGCCTTGTCAGTTATTCCCTAAAAACAGGGTTTTAAACTATCTTGTTAAAGAATGTAGACACAAGTCCCAGTAGTGAACCTGGATGACCTTAAAAACAGGATGTATTTTTCATCTGCTCCCCCGCCACGTCAGTGGCGGCGCAAAAGCGCCGAGACAGAAACACACCTGTGCACAGACGAGGCGTGAGTTTACACGCAGGTGCAACAAAGCAGAGCTGGAAAACGGGCCCCAAAGTATTCAAATGAGTTGGTTTGCTTTGCAGGAGATCCTCTATAAATGTGGAAAATGTTTCCAAATGAGACAAACAGAATGTTGTGATGGGACAGTCCGTGACAGGCTAAGGGGTAAGCATGTGGACGTTGTGTGTGCTTTTGAAGGCATTTTCCAGATCAGATGTTTTTCTGCTGACCTGTTGCTCCAGCAAAACAAATGTGCACTGATGGAAAATACAAAACTCCAAAATAATCATCATCTGATCTTCTTTTATCATAAAATCAAGGAAGAATGACCAGTCAACAACACAACGGGTTATACTGTTGTTATTTATAATACAGTAGTTTGATTGTAGTTGGGTCTTCTATGTGTGCAGACTTTTGTTGGTCCATTGAAAAGTGGAACCGATGAGGCAGAGCCACTGTAGCCACCTGTCGTTAGGCAGAAGGTGATGACGACATTAGAGAGCGCCAATATAGCCCTTTTTTTTAAGCTAACGCTTGTAAGCATTCAAGGTTTCGCGGTTTCCTGTGTACTCTTTTGGTCACAAGTCTAGATTGAAAATGCCTGCAAAGAAAAGTAAGGCCTGGTCTGCGTTGGAACTGCTAACATGCAAATGTCCTGCTTTTCTAATCATAGCACTATAATGACACGCTAGCAGTTTACACCAAAAGACCCCAAACTACAGCCCACGGACCGGATGCGGCCCGCCTATCCATTTGGACCGGCCCCCAATCACTATCAGAGACACTTTTTTTTTTTTGACAAACTGGCCACATGATCGAGACCCTCATAGAATGTTATTATTTTTCTTTTTTTGTTCCACTCTACAGTGCCTCTATCTGAACACTCCCAAATCTCCATCAAATTGAGTAGAATACAGTCTTCTCTTTCCACATTGCAGTTCACCTGGTCTCAGTGTGGTCATGCTGCTGCTTTTTTTTTTTTAACAGCGCATCCTGTTATGTGTCCTGATTGGCTGGAGAGCTTATCAATCTTTTCCATGCCTGTGCTGAATGCGCAGCTCCCGAGACCCACATAATTCTGTAATCGCAATCAGATCTTTGTTTTCATTCTATAATCTTGGATTTAAACATTTCCATGTCCGTCTGAGAAAAGTGGTGAAAGTGTGTAGTGAGCATTTTAACATCTGTAATCTTAATTTGTGGGTTTCATCTTCGAGTTATTTTTATAACAAAACTCCCCCAATAACTGGAGTTATTAGTTTCATTCACTTTCTGTTTGTTTCCCCAGCTGCTCATTTTATTGATCAAATAGTGTCCCAAATCTTCTTTTTTATTTTTTTTGTTTTCAAGTCTTACATGTCAGATCAATACCATTTGCGCAGAAATCATAAAAACACGTAGCCGTGCGCTGAGCGTGCGCATTTGCACAGCTCGTTAGTTTACGCACATGAGAGTCAGAGCAGAGCAAGTATAACGACAAACGACATCAACACATAACCTAAAAAATGAGTAACTCAAAAAAGAAAAAAGAATTTTACTGTTAATGATAATAGGAAAATAGAATTTAGGATCTGAGAGAAAAGAATTTCAAGCAGAACTGACTCCACAACCAACCTGTGCAGAAACCTGAGAACAACTTTCTCAAGAACAGAGCAGATACTGACAGAAGAAACCAGATCAGATTCACAAAGATGAGATATTTGACATTTCTAAATGCCAGCGTTAACCTTGATTTACAAACCTTCTTCATTTTTTTTCCTTTTCATTTTGCACATTAAAATGAGTATTTTGCGTTGTAGTTTCAGTGTTTTGTGTTTTATCACTTTAAAAGTTGAACAATAGTTGAACAACCACTCCCTCCACTCAAGTCAACCACAACTCTCACACTGAAAGCAGGCTCGTGAAAATCTGCAACTCCTACTTCAATTGAGGCATCTGATGTAACTTTCACTGCAGTACAGCAAAGAAATTAGGGAAGACTAATCTTTTTTTTTTTGGCAAGAAATAGTTTAAAAAAAAAAGGTTACTAGAAAGAATAGTTATACTGACTGGGTAAAAGAGTGGCTCAAGGCTGGATCTGCATCAATGTTCTCCTTGTATCTTTTAGCATGGTGGTGCTTGACATCAAGCTTTTATTTTACACATCAGTCTTTGCTTCTAACTTAAACCTATAGCTATGAGCTCCCTTTGTTGTCTGAGGGGTCCCTGTCAGCAGCACGAGTAGTGCTGCCACAAAACCATTATTTTAATAGTCGACTAATCACAGATTATATTTTCCAATTAGTCAACTAATCGGATTATTTGTAAAGTGGATGTAAAACACACATCTTAACCATCATTAGCTTTAAACTAACTAAAAACTAGATTTTCAATTCAATTTTATTTATATAGCCCGAAATCACAAAGAAATTTGGCCTCATTGGGCTTCATTCGTGTAATTTTGCAGATGCCGAAAATAGTCATGGAACATGAAAAATAGCTAAAGGCTAAACAGCCTAAATAAAGTGCATATCCCTGCCCCTAGACCCTCCCTCTCAGGAGATATGTAGCACTACCTGCGCTAATGCTAGTGTGAATGCTGTAAGCTGAATTTGGCCACTGAAGATGCTGAAATTGATGGTTAAAAATGTTGAAATTAATAGCTGAAAACCCTGAAGCTGATAGCCAGCTGAAATGTTAGTAAAATGCCAACTTATCCTTAAAAAAATGAAAAAAGCCTAAGTTGGACAAAAACAGCCAGCATGCAGCTGAAATATTAGCTAAACTCCAAAATAGCATAAAAAAAACCTTAATAAATGCCAAAAAGCTAGCAGAATGCCATTATAACGTTTAACTTTATTACATTCTGACTCCATATTAAGTAATGACTAATCGATTATTGAATTGGTTTTTGACTATTTTAATAGTCAGTTAGTCAACTAATCGTAGCAGCCCTAAAGATGAGAGAAGATTTCTGGACAAGCTGCAGGAGGGTGGGCCTCGAGGCCTGGAGTTTGATCGATAGGTTATATCTTGGGTGACCTTTGCATCTCTCTGGAGCGGGGATAGGCTACTCCAGTCTTCGAGGCCCGCTGTTTCTGCATGATTTCCAGATATCTTAGCCCTGCTCATCATGGATTACCTGGTTCAGGTGTGTCTAGCCAATTAGACCGTGCCAGTGCAGGGTAGTGTGGCAAACATGCAGGAAGTGGATGCAGGAAACTGGGCTTGTTGGCAGAAACTTCAACATTTAATAAATAAATTAAAACAGGACAAAAACTAGAGAAACAAAAAAGGGGATCAAGTAGATAACCCGACACTTTTCTTCACGTTATTTATGTTGCCAGCTCGGCAAAGACAGAGGTTAAGTGAGCTGTTTTTTTATTTTTTTCTTTCTAGAAAGCACTCCATGTTGACAAATATTTTCTCCTTTAACCCTGTGGGAAAAAAAAAGTGTAGAAATTCCCCCCCTGAGAAGCAAGTAAAGGGGGAATTCCCCCCCATTTAACATAGTGAACTTCAAGCTCTGTTGAAGCATGTTTTTGGCATGGGGGAGGAAGTTGGAGTGACATGCAAACTCTACTCAAAGATCCCAACCAGGATTTGAACCAGGATCTTCTTTTTATATAATTAATATCCTTATCTTCTACAAGATAATTATATGGAATACAAAAAATGTATATACTAATAAAACATGCCACTCTTCTTGAGCGTGCACAGACATGCTGGTTGAGTAACAGTCAGTTTAAACTTTAAAGCCCTTCAAAATAAAAGACATACCCATCAAATTAAAAGCCCAGTATTGGTTAACTTACTAGTGATGCAACAATACAGTTTGCTCACAATACATACCTCGATATGAGCGTCACAGTTCGATATGTATTGAGCAAGAAAAAAAATAAACCCTTACACGGATGATTCTTGGCACTTATTGCAGAATCACATTTAAATAGAACTCTTGTATACTTGTAGACATTAAAAAGTATATGAACTGCAACAATTTAAGCAGTTCTCTAAAGTTTTGACAGCTGGATGTCATACACAATCTAAACAGAACTAATTTAAAATATTTAGAACTGACTTACTCGTCCAAATAAACAACAGCAACACAGCTAAAGTGGAGTAGTCCTTAGCTGTCAGTCCTTTATTCATGGAGTGTGGGCTTGTTGGATTTCCACACCCCTATCCCTCAAAAGCAGAATCTGAACGCAACGGAGCTGTCTGCTATTAGAATTCCAAAATGAGGAAAACACATGAATTCTTCTCAGTAACAAGCATCAGTGTTGCCCAAAAATTGAGGAAACTGCGGTTCTCCGCGAAAGTCCTGCCCCCCAACACCACGAGAGTCAAACAGTTCAGAGAAGACAGACACGCCCCCACCAGCAGACCTGAAATCCAGCTGGATCACACTTCCCCCAAAAAAGTTGTTTTATTATTTTTTACAAGCATGATAAAGAAAGTTTTCTAGAAAAAAAAGATACATTTGGGAAATTAAAAGAAAAAACAGAATTCTAGGAAAAACGTAAAATATACAGCAGAGCTCTTAGGAGGGAAACTCTTATTTTTTGGGTTGCTTGGAGTTTTAAGCCTGGATTTTTTTTCTCTGTTTATTCAAAAACATGTTAATTAGTTTTTGACCAATTTTATTCTTGTTGTTTTATAAAATTACTTCAAAAAACTTTCTATGTCGTAAAAACTTTTTACTAAATACTTTTGGGATTTTCACAGCAAAATTAATCCCATTTGTCCAGACAGAATTCTATGTTTTTGCAAGATTTTATGTCTAGTGTGTGAATACACCATGGAAAAATAACTAAATAAGGGTAGTGTCAAATTGTACTGATTAAAATTATACCAAATAAGTAATCAGGCAGTCTTTCAAATTGAAAATACAGACGTAAATTCAAAAGTAGACATAAAATGAGTTTTAAAGCCTTGGTTCCAAAGGGTTTAAAATAAATGTTCTAAATGTACCATTTTATGTTGGTTTTCATAGTATGATTATTTGCAAATAATTAGTGGCTTGCAAATTCTGTAACTAAGAAAAAAAAAGTTGATTAATCGTGATGAATTTTTTCCAGATTTGTATTTAATTAGTTAATTTTCTTTAATCGATTCTCAGCCCTGGCTTTAACAAATGCATGTGTTTTGAGTTCTACCTGCCATAATTTGTACTGGTTGTTAAAAACAATCTATTAAAGATTTTTTTAGGAGTTTTCATGTTTCACACAAAAATTTTAATATTTCTCCTTAAAAGTAAAATTGTCTCAAAAAACACATGTCCAAAAACAGGCTGTTGAGTCTTTCTGTTCTACATTTTCCTTTGTTAAAAAGTTATTGTAATCCTGGTTTATCAGCCTATCAGTATGTGAAGTCCAGCAAATCTTTTGCTATCTCAACCAATTACATTTTTTAATTGGATGACGCTGGTATATGGTTATTATATGAGACTATTCTATTTTATTGTTTACAGTTTTCTTGTCTATCTTTCAGTGTTGTTTAAGATGCAGAATCTTTCAGTTTTAACAGAAATGTTAGCTGTTTGACTGAAGCTCTTGATTCTCACCGTGTTTATTTTCTTGCCATCTCTTTCAGGAGAACTGTAAGTGGGAGTGTGAGTGGAAGTGGCAGCAGTTACACTGGTTCCAGCTCCAGATCCAGATCATCCTCCAACTCCCTGTCGCGCTCGCGCTCTGGATCCAGAAAGTCCAGGTACTTGCCCATTCTCTGGTGCAGTTGTCTCTTCTGAAGGCTGAGACTTCTTCACATATGATGTGGAGAAAAAAAAAAGCTGTGCATTCTATTTTTTGTTGTTGTGTGCAAATATCATAGTGCACTGGTCTGTTCTCAGGTCGCTGAGTGTCAGCAGCGTCTCGTCCGTGTCGTCTGCATCGTCCAGCAGCTCCATGCGCAGCGCCGACTCTGACGACATGTACGCCGACCTTGCGAGTCCGGTGTCCTCCGCCAGCTCCCACTCGCCCACACCCAACCAACCCCGGAAGGAGCGCAGGCCTCCGCGGGACCGCTCCCCCCCGGGTCGGGACAAGAACAGGGGTGAGTGTTCCACCAGCAGTCAAAAATCTTACAGAAACTTTAGGCTAATGAGACGTTTTTGTCCACCGCAGAAAGACCGTCAAAGAAAGACGAGCTTTTCAGGGACGATCGCAGGAAAATGGACCAGTCTGGAGCTCCGCCCAGAGGGGGTGGTGGCCCGCCCCGATCTGGACCTGGTAATAGAGGAGGCCCCCCTGTTCATCCTCTACCTGTGGCTGGCGGCCCCCCTGGAAGCTATGGAGGTTCAGGTTCCCACAAAGACATCAAATTGACTCTGCTTAACAAGGTTATTACTAAAGTTATATTTAGTTTTAAAATTTACCAAGAATTAACTTTTCCTGCAGACACTGAAGTATGCATATTCAAGTTAAATTACCATTGATGTTCAGATTCATATTGATGTGGTTTGTTTGGAAATTTAACACTTTTTTCTGTCAGTTAAATGACTGTTTGTTCTGAAAGCTTTGGTTGAATTCTTCATCTTTTTTGGGCAGCAGGGAGACAGAGGCAACAGAAAGAGGTACCTGCCTTCAGACAAGGACAGGTCCGGTTCCCCTGTTAACAAAAGGATGGCCATGTCTCCAGACAGAGGTGAGAGACCACAAACGCAACTGGAACAGTCAGCTTGCTTCCGACAACCAGTTATCTCAGGGGTCTGCAACACTTTAAGAACCATTTGGGTCAATTTCTCATTCACCCAGTCGCTGCCAAAAAGTATTTCTTCACCCTTAAGAGAAATAATCTTTATGCCTCGTTTCCACTGAGCACAATACAGTCCAGTCTCGTATTTTAAGCGTTTCCGTTCTAAAATGCACCAAATCGTACCATTTTTGGGCCCCAGTTGGTTGAAGGTTCACAGAAATATGGAACTGAGCCCTGAGCGACTGTCGGTACCTGTAGGTTGGTGGAAGGTCATTATAACAAAACAAAGCCAGCAATCGTCTCTCAAACAACATCAAATGCTTTGTATCAACCATGTACCAAAACCCAGGCGGAAAAAACAATTAGCTTTTGGATGACCCCCATTGTTGTTGTTAGCTTCGCTTTTGCCATAGTCGCACTTGTACGACGCAAAGCTACACAATCAACTAATCAACAACTTTGCATGGAAACACTCACCTGGACCTTTCTAAACTGGACCGGACTGCACCACTCAGTGCAAACAAGACTTTAGTATTGTAATAAAGCTAGGCTGAAGTACCACCAACAACTGTTTTCACCATCATTGTTTCTCAGTGGTGCAGATAATGTGACAGTATGTCATTGTTGAGTCTCGTTTCCACTGAGCGATCTTGTCAGGAGTGGTACGGTCCAGTTAATTCTGGCAAGTGTTTCCACTCAGTTAAGCCTGGCTTCCACTGAGGGCTTTGTTTTCACGACGCATGCGTGGTGTAGACCACTAGCGTGTCATTCTAGCGTGAAGACTAGAAAGCATCAACAATGGAGGTCATCCAGCAGCTCGTCTTTTTCTTGCTCTACTTCTGGTACATGGTGTAACAGTAATTTAATGTTGTTTAAAAGAAGAATGCAGGCGGCTAAGAAGAATAACACAGCAAATAGGAAAACGGAAATGCTAGCTTAGCGCTATATTAGCATTTTTTAATGTCGTCATCAGTTTCTGCCAATCAAAGGGTGGCTACAGCGACTCCGCCCCAACTGACCCATTTTATTTCTCTACGGATCTACAACAGATGGGGGGCCTCGGGGTACGGGTCAGAACTGTGTAATGAGTCTATATTACAATGGAAATGTTCAAAATGCCGGACTGCTCAGTGGAGACAAGGCTTTAGTTTTTTGTTGAAAACTGGAACGTTTATCAAAATTTTTAGAGTTTTTACTTCGTATTGGTTCCATGGATTCATTAAAAAAGCAGATGATGATAATAATGATCAGAATACAAAATATCCGCCTTACTCTGCATCCTTATGGCTCTGTGTAGATGTGGTTCCTTTTGAGTTTTGGACAAAGAAACTTTAACGGCAGATTTCCTTTCTTCTTTGATGAAGACAAATTTTTGATAAACCTTTGACTCCACGCATGGAGCAGACTCAGTGCAGGGACAATAGATATATAATAACATGGTTTGTATTTTTCAGGCCGTGATAAAAAGATGCCCGGTCGACCCCCAATGTCTCCCAGAATGGAACGTCCCAGAGGACAAGGACCTCGACTCCCAGCTGCCCCGGGAGACAGGTTAGTGCAGCTTTTAGGACGGTGTACTCACCTGTTATGGTTGTACTGGAGACTTTTCAGAGAAGTTTCAGAACTCATTATGAGACATTCAGTGTTTTTAATTAGAAATTAGAATAGATAACAAAAGGTACTTCTAGAAACTTTATTTGATTCATAAAAGTTATATACAATTTTTGTGAACAGGGTCACGTGTCAGCAGACTATCATTAGCATGTGCTGAGTTGAATGTCACGAGGTGAAAGCATGTTAGAACAGGAGTGGATTGAGCACAGAGCCCTGAGGCACACCATAAATAATGCTGCCCCATGTTCTTGTGAACAGATTTAAATTTATTTATAAATGAAATGTTTTTCTTTTCTTAATTAAAACTGTTAATACGTCAACTGTATGTCCCAATGAACACAAGTCTGTCAGTAAAGCTTTCTTGATGTGATTTTCTTTTTTTGTTTGAGGAGCCGATTAAAAAGAAAATCTCCATAAATATCTTCTTGCTGAAATTGCCTCCAGGAAAAAGTCTATTTTTTTTCCCCAATAAACAATTTTGTTCGCGAATGAACTTGATAAAGACGCACTCACGAGAACAAGATGCTTTGGAAAAGTTGCAAGTTTGCAGAATGAAATGTTTACAAACCAAAAATCAGAAAAACACAAAGATGTGACTTTTGCTGAAATTCATCTTTAAAACTCAGAACTCTTGATTAAGTTTCACATTCATATAAATGGCATGGGATTACAAAAGGTCAGTATATCTGCTTGTTTTAATTTTTTCATAACTCTTTTAAAACCCTTTTAAAAACAACACAGCTTTGCTGAAAATGTTACAGGTCTGGTCCTTTACAGCAGCATGAAGGAACATACAGTTTCATTCCATGTCATGTCTACATTCATGATGGCACACGCAGGAAAGTTTGAACAAGTACAGCTGGTTTGCAGCAGGAAAAGCTTTTTAAAGGAACAGAGAGAGGAAAGTCATCAGGTTTCTTTTCGTCATACAGCGATTGACTAAATCTATAAACCTGAAGACATAAATGAGCCGGGAAAAAAAAACTTGTTTTTTGGGGATTTTTTTTTTTTTTTCCCCCAGCCCGAGTTGATGTCAAAGGTTTGATTCCCTGCAGTCGGACTGTGTTTGTCACAGACGCAGGAATGTCATGCTGAAGGTCACGTCTGATGCATCGCGCTTCACAGTAAAACCAATACCTGGAAAAAGAACCGCAATTCGCCGTGCCGTGCGTCAGCACGCCGGTTACATGCAGCCAGGTCTGATCAGCTGTTAGATTTTTGCAGAAAAACTCAAAAATGGATTTAGGCAAAAACTTTAACCCATAAAGTTCTGAAAGTTAAGAAACTAAATAATATTAAAACTGTTGGCAAAATTGGTTTGACGTTTTTCAAAAAAAAAAGAAAAAGCTGTTTACAATATTTTATTAAATGGAGCCCAAATCATTCGGATATCAAAATAAAAGCTGATATTTGTGGTTTCTTTTGCACTTGTCAGCCATTTGAATTTGTTGATTTAAATCTAAAATAAACTGACATCTTTCTTGCTCCCAAATGAGTTTTTTGCTACAAAATTTGAGAAAAGATTCAAAAGAAATTATTTAACCAAGTCTGTGAAGAGAAAATGGATAAATATTTGAGTGAATGACTATTTTTGTTTTGTTTAGGTTAAGATGCAAGGAAAAGATAAAGATCCTGATCGACATATGTTTTGTTTGTTTTGTTTGTTTTGTTTGAAGTTTTGGAACTAGAGGTCAATTGGAATCTAAAATATGGTTTTGTTTCTTTTTAACACGCAGGAAGAATTTTGTTCTGGCATCTGATTTAAAGAAAGGAGAATTTAAACAAGTCCATAGCAAATGTTTGCAGGCTTAAAGGAACTTCAGGAAAAGAATTATGCTAGCAGTCGGCCTTTTCTGCTTTTTTTGATTCACTGAGAAATTCCAGTTTAAGCAGCAGAAAGAATTGTTTATATTTTATTTATATTCAGTTTTAGACACTTTTCATTTCTGATTTTTTTTTCTTTTTTTTTTTTTTTTTTTAAAGAGAGAAAAATGGGAAATTGTTCGTGTCTGCCTGAGTAAAGGGTTTAAAGTGTGTAGTGAGGAGTTTCACTCTTGGAGATTTCACTTATCGGGTTATTTTTACAACACATCTGCAGTGATAAACCAGGGAACACTATTCATATTCACTGTCATCATACCAATACAGATTTTCATTGATTAATAGGTTTTGCATGGATTTGTACCATAAACACAGAAGTATAACTCACACAGCAACAAAGAATAATAAAAAACAACAGGAATCAGGGAAGCGCTGAACAAAGGGAGCAAAATCTAATAAGTCAGTAGTATGACAAGGAAATGGACAACAGAAACAACAAAGTGAGTCTAAAAAAAGCAACAAATGGAACAAAAATAGTGCAACCACCCACATCCTGCTCAACCTGCTGATCCGATCACTTCTGATAACCTTATTTATCCCCATAAGGCAAAAAGTTTATAAATTCCACAACTTAACCAGAACCATTTAACCATATGCGAAATAAGAGGATAAGACAAGAAAATGTGTTCAGTCCTGCAAAACTGTTTAAATATCCTTCAAAAATAGACGTTTTTATAGTTTGGGTTCCACACACCAGATGGAGATGAGTTTATTTCATATTTTTCATATTTGTTTATTAATGGAATGCCCCTCGAGATGCAACATCTCATTTTCAAGGGGGTCCAAACACAAAAAAAGTACAAAAAACACAAAACAAAGTTAAAAGACAAAGAAAAGACGAGACAAACTTGCTTGTGCACAAAGCTCTCCTCCCTTCTACCAATATAATATAAGAATTAGACACCAGATACAAGATAAAAAAGTCCAAATTCATGTTCACGCCAACAAGACATTACAAAGAAGGACTAGAAACACTGACAAGGAGTTTGTAAATAGATTAATAAAAGTGATTTAAATAAACCAAAAGAAGTTTAAGATCTTAGATATACCAGCAATGTATTCCAATCAGAAGGAGCTTTATAAAGAAATGACCTCCTTCCGACCTCTGTACGGGCTCGTGAGACTGACAAGGTGAGACATTCCTTCAGAATTTCGAAAGAAATAAGAAGAAACCGGATTCAAATATTGCTTGAGATATTGTGGGACATGAAAGTGAATGTTTAAAAATGAGTTGAGTCCAATGAAGTTCACGTCTCCTGAAGGGATGCAGCCAGTTGAGTTTGTCAAATAGAACACAGTGTTGGGTTTTATAAGGACATTTAATAAATCCCTTCCGCTCTCCTTGGGGTCCAGATGGCTCCAACCACATATTGTTATGCCATTTCTTCCATGACAAATGTGGACAAAGGGGGACAGGATTTTATGTCTGTCATGGACATTAGTGAAACTCCGAAATCAGTGGAAAAAAAAAAGTTCAGCGCACTGTCCTGTGGTGTCCAGATGACCCCACTTTTAATGTAAACAAGCTAAGGAGAACGGAAGGGTTACGAAGGAAGCTACATAGTGTATGGAAAAGAGTATTCAGAGGTTTGAGATATGAATGATAGGGGTTTTGATAGACAGTATCTCCATAATCAATAATAGGTAGAACAAGTTGGGTCATAATTCTATTTCTAGCGTCAAGAAGAATGAAATAGTGGACGTAAGATTGCATTGGTTCTAATAAGAATATTATTTACATGCAGTTTAAACTTTAAATTTGAGTCCAACCAAAGACCAAGATACTTAATAGGGTCAGCGTTGTGCATCATCGCTGAATAGAATTTGAAGAGGAGGTGCATTTTGCAGTTTATGAGGTGTAACAAAAAGCAGAGAACAAGATTTTTTCATATTTAAACTAAGTTGATTCTCATGAAGCCACATTTGCACTGAATTAAAATCTAACTAATTGTTTTTTAACAACAGAAAAATCAGAATCAGAGCTGTAAATAACAGTATCATCAGCATAGAAAATATAAGTTTATTTATTTATTTATATAGCACTTTCAAATATTCGTTGGCCAAACACGGCGCTGTACATTAAAAATCCAAAGAACAATAAAAACAACAGTTAAAAAGGTAAAAAGAAGTATAAATAGATTACATAAAAGCATAGAAACACCAGGTAAAACCAAAGATAAAACAATAAAACAGTAAAACACACCAGCAGAACAGAACAGAGTCTATATATGACTTGTTAAGTTTTTTAAGGCTTTTATTTTAGAAAATCTTTAAAGAGAGACCAAAAATCAGCTTCAGGTAACTTCAGGCCAGAAACTGAATCCAGAAATGTTTATCAGGCCAATGAGTTTGTGAATTTCTGTTGAGAAATTTGTTTGAATCAACTGATTTTAAGCAAATTGAAGCTGGCGGGCAGAACATCTGACCAAAATATATTTTCTTCTCACAGAAAACGCCCTCTGTCTCCTCCAATCAAGTCCTCTGGGAAAATCCCAACAACGCCGTCGAGCAAAGCGCCGGCAGCAGCCTCTGCTCCGGCTGGGGCGTCGAGCTCGGGTTCCGGAAAGCCCAGCAACACGCTGTCCCGCCGCGAGGAGCTGCTGAAGCAGCTGAAGGCCGTGGAGGACGCCATCGCGCGGAAACGGGCAAAGATCCCTGCCAAATAAAGGGGGAGGCGGCCTCCTTGTCTGCCTGCTCGCTCCGCCTCGTGAGCCCAAAGACGGCGAGGGCGAGGGGGCGAAGTACTGATGCCCCCGCCCTCCGGAGGACCTGTAAAAATGTGTGTGGTTCGTGTATAAAGGCTGTCGTGGAGGTAGGAGCTCGGACGTCCTCGGAGAAGACGTTTTTGTTCCGCCTTTCGGCGCCTCGAAGGGGGAGGGGTACCTGGACACACGGTGGGGGGGGGCTTTGTTGTGCGAAAACATCTCAGCGACGGGAAGTATCTTCCCCACAAGAACAGATTTATACTGAACCTGATTTCTCCGCCCCCTTTTATCATCTTGTTCTTTTGATCGGTCGCCGACCTTCACTGAAGCTCCACCTGCTTCACCGTTTTCCGCCGCGTTCACTTTGTACAAAAAATAAGAAAAAAGTCAAATTCTTTCAACTGTATGATTGTAGACAGCAGTGATGTGCGTGCAGTATTTGATTTCTTTTTTTTTTAACTCAACATTTTATTTTCCTCTTAGCTCTTAAATGATAAACCAGTGGTTTTTCTTTTTTTGTTTTTGTTTTTTTTGTGTCAGACTTTTAGTTGGAGGCGTACGAGGGGTGGAGCAGGGCGTTTAGAGATGGGCGATGTCTTGCTTTTGTGACAAAAGCCTTCTAAATAAACTATTTTGATAAAGAGAAGCGCCAGCGTGGTCTCTCTCATCTGCAGCAGAGTGAAACGGTCGTCACATGGAATTCTTTTCTATTCGGCTCGTTTTTGGGTTTTTTGGGGTTTTTTTTGCAAAAAAAAGAAATGTGCAAAACCTGATCATTTCACAAATTTGTTCTGATTCTTCCTCAGATCCATTACTGCGACGATTTGTTGACAAACTCATTTCATTCCCAGTTTCATCAACAAAATGATGTCAAAATAGGATTTTGCCAACACGATTATTTTGTAAGCGAAAACCACTGATGAACCCACATTTAGAAGAAAACTAAGTATCTGTGAGTCAAGCTGTCTCATTGATGCAGGAAGATGAATCTGCATTAGATTAGCATCATTTCAGGGAAGAGAAACCCTAAAGACCCACCTTGTTCATCTTTAAAAGCGTGCCCAGTAGTCTGATTGAGGATGATGTCATTTTTAGCCAAAATTAAAAAAAAAAATCTGTTTTCTAAAGAGCCATTTGGGACCATTTCACACTGACAACAACCCAGCAGAATCCACTAAGTCTTAATTTACCCTTTGGAAAATAAGACACTGATTTATATTTATGTTATTGTAACTTTCACATATGTAATAGGAAGTGTAATATCAGTGACAAAAACAAAAAAGAAAGTTTATTTTACCCTTTGAGGATCTTCTTTGTGTATGGAGAGAAAATAGTATCACTTCAATTTGTGTGTTTGTAACTTTGGATTTTGTAACTCATACAATAAGTAAGTTAAAAGCGGCTGATAAAAAAAACTCTGACCGACCATTATAGCAGCATTTAAACCCATCATTTATTAATTTAATTTTGAAGATTTGAAAAGCTCCTGATTTGTGCGTAAATGCAGTTTTGTGTCGTTTTTTTTTAACAAGCGATTTGTGCGTAATTATTAAAGATTTGTGTTGTAATTCTAAGTTGTGCAATTGTAAATTCTATTTTGTAATTTTTTCTTAAATTTCATAATTATTAACAAAGCATATTGTATGAGTTGCAAATTAAGAATTACACGCATACAAATTGGGGGTGATGCTATTTTCTCTCCATATTTTTGCATCCTCTTAATAACATCATCTGCAGAGAGCAGGTTGTCGGTAGAAACCATCAACCTGTCAGGTGCAAACACTCTGTAGGCTCTCTGTTGTCACTATGGAGGTTGGAGGACCAGATTCTCCCGATCAACCTCCAACGGGAAACACCGGAAGTTCTGGCCTGAACTTTTCATACAATTCTGAAGAAACCGCCATCCTATACCAGAATCTTTTTATTAAACGTTTCCTCACTTCCACCTGCGGCGTTGGCAGCTCTCCATAAAATGGTTGCTAAAAATAGAACAACAGTAGAGTGAATAAAGATAATTATATTACAGGCTGTTGATAATAATGATGCTGAACTAAATTTAGAAACCAAACTTCCTCATTCTGAAGGAAGCAGTGTGACATATCTGATTACAGCCTGTCCGTCTCAACTCAGATGTATCATGTTTTGGTTTTATTTGTCATGTACTTTACGAGTTATGAATACTTTAAACCCACAATGCTGTCATTACTGATAAAGACGTGAATGCCCAAAGGAAGAAAACCCTACCAGGTAGTGACGGCAATTAGAGAACAGTTTATTCGAGTTCCATAGTGATCATAGCGGTGCAGAAAGATCAGCAACTGAGAAGAGTCTGCTGCTTCATCAAGCTGGGATTTGCTTGAAATCCTGCAGCAAATTTGATTTCCTGCAGATTTTAAGGTTGATTTATTGAAACATGAGACAATACAAATCTTTAAAATGTTCAAAATATATATGTTTTTATGAAATATCCTATAGAAGTCAGACATTTTCTGGATTTTTAAATTTTTTTTAATTTTCTTCTTAAGCCTTTCACAATAGTTTGAACTAAACTTCAAAGTTAATACATTAAATTTCCCTTCCTGTAAGCTTTTTAGATGCTATTTAATGCGGTCAAATATTGAAGTTGAATGCGGACGTACTTTCTTAACTGCCATCTTCCTCTTTTTTTTCTTCCCTGATAAAGTCCAGGGTTCTTCATAGAACAAAAACCACACAGATTGAAGAACTCCAGATCTCTGATCCGTCCGTGTAGGAAATAGTCAGAGTTTCCTCCAAACTTTGTAACCTTTTGATGTTCCTTTAGTTCTGCGCTTGTCAATATAACAAATCGCCTTTTAAAAGCAAACGCTCATGGCGTTCTAAGAAAGCGTAGCTTTCAGAAATACCACTACTTCTCTTTAGTTGGCAGCAGAAAATCACAAACCACAACCTGAAGCTGGTGAGGCGAGTTTACATGGAAAAAAAAACTTTATTTAGACAGGAATTAAATCAAAATTAAAGAGGAAATTATTTTAAAAATTCCTGCTCAACTTTCAGTATTTATTATCTGTTATACATTTAAATAAAACAACTTTACAGACACCTTTACAAAAAATTAGAAAGTTTTTACACATTTCAGTCATTCCAGCATTGGTGCCGAATCAGGAAAAAAAAAAAAAACAGCCATTTTCCCAGTTTTTAAAGATTTAAAAAAAAAATTGACAAAAAAAACCTTCTCAGGGGATGAGGAAAAACATCCATGGAGAACCACTTATATCAATTTTGAAGTCTTTGAGGAAGAGGTGATACAATTCTGGGTTTAAAAATGATCACAGTGATGTTACATCATTGAACCGATTCGTGGGGAAAGTAAACAGTATGTGTTTTAAACAGTTGTGCCAAATTTACAAGTTTTATTATTTTATTACATTAAAACAGCCTGGGTATAAGCAAATTAACTTTTTTTTGTTGTTACTTGCTTTTTAGCAAATTAAAAAAAAAATGTTATCCTCAGTATTTTCCTGAAGTTTTTAATGTTTTGTTACATATAAATCAAACTGAAGCAAAACTGTGACCAAAAACGAAGTTTGAATCAAATTATTTACTACTTTGAGGATTCACCTCATTTTGATCTAATCTGTGTGATCAGTCTTTATCCTACATAAAACATAAATAATGTACAAAAATCTAAATATTTTTTTGATTTTTGCTTTGCATTCTATTTATTTTTCTCCCCACTTTCACTTATAGCATTAAAACTCCAGTTTTATGTTCTTTGATTTACTTCAATTTTATTTTATTTTTCATTCAGTAGATTTAGAGGGAGAATAACATCTCCCTCTAAATAACCCAAAAGCTTTTTGTAAAAATCTATTATCTTTTGCTAAACTAGGGGTTTGTAACTTTTGACGCTAAAAGAGCCATTTAGTCTAGTTTCTTACAGACCAAACACCAAAGAGCCACAAAGTTCCACTTTATCATTTAAAAATACACAATATATTAATGCTTTTTTGGAAACTAAGAATTTTTTATAAATTTAGTTTCTAAATATAATAATTGAATTGCAACAGTGTCTATATGTATCTATTTATAACACTTCTTTTATTTTCGTCTTTTATTTTTGAACGCAACACATACTAGTTCCTTTCAAAATAAGACCCGTCAGCAGCTTTACTCAAATTTCCTTTTAATCTAAAAAAATTAACATTTTATGTATAATAAAATCTCAAAGCTTTTAGAATCATCTAAGCTTTTTCTTGAAAACACACAACTCTAAATAATTTTTAAAATCATTTTAAATTGTTTCTCCAAAACTTTAACCAATTTGGTGTAATTAACAAAAAAAACTTTTGGAGACTTTTACTTGACTATAAGTTAAAAACCCACAGGTAAAGAGCATTTCTACAAAATTTCTGACAGTAAATTTAACTTTTTATTTATTTATTTATTTTGCTTAGCTGCTTGACATGTTAAAAATCTTAACAGAAATGACAACACTCAGCTCTCTTAAATATTAAATTGTTAGCATTTCTCATTAAGGGATAATTGCTTAGACCCCTGCTCTAAACATTAGAAAACCCCAAAAACTAAGTACAATTTTAAGATATAAATAAAAGATGTCCATCTATCTGAAAACCTACATTCCTGTTGTTTAAATTTTCCTTTTGTTTCTTGTTGTTGTTGACACCAAACCATCAGCAGTTAAAAAAGCAGAAACTTTAGCCACAGAAGAAAAAACCCGTAGATAATCCATATTCTATATACCACAGTCTATCCCATTGTTTTTTGTCTTTTTAAATAACTTTATTTTTTAATATGTTTTATCAAATATGAAATGCTTATAACAAATAGAGAAGTTCCCACGAATAACCCTCATATTAGACAACACCATGAACTGAATTTAAATTGTAATTAAATTAAAGTTGCATCATGAATATACATAATAAACCCTATTATAATAATTAGTAGAAATTCTATTAAACACTTTTCATTTGAGCTCCTACTGAGAATCAAAACACAACTTTGCTGACTGAGTTTCTGGACTTTCAAACTAGTCGTCATCATTTGTGGCTTCAGGAGGAAAACAAGTCTGAGGACCTGCAGCGCTGCATCCTCACAGCCTCCAACAATGGAGGCTCTGAAGAGCTTCATGCTGAAGCTGCTGCTTTGACTCCTTCTGGATCAGAAAGAGGAAGTTTGTTTTTTACACCATGTTTGGGTTAAACAGTTGAAGCTGCTGACGAAGCTGAGGTTCCTTTACCCATGCAAGCTTTTTCCCAAAACAAAAAAATCCAACTTCTCCCTCAAGGTGCAACGCTGCAGAAGTCCACAGTTCAATCATCCAAGAAGATTTAGTTTGGAAATCAAGTCAGCAGGAAGTGAGTCCCGCTCGAGTTGTAGAAACAAAATTCAAGTCCGCTCCTCCTGATTTGGATGGAAATTGAATCTTTTCAGCACAATCATTTGTCGTCCATTTTCAGTCACATGACCACACATTTCACTCAAGGGGTTCATTTTTAATTCACCAGGTGAACGGTCTTAGGATTCTGTGTGAAACAACCCCTTATCATGAGGCTTCCTCTGCCATGCTCAACAGTAGATGATTAACATTGAGGGGGGAAAAAATATAACAGAAATACCCACTTATCATTTGTTTTCAAATCAAAACTAAAAGAGGGGGAAAAGGACTTCTTTTTTTTTCTTTTAAATTCCATTCTGATAATTCAGTAAAGCTCCTCCCCCTTTTACCTTTTTCTTATGTGTCCGTTCAGACACAGTGTTTCCCAGTTTTCTTTCATTAGATGAGACTTCTAACGGGAACCAGTTTTATTTTTTTTTATTGACAACCTATCAATTTTAGAATAGATTTTTACAAAATCTTTAGTTTTGATTGATTTTTTTTTAGAATTCTGTTTCCCAACTGTTGATATCTACTACTTTTACTTACTCAAGACTCACCTGTAGCTCCATCACAGTGAAATGTCTTATTCTGAACTCTGTTGTCTTTAGCATTTAAATAGTCCTTTACTCTGTAAAGCATGTTGTGATTTTTATCTGGGAAATATGTTACACAAATATTTTTTTTACACACTCACTTCTCCTTCCAGACCTGCTTGTCCAGTCTTCATGTTGTTTTAGTGTTCTGCAGCTGTCACTTTGAGTTTGCTTTCAGAGACACTTCTACATTTTTTGATGCGTGTTTTGTCTTTTCATTTTGATTTATTCAAGCTTTTGTGCTATCTCTTTGGGTCCAGATGACCCAAGCCTTACACCGTCGTGTTCTCCAGCCATGGGCATCAGTGAAGAGAATTTTTTTTAAAAAGTTCAGCGTACTGTCTTGTCAGATGACCCCACTCCCAACATCAACTTACCGAGGAGAGCACAAGGTTACTAAAAATAAGTGGCAACATTTGCTTCACTGCCTTCATTACACCTGCAGCTTTTGGTTTGACCCAAATATCTCTTTGTTTTTAATCAGGTGTATTTAGACTGGACATGTTTAGATCACTTAAAGCATATGTGTCAAATTCTATCCGGCCCTCCAGATCATTTTATTTTATCATTAATGGCTCGATGTTATCTTGCGCTTATTTCTAACTTGTAAAATTTTGACAAAATATATTTTTAAGGAGGGTACACTATTGAAAGTCCTTTAAGATTAAGTTGATTTATTCTGGAATACCTGTTTTTATTAGTTAAAAAGTTACATTATTAAAGTTCTAAAAATTAGTGTGTTTAATAAAAGTTCATCCTGTTCGACCCACGACCTAAAGTGTGTTTTGGATTTTCGCCCCATGTGGGATTAAGTTAGGCCCAATCTGAATTCTTCTTCCTTATCCTTCAACTATCTCTCCAAACAGAGATTTATAAAAAAAAAATAATGGTGTCTAATATTTCAGACGTCACTTTCGTCGATGGCATCACTAATAATCGCCGGTCCGCTAGCATTAGTGCGGAGCTTCCCGTGCTTGAATATATATTACAACAGCGGTTTTATAACTTAAAAAAGGTCATGCTACAACAAAAAGTCATTTCCCACATTTAAATGGGGTTCAAAGCGCACCCACGTGAAGAAAAGCGCTTCCCGCGCTATGTGGTTTATACCCCTCCGTTTGGAGGGTCGGATTTAAAAAATACATTTCCTGGACACACTGACACTTAAACTCCCCCTTCAAACAGAGAGGAAAGGAGAAGTGATAGGGAGAAGGGAAGAACTCGGATTGGGCCTCAGATACTCCTGACTTAAAGTGACACAGAGTTCACAAATTGTCAGTCTGAAGCAGGTTCTGGTTCGGGATGAGGAACCTCTCTCTGACCCATCTTTCGAGGTGGTCTCCGTTCGTTTCCGATCAGACTGAACTCCAGTTCGCACTGAGAGTCGTCATTCTGAATAGACTCCGCATTAAACTGAGTAATGGAGCAACGATAGCAGCTCATTGAAATGTGGTCGGATGAATGCAGGCTCATTAAAAACAACTTTTAACGCGATCCATTGCTTTTCGATCCATTATATAATAAACACTTATTTTCCTTCTCCCCCGCCTCCCAGCAGGCCTCCACGGTACCAAAGCAGCTGTAAAACGTGACGTTGATACAGACGTTCAGATTTGATCATTGAAATATAAAGTTTGATTACGCGAACTATCCTGACAAGGAAAGCTTACGACTTTGTTTATTCTTTCGTCGTTGCTTTGGTAATTCCTGACCAATGACTGAAAAGATATTTAGTCACATGGTTTTGTTTACAAGCTTTGGTTCAAAACAGAAAAGTCTTGTTGACTTCAGACCAAACGTAACGTTCAGGATTCAATTTGGACCAAATTAACCAGATTCTCAGCCAACAGACTTTTCCAGTCTGAATACTCCCTGACTTTACTTATTTGTTTTTGTCGTCCATCACGGTTTATTTCACAGATCAGATCATTGTTAAAGTACAAAAAAAAGCATTAAGTGGTGGTCCAGAGGGAGGGATGATGATCAGTTACTGTCACAGGTGTTTATAGGGGACCTCATGATCTGTGGAGTCCAGACACGCCAAAAACCCTGATGCACAGACGAGGACGCCGGCTCCACTGAAACTGATGAAACTCTGAAGATCAACAAGTCGGGACTGGTGTCCACCTCTCAAACAGGTCGGTACTCCTCTGGTATATCAGGGTTTCCTAAACCTCATTCAAGTCTGCATTTCATTTCAAGAATGTCTCATCTTCGTGTTGCTGAACAGAATAAACTCCCCTTTTACGTTACAATTCCACACTTAAACGATAATAAATCTGAACACCTTTGGTTAACAAATTAATAAACTAACTAGAAAAAGTGTTTCTTACAGAAAATTATGTTTTGCACATTTTGGAACCATTAGATGTAAACCTTATAACAGATTTTTGTTCAGCATTCTTCAGATTTTTCTGGTATTTACTGTCTGGCAAAAATATATTTGTATTTGTGTAAGTTTTTTCAGCTAAAAGAAAGAAAACTTGAATTGACTTAAACCCCAGTTGACTTTTTTTTCAGCTAAAAAGCATTAGAAAGCTGACAGATATCCATGCTAAAGTTTTACATTTTTATGAAAAAATGCCTTAAAAACTTGAAAAAAAATGCAAAAAGTGTAAATAACTAAATATTCTTAACCCTTGTATTGTGCTCGCGCTTAAATTGAGCTAAAATGTGTGTGTGGTTCCCCTCATAACTTCCATATTGTCTCCAGCAACAAAAATGTGGAGCTTTTAACTATTTCTTTTTTAAATTGAGGGATTACAAACTTCTGATCAGGCTCTTCCACGCAAACTCTTTCCATATTTGCGACTTGCTAGAAGACCATTGTGTGAAAAAAATTTAAACCATTCTTCTCCTGTAAATTCTATATTAAGTTCTGATTCCCGTTTACTTTTGATGCACAGTGATGAACTTTTTCTATTTACCATAAGGGACCGGTAGAATGTCAAAATAAGTCTAATTTTATTGCTTTTGTAAACATCTGACAGAACTTTAATTATTTTGTAACTTTTGTTATCTGCGTTGACTTTAATTCATTTTTTTAAAATAATCTTGGATTTGTAAATATAAAAAAAAAATCTTGGTTTTAGTGATAAGGAGGTGATTGAGTCCATAGTCTTTTGGTTGCAATCTTGCAATTTTGGTAACTGAATAGTGGAGAATCTTACCCTCGGTTTTTTCCCATTCCAAATAAACCTTAATATGTTGTGGTATTTTTATTGGTAAAACTTGAAATTAATATAGAAATTGTGGGATGATGTTCATTTTAATTATTTAGATTCTTGAAGTAAGATCTAAAGGGTAAGTTGTCCATCTTAAGTCATTCTGCATTTTCTGTTCAATCAATTAAAAATTTGTTTCATATAGTTTCCCTATATGATACCGGGGTATTTTATAGTTTTATCCCCTTTCAAACTGTAATTTTCTTTTAAGTTTTTTTATGTGTAATTTAATGTGAGGGGTTGGATTTTTGCAATCATGATTTTGTATCCCGAGTGTTGACCGAATGTTTTTAAAATAAAATCATCAGGGAGTTCTCTGTCCGGGTCAATTTAGACTTCCTGAATCAAATGTGGGAAAACAAAAAGAAAGTGGAATAATGCTGAACATCATTAAAAAACGTACTTTTTATTCTAATAGCTCAACTAAAAGGAGAAACTGCCCAAGAAAAGTTGCTCAACAACCTTGAAAGGTCAAATTATAACTAAATGTAAATTTATTTGAAGAACTTCTGCTAAAAGAAATAAAAAATTTTGAAAAATTTAGTTATTGATATTCATGCTAAACATGCAGAAAAAGTGAAAAGCGGATGAGGATCAGTTGAACATTGTTTGAAAAGTTTTTGTTGATCTTTACTTTCCTACTTTTTAAAGTTTACAGGAAACAGAATTTTGATATAGTTTTTACTTTCTCTAGAAAAATTCGACCGCAATTCAATTCAATTCAATTCAATTTTATTTATATAGCCCAATATCACAAATTCAATTTGCCTCATTGGGCTTCATGCCTGCAGTTTTTACAGATGCACAGATGGAGTCATAAAATATGCACAATAGGTAAAAACTAAACAGACTATAAAGAACAGGTCATCCCTGTCCTTAGACCCTCCCTCGCGGTAAGGAAAAACTCCTTAAAAAAAACCTGAGTCAGGAAAAAAAAAGAAGAAACCTTAGGGATTCCCACATGAGGGAGCGATCCCATCCCAGGACGGACAGGCGATACCAGAACGGTTAAAGAAAAGTTAGCTGCTAAAACTGCATATATTGTAATAAAGCGGTTTGGTTTGAGTGATTCTGTAACGGCGAGTTTAGTGATTCGGTTTGTTTTGAGTCTTTAGGAAGCAGCAAGAAAAGTTTTAAAAAGTAATATTTTTTAAACCTTTAAACCCACTGGATGAGAAAAACAGATTTAAAACTTCTTTTTTTTTAAATATTAAAAATTAATAAATGTCAAAATCTGTGATTAAATTGACCAATCAGATGCTTAAATATTTATGTTCTTTGATTTACTGTAACTTTAAATATAATTCCAGTAGATTGTGAAGGAGAAAAGCGGCTCGACCTTTTTAACAGTTGAAAAGTTACAGTATGGTAAAGATTTTGTGTCTAAGCGTCACCAGCGACCTCTCGGGTGTTAAAGGGTTAACCAAAAGCAGAAACAATCAGTAAAAGGAATAGAAGATCATACCTGCAAAAAGACTTTTTCCTATGAACATTGCACTGCAAAAAACAGAAAATCGCTGCAATAGAATTATTTTACTATTTTTTTTTAGATAAATTGGTTTGCTTTTCTATTGTCCAACTTTTGATGGTCAGTCAAGCTGGCCAATCCCAGATTTGTCATTCAGTCAAAAGTCAAATGAAAACATCCCCGACTTACTGCAAGCTGGCCTTTTCCCAGAGGAAAAACCTGGAGTCAAGTGAAGTGCTGATCTCTGTTCTGAAGAATTTGCAATTTAGCTAATGGATAACTCTGAGAATGTTGGAAGTTTAACTCTGAATTCTTTCTTTCTTACCTCACACTCATAAAATAGAAAGTTAAAAGTCTGGAGAAAAAAAAAGAACTGTGGAATGTACCTGGCATCTGCCAGCTTCTGTTCCTCTGTGATGGGAGCATTCAGGTGCTTTTTAATCTCCTCTCTGCAGGTGATTGTCGTTTTTGAAATTATAATAAATTAGCTGCTGCAAATGCTTTCAGAAACAGTAAAAACAAAAAAAGCACCTAATAGTTACAATGTCTGTAAAAAGGAACAACCTTGATCCAACCATGCTTTAGAAAAGCTTATTTCCACATTAATGTAACGCATCCACAATTCAGCAACTAATAATAGTCAAAATAATTCAAATTCCAACCTACCCCGAAATTTCCTCTTTATTTCTTCATATTAATCATGGTGTACCGCAGGGATCTTTGCTTGGCCCTCTACTTCTGTTATTTATTCTCCATTAGTAATATCTTTGAAAACTAAATGGCACAGAAATGCAGTTACTCTGTCACAAAAAGCCCAAATCACTGAAATGGCATAAGACGGCTTATTTAAAATCAGGGCTGGTTATTATCTCCAATAATTTCCAGAATCAATTTAATTTGATTCACCAGAACCTTGACCAATTTGATTCAATTCAGTTAACATGGTTTACACATTCAGACACATTGGTTTGGAAATACATGAATAATATTTATTTATGTTTTTGAAGATTTTCATACACAGTTCACATACTGTTAAATTTATTCATGAAATTATAATGAAATTGTTAATACCATACAGTGTTACATGGAACAATTGTTCTGCTTCTCCTGGAGGGCGTTTCAGTTTGGCCACTAGGTGGCGATCGCGCTGTAGCCTTGCACCTTATTCCAGAGAAAGATGAAAAAGTATGTGACCAAAAATGGTTACTTTAAAAGTTATTTCCTTAAAAGAGTTTGAAAAATTCATGCATTCATTTAGTCAGCAATGTATGTTTACGTCGGCCGAGGGTTAGCATTAGCCGTCTCATAGGAAATTCCATTATACGTTACCGTCAACTTAGTGGACTTTAGCTGCAATCTTTACTTTTATGGATCGATTGTTGATCTATTAAGCTTAGATTGATTCAGATCTAATAATGAATTTGATCAAAACAGCTCTATTTAAAAGTGACCCCTCCCTCTGCAGCAATGGACTATTCCGTTAATACCAAGTTATCAAGCAGAGAGCCACTCTTTTGATTTTTTTTAAGAAGAGATGAGATGAAGCTCAGTTGTCTGAGCGTCCAAAAAACAGAAGAGGCAAAGAGAAAACAAAAAGATTGTTGCCACACTTTCAAAAGTGCGGGAAGAAAAACAGAATCAAAGGAACTCAAAATGAAGATAAAGAAAGTCAAGAACGAGGAAAGGGGCAGAAAATGAGAGGAGGGGCACAAAATTGTCATTCTGAAAATATTTCTTAGTCTTTTTTTATTGTTGCCCCTCCATAGTGTCCTGTCATTATTTAAGCATTTTTGTTTCTTTTACCTTTTTACTTAAAGTCGGACAAAAAAAGACTGTAACTTATAAATAATCAATAAATTATTTTTTTCCTTGTAAAAATAATGTATTTGAAATTAATTTCTATCATAGACTTCAGATTTTAGATGCTTTTTAAAACAATTAGGATTTTGACTTTAATGAAGTAGCTATTTGATAAATTTTATAGGTAGGGGTTTTTTTTTAATAAATAAATAGTAGCGGCTGCAGAGGGCCCCGTGTTATTGCTTACCTGTGGCCCCCAAACTGCTGGGAAGAGACCGCTTGGCTAATTCTGAAAGGAGACTTTCATATTTTTGTGCTGCAGTCAAATAAAATATGCTGTCAAATGACAAGTGTCTCCAACTCTGAATACTAAAGGTCCGTTTTACATCCCTCCTGGGTCAAGAATAGTTTAAATGTTCTTTCCCTCAAAAGAATCCATCAAACGGCAAATCATGCCAGGTTGGTGACAAAACCTGATATGAGACATCGCTGGATTATTTAAGAATTTTTCATCATGAAAACTCCTCATCCAACTTGTTGAGGTCACAACAACAGAGAAGCTGTTGTAATCTCAAAAATGGAGTGTGAAGAAGGTGTTTCAAAAGAATTCCTGGAAGCAGGCGTAGAATCTGAAGGTCAGAGAAAACCTGCTTTTTCAAGGGGAAATGAAATGCCTTCTAGAGAATACTAACTTTTCTCCTCTAAAAGACGTTGTCAACAAGCCTGGGTCTGCAGCAGGACTTCTCCAACCGTAATCAGAAGTGGAAACATTTCAAACACTCTGGATGAACCTTTCACCTTCATGGTGTCTGGCGTTTAAACATGAAGAACGAACTGCACAAACCAGCTTCTACAAACCTATTTTGACCTTAGGTGATTTACAGTAACTGAAATAAACTGCCTGTTGTTTTTTTTTTTTGTCTGCTCAGCCCTACTGAAGGGCCGTTTTTGCTTTCCCAGCTGGCTGCGCTCCAGCCTTCACGTCACGTCTGATGAGGCAATAGCCGCTGCTGCTATTTTTAGCTCCTGCAGAATTTCCAGCTCTGTTTACTTCAGAAATGCCGCCCAATCTCTTGAGGAAGATATCAGTTCACAGCAAATATTTAATGTTGCAGGCTGGGTGTTGCTGAGACTTTATGCTGGTGATAGTAAACCAGGGCGTGTCTGAAGAAGGGACCCATCCAAACAATGATGCTGGACAAAGAGAGAGTATTTTGATTCAGAGATTTTTATTTTGTGTTCATGAAGGAACAAAAAGTTCATGGAAAATAAAAACGAGTTCTTGTAGACATCATCTAATGGATGTAAGTTAGTATATTTAAATAGACGGAAGGAAATTCCACACCAAAACACTGAAGTTTATGCTAACATGTCTAAACTTCCAACACTCCGATCGATCTATTTTAAGAGTTGTGTTTTAAATACAATGATGCTATTTTTAGCCAAAATCTAAGAGGATAGTTTTTGCAGAGCAGCAGGGTTCATTAGAGCGGAGCCCGCCCCCACATCCCATCACCCGTTTGTTTACATGCTAGCTCACAGCCCCTCCAAGCTAGCATTACTGGTGCAACAAAAATGGCAAGCAACATTACAGTTTTGATCCAGACTAGCTCCGACGAGAAAAACAAAGACGTTCATGGATCGATTTGTCTGCAAGTGGATGCATCAGAATGGAGCAGAGCAGGGAGCTTGTAGCATATTATTTATGTCACAATGAAGCTTTATTTCAAACAGCATTTTGCCATCTGCTCCTGATTCGCATCGATTTGAATACATAATGGCTTAAATGTTTTTATATATGTCCTCCACCGTAGAAAAATGCTCCAAAAGCATCAAAAACACAATTTTTGGTTTCAAGAAGTTTCATTTTTAACTATTTAACACCTGCCAGTGTAACTTTTCGGCCATTAACACGTCAGCAAGACACTTCTCTCCTTCAGAATCTACTGGAATTATGTTGATCATGTTAACAGTTGAAAAGTTACAGTAAATCAGAGAACATAAACACTGGAGCTCCAGTGTTAAAGGGTTAAATAGATGTTTTTGTTCCACCCATTACACTTTGAAATTATGGAATAAACATTTTCCTAACTAATCTGTTAAGAATATTTTGGACCCCAAAAAAGCATGAATTTCTTGTGTTCCTTTATGTCAGCCCTTCTGCTGCACATTAGCAGAGTGCGATTACTTTTTTTTTTTTTTTTGTGTTGAGTTACGGCATCTGTATTGATTTCAATGGAACTGAACTTCAAGGCGCCACCTGGATAAATGAGAATCTTTAATATACTTTGTCAGAACAGACATCACGCTCTTCTTGATACGGCTTGTCACGCACTACAGTGAGTGAAATGTGGTCTCTGCATTTGACCCATCCCCTGGGGGAGTGGTGAGCCGCAGACACAGCTGCGTTTGGGAAACATTTGGTGGTTTAACCCCCCAATCCAACCCCCTATCACTGAGTGTCAAGCAGGGAGGCGCTGGGTCCCATTTTTAGAGTCTGTGGTATGACTCTTCCTGGATTTGAACTCATGACCCTACAGTCTCGGGGTGGACACTCTCCCACAAGACCACTAAGATGCCTAACACATTGAGATGAAAACATCTCCAGAACAGCAGCATCCATCATGGTTCCACAGTGCCTGGTCAGTTTGCCCATCACCTAATTTGAAAGTTGGTCCTTGGCATGATCATTTAAAAGGTACTTCCCACCTTGACTTTCTGATTTTCATTCCAAACTTGGGAGATTTTCTTCTGTCCGCCTGGGATTATGGTTCTCTGTGTACATCCAACGACTTGCTTTGCTTTCTCTGGAATCTTTACGATGAGAGTCATGTAGCTTCAACCTTGCTTGATTGGGTGAATCCCTGTCTCTTCAGATGCTGTACTGGGGGCCAATTCATCTGAATCCATTACCAAAACCAAGCCACAGTACAGTTTCCTGATATTAACGCCTTATAGTTGCTGGTAAAACTACCAGGATATGGTCCATAACCTTCTACAGATGTACTGATGGATCTTTTTGTTTTGAACTGGTTGGTGGTTGGGGAATTTTTCAGTCCTTTGCCCCCTTCATATCACTTGCTGTATGATCTCAGGGAGTTGGGACGCATCACTTGGTCTTGGTGTCACTGCTCTTGACCCTAATCATTGGTAATCCTGAAGGGGTATCCAGTGGCCAAAGGGGACCAATAACCCCAACCCAACTCCACCCTATAACTACGTACACACTGGGTATGTGATTCAAGGACGCGGTAAACACACTTGAACACACTTTTAGCTTATGATGGGCAGTCGTTACCCCATACTAGCAAGTGTACTCACAGCTGAAAGAGGCTTGATGTGAAATGTCAAAGCGATAAGGATCTTGCAAAATTTGCTCCAGGCTTTTTCTGTCACGGCTGTATTCCTAATAGAGAATTCCCTTTTCAAAACAGTTGGCCCTTCCACGTTAACGTCTCTGATTGGCCAAACTGGCTTAACTTTGCACTTGTTTTGTAAGTAAAGCCTAAAAACTTACGTGAACGTGGAAGCCCAGAGCTTGAAGCTCATTTCCGAGTCCAGCGTGAACACTGCAATAAAATTTGTTTCCATTTGCTCATGGAAAACCAAAGTTTTAATAGGTAACTGTCCTTTGATGTAGCCCTCTTGCACGCCACTACATCTTTTCACCACCCGATCGTATAAATGCTAAAAAGTGATTTGAATGAATGATGCTGGTCTGATTGTTGCTGTCAGGTGGGTTGGCCGCAACATTTTCAAGTAATTTGTTTAGTGGATTTTCACGTTGTTTGTGACCACAGAGAAGCCTCTTTGGGATCCCACAGTCTGCTGACTCATGTCACACTTCTCCTAGACAAATACATGGAGAACACCTTCATAATTATAATGCGATGGAACAGGTGAATCACATCACGACTGGCAGAAGAAAGACTAGAGAAGACTCTTGACGGTCACAAAAATCGACCATCATCAGTTCAGATAAATGACCCAAAGTGGAAAATTATGGACCAAATTAGACTTAAATGAATGTAAACCACAGTTTTTGGTTAGTTTGATCCTTAATAGTTAAGTGAAAGGAATCATATTGTGAGTTTAAACATCAATAAAAATAACTGAATTCAGTTAAATTATGTCAAAGTCATAGTTCTAAGGAAAAAAGGTGTTATACTAGTACTAAGGCACAACTGGAAAAACATTCACCTTTTTTATACATAGTTTTTAAAAATGTTAAATGGTGGGATGACAATATTATTTCATTATATGTTAAGAATAAAAATCTAAATTTTGATGGGAAAATGACCAAGATGTTTTATTTTTAATTTATTCAAAATTAGAATAATGTTAAATAAAGTGGAAATATCCCACTTAACTTTTTAAATTGAGATTTTTTTTTTATTTATTATAGAATATAAACAATAATTCATACATTTGTAAATATGCAGAAATATCACGACTAGTCTTATAAATATAATTTTTTTCCCTCCAAGTAATTAACAAAAAATCATGACAAAAACAAAACATGCACAATATTCTTAATAAAATCAAACATAAAAACCAAAACTGTGTTTTCAATTTTTCCAAGCGATAGCTTGTGAAAATAAAAAATAAAATTTATGCTGCCAGATTTTTCCAGTTTGGGGTGAGAAACAAATGTTTATTTGCAATTTTATTCAAAAATGTGAATTAAAATTAAATGGCTTTGGTTGGGTCAGGTGGTCAGAATCAGGGGTCGACTCACCATTAGGAAAAGGTGGTTGATTGCCTTTTTATTATTGTTTCAAAGAAAAGAAAAGAAATAAATAAAAATCATAACATTCAGGAAGCCCAAGCAGGCTGCCTCTCCATCCCACAGCAGCTCTTTGTCTGTCAGTCAGCCAGCTTTACAAGATTCAGCGAGAAAGCAAGCTCTGCCATTCTCGGCGTTGTGGGGCGTCCTCCGCCGCTTTCAACGTCAAGGGGCGACCATCTGCTGTTCTCTGCATCAAGGGGCGCCGCTTTTGATGTCAGCATTGCAAAGTGAGTTCCACCCTTTTCAGCGTCGTGGGATGAGTTCCAACACTCCTGGCATTAGTTGGAGAAGCCAAGTTAGTTGATAAGCACCGCCCCTCTCTGCGTCGCGGGGAGAGCTCAAATAGTCGAGCGTGTCGAGCGTTCAAAGATGGCTGGGGCTTTTATACTGGAGTTTCGAGCATGATGACGTAAAACTTCTTGGACTTTCACCAGTTGACCAATCACAAAATTCAACTGTAATACCTCATTTTCTCCTGTAGGGGGCAGCACACTGACGGTTTTAGACTATAATTTCAGGAATGAAACAGGTTTATTATAAATTGTAAAAAATAAAAATAAAAAATAAAAAACAAGCAAACTGGACTTTTAAAGCCCCATTTATAGAGGTCAACATCCCAAAAAAACAACAAAATATCGGTTTAGGGTTTGGTTACCCTTTAAATGCTCATCAAAACATTTTGATTCATTCATTTGTCTACTAGTTATTTAACATTTAGGTAAGGATTTTTTAAATGATTGAAACGAATGCTGCAGGGGGCCCCTTTTCATTGTTTACCTGGGGCCCCCAAACCACTAAGTCCGCCACTGGATAATATCAACTTTCATACAATATTATTGTCACTATAGTGCTTGAAATCTGTCCACGGGGTAAAAAGTGCGGTGACTTCGTGTCACCTGTTTGGTCAGGTCAGGATTCACCAGCTAACTTTATCGCTGTGATCAATTAAACTTTCCCCAGGTTCACTTGACTTCCGGTGAGTTGCCTCGCGCTCCAGCTGCGATCCACCCACGAGGGCAATGGAATCCCAGCTGCTTTGTTTGTTTGTAGAAATGAGATCGCAGCACGAGCGTGCTTCAGTTTTCCCAAACGGGAAGTTGTTCGCTATAAAAAGAGCCGCCCAGGCCGCTGGAAGCTCACTTCACGCTGTGACGCTGCGACAGGAATCAGAGATGCGGGTCCAACAGGTGAGTGTGTCCCGCCGAGCACACATCCTCATCATCACCATCATCATCATCACTACTCCAACTCACCTGCGGTCTGTTTTTGCCCCCAAGATTCTCCTCGTCGTTTTATGGCTCGCGGCTCTGTGCGCGTGCAGGAAATGTATCAGGAAAGAGAAACTGGATGAAGAGGCGGCCCGGGCGATGAGAAGACGAGGCATCCGGTGGCCCAGCATCTCCACCCCGAGCTCCAACACCACCGGCTGTCCGGTGGACTTGTACCAGAACTGGGTCTCCACAGATGATGGAAGGAGGTCCATCTCCCCCTGGAAGTACAGGTGAGTCCCTCCTCATCATCTTCATCCTCATCATCCTTCTGCATCCTACTTTTACTTTGTTTTTTTTTCTAATTAGGTGAGGTGTCAAACTTTTTGAGCTACTCTTTTTATTATTATTATTTATTAAACGATTCAAATCATAAATAAAGTTGGGTATTTATGAAAATATTATTAATTAAATAGTTTTCTGAAAACTTGATGGAACAATAAACCACAATAAACATGTTTAAATGTAAAAATAAAGTGATGCCAAGTTCAGATGATCCTAGGAGATTTGACAAATGTGTTTTTCTTTTATTGGTTTAATTTTTTTAGAAAGATGTTCCGCGTAGAAAGATCAAATTTGAGTGTTAAGGTTTGTTTTCTGTTGGTTGTGTGGGTCGTAAATAGCTTATATACATTAATTCATCACTGGAGCTCCAGTGTTTGTGTTCCTTGATTTACTTTAACTTTTCAACCGTTAACACGAACAACATCATTCCTGTAGATTCTGATGGACCTCCCTCATAAGCTACTGGACTTATTGTGTTAATGTTCAAAAAGTTACAGTACGTTAAAGATTTTGAGCATAACCAGCGATTGCTCGGGTGTTAAAGGGTTAAGTAGACATCAAATAAGAATTTTGTCCTTTTTTATCATTCCCTTCCAATCATGAAGTTATAAAATTGCACTTTTGATGCTTCATGAAAGGAAAAAAATATGTAAAATTCAAATTTCACTCAAATAAATAAAAATGTTATTTTAAAAAAAAGCAGAATGTTACCTAAAAGTGTTTAGTCTCTTGCCTGATTTTACAAGTTTAGTCAATAAATCAAATTATTTTAGAATCTTTATCACTTATTTTAATACATAGTGTTTAAGTAGTGTTATTATTATATATTTTTATGGAAGATGTCCTAATTTGATTACAAGTTTCATTAAAAAAAGAGCCTTGTGGTAAATGTAGAGTTTACCTCATGGATATTAAACCTATAACTGAGCCTTTGGCAAATTTGAAATAAACCCTGAAAATCACACTCCTGCAGCCGACAGGAGGAGCTCCTTCAGGGAGGCGTGGAGGGAAAACCCCGGCTTGGCTCACCCGACCGGCGGTTGCATCACTGCAGCTCCAAAGTGATGAATGAGGATCTATTTCATGTGGGTCACCGCCATTAATGCCAAAAATCCAGCAATTTCCCACTTTATCGTTTGGAAATATTGCTTATCCATTAAAAATAAAATAAAAAAAATTAAAAATAGCCAAATTATAACAGTGTTATGGATAAAAAAAATAATTTATCTTACTTTAGACAGCAGCAAATGCAAATTTCTTTCAAAATAAAAGACTCCATGTGTCAAATAACTAACTTGTTATTATTTCAAACCACTAAAATTTTTATTAAAAGCCAAAGAGCCACAATGGAGGAATAATATTTACTGTTCACTTAAGTCTCTCACGAAAATAACAAAAAAAGTAAGTTGAATTCCAACAAATAAACATAAAATCTCACATCACTTAGTTAGAATTTATACCTGCAGTCTTTACAACAAAGAAAACATCAAACATTTGATCAGAAATTAAATGTTTGTCCAGTTTATTGGTGTGTTTTTACAGTAACGCCACTGAACAGTAGGTGGCAGTATTAGTCCTTTTTCTGGTGATTTTTCTGGTTTGTGGTGCTTTCATGCTCTGATGAAGCTTCCATTCAGGCTAATCTTAAATTCTGGTGTTTTTATTTATGTTTTAAGCTTCATGATCCTTTATTTATTGTTTTTTTTTTCTCAGGGAAGTCACAAGAGAGGGTTTCTTTCCCTCCACCTACATGGAGGCCGAGTGTCTGTGCACCGGATGCATACTCCTCAACAAGGACAACAACAAAGTCGAGGAAAACATTGACTACAACTCCAAGCACATGGTGGTGTCACGGATGTTTCTGCAGCGAGTCCTCTGTAAGAACAAGAACAGCAGCACGGCCGAGATGTACAAACTGAAGATGGTTCAAGTGGACGTAGCAGTGGGATGCTTCTGCGTCAGGACCAAAACCTAGAGGGCGCCGGCCGGGGAGTGATGCTATACCGAGCATCGGGATGCAGTCTGACCTCTAGAAAAGAAGCTCCTTTGCAGCCGACTTGCCTGCAAATTTAATGAGTCTTCACAAGCCTGTTTTTATAACTCATCTATTTATTTTTAATTTATTTAAGTCAAGTTTTAGGCCATCTCGTTCCCTTAACACTAAGTAATTTTCTGCATAATGCAGCTGAAGTTTTACAACCTTTTTATTCTTAATGATGCTATGTCATCGACTAATAGCTATTGTATAGTTTTTGTTGTTTTTTTTGCAACAAATATGCTAACGTGGATTATTTATTCTTTATTTCTTGATAAATGTGACTAATTGTAACCTAATGGAGCCGATTTCTTTCTGTTGAAAGTTTTTGTCAAGTTAAGCTTCTTAGAAGCAAGCGATTCAGTTTATTTCTTTATTGCACCAAGAGCGTTTTTTTCCATGAAGAAAGATGCAAACGTAGATGTTTGTGGTAAATCCGATAGGAATGAATGTTTAATGATGTAAATATATGTTTTTGGAAAAAAATAATGCTTTTATTTATTTTTATATTTCCAAATAAAGATTAATTAAAAGCAAAATTGTCTGTTTTTGTTTTTTAATGAGTTCATTTTGTTTCCTGTTTGAATCAAAGTCTCCTCTGAACACATTTCTGTACAAGCGATGATAAATGTGGCTTTATTCGAGGGAATTGTGAGAATATCTGAATCTTTTTGACAGCTTTCAGACACCGTACGAATGTTTTTATCAGAAGACATTTTCAAAGAACTAATTTAACTATTTTCAGGCATTGAAAACTTTTTCTTGTGTTTTTGGAGGAATTTAAATTGACCTCAAATCTTTGTTTAGACTTTTAAAGTTTTTTTCTGAACTGTTTTTGGATCACTGTTCTGCTTCTTTTATCTTTTTCATCAAAGGCAGAAGCTGGAATGCCCACAAAAGCAGGAAATTGATCCAGAGTGGCGTGTTTGTTTGGAGGGATGACATCATTTATGTCACATGACTTCAATCTAAACTTCTGCCATGAATTTTTCCATCTCCTGTTTCGTAAAATTTGTGAAAACGTTTTTGTAAGATTGATATTTTGTCTTTTTTAATTTCCCTGTACAGGGCGGTGTAGTGGTCAGCACTCTCATTTCCCAGTGAAATGTTCTCTTGTTCAAATCCGTGCTGGCGGAGTTTCTCCAGCTTCCTTTTTCAGTCCAAAAACACGCTATATAGGTTAATTGGTGACGCTAACACTTGCTGAGTGTTGGATTGTGTGGCAAGAGATTTACCCGGCCTTCACCCAACAGTAGTTGGTGTGACTCCACAGCAAAATCAGCGATTAAAAAAATGTTACGCTGATGAAAGGTCAGCTGGTGTTCTGAAAATTTTATTTTTTTTACTTCCTTATTAAATCCTACACAGAAGTAGAGAGAAAAAGATTTGGTTTATTAGGGAAAGTCAGCTGTTAAAACGTTTTAACACTAAATCTTTAACACAGCGTATCTTTTTGACCATTAATACGATCAACGTAATTCCAGAAGATCATCTGGAATTACGTTGATGACTGAAAAGTTACAGTAAATTAAAGAACAGTAAAGCAGGAGCTCTGGTTTTAAAGGGTTAACTGATCAGTACCTTGAGCTCCTGAACCAATAAATGTATTTTATGCTTTTTCAATTATAGCATTGCAGCTCCACACCATCACACCACCACCACCATGCTGCTCTGATGTTGATTTTTTTTTTTATTTAAATGTGTCTCCAGGTGTAATGGAATACACCGTTCAGAGAGTTCCTCTTTCATCTCTTCCTGTTTTTTTTCAGAAGTTTGGGGAACAATCCAGGTGTTTAGATCAGCCGTGACTTTGTGTTTTTTTTCTTCTTCTTCTTCAGTCTCAAACTCTGAACCTCAAACCCCAAAAACCAAGACCCATTTTTTCTTAAAATGAAAATGTTGTGGCTTCTTCTGCATCCGATTTGGCCTGTTCCGTGCACCGTTCTACGTCTGCACGAGTCCTGGTTGTGTTTCTGGAGTCATTTACAGTGGTGATCAAAAGTTTGGGAACCCCAGGTGAAATGTTTCATTATTGTGTGTAAAGAACCCAAAGAAAGATTGAAAAATCTTCTAGATCACGTGTTAAAGGCAAGGCCCCGGGGCCGGATCCGGCCCTCCGGATCATTTTATTTTATTGTTATTAATGGCCTGATGTAATCTTGCGCTCATTTCCAACTTGTATAATTTTGCTAAAATATATTTTTATGGAGAGTAAAATATTGAAAGTTATAAGGTTTAAATTGATGTAGGGTGGATAATTATGTTAAAAAAATATATTTTTAAAGTTTTAAAAAGTGGCATTCTGCCAGCTTTTTGGACTATTTGGGCATTTACTAAGATTTTTTAGGCTATTTGAAAGTTTAGCTAACATTTCATTTCATTTTCATTAGCTTTTTTTTGGCTGATTTAGGCTTTTTCTTTTGTTTTTTTTAGTCCATTTTGGAGTTTAGCTAATTTTAGCTACATACTAGCTGTTTTGGCTTATCTAAGTTTTGTTTGGTTGCTTGTTTTTTTAAGCTAATTTGGCATTTAGCTAATATTTTAGCAGGATATCAGCTTCAGTGATTTCAGCTATTACCTTCACTAATTTCACCTATTAACTTCAGCATTTTCTGCTATCAGCTTCAGCGTTTTTAGCCATCAATTTCAGCATCTTCAGATATCAGCGGTAGCATATTCAGCAGCCAAATTCAGCGTACAGTATTCACACAAGCAATATCGCACATAATGCTATATATTTAGTTAATAATTATGTTAAAGATTTATGGTTTTAAAGTTTTAAAAATGCTTTTCTAACACTCCTTCAAGCTGCTCTGTCAGAGATTTTTCTTGGTCTTCCAGATCTTGCTTTAACTTCCACTCTTCCTGTCGACTGTTATCTCTTAATTACATTCTGAACAGATGATATTGGCATCTGAAAGCGCTCTGCTATCTCCTTACAGCTTTCTCCTGCTTTGTGAGTATCAAATACACTTCTCACAAAAATTAGAGAAACACATTAGATCCATCAGATCTCAATATGAAGTTGGATATCTATACAAATAACGACAGGGCAGTGTCTTAGGAACAAAAGGATGTCAAGTCTTTTAATGGAAATAATAGTTTTCAGTCTACAGAGGCTCAGTTGTGTAGACACCATCAAATCAGAGTGAAATGAAGATGTGGCAGGCTAGTCCATTTTCGCCAAAACTTCATTTCTGCAACTCAAAATGCTTTTCAGTATCTTGTGTGACCCCCAAGAGCTTGTATACATGCTTGACAACATGCTCCTAATGAGACGACGAATGGTGTCTTGTGGCATTTCCTCCCAGATCTGTGTGAGGGCATCCCTGAGCTGTTGTACAGTCTGAGGAGCAACCTGGCGGCGCTAATGGACCCAAACATAATGTTCTATTGCAGGGCTGCTCATTCCTGGTCCTCAAGATCTACCACCCTGTCTGTTTTCCAGCTCTCCCTGTACTGCTTGCTGCTGATTACCTGGACCAGGTGTGTTCTTTCAATCAGAAATATATATTTTTGGACATGTTAAAACAATGTTTTATATATCATTCAATCCCTTAAGAGAATTGTTTCCATATTTCCTTGACTTTTTAATGCACCGTAATGTCATGTTTTACCTGGGTGCTCAAATTTTCCATTAGTCGCTCCTTTAGAAAATTTCTCACTTTTCTCCATGTAAAAAATGGAATGACTTGCTGCAGAGACTTCTATGCAAGCCTTTCAGTGAATTGTTTGAATGGTAGAACATTGTTAAAAAAAAAGTCCAGTGCAACAATTAAGATTATCAGAGGACTTGTAGTTGAACAGATGAATTTTTAGCACTTTTCAGGTTAATTATCTATTTCATTTGAATTTTTGTCATCTTAAACCTTCGTACCAGAAGTATGTTTTTCTTTTAGCATGCCACGTGTCGACTTTGCTTTAAGCTTAAATATTTTACAAAAAATGTACTATTCATAATGATTTCTGCAGACAATACAATAGAATGGCCACTTTGAATTTTCATGTTTATTCTCTTAAGAAAACAAAAATAGATCACATGAAAAGTCTGAAATTATACCAACATGTTAAATTATCTTAAGACATTTTGGAGAAAGTTAGGATTTTGTACTACTGCATGTCCAGAAGTCTCCTCTGAAGTGGCTAAATATTTACAGTTTCATGTAAAACAGTAGAACCGTATGTACAAAACAGGAAAACGACAGCAGCTTTGATGCTGGATTTTATAGATGACGTCTAAAGTGGTCCGATGAGAGGAAACTTCCAAATCCTTTTCATGGTTGAGGAAAAAAAAAAAAAAAAGCGCTGACAGATCTGTTTAGAAACCACAAAATATGGTCAAAAAACAAAAACACAAAGTAACATCATGCTCATAAGCTGTACAAACTGAGTTCAAATCTACGTTTTTCTACAACAAACTCATTTGCTGTTCCATCACGCAGGTTAAGCACCATCTTGAACAGAAAATCCAGCAGGGGGCGCCACTACGCAAGTTAAACTACAAAATCCTGAGAGCGGGAAGTGCTGGGACACTCTGCTGCTTTGTTGTTTCTTGTTGAATTTTTGATAGATGTAATTGACAGTTTTAAAAAGAGGTGGTGGAGGATTCTTCACGAAGGTTTTGGACTTCCTGCTCTAGTTGAAATACTCAAAAGTACTACGTCCCGCGTGCTGACAGGCCTGTGGGGTTTCAGTGCCGTGGGCCCGCCAGGCGAGGAATACCTGAGGAAGAGGATTTCAATGAAATACAAGAAACTGTTTTAAATGACTTTTTTTCCATCATAGAGCACCAAGAAGTCACAAGAACCAACCTGGAGTTGCCAGAAGTGGAGGACGGGAGCTCTTCAAGGCGGGCAGGGGCATTCTAGGACCATGGGGGCCTCGGAGGCCCATGTGGAACGGAGGGACGTGAGAAAGCAGGGGCCCTCGAGGAATACCAGGACCGGCGTAAGGATTGTGTGAGAGCAGGGGGCCGCGAGAGATTGGGGCCCCCGACAGTCCGTGCAGAGAGAGCAGAGGGGGGGGCTTGGTTTTGAGGTGAGAACCTGCAGAAGAAAACACAAAAAGGACATTAAAATGGTCTGTGAGGGAAGGGGGGATTCATGGAAGCAAATTATGATGACACGGAAAAAGCTGCAGATTCTGAAAAACAGTTATGAACAGCTGAGGAGATGGAAAAAAAGTAATATAATTAAAAAACAAAAGGAAAACTCTTTAAATCTGAAAAAGTTTGAAAATGTAAAATATATGACCAAAAAACTTTGATGAAATATATCAACATTCTATATTTGTTTTTCAGCTGCTTCCCTAAATGAAATTGAAACTAAATGCAATATAAAAAACCCTAAAGGATGGAGAGCAATTAAAAGTTTATAAAATAATAAATTAAGCTAGAAAAAAAAACAAAAGATCTGTTGATTTTTTAATGTTATTTAAGCATGTGTTAGCTAAAATAAAGCAAATGTCCAAAAAAGTTCAGTTTCCTTACAAAAATGCTTAAGAAAAAAACAATGATTCAATGCCAAATTATGTAAAAAATAATGCAAGAAATGTTTAAAAAATACTTTAAAAGGGCTGGAAAAAAGTGATTTTCAAGCTTTAATCGTGAATTTAAAAAAAGTTATTATAAAACTTATTTAATAAAAGATCAGAAAACAAATATAACTGCAAAAGCAAAAAATACAGAAGTCGTCATGAGAAAACAAAATTAGTTTTCTTGTAATAACGAGTTAATGAAGAACATACTGTATTCTCTCCTTTTTCCACATTGAGACGCTGAGACTTCACCTGTCATGTCCCTTTATTTTGTGGTTAACAAGAACAGCAGAAAACACTATAAAAAAAGTTGTTTTTAGTCTATTCTTTTAAATTATTAGTGGGTTTACGCTCCATAAATGCCTTAATTCCATCTAATGCACCAGCTCCCTCCCTTTATTTCCCCAAAACCCCAACAACTCATTGAATGACAGAACCCTGGGCTGACGAGCGTCTTGTGGTGGTGCGTTCAGTGAGATCTGGACATTAAAGGACCCAAACAACTCAGTCTGAGGGGGGGGGGCTGGTGCATACGACCGAATTAAGGCATTTGAGGAGCGTAGATCAATTTTTAAATAAAAAAAAGGCATAAAAACAACTTTTGGGGAGAGTTTTTCGCTTTTTTTTATTTTAAACCACAAAATGAGAGACTTACACCAGATGCTACAGTATGTTCTTTATTATCACCTTAACGACAAAACAGATGTTTTCTCGTGATGACGACATAGTGGATCTCGTTAACACTAGCAAGGGATTTTTTTTTTTTTTTAAAGCTGAGTTGGTTGTTTTCGGCTTCCAGAGTTTTATTTATTTTCTGTTACCTTTTTTTTTTTTTATTTAAGTAATTTTGGTTACATTTATGATTAAAACCTAAGTAGGAAAGGCTGTTTTCACCTTCTGTATAAAACATCAGAATAATATCAATAAAATAGTTTGCATTTCCAGAACTAAAGTTGGTTCTATTGAAGATACAAAAAAAAAAGAACTGTAGAAGCATGAAGAATTTCTGTTTGCTAAAAAGACTCCACCCACATTGAAGTAGTATTCAAACGTGATGGAAGAAGGAAAGAGGATGTGATGGAAGGTCTCTGTTTAAACTGAAACGTTTTAAAGTTGAGTCAAAACTACAGAAGCGGATGCTTTGTGTATGCACAGGCGGTGTGGAATGACTGAAGAACAGATGAAGTGATGAGATTCGTTTACCTGGTGAAGGTAGGAGTGGCAGCGGTAGAGAAGGGGAGTGCTCCCCCAGGAGGCTTCCTGCTAAAGACGCAGACTGCGGCTGTAAAGGGCGAGGCGGAGTGGGAAGCAGAGGAGGCGGTTTCCCCAGACCTGAAGGAGAGGCGTTTCCCCCGTCCACCTCCACGTTTGACACTGGAGAGACGAGAGAATTGTTACCAGACAGAACGAGGCCCGCAAATCGAGACGCTTCACCTGAGGTTCACCTTGAACGTAGTTCTGCCGTGAGCTGACGTACTCCGAGATGACCTCCAGCTCTTCGGGGTACACGTGCACGCCCTCCGCCAACAGCCGCAGCAGCTGCCGGACTTCGGAGGGAACGACGTGGCGCTCAATTTTCTCTCGATCCAAATAGTCGTCGAGCAGCTGAGACGCCTGCGCCGCGATGTCGGCGGGGTCCCTCGGAGAGCGGTCTTTGACCATCCTGCGGCTGTACTCTGCCTGGACCAGCTCCATGGCCTGCTCTTTGGGCATGTTGCGATGGACTGGGGAGTGAAGGCGGGGTTAATAGGGAAATTTTAGGAGGGAGGAAAAAAAAAATAACTAAAAGAAAAAACAATTCAGAGAAAAATAAGCGCAACATCTGTGTTGGTTTTCCCTTTTTTTAGGCGGTACTGTGTTTATGAGTTTATGCTTTGAGAAGTTAGAATCTGGAAGGGGGCGAAAACATTTACTTTTGGGGGGGGGCAGAAAGTGTGTGACATCTTGATAATTGGTTTCTATTAAAATGTGCATTCAGAAGTATGACAGATGATCGACATTTCTGTTTTTCTGGTGTGATTCATGAGTGCAGATTAAAAACATGTTTATAGAGTTATTTTGGTTTGATCAGAGGTGAAAAGGTTTCATGGGAATTAATTATGTGAAAGGACCATGATTACATACACTATTTGAATCATTGATATGAGTGAAGTGTAATGATGCAAAGTCTCGTTATGGATAACTAAAATGCACATTTAGGTGTGAGTGTGTTTGATGCATTTGCAGAAACATTTTCAGGTTTTCAGTGACTGTTTTAATCCATTGACTGTATATGAGAACTGGACTGAGAGACTCCACCTGTGTTTCAAACAGGAAGTAGCCACGAGCTCCAAGTGAGTACAGGAAGCCAGATTCCATAGACTTTTATAGAAACAAACATCAATAACTCAGTCATTATATTTGTCAAAATAACCATTCTTGCTCTGGTGTCTTGATGATCCATTGTTGTTTTTGGTATTTTTTTCCCCTGTTGTGCAAGTTACTCAATTTATAAACTGCCAATCAGATATAGTTGGTCTTGTGTCAGACAGATTTCGTTTCTCCAGATTAGCGAGAGTTGCCATAGAAACATCAGACAGACTCAGGTCATTCACCGTTTTCAGTCTGGTTTAGGGATGGGTATCATTAATTTCCAGAATTGATTCAACTCACCAGAGCTTGGATCGATTCTGATTTTCAGATTCTTTCGATCTACTCAATTTGATTCAATTCCCTTTTTGAGTTCATACCGTCTAGACACATTAGTTTAGAAATACATTAATAATCTAAATATGTTTTGAAGATTCTCATATTAATCTGATACCGTTTACATAATGTAAAATGTATTATTGAAATTATGAAATTGTTAGTAGCATACTGTGTTACATGGATTCTCAAATGGAGAAGCTCCAACAATTGTTCTGCCTCTCCTGGAGGGCGTTTCTGTTTGGCCAGTAGGTGGCGATCACACTAAAACACCTTTTCTAGAAAAAGAAAGTACAAGCAAAAACTGTTTTAGACCACAAATAGTTACTTTAAAAATAAATATTCTTAAAAGTGTTTGGAATTTTTTTTCCTGTGATAATATAAAGATGTTCATTAGTCAGCAGTATATGCTCATGTCGACTGAGCGTTAGCATTAGCCGTCCAATGGGAAATTCCATTACATGTTAGCATCAAGCTAGCAGACTTTAGCACTATCCTTTTGATCAATCTCTACTTTTATGGATCAATTACTGATCTATTAAGCTGAGATTGAGTAATCGATATCAACCCAGCACTAATCTGGTTCCAACACATGGCAGCATCCATACTGGGAAAAAAAAAAAAAAAAATTTACTTTCTATGCTCTCTCAGTCCAGTTCTCATATTTAGTTGTATAGTTGATGGTTTTCTGAATGTTTTTTTTTTTTTTTTGTGGTTTGATGTGAAGTTTGGAGAAGCTACATGGTGAGAGGGGTGAGAGAGTTTGGGCAAGTCTGAAGGAGTGCCAGGGGCACGGACTTACTTTTGAGGGACTCTGAGAAAATGATAACAGTGCAGGAGGACAGAGCTATGTTTTTCTGCTCCACCAGTATACATAACGGCGAGCCATCTGCTCGGACATCCTGCAAGGCCCGGGTCAGGCCTGATTCCGCTTGGAGGTAGAGCATTTCCACTGACAGGCCGCGCTCCTGCAAGCACTGGCTTAGCGATTTGGGGTATTCCCTTTGAGAGGAAGAAAAACACTTTGTTAACTTGACATTTCTGCCTGAAGGAGACTGGACTGGCACAAAGAGGAACTCTGAGGTTCAAGTCTGCGGGGATCTGTCCGCTGAAAATGTGCAGCAAAAACATGGAGTCATAGACATTGTGTGTGTTTGGAAAGCTCCTGTCAGAAATGGGCGTCTGTTGGCTTTACAGCCTTTCAGTGAGATGATTGTTTTTATAACTTACATCCCAGAAGACCAAAACATGGTCAAGAAAGAAAATGTTAACCTCTAAATATTTTATGAGTTGATAGTTTTTTCACCCTTTTAAGCAGATATGAGGAAACACAAAACGTCAAGTAACTGTTCAAAAACCCAGAGATTCCCAAAGACAACTCTGTTATTAAAGAGCAGGAAGTCTGTCAGAATAGTGGATGCAATTCATTTTTTAAAAAGTTAAAACTCAAAAAAAAAAAAAACTATACAAAACTCTTGCAGCAAAATTATTATGCTTATGTCCCTCTACTTCATTTGACTTGACATTGATGCAAAAGAATCCCACATCATTATCCCTCCACCACTGTGCCGGAAACTTGGAATATTTATTGTTTTATTTGTAATTTGATCAAACATCTCTAAACTTTTTTGTGTCTTCAAGGCTCTGATGGGTTTTTGTCCTTAAAGGTTGTCCTGGAGTTTCTCGAACCTGTGAGGTTGTGTGTTCAGAGGGAAAAGAAAAGAAGTTTAAAAAAAAAAAGTAAACAAGATGCTTGGACTGGTTCAGCTTTTTCTTTCACAGACACGTAGTAATTGTCATTTTAGTATATGTTCAAATGTTTAAAGTCAAAGAAAAGTTAGTGACCATCTGGAAATCTGATAAACATGGTGTGATTGAAAGTTTGAAGGATTTGTGAGTGAAAGTGGCTTCAAACCAGAACTTAGATCCGTCCCGGTGAGTTTAATGTGTGTGTGGAGTTCAGAAGATTCAGAATTATTTGTTAAAAAAAAAAAACTACAACAGTGCTGTTATAAAAATTATTTTTTGGCTGAATATTGAGTCTGTGAATACATGAATTATTTTAAAAAACATTGTGCAGAGTTTGTATTAATATGGAACATATTAAAGTGCAAATCTGAGACTGAATGTTTGGACCCTGAACAAATCGTGCACTGCAGCCCAAAACCGTCTGATCCTGCAGGTTCTTTGGCCAGAAATAATTTGATATCAATATGTGTTAAAGTGTGCTGCTGCATTATCACTGTGCTGTTTGATTCACAGCTATGAAGAACTACTTGGAGTTTAACACAAAGGCAGTGATGGGAGTTTAGGAAAAAGTGTGTCAGTGGTGGTTCTGATTCTTTTGGTCTTGTTATACACTTATAAGACAGATGAATGTGTGCCCAAAAGTACAGACACATGCAGAAATCTGGGAACTGAAGTCATCAGAAAGTGAGCCCGGGGGTTGAAGCATCAGGTGAAATTCTGTTTTAAATGTTGACAAATCAAAGTCTCCGGTTCAGGTTTGCAAAGTTGAAGGACTGTTTGAAATTAAAAGGAAAAAAAAACCCAAGTCAGTAGTTTTCCAGATAACTTGAGCAAAAGCTCATAAAACAAAAACAGATTTGGTTCAGAGCAAAGGGAGATGATTGATGTTTAGTGTATTGTGCTTGAAATGAACATGTTTACGTTTTAATTTTCAAAACTTTCAAACTCTGCTTCGCAAAATGTGAAGTCCCATAGGAAGGAGAGGTAAAGCAGCAGATTCTGAGGTGAATGCATCACTACGGTGAAGTAAATCCACTTTAAATGACAGAAAGTTTAGGTCCCTTTAAAAAGACTGATGTGGCTTTGAGGATTAACATGTTCAACTGTAAAGTCTATGTCGTGCATTTCCTGGAAAAACATTAAAAAAAAAACTCAACAATGTTCAGGGAAATTGTTAAAAATGTGCATAGGGAGAAACCTGCACTTGAAAAGATTGAGTTCAGGTCTAAAGGCAACAGAACCAATGAGAATAGTTTCAATGTTAAGTCAATGGTACAGACACGATATGAGGTCCTGGGGTGCAATTTGAGTGACAGGGGCGGTGGTCTGGCAGCAGCGTGAAATAAGCAGCTCTGCAAGAGTTCAAATATCTGAATTTTGGCTGGTCCCCACATCACATCTGAACTCAGTATTTTTGTCATGAACTTTCATCCATTTTCTTCGTGGTAGAAGCAGCTGAGAGAAGCTCCCTGTACTGTGAATGATCTCGGGAACCCAGACGTGGATTACTGATGCTTTTGTAGAACTCTCCACAACAAAAGAGCCCGATCTCTTAACATCATCCGTGTCTTCCATTGATTAGAAGTGAGATAAACACAGACACCGCTCCTTGTAGTGATCAGGCTAAAACTCTTGACAGTATCTCCTCCCCCCACGGAGTCGTGGCGTCAAGCATAAGAACAGATTTTTGTACAAGTGGAGAGCAGAGAATTCACTGCATATTGATAGAAGGGTAGGTGATGCAAATTTGATGCATGAATTGGATTCAGTGTGAAACGCAGCTTAATAATAGAGCGTTGTGATGATGGAAACCTCGAAGTCCACTCACATGCAGTCTCAATTTTGACCACCGGGGGTCAGTAATGAGACAATTGCTGGGAATTAAAAACACCTGAATAATCCAAGTTGTGTTTGGTCTGGGGGTGTTTGGGTAAACATTTGATCCAACTGAGTATCCCCTTCATTTAATACATAACTTTGCTGAGTTTTTTATGTTTTATATAAATGTAATGCACAATCGTTGCTTTTAAAACATGAACTAGAAGTTGAAAGGTTTTCAAAATGTGAACGTTTCTGAAAACACGTAAACAATTCAGCTCAAATTGAGACCCATTCCAAACAGTTCAACTTTTCAGTAAATAAATGACATGAATGCTGCCTCAGCTTTCAAATCTCTGCAGGAAGTACTCACGGACACTCGTTGGTGATGGAGAGGACGACGCAGTCGGCCGGCTTCTTCTCCTCCTGCACCTGCTTGTAGAACTTCTGGTACAGAGCTTTGCGTCTGTCTGACGGAGTGCACACCTCCGACTTGGCTGCAGGTTAGCAGAAGACGACAGGAAATCGTTAAAGGTAAGGACAGTTGAGATTTAAGAATGTTATCATACCATAATTCATGTTAGTTGTCATAGAAAGGTAAATAAAGAAAGTTAAAGACTATAAAAACTTTTTTTTAATGATAGAAACTCACCAGATGACTGCTGTGGCTTATATCCCTCAAACTTCTTTGCACTGCCACCAAAGTTCTGCATCTGTTCTAATTCCTCATAACTTTTAGAGAAGGGAAAAAAACAGAGTTAACATTTACAAAATGCTCACTAGGGTTTTGTAAAAAAAAATGAAGACAATATATTAAATCACCAATTGATTCAAAGAGAAGTTTAAAACATTGGTTCTTAAAGTTATAAGCCAAATAGTTTAAAGTAATTTAAAGACCCACACCGATCCTCTTAAGATGCACTACATCAGGGCTGCTCATTCCTGGTCCTCGAGATCTACCACCCTGACTGTTTTCCAGATCTCCAAGCCCTGCCAGCTGTTGATTGGCTCAGTCAGATGTCTCCACAATCTGATTGAAAGAACACACCTGGTCCAGGTAATCAGCAGCAAGCAGTACATGGAGAGCTGGAAAACAGGCAGGTTGGTAGATCTGAGGAGATCTTGAGGACCAGGAATGAGCAGCCCTGCACTACATTAACAAAAGCGTTGGCTCACTCGTCCAAATGATCAGAATCAGGTGTCCTAATCACTCGGTCACAGGTGTATAAAATCAAGCCCTGAGGCATGCAGAATGTTTTTACAAACATTTGTGAAAGAATCTTCCGCATTCAGAAGCTCAGTAAATTCCAGTGTGGAACTGTCATAACAAATCCAGTCGTGAAATTTCCCAAAATTCCACATTCAACTGTCAGCTCTATCATAACAGCAGCAACTCAGCCACTAAGTGGTAGACCATGTAAACTGACAGAGAGGGGTCAGTGGATGTTGAAGCCCATAGAGCTAAGAGGTCGCTGACTTAATGCAGTCAATTGCTACAGAGCTCCAACCTTCATGTGACCTTCAGATTGCAAAACTCTACGGGTTACAAATGGGATGGCACTGGAGTTCATATGCGAGTCAAGGCAGGCGAACAAATACTTTTGGTGATTTAGTGCATTTTCAAAACATTCCCTGTGATCTTTTAATCACGATTTTGCTGTTTTAAGCCAAAAAAAAAAAAACTGTAGTTTTCTTTAACATAGTTTATGTGGGACGGCATTGGTTCATAAGAAATTTGTCTCCAAGTTGTGGGCAGGACAGCTGACACATGGCAACCCCATCCCTACTTCCTCTCCCTGTTATTGAGAGCTCTTTCTGTTTACAAGCTCTCCCACTAGATTACAGCCACTACATTAGTAATGCAACAAAAATAGCAAGTAATATTGGAGCAATCCAGTCGTGCAGTTTAGCCAGATGTGGAAAACACATCGATCTATTTGTCTGCAATTGGATCCATCAGAATGGAGCGGAGCAGGGAGCTCAGCACTAATCTTTGCGAAACACTGCCCATATTTTCTCTACTCACCGCCGATTACCTGAACCAGGTGTGTTCAGTAAATTAGAAAAGTGTAAGATAATATATTAGATAAGGGGGGAATAAAATGGATGTCATTTTGATTATTCTTATGCAAGCTTCTTGACCCTTTTAGCAAACAATGTGAATGTAAACAGAGGAGATACGAGGACATGTAAGGAAATAAGGACATCTGAGAATTTGGAGAACCTGACTCAACCTTTCCCACAGCAACACAATAGAATAGATGTCACTACAAAATAAAACCACAAACCACAATAGAGCCACCTGTAATTAGATCTTTCAAAAAAAAAAATGCGAACCTATTATCTTAGCAAAAATGCATTAAATTGTTAAATTTAAGTTGCTGAAAAAAAAGTTTATTCATAGAAAACTATACTCCTGTTGTGACCGCAAACAATTGTGTGATTCAATTTGAATCTTTTTAATTATATATATTTTTTCCTTTTTATTTTAATACAATACAACTTTCGTTATAAATGAAACTATGTGTTTTCATTCTTTATGGACCTTGGTACACACCCATAGTAGTTCACAACTGACAATTGAAGATTCTGATCTGCGTCAAATGCCTTCAACAGGTGACTGCTTGTGTTTAAAGGTCGTTTTCTCAGCTGAGTGAAGACTTGGGCTTAGAGAGTTGAATGAGGGTCACGCGGCACTTAGTGAAAGACCAGGTCGTCGTACCTGTCCAGAGCATCCTTCAGCTCGCTGCTCCGATCCTCCCTGGTGGGGTACGGAGCTGCTCTCCGGAACAAACGAAGCTGTTGAGCACTGCAGAACACAACGAACTTCGTGAGAAACGCCGCACACGAAAGCTGACATGTCTAGATTAACTAATTAGTCCAAACAATCGTGTTTATGTGTATTATTATTCCCGGTTGTGTTTTATGCTATCGCTGCTAATGCTAAGAGACCGCGAGTCCTACCTCCCGTTTGAGCTACTTGAAGGCCGCAGCGCGCCCACAGCTGACTTCGCCCAGGCTGACATTTTACTTTAACTACAAATTCACTTGAGTTAAAAAGAAACAAAGTATACTCGTGAACTTATTATCGAGACCCTCCTTTGGGCTGCGTCCTAAGCCTGCACACGAAACGAAGGGAAGAAACTTCTTCTTCTTGCGATTAGCGGCCGCTTGAACCAGACTACGGACAACTGCTGCCCCCTGCCGGTCAAGCAATGAATTGACTTGTGCCTATTTGTGAATTGTTTCTGAAAACTTTCAAAGCTGCTAAAAATAACACAGAATAACAAACACATAGACTATAACTTGTGTTTCTCTGTGTCCTTACATTTATTTTCAAACAAAATGAATATTTGTATTTTATGATAACTTGCATATATATGTATATATATATATATATATTTTTTTTTTTCCTCAGATAATACCTTTCAAGTATCTTTATGTGCTAACGATGATACAAATTCATACTTGCAGTGCACTCAAATTTATTCATATACAGCTTTATTGTCTTCAGTAATTGTGGAACATCTGTAAAAACATTTGCCCCTTAAACAAAGGCTGACCTGTCAATAAATTGCTACTTAAAAACCCACAACAATCACTTTTTTTTTTTTTTTTTTTACATTTTCCTGTGGCATTTTTCTAAAGTAGGATGACATAAGTTTGGAAAATTACACTCAAAACTGCATTTCTGAGTATTTTTTATTCAAATGATTGTGAATCAGGAGCAGATGAAAAAATAGTTTGGAAAAAGATCTGTGATGTAGACAGAATACACTGAGCAGGCCTAAACCCTCCTGCTACTTGCTTTCAGCAAAGGGAAGGGGACAAATCCTACCAATGGAATGCTTTTTATAGGTGCTTTCAAATAGCCTCACATCTGTAAGGAACATGTGGTTGTAGATTGAACAGTAGAGTAAAAAAAAATTGAATAAAGGAAGTTTGTTTACCTCGATACTTTATAATGTAACCCTGTTTTTTTAATAATGGGGGCAAACGTTTTCTGTGGGTATTCAGCACGTTTTTACCTATGATAGCTCCTATTTTAGTCCACTCTTTCATGCAGATCCTCTCTAGAGTTGGGATGTTTTTGGGTTGTTGCTAAAAACGAAGACTTTCAACTGCCTCCATAGATTCTCTATTGGGTTGATGTCCAAAAATATGTATTCATTCATCCTTTCAAGGTTGTCCCAAATCATAATGCTTCCACCTCAATTCTTCACAGTAGGTACGTTGTTCTTGGGAACGCATTCTCTCCCCCTTCCAACATGGTGAGCGGCGTTTATCCAAAGAGTTTCACTTTGGTCTGCAAAAGAAATGTTTGCATTTTCCCATCAAATCAGCCACGGTCAGCTGATGGAGCTGCAGGTGATTCAGTGCTGCAGGATGGACAGCAGGTTGTTAGCGATGGTGCGTCGGACCAGCTCAGCCGGTCCGTATGTTTCTCCCCGGTACGGTACAATGTCTGGCTGGATCAGATATAGTCCAGACGGTGCCATCTGTATGCTCCACTCTGGCAGGAAGGCGTCCCCTTGCTGCTCGCACATGTTGTGCAGGATGCAGCAGGCGGTCACCACCCTCGGCATCATGGAGACGTCGATGTCGCTCTTCTTCAGGAGGCACCTCCGGCGTCCTTTCAGCCTCATGAAGGCGGCGTCTACCACGGAGCGTGCCGACGCCAGCGTGAAGGTGAAGCGACGTTGCTCCGGGGACAACCGATGCTCATCGCTGTAGCCTTTCATCAGCCAAGGCCTCAGAGGGAAGGAGGCGTCCCCGATCAAATGGACGGGGATCTCCACGCCGCCAGACAGGATGGACTTCTGAAAGAAAACATGAACTTTCAACTGACATGCTAACCCAGGTCAAATCTGTAAGACTCCATCTGTGTGGTTTGCAGGATGGGCTCACCTCTCTGGAAAATAGGTAACCGTCTGGGCGGTCCTCAGCTTTCAGGTACAGGTCCGAACTGGACAGCACGGAGGCGCTGCTGTTGCTGCCGGGCCAGCCCGCGTACACGTCTGTAAACCTGACAAATGATTTCACCTGGTTTAATCAAAGGTTTGGTCAACTGCAACCATCAGAAGCTCCACTGATCCAGAGGAAAGTCAACAGTTGGTCTGATCAATCATCAGTATAGCCATAGGTGTTCTGGGACGGTACCGGAGCCGGTGGTCCACCACGCCTTGCAGGATGACGGAGTGCCAGCCCCCGCCGTTCGCATAGTGGTCCGGGTTGTCCCGTGGGGGGGCGATGGGGATGTGCGTGGATCCTATGGAACCTGCGCACTGCGGGTAGCAGCGGTCCGCGAAGGCTCGAATGGTTTCGTCCAGCTGTGGTCCGGTCGGAAGCGACACAAAGCGGCGGTACAGTAGATCCACGATGGCCGACGTGACCTGCCGCACGATGATGCACACGGTGGCGATGCCCACCCCGAACGTGTCCGCGATAGAGCGGTACTCCCCGGACCGGGCGAACCACCACAGCGTGATGGCCAAGCGCCGCCGCGGCTCGATGGGCGCCCGGTAGTTGGTCCGGCGGCGCTGGATGGCCGGTCCGATCAGTTTTACTAGGTAGTCGAACGTCGACCGGGACACGCGAAACTGCGCCTTCCACGCATCCTCGTCGTATGACTGCGCCGTGGCCCAAAAGTTCTCGCCTCTTGTCCGTCGGCGGGCCCAGATGTGTCTGCGGGTGGTGGACAAGACGCTGAGGATCCCAGCGATGGATGACAGCAGGAAGGCTTTTCTTCGTCGCAAATACTGGCGGCGCCGCCGGTCTCGGTCCAGGGCCTCCTGCGCCCGGCTCCGCCTCAGTACGGCCGCCTGGAGCCGGCACAGCTGACCCCCGAGCAGCGGGGCAGAGCCCGACAAGAACACCGAGCAGAGGACAGCGGCGGACCGCGGCGCCTCCTCCATTTTCAAATCCAAAACAAACCGCGGCGCACAGTGATGACGTCGCACGACCTGGGGCGTTTCCACCGTGGGAGGGGCGGACCACCTCTGAAGTTCACTGAGGCTCTTCAATCAATCAATCTCGATGGATCGATCGATGTGTAGTAGTTGCAGATTTGACAGACTTTTTGGGTAACCCAGAGAGCAGGGCATCACAAGAATCTGAACGACTACAAATAAAAGCAGGCATCCATACCTTCTATGGGGGTATGGGGTTCCATTTGTGCCAAAAATATGTTTTTGCATCCACATCTTTGTCTTTGGTCCATTGACTATGTCTAATGAACAAGTTCTTTGAACATTTGTTTATGTCTGTACTACTAAGCAATATCTTCTGTGTGTCTATGCTATTTTGATTATTGCTGTGTATTTGCTTTGTGATGTTTAAGCTTGCTGTATTTTAAAAACTTTGCATGGTCTTTGCTTTTGTCCTTAGCTCCTATTGTTACACATAGCTGTCAGAAAGTTCTTAGCAACCATTGCTAGCTTTCTTAGCTTCTGTAGTTTTCCCACGTCATCAGAAAAATCCTTCATATGGCTGTTAAATGTGTGTCATGTGTAATGATAGGAGCTAATGACGCTAGCAATGGTTGCTAAGGACTTTTCAAACCGCGTATTGAAACGACAGGAGCTAACGACAAAAGCAAAGACTAGGTCAAAATAAAGCAAGCTTAAACATCCCAAAGCAAATACAAAGAAATCATCAAAAAAGCATAGACACATAGAAGATATTGCTTAGTAGTACCGTACATAGACATGAACAAATATTCAACAAACTTGTTCAGATATAGACATTGGTCACAAAAACATATTTTTGGCACAAATGGAACCCCATACAAAAAAAGTAAAAAAAAAAAAGAATAATTACTTAATTAGTTTGACCTATTATTGATTATGCTGATACAATTTATCAAAATGCACATGGTTCATACCTTAAATCACTTAATGTTCTGTTCAACTCTCTTTGTAGATTTATTCTTAATTGTCCATATTGGACTCACCATTATCTTCTTTTTGAAAAACTTAACTGGTTACAGCCATCTAAGAGGCGTGAGCTACACTGGATTTTATCAACAGGTTTTTTTCTGTGTAACTGAATTTTCAGTCCTGCAGCCAATTCTTTAACCAGCAGGGGGCACCCAATTCATAGCAGTAAACCTCTTAGGAAAGTGACCCCAGTGTCTATATTCAGAGTGTTATCTGAGGCTGATAAATTCTGCAGCTTTGGATTTTTTTTTTCTGTATCTTTTGTCTAACGTACCTTAAGATAGCATGTAAACTTCAGGTTCTACAAATATCACACACATCTGACCGTGGTGACCCTGTTTCTCCACATTTGTCCCCAGGGAGAGTGTTCTGCTGCAAGCAATTTTTAGGATGACCAACCTCATAATGTTCCCGGCTTTACTATGACCCAACCCCACAGTCTCCCAGTCTAAGTATGGTCACTCTTGACTCCGGAACCGGTAGTAATAGATCATGCTCTCCTCACTCTCAACCTAATATGCATCTTCATGTCATCATGATAAAGATCAGCACAGTTTCTCTTCCAAGCTTGGGTCCTCTACCAGAGGTCTGAGAGCTTGAGGGTCCTGCAGTATTTTACCTGTTCCTAGCACTGCACTTTTCTGGACTGAGATGTCTGAGGTCTTTCCAGGAATCTGCTGTAGCCACTCCTCCAGTTTGGAGGTTACAGCCCCGAGTGTTCCGATTACCACGGGCACCACTGTCACTTTCACCTTCCAAGCTTTCTCCAGTTCCTCTCTAAGTCCCTGGTATTTTTCCAGTTTCTCATGTTCCTTCTTCTTGATGTTACCGTCGCTTGGTACTGCCACATCCACCACAACGGCTTTCCTCTGTTCTTTATCCACCACTACAGCGTCTGGTTGGTTCCCCAAAACCATCCTTTCCGTCTGTATCTGGATCATTCTCTACCACTTTCTGAGGTGTTTCCCTTTTTTTACTTTGGGGTTTCCCGTCTATATTCTGTACACATGTTTCTGTATATTATTCCAGCCACTTGGTTGTGGTGTTCCATGCAACCAGCATGTTACACTCTGCAGTTATGTGCTGGATTGTGTCCTCTTTGCAAAGCCTACACCTTGGGACTTGTCTGGTGTGGTAGATCTGAGCCCCTATCGCTCTGGTGCTCAGGGCTTGTTCCTGTACTGCCAGGATCAGAGCTTCTGTGATGTCCTGCAGGCCAACCCTCTCTAGCCATTGGTAGGACTTCTTGATATCAGCTACTTCGTTATTGTCTGGTGGTACATTCCATGTAGGGACTTGTCCTCCCATGAGGCTCTGTCCTGCAGCATCACACCCTTCCATTGCCTGAGACATTCACTGACCACGCTGTCAGTTGGGGCCTTGAGCTTGACATATTCATGCATCTTGGATGTTTCACCCTGGATAGTGGCTTCCATGCTCACTAGTCCTCAGCCTCCCTCCTCGCGGCTAGCATACAGTCTCAGGGTCAGTCCTGGGGATGCCAGGTGTCTGAGCTTTTTGTGTTGTGTTGGTAATTCGGTTTAGCATTTAAACTTTGTGCGGTGGCATATGCCAAAGAACATTCTGGGAGGAATCTGCACGACATTTAAGGTGGCTCCTAAAGTACCCAAGAATGTAGCAAGCAGATGGGGGATATTGGAAAAATGCTGCAGAAAGGGAGTAAACAGACAAAGCGAGCGACAAATTAGAAGAGTTGGTTTGAACATAGACTATCAAGCAAAAACGGAAAGGACCACGTGTCCCCAGGAAAACAATTCACATTAAAGCAAAGAGAATTTTTGATCCAGAGATTGAAGATGCTTCACAAAGAAAAGAAAAGTTCCCAGCCAGTGCTAATCAACTCATCATCAATTCAATAAATCCCAAAATGTTCATCTGGTTTTGTTGTCTACCTTTTTGACAGAATTTTATGGAAAAATGACCATCACTATTCCGTCCGTTCAAAATTTTTTGGATAAACGCCCGAGCTACTTAAAGCAGATATATGATATGTACATTTTCGAAAAAAGATTGGATGTTTGTTTTTGTGGGTTAAACGCAGACACGCTGCGGCTCTAAGATGATGTCATTAAATGAGCAGCACCCACAAAGGCCTTCTTCTTTTTTTTTTTTTTTTTAATTTTGCATTCTTTCAATAGAGCAAATAGTCATAAAACAACAAATGATGAGTTCAAGTTCTGAAAATCAGAAAGTGTTCTTGAGATTTCATGGAAGGAAGCAGCCAGTGAATGAATGGAAAAAGTTTTCACTGCCCCTAGTGGAATGATGATGAACTACAGGGCAGAAACCACAGACCAAGTTAAATTAAATGGGTTTTTAAGGAAAGTTTAGATTTTACTAATGAGAAAGGGGTCTTAGAAATACATGTACCAAATATGGCACGAATGGTCATGTAGGGGTTATCATGGCAGAAGTTTCAGCTGGTGTTTTTCCTAACAAAAAAAAAACCCTGCAGGCTCTGAAACACAGTATTACAATGCGTTTTTAGGAACCCCTGCAGTTAAAACAAATGCAGCAGCAGTACCTGAATGCTGCTCATTCTTGTGTATGTAGGTCTGTAGAAGCTGACTGGTAAAATATGAATTGTTCTTCATCTCAGATGGTTTTTGATTTTGACCTCTAACAGGTTTGCTGAAACGCACAATCATTCAGGAAGTCCCATATTTCAAAGGCCGTGCTGCTCCATCACAAAAAGAAGAGTCCTGACCTTCATTTCCATATTTATAGAGAGCAGATGTGACATTCAGACGCTCTGGACTGTGACCGCGCCGCAGAGGGTCAAACAGTGGGGAGGGGAGGCAGAGCCGGCTGCTTTGAGGCTCCGCTCACAGGGGACGCCGGTGTACTTTAAGGGCCAGCGTGTTGCAGGAAGCCGCCTGCTGGTCTGCCTGCGTGCCCAGCTGTCGAGGCTGTCGGCGGGTGAGGCCGGAGGAGCTGCGTGGCAGGAGGGTTGAGTGGCATCACCATGTGACATGCCGGGGTTAGATGGCTCACGGCGAGGCCCCTTACCGCCTCGCCAACATGCTCGCTGTCATCCGACAGCATTTAGCTTCATGTAAACACGCAGCTGGAAGCAGGAGGAGGGAGGGGGCTGCAGCAAGGAGCCTCTCAGGGGAAGTTTGACAAAGTTTGAACAGACTGGGGGGCTGACAGCTATAATGAAATGTTTGTGTAAAAGGTTAAACTTCAATCCAAACACTCAGCATTTATACTCTTTCTGTCAGTCAGGCTGAAGGCCTGAAGCTTTTTCTGTTTTGTTTTGCAGGTTACACACATTTTTACTTCAGATACCCTCAGCATCACTTTTTTCTCTCTGGTTTGGTCACAGCTCCTTCAGTCACATTTTAATCTCTTCATGTGGGATTTCTGTTTTCCCATCATCTTCAATTGTGTTTCAAGTTCTATTTTATTCCATTCTTTCATTTGTGCATCTGTTGGATGATCTGGAGATGAAATCATCGGTTGTGTGCAGTTCTGTCTGTAAACAAACCACGTTCCGATGTTTTTTGTTGAACTTGACAAATAAAAAAATCATGAGGATTGAACAGTTTACATATAATTTTTGTGTAAAAAGTGTATTTAATAGAGTTGAAATATTATTTATAATTTAAACAGCCTACCACATCTCGACTATCCGTCCTGATCATGCACGTCACTTTCCTATGGCAATATTATAACCTTTTTTCTCCTCTTCTGCCCTGCCATCCTGATCAGAAAGGCATGTCACAAATTCATCCGTTTTTTTTTCTTTCTCAAAATGGCAGCTTTTCCCCATAACTATTTCATGTTTTGGTCGTCTTGTGCTGACAAGCATGTATATATATATATATATATATAATATATAGGAGAGTCAGCAAAAAGTAAACTTTTGGATTTCCTTAGCAATCATGGTTTCTGTTAGCCGTGCCCACATTCCTAGTATCTTCACATTGTTTGTTTGGCTTGAGCCAATGATTCATCGAATTTTCACAATATTGCGGTAAAAATATTCGAGCAATTAAGAAATGCCATTTTTACAAAATTACCACGTAATCACTGTTCAAAATCTACAACTTCTAATTCCAACTTTTTTATTTTGCTTCCCGGTAATACTTGAGGAATTTGTGGTCAATATATTGAAATTCCTTGGAGAAATTTAATTTTTTAGATGGTTGTAAAAGTTTTTTTTATTTATTTTATTTTAAAATGGAGGCCTCTTCTCGAGGTCGAAGGTCAACAAAACTGGGTCCACACCACATGTGTCAATGTCAAGGCCCGGGGGCCGGATCCGGCCTTCCAGGTAATTAGGTAATTATAAATATAATATTATATATATAATAAAAATTATATATATTATTTTGTCATTATTGTTATTATGTTGCCCTTATTTTTAACTTGTATTAATTTGACAAAATATTTTTTTATGGAGAATGAAACATTAGAAGTTATTTAAGGTTTAAGTTGATTTATTCTGGAATAATATTCATGCCTGTTTTTATTCATAATTATGTTAAAAAGTTTGACTTTTTTTGTTTTTTAGGCTATTTTGAGGTTTAGAATTTTTTCAGCTACATGCAAACTGTTTAGACTAACTTATGTTATTTTTTATTTGTTTTTAGGCTAATTTGGCATTTAATATTTTAGCTGGCTATCAGCTCTAGCATTTTCGGTTGTTAGCTTCAGTGATTTCAGCTATTAACTTCTGTGTTTTCAGCTATCAATTTCACCATCTTCAACTATCAGAACTAGCATCTTCGGCGACCAAATTCAGCTTACAGCATTCATAGCGTTATCGCAGGTACTAGATGTGTTTGAGATTATGCAGGCAGACGCGGCGCTGTGCAGATCGCCTCAATTGCGGTGCATGTTGGTTAGTTTCTTGCACCGACATCAAATGTACACCATCATGAAGTATCACGAGAAAGGGGCGGGTTCAAGGTGCTTACCTAAGCCAGCGCAGCCAGAAAATAGGTACTGCGCTGGCTTCAAGCCGCCTTGATGACTACAGAACATTGTGGGAAACGGTGTCCATACAGTTCTTGTAGTTCGATGTGAAATAACTGGCGTTAAATGAAAGAAATCTGTGAATTTTTAAAAATCTTTCTGGAAATTAGTGAATCATTGATGAAAAAATAAACAAGACTTCAAATAATCTGTGGTCGTGTTTGTTATTGTTGCCTCTAAAACTTGACTTTAATTTAATTTGATTTATTCATTTGGGACAGTGCTCATGCAATGAATCCCGCGGCTATTTTTTATAACTATTTTACTCTAAAATATGTTTAAAAATAATATAATATAATATAATATAATATCCTTCCTCATCCACACAGTCTGCTGGGGAGCTAATCAGGTGATGAGCGACACCTGTTTACCTCCCTTTAGTAGGAGCTGCTGCCCTGCAGTCTCTTCAGTTTGTCTCAAGCCTTCCTTGGAGCAACAACTCTGTTCGTGTGAACCTTTTGAACTGACCTGTGAATCTGTCTCTGAGAAACCCCTCCACTGGAACTTTTAAGCCAACGAGTCTTGCCCCAGCACCTTTGCCTCCTACCATTTCCTCTTCCTACCTGGACATCCTTCTACACCACCCTCAACGTCAGCCCTCTGCTGTGCACTCCCTTCATTTCCACGTTGGCCCCTTCTGTTGATCTCCATTCATGAGTTTTCACCGCCAAGTAAGATCCAAACCTGTACCTATTTGATTACACGTGCCTCTTCTGCCTGCGTTCCTAACACCTCCTTCTTTACTGCCTGTGTGCCCCCTGCTGACTTAAGGCTGTCTCTCCAGAGTTCCTGGTCCTACCTGAGCAAAATAAACTCTTTATTTACTTATTCAGTGCTTGTGCTTATTGGAGTCCAAATAAAAGTCCTTTCAGTTAAAAAGTTATTGTTTTAGAATGTTCTATAAATGTTTATCCTGTTCTGTGTCTTGGATTTTGGCCCCCAGTGCTTTTTTGACACCCCTGGTCTAGGCCATAGGGAGTATATCCCCTCCCCGTTGCGTTCTAAATAAAAGTACCTGCTGGTCTCAAAGCCAAAATCCCAAAGACTTCCATTGAGAAATAAATGACTATTAGCCAGTTATTCTGCTTGTCAGAATAACCATTCTTGCCCCAGTGTCTCTTTTTAACAAGTTTTTGCTTACCCTATTTTTTTTTTCCTCATGATATTTTCTTTATTGCAAGTCACTCAAGTTATAAACTGGCCAATCAAATGCCTCATTAAGAGCATGTGGTTCGAAACATTTAATTGGCAGATTCTCCCCCTAACCCACTTTCAGTGGAAGGGGTGTGGCTTTCCATCAAACTTACTCTTGATTAGCGGGAGTAGAAATTTTGACTCAGCTCAATCACTTCTTACTAACATCATCTGTTCCTTAAATGGCGACTAACATAATTTCGTTGTAACCAGAGGTATGGCATTTTCTATGGGTAACATCACAGCCTTGTTTTGTCCATTTCTATACATGCTAATGGCGTTATGTGTGAAATTTTGTGAAGATCGTTTAAACAAGTTTTTTTTAATCACAAGTCAGAAAATGTGAAAACTGACAAATTTTGCATTTTTCCACAAAATGGCCAAAACTTCTGTGCTCAGCCAGTAATTCTTCTTTGGATAACCCTGATAACCTGTGTTTTGATTTTGTCACTGCATATTTTGTTTGAGCTCCATAAGAGATTTTGGCTCCAATATTTTTTTTTTTTCAGACTGTTTCGCCTGCTTTGATACGATGAAATCTTTTTCTTTAGTTTTCGTGTTCATTATGTCCAAAATTCATTTTTTCCAGGTAGTTTCATAGTAGGTGGCGGAGGTCAAATTTCTGCTAAAAGAAGAATTGCAAAACCAACATTTGGTCTGAGAAGCATCCTGATGATCCGGTTTCAGTGGTGGTTTGAGTCCTTCAGAAGGTCTGTATGAACCATCCATGTTCAGCAGTGGGCTTCTATATGTATTACCAAAGCCTTTTCTTCACACAGCTGGACACCAGCAGGGCGCTGTGAACGCAGCTCGCCGCTTCTGAGCTCCTGAGCGGAAACTGTTGGCCTTCAAACCTCAACCTGACTTAAACTGATCAATACTTTTGGTTTCCTCCAGACTCAGCGCTCTGGAGCTCACAGATTATTTATCAGTGGGTGTTTTTCCTTTCCATCAGTCGATATTTCACAGCGTGGAAGACATTCTGCTGTCCTTTTCTGGTTTTTGTTCATGCATTTGAAGTGAACGACAGGGAAAAGAAATCAAGTGTGTTTTCTTGATTTATATGCAAAGAAAACGGCAGCAGAGTTTGTCAAGAATATTTCTGAGGAAAGCTGTCAGATAAATCCACCCAGCAAAAAAATAAATAAAAAAATTCAAAGCTGACACTCAAAAAGGAAGTACTTTCAAAATAAAACTGGAAGCAGGTGAGGAGAGAATCAAAACAACCAAACATGTCAGATCATAGCTGACAAAATCTTTCACTCCTGAGCCACGTTGATGCCCCCCCACCCATATACTAAGGGAGCTCTAGTCCTTCTATGAGGGTTTGACAGATCAGACTACCTTGAACGTGTGAACTGTCAGCCAAGAAGCAAACATGGAATCAGCGAGACGAGGAACTGTTCGGATGAGAACATTAGACTGAGGTAAAGTCACTTTGATCGCAGCTGCGCAGGCAGTTTCCTTTCAATAGCAGGAACTCGGGGTAACGTTGGTGTCATTTTCTATTTCTGTACATTAAAAACAGGAACAGAAGGTGTCACAACATTTACTGGAATAATAGAATTCCATCTGTTCCATGATGAGGCAAATGTGCGCAAATTTAGATCATTTACCGAGATTACAGATTAGACTTTAATGGTCAATTTAAAATAAAATGGTGGACCAATTTAAAGTTTAAATTCCTTTTTTTTTCTATCATTTTTTACAGAATTTTGTCTTTTTTTATTTATTGGCACAGTTTTATCTTTCTTAAAATCTTTAACTTCAAAATAATCAAAATTTCTGTCCAGGTAATCGCTTATTGGATGATGACACTCTTTCCTTCCAAAAACGATTAGGTTGAAATGAAACGTCTGTCAATCAGCAATATTTTTCTTTTTTTTTTTTTTTCTTCTTTGCTTTTATTACGTTTTGGTTTCAGGAATTTTTGTTTTGAGTTCTAAAATTAATTTTTTTAAATTATTTAATTTAGCTTTTTTATTGCCGTTGGGATCTTCAATTTTCTTTTTTTTTTTTTGAGTGGTTTGTGTGAGTTGCACTTTAAGGCCACCATACTTATGTCTCCTCCATTAGTATTTCCATCTGTGTTACAACAAAACGGCATTATTGGTCATATGACCCATCATTGCCGTCATTGACAAGATCTTAGCCTTGTCGAAAATTTGCCCTGAAATGAGACCAGAAATCTCTGAAAAACAGCCTAGAGGAGAAACAAGCCCTCCATGAGAGGTCATTATTTATCTGGATATTTTTAAAATCTCATTGTGGATAAAACTCCTTTTTTGTAATATGTTCCATTTTTTTCAGAACTCTGAAGAAGAAAATGTTTGTAAAATGAATAATTCAAGGACACAACTTGTCGATTTGAACGTAAGTGTACAGAAAACCTCATTGAATTTAATTTACAAGAAAAAAAAAAATAAATTTTCTCAGTATCAAGTGAGATGGTTAGTAGAAAGGTGAAGGTTTAATGTTTCCTGTGAAAAACAAGAAGTAGGAATTCATAGACCAGGCTGCTCTTATATCACTGATGAGAAACATCTTTGTTCTGCTCGCCTTCAGAAAAAAAAGAAAAGAAAACAAGCCAGAGTTTACATCATGAAAGTCTGCAGAAGAACCTTCCAGGATTGTACATGAAGCAGGTGAGAATGCAATGCATTGTTCAGAGAAAAAGTTCCTCAGGGTTCTGCTCTCAGACCTTTAGAGTTGTGGTTTATTTCTAGCACCCATCATTGTTGCACATGTTGTTGCAATTTTCCTAAATGCACAATTATGAGAGAAATCAGGTCTTCAGTAAAAACGTGTTTGATATTTCTGAGATATTTGAGGGCAGATTTATGGAGGAATAAACAAGACTTCATAAAAATGATTAAAGTAATATAAAAAATGTCAAAATATCTGATTAACACATAGATTCATGTACATTCATACTTCCAGGCAATCATTTAAACACGTCTTTTTATTGTCAAGACATAACTTTTTTAATCTATTATTTGTTTTAAAACTTAAAACCTGTTATATTTATTTCTAGGGTCTTTTTGTGTAAATATGTTTAATTATTATTAAGGTGTCATTATTTGTCCTCCATATGATTTCGTTCACTAAAAGCTTTTAACTCAGTCTTTGCTGGAAATGTTTCCTTTAGTTGTTTTGATCCATTTATCTTAAGTTTTAGCTCTTTACTAGAAACTTTCAACACAAAAGGAGTATCAATGGATGGATGGATGGACAATAAATAGCAAATATTCTTAAATATTTTCTTTGTTGCAAGAAAATTACAAAACAATTTAAACATTTTAACTAAACTGTAAACTCTGACGTCAAACCAGCAGAGTTGGTACTCCTTTGGGGGCGGGGCTCCAGCTCTTACTAAAAAACATGACTTTGCTTTTGTTCTGACCTGATCTGCTTTGACTTGGTCTGTAATGCTAGATTTTGTTTTGCTAATAAATGTCTTTTTTCCATAAAATCTCGAAAATATGCTGCAAAAATTTGGCTCCACGAGAGATCCACTGACAGAAATCCAGAGGAAGACGTCCTGACATCTGTAGTTTTCCGGGAGGGTTTGAGGGAACTTCAGCTGGTCCAAAGCCGTTTAAAGTCTGGGGAAAGGTGTGTTTTCAACAAATGTTCCTGTGGAATTCTGTTGATGATGGTGGACACGTAAAAAAATAATTAAGCTAAAAATTGCGTTTTTTTTTTTTTTTTTTTCTTTATGCAAATTGTGATCAAATAAAAAAAAAAGGTCCTTGGAAAAAGAATTTATTTATGACTAGAAAATAAGCTGGGTGGACCACAAGCTCCCTGATCCGGTCTGCAATGGGGAGAGGGGGCGGGGTTGCTCTGTGCCAACAGTCCTGTCCACAACAGAGACAAATTTCTAGTGAACTCCTGCAGCTCTGCAGAAACTTTGTCCTAGAAAAGTTCAATTTTTATTAGATTTTGTCTACAAATGACATCATGATTAAAAGACCACTGATTTAAAAATAGATCAGAAGATGATAAAAAAAACTAAAGTTGTGAAACAAAAATCAGCAAAGTTCCCCTTTTCAGTGATGACTTTTAGCGTCTACTTTAATTAGTCTGTTTTTGACTTTCAGATTCTACTGAACTTCCCAGCGATGATGATTATTAGTGGCTTCAGACCTTAAATCCTGAGAGTTTCTCCAAACATTCTGAAGTTCTGATGACTTGATGTGATCTTTAGTATTTCTACCTGAACTTGAAAAAAAATTAAACATTTATAATTAATTAAATTAATCTTGAAACAAACAGATTCCACCTAAAAATGCCAAAATGAATCAACACTGTATTTGAGTGAAAATGAAGCATCTCAGAACCCAACAGAACGGGTCAGAACAGAGCAATGACTGAGTTCTTTTTTGGCGGGTCAAGGAGCCTCCTCAAGAGGGTCGCTTTGGGCCAACTGCCTGGCCGCTGACAGAGCCTGGTCCAGAAACCTCATCAATGATGCTGAGATCATCAGAGCTTCTGCAGGACCTCCATAAACCAGAACCTGCGGATCCAGGTAAGTCCCATCAGTTTTGGATTCGCGGGGCCGACTCACACGTTCGTGGTGCTTCTCTGGATCTTGTTCTGCTCCGGCTGGTTGTGGCTCCGCGGTTTGCTGTCCTGAACAGCGGCCCTCCTCCTCGGCAGCACCCGCTGCTGCGGTCCAGTTAACAGAGGGTGGGGGCTGCTGGGCACATGGGGGGAGAACCCGGGAATGAAGCGATGGGTGTAGTAAATGTTTCGAGATAAACCAGGACTATAGGAGAACAGAGTCCGTCCCACCCCCCCGCCTTGAAAAGAGTCTCTCCTCCTGTCTGGAGACATGGCGATCTCAGCGAGCGACCACAGTTTGGGCTTGGGAGGGGAGTCTGACCCTTGGGTGGAGCCGCAGGACTCCACCTGCTCCTTAGAGGGCGAATTCAACATCAGCATGCTCTCTGAGTCTGGAGGGGGGGCTTCAGAAACAGATGGGGGGTCCAGGTCCCGGTCCCCAGAGTCCACAACACAAGAAACTCCATCCGGATCGGTGTCGGCACCATCCTGGAACGTAAACCTGCAGGAACCGGGGACAGGGCGGCGCCGCGGGACTGCAAAGAGGAGAGAATGGGTCAGAACAGAACCAGAAGAGATCACATTTAGGATTTGGAATTCATTCTATATTTTTTCTCTCATAAAGCAAAAAAATCTTTTATATAAAAACAAAGCAAAATGAGCGGAGCTGCTGGTCATTTGACCACTAAAAGATAAACAACGAATATTTGTTCATTGTTTATATGTGTACAGTTTATATACTTAACTTTAGGGAGTTGTTTACTTAAAAAATAGGGATATAAAAATTATTTAACAGGTACTGAAAAATCGATCAGGCAGTGGAAGTAGCAGCAGTGTCGGTTAGGGATGTAAAAAATTGATTAAGCAACAGCAGCATCGTTTGAAAACTACAGATATGAACAAGATTTTGTTGGTTAAAAGGTATAAAATCAATCAAGACGTAAGTAATCAATTTCTGGAATACTTGTTTTTGTCTTTTCATATACATGTGATGCAAACAAAGACATCTAATTTTTTTTTTAGGTCAAGAAATTACTCTGTGAAATGCCCTGCATTCATATTTATTGCTTTAAATGTCATCTGAACAAAAAAATATCCAGATTTTAGCACTTTTTGTCAAATAACTAGACTGTATTGTAACGCCAAAAGGTTAGTCTGAATCCTTTATGGATCGATTCGTGGACCATGTATCGTGATGCGTATCAAATCGTGTGAGAGGGAAAGATACACACAAATAATGTTTTTTTTTTATCTTGTTCAGTTCTCTTCAGCCACTGATAAACTAAAACAGGAAAAGAGAGCTTGCAGATCTGAACTCAAACACTCAAATGCACTTTGAGGAGGAGAGTGTATGAGGATGAAGGTCTGTTTGTTTGATTGTCTGTAGAATTGCTAATGTTTTTATGACTTTTATTTATTACTCATTTTTTGACTGCTTTTTTACGTTATGATTATTTATATACATATTTTATCTTATTATTTTACTTATTTTTATTTGATTCTTAAAATACTCTTTTAGGAACAGTATGAATGTATTAAATTTCGTTGCACATGTGACAATGACAAAAAAAAAAAATCGATCAATCAAAATCCGTCACTTGGAAGTAGCCACACCTGCCTGCTCCAAATGTCTCCATCATGAGTTCCGGCTCTCAGAAGGTTTTTAGTTTGCTATTGCGGTCCAAACAATACCTGAGCAGAGGTTCTTGAAGCCGCTTTACTGGTTCAGGTTCTCAACAGGCCTTAAGATTCTCCAAAGACTTGGACTTCTGACAAACTTGGATTTAGAACATCATCCAGACTCAAATAACTGCTTGAAGCTGCAGCTTGTACACGTGAGAATGTTTCTAGTTCATGTCAACTGAAACTGCATTGGATCCATTTCAAAAATATTCTCCTAGCTTGATGTTTGGTTCTGCTGCTTTCTTGCTTTTTGAAACTCAACTTTAGAACGTCCTGGAGAACTTGAACATAACTTCTTCTCTTGAAAAAAAAAAAAAAAAAAAAAAGATCCATTGATGAGATTCTGCCTCTATACCCCCTCAAAACACACAAATACACTCACCTGTGCTCCTGCTCTGCTCTGTTTCCTCTTCACTCATCTTAATCTTCTCCTCTTCCTCACCGTGGAGTTCCAGCTCCAAGTTCTCCTCGTCCTCCTCGTCCTCGCTCCTGTTGCGGGGCGTCCAGGTCATCTTGTTCTCTTTCTTCAGCCGGCGGCGGGCGTTGGCGAACCAAGTGGACACCTGCGTCAGCGTCATCTTGGTGATGATGGCCAGCATGATCTTCTCCCCCTTGGTGGGGTACGGGTTCTTTCGGTGCTCGTTTAGCCATGCCTTCAGCGTTGCCGTGGCGTCCCGCGTGGCGTTTTTCCTGTAGGCGGAGTCTCCGTACGGAAAGGCTCCCAGGGGTCCAAAGGGATGGAAGTCTAAGGATCCAGAGACGGCTGCAGAGGGGTCAAAGGTCGGACTCTGGAACAGGAAAACACAGGGTCACTGTGGAAGCTGTGGGTTCTGCGTTCAGACTGATGTTCTTCTTGGCTGTTTGCCTGCAGAGAGCAGATTAATAATCTGAGCAAAGAATCACGCAAACAACTTCTAATTAGACTCAGAGCCACAGATGCCGCAGGCTTTAAGCTCCATCTGACCCTCCAGATGTGGAGGAGAGTCTCTGCAAAGACAGAAATACTGAAAAAAATTACAGAAAAAATAAATCTAAGGCAGTAACATAGTTTTAGGATAACAATAATAATGTTTAAATGTTCTATTAACTGGTTCTGAACCGCTGTTACGCACAGCAATTTCCCCTCCCCTTTACGCACCAAAATTGATCCATTTACACCCAAACCAGAACCAGAACAGGTCTCTGCGAGCAGACACTCACCAGAAACGGGCTGAGACTGGCGGCAGCCCGCTGCTCCACTCCGAATTGGAGCTGCGGGCTGAAGTCGGGAGGCGCCGCGGAGCCGGGGTACGGAGCAAAAGCGGAGCCAGAAGAGGAGCGGCTCAGCTGCTCCGTCCTCCGTCCGAGCACGAGCCCCGGGCTGAGGGCCGGGCACGCGGGCAGAGCCAAGGAGGCTGGTGGCTGGAACAGGAACCCCTGAGGATAAGCCATGGCGGGCGGCGCGCGGAGCCGGGCTTTACGCGCGGGTCAGTTCACCTGGAGCGCGTGTCTCCGGGAGGATGGAAAAGCATCGCAGGTGTTTGAGTGCTCGCGCTTGGCGTGGCAGCCGCGGGTCTCCTCTCCAGAACCCGCGGACACACTGAAGACCCGGACAGGCAGGAGCGCGGAGCTCCTCCTCTTAAACACGGACCTCCTTCAGCTCCGCTCCTCCTGTCGCCGCCTGCCTGGCGCGCGCTCAGACGCACGGACCTGAGACACCGCCGAGCTGAAACACCTGAAAAGTTCAGCTTGGATCCATAGAAATCAATCCGGTTCGGTGCTGCAGAGGTTCAGAAGTAAGTAAGCTGAGCTAAGTAACTGAATAAGAAACAAAATCCACTTTTTCAAGGATACATTTGTGCGTAACTGTGTACAGATGTGCGCGCGCCAAGCATTCAACACCCACAAACAAAAAAGTGTGGTGCCAAAATGTTCTGTTAGTGAGTCAGGTTCCTCCTCCTGCTCTCCTCTCCTCCGGATTAAACAGAATTTCAGCTGAACATCAGGTGTTTGTGCATTAAAAAAAGAAAAAACAGTGACAGTCTCCAAGGATCCATGAAGAGGTTATGGGTTTGATTCCTGCTGCTGCTCACTGTGAGCAAACTCAAACTGTATTTGTCAAAAGCACAGAGTGAGAAGGCAACCTAGAAAATGTTCTTTCAGAATCATCAACTCATACTTTTTTCATTCTTTTTAGAACTCCAAGTTTGGCTAAAGCTAATTTGTTGCTCTGTTTTTTGTGAAAACGTATACCTCGACAACGTTCTACAGCCAGAAGATCAGCAGGATGCACAGAACTTTCTTGTGCTCTTGGTTTTAGACTTTCTAAATTTTCTGCTGCTGCTGCAGAACTTTATCTAAATAATTTTCTGACCTGAATTAAGACCTACTGTAAGCCTGAGACCAGAACTGGGACTGATGAGCTCCTTCATCTCTGGTTTGTCAGTGAAATATCTGCACTGCCTGTTATGTTCTTGCAGATGCAGCCTCACAGAACTACACACAGAAACCGAGAAAGGGGAAGAACCTGGCAGCATTAAAACAGAAAAATGTGCAAACCAACCTGACCAAACAAACAGGAGGTGATGTTGATCTCAGTGAGAAGATGAAGAACTGTGCAGAGGGAAGAAACCACAAAGCTGAATGACATCAGACGCAGAAGCTGTGAAGCTGGAGTCAAACTCATGAAAAGTCCCTATAAGTGAAGAGAAAATAGAGTTTAAAGAAGAAAGGGAGCTGTTTGTTTATAAGAAACAAAAGAATTATACATTAACGATAAATTCTGATCATTTTCTTTAGTGAAATCATAATCTTGATTGAGCCATCATTTAGTCTAGCACAAAGTTTTGGCGAGTTTTTTTTTAAGAATTTTTCTCTGACAACATTTGATGAAGAAGATACTGCATGAGCTGAGTGTTGGTATTGGAGCCTAACCTTCAGTGCAGATTAACCCGAGGTCAGCAAGTTGAAGTTGCAGATAAAGTCTGAACAGGGAAGAAAATCTCGACGGCTTTTGAGAGTTTTGGTTCTTGCAATACTGTGAGGATTTCCTCACAAACTAAATAACAATATTTTATATCCTGTTATATTCTTTCCCTGAAAAGTTATGAAAAACAAACTTTCCGTTTCAACAGGGAAAGAAAAATCAGTAAAATAACAAAAAAATAAAAATAAATTTTAATTAATGATCACTGTGTTTGTGAATATTTATGGGTATGGTTTTAAATATTTTAAGAATTCAGTGAAAAATCCAAATATTTACTTTTTTATCTAATCAAGGAGAAACAGAGATGCTGCATCTTTCACTTAAGTGTCTTTATTTTCTTTGCATTGATACAATTTTGCTACTTTTTCACAACAACAAAAATCTGGAATGTTTTTAAATCTAAAATCTAATCATTTACTCATGTTGTGTTTGAGACTCAACTTCCTAAGTGAAGCAGTCAAATGTAGCTACTTTGGTTTTTGTGTTTGGTGCTGTAGTTCCTGTTGGAACCACCAGAGGGAGCAAGGGTGGAGTTGGTGAGAACTCACAGGAAGTGAACTGCACCATTATCTGTGACTACATGGGGTAAATGTGGAATTGTACGTTTTTGTTGCTGGTTTTTCTGAGCGAAATTTTGAACATTTGACCTTTAAATAATTGCTTCATTGCTTCAAGTCTATATTTCAAACCATTTCTTTTTAAAGATCCACTCCAAGCATCTTCTGATATATTTTCAAAGCCTTCCCAGCAGTCTCATTATGATTATGTAGTTTTTCATCTGCTCCCAGTTCACAACAACTTTAATTAAAAGTGCTAAAAATGCTATTTTAATTGTCCTGCATTATCAGGAAAATACCATAAGAAGAGACAAAAATATTCAGACAATTTTCATAAATCATATTTTTTGTGTTTTTAACTTGTTTTTGTAGCATTTTTTCACAATAAAGGAGGGTTAAAACAGCGTTTCTGAGTATTTGTTAATTCAAATTGCGCTCAAACCAATGACACAACTACTGCCAACATCGCTGCACGCACCCCGGCGTGAGACATGATGAGCGTTCAACATTCGTGCTGCAGCAAATTGTGATTCTGGATAAAAACTGTACCGCTTGATTGATTGAATATTGCTCGTTGTTATTTTTGTGGCGCTAATGCTAGCTTGAGGACATAAGCTAGCTTGTTAGCGTGCAAATGCAGCTCTCAGTGACGGGGAGGCAGCGGGTTGGCCTGTGTCAGCAGTCCCGCCCACAAACCACAACTGTATTTGTGATGAACTCCTGAATATGTCTAGCTACTGAATACAAAAATGTCTTAAAAAAATGACAAAGGCTGTTGGGTTTTGGCTAAAACTACACGATGATAATTAAAAGACCACTGGGAATGATTTTATAATTGAAAAAAATTATGGTTTGGGATTTTCAAGAGCGACCTGCTTCATGGTAAGACTAAAACTTAAGCCCTGAAAGCTACTAAAGTTAAGAATAGAATCTGATAGTGTAATTTTGATGAAGCAAAGCAAACAGATGATTGGACAAATGCAACCTGAAATAAGAAAATAATTCTGAGATTCATTAACTTTGACCTCAAATGAGTGTGAAGTCACTCCGGCAGATTCCGTATTTTATAGTTAAGCTGCTTTTTCAGTCTTTGTGATAATCAAGATGTTCTGAAAATCTGTTTTGAAGAAGTGAATGTCTCTGCAGCAGAAACTCACCTGCAGAACTTACCTGCAATGATTTGATTGGACCAGGAGCAAAGCTTTCACTCTTAATCTGATTTGTGCTTCCTATAATTAGCAGAGCAGGAGCTTTTCCTCCCAGCAGGAAGAAGGAGGAGCTCCTTTTTTTTCTGTCAGCGAGCTTCCTGGTGGCTGTGATGTGTCCAGGGTGAAGCCAACAGGTGGGCTGTCTTTCGGTTGATTTGAAGACGTGGTGTTTCTGGACTTTCATCTCTGCAGGTAAGAAAGCAACATGTGATCACCTGACGAGTCCAGCAGGTATTTGAGCTGATTCCTTCACTGAAGATCTGCATGCTATGATGTTCAGCCTATGGTCTGCTCCAATAATTTCTCTGAGGATTCAACATTTATTTTTGATGCATTTTAAACATCTAAAAGTTAAGCAAAGTCTTCAAGCAAACACAATTTGCTTAAAAACAACAAAGAAAAGGCTTAACTGTATTTACGTGTACAGGATGCATTGCTTTTGGGCATTAACATCCAGAGAAGAGGTTTTTTGTTGGGGTTAAAAGACATTGAAATCTGAAACCGAGCAAACATCTGAATAAAGAGAATTTCAGATGTTTGTCGCTGCAACAACAAAAACGGATTCTCTTGAACAAGTGAATTTAACCTGGAATTTTTAAGATCTTTGAGACTTTTTCAGATAGTTTTGGCACAGTGGTGGAAGTACTTTATTACAAAATTTCCCTATGACAGGAATTAGAGGTTAAGTTCTCATAAAAACGCACTAATTACATATTCAGTTATCCTTGTAGTACAACTGATTAACTACTTAAAATGTAATTTTTTTCAACAAGCTACGGTGGCCCTGAAAAAACACTGCATTTTAAAAAATCATAACAGAATTTCAAAAGCAATTCCAAAATAAAAGAAAAAAAAAATTGGAAACTGTTTAAGGAAGGTATTCTAGGATATCAGTGAACGGATGATGATGTTTTACCACAATATTAACCAAAAGTTGTTTAGCATTAAGCGATTCTGGACACTTTTTTCTAACATGTCCTTTTGCTTTCTGGAAATTAGTTTTTATCTTTACATTATCTTATTAAAACACTTCATTTTAATAATAATAATAATAATAGTAATAATGCTAATAATAATAATAATAATAATAATAATAATAATACATTTTATTTAAAAAGCACCTTTAAGGCTCTGAAGGTCGCCTCACAATGAAACAGCTAAAAACAAACATGTAAAAACAAAAATTTAAAAAGCTAAAGTATAGAGCAATAAACAGAGAACAGAAGATGATATAAATAAGCTTGTCTGAACAGGAACGTTTTGAGTTGGGATTTGAAGGTCGGTAGAGAGTCCAGGTTTCTGAGATAAATTTTCATTTCATTTTTTGGCTTCTAGAATTTTGTTAGTGATTTTTAAAATGTAATGTTTTAGTTTAAATAGATGTTTTACTTGTTTAATTGTTGTTTTGACCTTTAATATGTTATTGATTTTAGTAATTTCTTGGTGTGATTTGCACTTCAGGGCCACTGTGTCGAACCCATTAACAAATATTAAAAAAAACAACAACAAAAAAACCCACAAATCTACATATTCTGCTCAATCAGTTGTCTAGTGTTTTATTTTGTTAATCTAAACTCCCTTTGTCACGATTCCTGTTAACTTTCATTTAGCCAATTATTATTTTATGTTTGTGTTCCTAAAAGGCGTGTCATGTTTTTTTCACCACACAGCCGCAGGTGTCTGTGCTGTTGTTGTGGGCTGCGTGTGTTATTGTAACCTGTTTTGATTAGGCAGCATCTTTATTTTAATCTTCCTGAGTCAGAGGCCTTTTTTCCTATTTTTGTATTCACATTTTTTTGTTTAAATTTACTTAATTTACTAGAGTTCATTATTGCTACTATTGGAAATGTGCATCTTTTGGTCTTGAAGCATGAATCATAATTTTGAGATGTTAAAATCATGTCTTCACTTTTTCCAGAAGATGTAGTTGATTAAATCTTGTTATCAAACCTAAAGTTTATGTCAAATTCAAGTCCCAGCTGATGGACAGCTGGTTTAAAAAAAAAAAATAGGTTGAAAAGCCCAAAGTCTGCTCCGGATCCTCGCTACGTGACTGCGGTTCTAAAACACAACGCAACGGTCCAGTGAAGCCAGAGACGTCAAAGCTTCTCCAGAGCCAGAGAAGGAAAAAGAGCTGTGGAATAATGAAGACCTCTTCTTGTTCTTCTCTGCAGCCTTCATAAACACTTTGCAGAGGTGAACGCAGCTCTTTTATCCTCTTTTTTTTGGAAGTTCAGATGACTCTTTCATCCTCTCTGGGTGCAGAGGGCAGAAAGGACTCCGAGGTCCGCGTTTATCACATCAAAAAGTTCTGTCTGCAATTTACACAGACACATTCAGAGAAATGTGCAACACTGCTGCGGCGGCCCCCTCGCTCTCTGTGGGACATGAAAGGAGCGCTCATTTACACCCCCACCGCGCCCTCTCCAGCCTGCAGGGCAAATGTGCAGAGGTTACTTAACAACAGTGTGTTTAATTAAGTGGAAAACACATTTTTCTTAATGGTTATTATTCAGACATGAAATGCTCTCTTTGTTCTCAACACTCAGACATAATTGCTCCCCCTGGGACTCCTCTGCTAAGTGAAGGAACTGTTTGGATCTCCGGACGGTCTCTCATCTGCAGAGGATGCAAGAAAAAGACGGATGAGAAGATGCAACAAGTTTAGGACTTGCCTAATCCGCTCCAGCAGCAGAAGATCGGAGGTTTTGTTAGAGCAACTGATCCACATCTCGAACATCGTCTAGAACATTTACATTGAATAGAAAAGGAAAGTGTGCAGAACAATGCAATGAGCCATAAATCCTTGTGTTGAGACAGTGACAGTTCAAGAAAATAAATGAAAGAAAATTCAAAATACAAAGCAATATCTGGCATAAAACAATTAGTATTCCGCTATCTTCTTTTATTATTTCTAAATTGGTAAGGAGTTTGCAACAAGAAGTAGATCAATGTGAGGAATCCGTGATTCCAGTCCATGTTATCTTATGGTAAATTGTTCACGTGTTCTTTTCTACAGAGGTAAGTGTAGTTTAGGAGTCTGTCTTGTTAAATGGTGGTGAATTTGGTGATTGAATGTGTATTAATTATGTGAAGAGGCTAACTGATATTGTAATTTGCACTATAAACAAAAGTACATGTCAGGAGCACTTTAATTATTAATATTGTCAATGTGTGGTACTCTTAATTTATTAAATAAAGGTTCCCTGTGTGTACTTCCTGTCTTATTTTGAAACTCGTCTGCTGCTCATTGTCAATTACTTGGTTTCTGTTTTCGCTTGCACTTTCTTTTCACACACTGTATTCACTTGCGTGCTTTTTCTTTCAGGGCTGATCCAGGATGGCTGGTTCTCCTCAGCTGACATTTCTGAATGAGGAGTCCCAGCCCTCCCCAGAGCAGAGTCACAAAGTAATCCAGCCAGGTCGTGAAGGTCTGGATGAGGAGGTCCAATTGAAAGATCCAAACAACCAAGAGGATCAGGATGAGCAAAGAGGGCAGATGTCATCTCAACATCTGGTCCAAGATTTGGATCAAGAGGAGCAGATGCAGGACTGCGTGAAAAGAGGTAAGTGGATGTTAGATTAGCATGGCATGCTAATTTGTATGCACAAAATGCTAATTTGATCATGAAGATATTACCTTGCCAACAGGGTACAAATTTTTGCCCAAAAGATACTAACTATTGCAAATAAGATACTAGTTTGTGACAACAAGATACTAACGTGCCAACAAAATATCAACCTCTGCCCACAAGATACTAGTAATTTGTGCCCACAAAATGCTAATTAGTGTGCACGAAATGCTAATTTATGTACACAAGATATTAACTTGGGCCCATAAGGTTCCAATTGCTGCCAACAAGATACTACTTCATGTAAACACAGTATTATTTCTTGCCCACAAGATACTAGCTCATGTGCATCTGATACTAATTCGTGCCCACAAGATGCTAATCTGTGCTCACAAAATACAAACTTGTGCCAACAAGACACTAAGTTGTACCCACAAGATACTCATTTTTGCCCAAAAGATACTAATTTCTTCCCACAAGATACTAATTTGTTTCCACAAAATGCTGATTTGTGCTGAAAAAAATTCAATTTGTGCCCACAAGATGCTATTATGCCATATCCAGGGCTCCATACTACTTCGATTTTTAAAAATCGGTTCAGCTTGAATGAAAAAGATAAGCATTGAGAGAATTTGTGCAGTTCAAGAGCCCACAGTTTGGCACACTTGAATCAGTTCTTCAAACTGCTCTACAGGAACAGAAACCAGACTCCAGTCCAGACTGCAGAGCTTCTCTGAGTTGCAGTAGGCCAGAGTGCATCAGGAGACCTCGACAGGAAGTCCCGGTTTAAGTGTGATCACACCTAAAGGCTTCCGTGCTCTCTGTGGAGCTGTGGCTTCAGTGTTTACTGCAGTCATTGTTGGTTTGATCAGGAAAATCTGATAAAACAGTAATGAAAATGTGCAGATGAATTAAACTCACAATCAATCAAAAAACGAATCCCTTTAAAGCAGCACACGTTTTTATTCAAGGCTCAGTGGCTCCTCCTGCAGGTTTTCAGCTCGTCTTTCTCTTCTTTTGCCATTTTAACATAAAAAACTTTTTTTTTAAATTCATCTCAATTCAACTGTAAATACTTCCTCACTCAGAGTCCAACCTGACCTCTGCTGCAACCAATCAGGAAGAACAAGCTGAGGAGTTGGGAGGTGGGGTCCCAGCGTTGGTCGTCACTGAGGCAGAGGAGGTGAGTCCAGACACTATTAGGGCCAAAAAGGAACATCACTTAGACTTCCTGTCCAAAGCTACGACGGAGTATTAGGGTCACCGAAAAAAAAAAAAAAAAGTAATATTACAAGTTTTTTTCTCGTAGATATACGACTTTAAATCTCGTAAATTTACGAGAAAAAAGTCGTAACTGCTAAATTATGAGAATAAAGTCGTATATTTATGACTTTAAAAGTCATAGGTTAAATTTACAACTTTTAAAGTCGTAAATTTATGAGAAAAAACGTTGTAAATCTACGGGATTTAAAGTCGTAAATCTACGAGATTAAAAGTCGTAATTTAATGAGAAAAAACCAAAGTTGTCTTTTAATCAGAGCCGTGCTTGAAGACGAAAGACGTGGAGAATCTGGTGTAGATTATGTCCAGATCGGTGTTAAAAGCAAAGAAATTCTGAACCTTTTGGCGATTCAAAATCAAATTATTTCCGGGTTCGGTAGTGCGTGTGTTGTCTTGCGTGTCTTCAAGTAAGCAAAAGAGGCGCTATTATTGTGTTAAACAGACTTTTTATTAACAGTCTCTTCATACTGCTACACTGTGCATGACTAGCGCTCATCTGCTTACCACTTGCCGTGCATCGAACATGTGACCAGTCGCTTGGCCTTCTGGGTAATGCAGTTCGTAAACAGCTAACTTCAATACACAACAGTGCGGAGTTTCATATGTAAAATAAAGAGCTCAGAGATACATGTTCATCAGGATCGTCACTTTATTACATCTTTCATTTCCTTTCTCCACCTTACGTCATGTCTCTGTCATGCTCAGAAACCAAAAAAGAATGTAAACAGAGCTCCGGACGCCTCCTTCCCCAAATGAAACGTCCCGTCTCGACACAAAACAACATTGGGAAATGACAACGTTAGCACAAGAACATTGAAAATTCCAAAAACTAGTCCTCTTCAGACGGAAGCATCACAGAGTTGGAGGAGATCTGGTCTGTCGTAGAGGAAGAAATGACGTGAAGTGGACAGCTGGAGGATATGGACCGCTTCATAAACGGGATCTGTAGAGATCCTGCAAGCAGCATCAACCAATAAAACGTTAATAAACTGTAAATCAAATAAAGGAACTTCCAAATATTTGAAATATTTTAAACATTCAGTTTACCTGATGAAATCCCAGACGCTTTTCACAGTTTGGTTGGTGTGCTTCAGTTCACGGCATAAATTCGCTGGAATGTAGACTCCCCTCGACTTTAATACATTACGAGAAAAAAGTCGTAAATCTACGAGTTTAAAACTCATACATTTACGAGATTTAAAGTCGTATATCTACGAGAAAAAAACTTGTAATATTACTTTTTTTTTTTTTTTTAGGTGACCCTAATACTCCGTCGTACAAAGCTGATTTAAAAGTCAAAGTAACTAAAACCAGGACAGATCACTTAATATCCACTGGAAGCCTGACGTATCAGTGAGTTAGTCTTTGGGACAGAAATGAAAAACTGATCTGCTCTCAGGATGGTCAGCCCACTTCCTCCACAGCTGCTTCCTGTTGAAAAGGTGACAGCCCCACTTTAAAACCCCACTGCAATCATCTTTTGATCTATTTTCAAAGCGTTCCCAGTGGACTTTTAATTATGATTATGCCAATTTTAGCCAAAATCAGAAGGTTCGTATTATTTTATAGGAAACAGTTTCTGTGGAGCGGCAGTATAGTTAAAATAAAATTTGCCTCTGAGTTTTGGGGGCGGGACTGTTGGCAGGGAGCAGCCCTTCCCCCCTTCCCATCACTCATAATTGAGAGCTCTCTGCTTACATGCTCTCCATCTAGCTTACAGCCCCTCACATCCCCAACATTACTGGTGCAACAAACATGGCGAGCAAAATTGGAACTGTCCAGTCATACAGTTTTAGTCAAATACCAGCTCAGATGAAAAAAAAAAAGATGAAAGCTTCACTTTAGCTTATGATCAGCAAATGAGCAACAGATTCTGGTTTTTGTCGACTCACTTCTGAGGCTCTGCCCTGTTGCTGCTCGCTGAGCTACATTCATAGATTGTAAATAAAGGGGGTTGAATCGAAGATGAGGTCACCCATATTAAAAAAAATGCCTTACCTTTTAGTTCAAGCTAAATGAAGCCAATTCAGTTGCCATTTTTCCGCATTACGGACGCCGCCATTTGGAGCCAGTTGACAGTGATTGGTCAGAGTCGGTCTGAGTCACGTTTCTAGGGCAACTATGTTGCCAATCAGGAGTGAGCTTGTTAAAAGTAAAGTGGCTCAGGATAACCTGTCAATTAAACGTTGGGGTGCAATAAATGAAAAAATATCATGAAAAAAATTAAGATTAAAAAGAAGATGTCAAGAAAATATATCAGAGGAAGAATGGTTATTCTGACAAGTGTAATGAATTAGTAATAACTGTGTATTATCAGTGGAAGTCCATGGGATTTTGGCCTCTTGGAGCCAGCAGGTACTTCTTGTTTGGAACGCCTGGAGGGAGGGGTTAATCTATCCAGTGGTATATATGTCTATGGCTGCATTCTAGCTTCAGACTGGGGCTAGCTTGACCCATGAAAGAGCTTCTCATCATCAGACTTTTAAATCCCTCCCTTTCCACCTTTTTTAGTCCTCTCTGTAAATGACCTCCTTCACCGGACACTAATTGGTTCTTTTTTAATCTTATTGTTCCCCAGGACAATGTCTATATTTGTCATTGGTTTCTTTTTGCACTGTTTGTTGGTAAAAAAAAAAAAAAAAAAAAAGAATCTGGGAGAAAACTGTAAAGAAGTGACTTTAGAATAAAAGGTATAACCATTTGAAAGCCATGGAGAACACTTCATCTGCTCATCGGATCTTTGTTCTGCCGGGTCGGTAGATTGAATGCTGTTGGACGGCGCAGCACCCTTCTGCAGAGTTTGCTGCTGCTTGCTCTTCAGGTGAAGGAGGAGGCGGGATATGCGCAGGTATGAGACTGAGATGGGTGTGCATGCTCGCTCGTCTGAATCAGCCCCACATGAACGTCCTCTGCAGCTCTTCACCGCTGTGAGTTTTGAAGATACTGATATCACGCATGAAGCTGTTTTGCCCTCAGAAGAATTCAAATCAGGCCGTCCTCAGATGGCGATACGGGAACTAATATGAATGCAAATAGGATTAGGCTCTTCTGTTCATGTGTGCTGAGTGGGGAATGAGTTAGGGAGGGGGACTGCGGGGGCCCCTCATCAGGGTTAACCCTCTGTCTTCTGCTGGAGCGAGCCTTCACTGCTCTGCTGAGTAAAAAACATCTAAAACCTGCAGATTGTTGCAGAGTTCGTCACGCCGTTCATGTCACTTTTATGTGTCTGAAAGCAAATGACGGGCCCTCTGCCCTGAAAGATGCTGGAGGCAGCATGGTTGGGGTCAACGCCACCCATGCAAAGCTTCTGCAGGTCATTCACAGGCTAACATGAAGCTTGTAGATGGAAGGCTGACTCTGGCTGCATCAACATCTAAATCAGGATGTTGAGGTCATGCCAACCCTGTTAATAACTCCACTTCCTGTTTGCAGCGTGTGGTTTGAGCTGATTGCATCTGGTCCAGACTCCTGCACACGTTTGAGCTGCTGTAACTTATAAACTTTACAAAAGTGAATCCTTTTATTCTGAAAGTCCAGCACAAAGCAGTGAAGTTGGAGATTCATTTTCTGAGGATTTATTTTGAAAAGCATTTTTTAAAATTGTTTGAGTTTTTCTTATAGCCAGTTAAGCTGCATGTCTTTTTGGTCGAGATGCAGCAGGCCGGCCTCCATCCGCACACCTTCACGGTTGATCGCATTGTTCTCCCTTGATGTCACCAAACACTAGATGGCAGCACAGATGTCTTCTGCTCTTAAGAAATGTAGGTCAAGTGAAACAGTCTGATGTGTTTTTACAGTTTGATCATTTATGCTGTTTTCAAGCTTTCTAAAAATAGAAGGTTGTGAAGGTTCTCATTTGTCCAGGTGACGACGTCTTGAAGTTGAGTCGTGGCTTTAAATCTTTCTTGAAACTTTTCATCTCATCCAAGAGCCTTCATCAGTCTGAGTGGTGCTGGGTTCAACCCCCTCTTATATACTCCTGTCTATCTCTATATCAGCTTATATCAGTCACTCAGTAAAGAGTTTTCGGTGTCATCTGTGACAGTTTCTATTTTTTAACTCCCACATAAGCAACATCACCGGGTCAGCATCTTTTTACATCCGTAACATCATCCATTCCTCTCTCATCGATTCAAAATTCAGCCACGCAGATCATTACCAGACCTCCCCTGCAGCACCACATCACGCCTATTCCTGCGGCAGCTTCACTGGCTTTCGGTCCACCACAGAATCAACTTCAAAATCCTTCTGAATACCTTTTAAACTTTTCACAAGCCCGTCCCTCCCTACCTCTCTGGGCTTATCAAGATTGTCACTCTGTCCCATCAACTCCGGTCTTCCTCATTAGAGGGCAGAAATTTGCGCTGCTATGTCCCACGTTGTATCAGGAGAAGATAGTGAAGGATAGCAAAAAACAAGCACCACTCTTTGTGGGAAAAAAACACAAACGAAACAGAACTCGAAAACCAGCTAAACTAAAGCAACACTCCAACACAAATAATGAGAAATAGACACTTAAACAAATTAACATAATGTGCAGGCAGCTGTGCACCACTCAATGGTGCAAGGTGAATTTTGAATTAAATATGTTGTCATTAGTAATATCATTAGTATCACTTCAGACTTGATGGTCTCTCATCTGACTTGTGGTCAGTTAAGTTTGGTCCATGTTTGTTGTAAAATATTGGGCCCTGGACATGACATTTAAAAAACTGTTAATTTGCTCAAATATTTTTTTTTTGCACAAATTAACATTTAAATAGTAAATGATGCTTTACTACCTTCTTAGACAGTTCCAAGCGCTTTACAGTCACAGTCCCATTCATTCATGCCGACACACATTCACAGACTTGATGGCGGCTCCACTGCCGAACACTGACGCTAATCCATAACCCCCTGGAGCAATGTGGGGTTCAGTACTTGCTCAAGGACACTTTGGCACATTGGTGATCAAAGAGGAAACCAAACCTGCAATCTTCCAAATAAATTGCAGGTTTGGTTCCCGTTTTGCCAGCCCATGTGGGGTTCAGTGTCTTGCTCAAGGAAACTTTGTCACATGGGCGGTCAAAGCAGGAACCAAACCTGCACGTTTCCCGTCAGAGGTCGACCGCTCTGCCACTGCACCATGGACACTGTGTGCATCATTTAGTGCACACAAATCAGAAGTTGTGCTCACAAGTTAATAGTTGGAACTGATGATCATACAATGCTAATTTCTGTGCATAAAATACTAATTACATGATTAATTCTTTTTTTTTTTAAGATCAATGTTTGCTGCTCCATAATGAACAGATCGTAGGACACCATTATATTTGCCTTATTAAGCACATTTGTTGTAATTTTCCTTTCATATATGTTTCTATGTCTAAAAATCTAGGAAGACTTTTTGCTAAATTTGATAAAAACTCTACATAGACTGTGAGGATATGAGTGTGTTGCCCCCTGCAGTCTAGTTGAAAAGTCTCTCCCTCTTCTTAAACACATCTGAAAGTTAAATGTGCGCTCTCGTGCTTCTTTTTTCACTGAGATGATTTTGTTCTGTCAGTTGTTTGTTTCCGAGCAGTTTTTATTGACTGGAGATCTGAAGCCTCCTGACAGCAGCTTCTCTTCACTCTTAACACGATGATTTCAACCCTGAAATCAAGGTGTATATTCACCTGCTGTCAGCAGCTCCCAGCATCCTTGCTGCTGTCATTCCGGACCTCTCAGCTCCCTTTTATCCACAGAGAAGTCATTCACTTTGACGTCTGCAAACACGCCTCAACTCTGTCTTCATCTTCGTCTTCTGACAAAGACCCCACAAACCGCTTGGTATCGTCAGGTTTTGTCTTCATTCACCTGAATCAGCAGCTGCTGCTCACCTGTGAACCACAGGAGCTGAATGACCGACCCCCACCATCAATCCAACCTCAGTCTCACGTCTCCTTGAAGACGGCGAGGAACCGTTCAGCACCTCAGACGGCAAAGCGAGGCCTCCGTGTTATTCCGCCTGGACTGACGCTCTCGTTTGAAGAACAAGCTGCTGTCAAAGCTGTTTACAGCGACCGTCACGCAATTCCGGAAATAATTAGCAGAGATGACAATGATAGCTGTGACGTGTTTTATCAGTGTAGCAGAGGGATAATAAGCCCTCCTGGGACTGCACTTAAAGGACCGTCACAGCTCTGTGAGGAGTCTGCTGCCGTCTGAAATCAATAATTGTACCAAACAGGAGAAACTTTTCACCCGCCTCCTTTCATTTACAGATCCACAAAACCTCGCTTAGACATTTAGTGGAGCTGAAAACTCTCTTATGTGTTACTGCAGATCCTGTTTGAGAAACACGTCTTGGCGTGGTGCAGCAGACAGGCTGCTCCAGTTATGGTCACTCAGTCATTAGAAGGTCCAAAACATCAGAGCTTTATTAGCAGCTTTAGTTATAACCTTTAGTATAAAAGTGGAAACATTAGAATAAATCAATGATACTGTTTGATACCATTCTTTGTCTAGACTTCCTTTTAGATGCAATAATTGAGATAAATTTAGTTCAATTAATGAAACAAGAAACAGCCAGATGAAGCAATATTCTCTGTTTGGTGTACATTTTATATTTTAAAAAAAATCATGCAAGCTTTTAGGTTTAAAACAACAAATAGCATTATCTTTAAAGCCCTACTCCAACAATATATTTTCTACCAAATTGTTCCCAGTTTTTTTTAATTGTGAAGCTTTCAGTCAAAACCAAAAGGTCTTTTTCATCTCTTAACATACACACAGCAGCAGTAGCTCACTAGAAATAGAATGCTGGTTTGCGGGTGGGACTGACACAGAGCAAGCCGCCCCCCTCCCCGTCGCTGAGAGCTTTTTTTGCATGCAAGGTTACAGTTTCAGGCTAACATTAGTGGCACAAAATGAACTATGAGCAATTTTGGATCAATCCAGTCGCACAGTTTTGAGCCAGAATTGCAATTCACTACAGCACGAGTGTTGAACACTCATCATGTCTCGCAGACTTAAGCGTGAGCAGGTCAAGTACACGCCCATATCAGAGGCTTCGTCATTAGTCTGTGCATTTTCAAGCATCCTGTTTTCATCTGCTTTTGATCCAGCGCAATTTTATTCATTCATCATTCATCCATTTTCCTTGCCGCTTTATCCCTTTTGAGGTCGCGGGGATGCCGGAGCCTATCCCGGCTGCTGATGGGCGAAGGCAGGGTTTATCCTGGACAGTTTGCCAGTCTGTCGCAGAGCGCAATTTTTTTTTTTTTTTTCACATATTAGAGGACAACCATACATAAAAGAATAAAAAAAAAAAAAAAAAACTGATTACGTTTTAATAAAAAAAAAGCGCAATTTTAATTAAAACGTAATCAGTTTTATTTTTAAAATCTTTTATATATGGTTGTCCTCTAATATGTGAAAAAATACTACAAGAACAAGTTAAAAACACAAAAAAAGATTATTTTTAAATTTCGACACCCACCTGATCATCTTTTAATAGGTTTCAAAAGCGTTCCCAGTTTTTTATTTTTTAACTATGATTTTGCTGTTTTTTGTCACTTTCTTGGATGTGGGTTCTGCAGAGCAGAAGTAGTTCATTAAAAATTTGCCCCTGAGTTGTGGGTGGAGCTATGGGTTAGGAGCAACCCCGCCCCCACTTGCCTCCCAGTTGCTGAGAGCAGGGGTCGTGAGACGAGCCAGAGGCTAGGTCCACTGCCAAGAACAGGAGCACAGATGAGCCACTTGGAATCTGGAATCTCCGGGACAACACATGAATCTCACTGCACCAAACAGACACATAGAGAACTAAATAAAAAATAAACAATAAAAAAAAAGCAATCTTTTTTTCAAAAATCATTTTTTTCATCTGCTCCAGATTCACAACGACTTGAATAAATAAATACTCAGTAATTACATTTTGAGCTCAATTTTCTTTATGTATACAATATATGTTCAGAAAAAAGACACAAGAAGATGTTAAAAACAACCTTTTTTTTAAATCAGAGTGGGTCGCATCACACATTTGCTTTATTGTTCTTAATAAAATGCTGCTCACTGGAAGCATTAAAAGACTTAACAGGATTCGACCAAGCAGAGAGGCTTGAGGATCACCATGACTGATTCTACTGTGTGGGGAATTCATCATTTTCATGAACAAACTGGAATCTGGATTAGATGTCTTTTTGTTAGTACATAAAAAAGCAAAAACAGTAGAGAGACAACATGAAGAGAAACCGATTACTTACTTCCCATTTGATTTTATACCTTTTACTAACATAATCTTGTTTGTAATCAATGCTGCCGTTCCTCTTATAACTAGAGAGATTTTCCAATTCATATCAACTCATATCCATTCCATCCTCACTTCCTGTGTCTCTTGGAGAATACCATGAAGCTGCAAAAAGATGCTCAACACCTCAACACCTGCTTTGTGTTTCAGTGCCGTCGAGCGGCTCCTGCTGCTTCTCGGAGATCTCAAAGACCTGCAGACCTGGTAATATGCTCCACCGGCACCCCCAGCTTTGGCGGCGACGGAGCAGACATGAACTGCTGCGACCTGCTGTCTCCCAGGAGCGACTCCTTCTCTGTGACCAGCGGCTCCAGGAGGGTGAGCAGAGGAGAAGCAGCTCGTCTGCTGGTGCTCCTGTCCACATGATGGTCTGCTTAGGCATGAGCTCCACCTGCTCTCACACTTCCCAGCTTGTGGATGGCAGTAAGAAAAAAAGCTCAAAAGATGCTGCTTAATCTGCCAGGTTCTTTTCCAGCTGCTCAGATGGGGAAGTTCCTGCAAAGAAAACTCTTTCTTTTGGTCAAAATCTGCCTCTGAAATTAGTTTTGAGTTTTAAGTTTGTCTCCAATCATCTTTTAGTCTTTCGTAAAAACGCTCCCAGTGGTTTTTAAATTATGATTGTGTCGTTTTATAGCCCAAATAAAAAAAACTGCAGAGGAGTAGTATTTGATTCAGAGTTGTGGGCAGCAAGCCTGCCCCGCCCCTCTGAGAGCTCTCTGATTACACTCTCTCCCACTAGCTTACAGCCCCTCCCACCCTCAACCCAAAAATATTGGTGCAACAAAAATGGCAAGCAATATTGGAGCTATCCAGCCGTACAGGCTAGATCCAGAGTCCAGCTCAAAACAAAGACGTTCTGGGATCTATTTGTCTGCAAGTAGATGCATCAGAATGGAAGGGAGCAAAGAGCTTGTGGCCCGCCCACTGCCTATGCCCACTCCAACACCTTACACATGACAAAGTCCTGATTATTAATATCTCAATTGTGTTTTACAAATCAGAGCAGTTAAGAAACATGGAAAACCAATATCATAAGCAGACAACATCTAAAAAGTTTCTTGATTTTAACAGTTTTTTTCATTAGGATTTAACATTTTTCTGTGTCATGAAAATCTTAAATTTACTTTATAATTGTATTTGAGTTTATATAATAATGAAAAACGTCATTTTGGTATTTTTTAATTTTTTTATTTTCTCTTTAAAATGGTCTTTTTTTTCTTTGCATTTATTTTCTTTGAAACTGCTTTATTTAATTCTGTTCCATAAAGAAACATGACAAATAATCTGAGGCGCTCGGGTGTCACTAAAAAATGATTGATGAAATCCTTCATCTTTTATTGAACAGTGTTTGTCATAGAAAATGAGAAAATGAAAAGTTGTTTTGAAAGTCTCAGACTGCTTGATCAAAAGATCCAAGAATTCCAAACAATATGGATTTTATCAGAGCATGAGCTAAAATCTGGCATTTGAGGTGCTGGGCTGCATGTGCTGGTCCAAACGGGTCACTGTTCTGATGAAATCATCTCCTTAGAAGACGCAGACACTCACCAACTTTGTTCTAGGATTCATTCATTCAGGCCAGGCCCGATGAATTTAAGACTTCAGAACAAATGAGCTCCACCGTGTTCAGATTAAGCTCAATTCTCTGTCCTCACACAGAAATGCACCCCTGTATGGAGACTCTAGGGTGGGGGGCCACTGCGCTATTGAATGAGGCTAAGGTGCCATCATATTTCCCTCGACCTCTGCTGACCTCTGAGGGCCTCCAGCATCAAGGGCCAAGCTGCAGAACAGAAGGCGCCGCCTGCTCCGAAAAAATTTTTTCACGTCGAACAATGAGGCGGGGGCGGCAATAAATGAGGGGGCAGATTACACCAGACCGAGCTCGCCGCCGACAGCCCGCTGTCTTGTCCTGAACCCAGAGAAGGTTATTAAAGCCAGATCTGTGTGTAAGAGGCTCTGAATGCTCCCGCTGATGAGACCCGGGTCGGCGCAAAGATCAATTATTATATGTTAATGAGAAGAGGAGCTGTAGGCCTGACAACAGCTTTCTGCAGCCGGAGATCAGAGGTCCACCGGATGCTGCAGGGGGGAGAACTCATGGAGAAGCAGGAAAACATGAGCTGTCCCTCATAGTGAGTGCTCAGAAACCCACACAGCTTCTGGAACTCATATGATGATGGATGGATGATGGATCTGAATTAACGGGGATGAAGGTTAACCTGCTCTTCTGCCACATCCTCAGTGGCACAGACGCCACTTTTTTACGGCGTCACTCTGTATCTGTTCTCCAACAGGCAAGAACTTACATGAAGTGAACCAAAAGCACCAAAAAGAGAAACAAATCAAAGAGTTTTTAATTTTAAAAATCAAAGTTTTGATCTCAAACCCAAACTTACCACAGAGGGATTTTAAAGGTTGGACCCTCGAATGATCCGTGTAGATCTGCATCCATTTGGAGATAATTGATCAAGCAGTGAGATGGACTTTTCTTTATTATAGGTCAAACAATGCTCACCAAAACAGCTCAGTATTTGTTCAACTTCGATTAAAGAAACGTCATGCAGAAACATGAGTCAAGAAATGCATAAAATTCAACATCTTAAATTAAAAAAAATATATTTTAAAAGTTTGTCAATAGAGGTGTACGAAAATTCTCATCAAGTATGACATTTAGCCTTCATTTTTTTCAATAATCAAATTATTTTTTTCGGAAAATTGATATAAAACCAAACAGGAGGATCAACCAGGAAAATAAAAATTACAATGTATTGCAAACAAGATTCAGTCTATGTCCAAATTCCTTTACTACTCACTGTACAGTGATTTGGCCATTTTGTAGTGCTGTTTGAATCTACAGGTCCAAAATTGAGTATCAGAACACAGTGAAGTCATGAATAGAAATTGTAAAATGTTTGTATTGATTAGATTTTCAGTTTGTGAAATCGGTGACGTTGCTGTTTAAAAAAAAAAAAAAGGACTGAGAATGGTGTCCGAATTGCTTTTGAAATCCAGGCACTGGATAGTTTTTTAGTTGTTGAGGATTAGGGAGGGAATTTGGATTTTTGGATGCAGGAGAAAATATGTGAACGCTCTAGAATGACTTGGTTTTATGTATGAAATATGTATAAAATGAGATTGAAATTGATTGAGATAAAAAAAAATACACACCGTTTCATTTCAAACAGAAATTGAGGTACTCCCAAGGGGTTCACATACTTTCTCTAGTAACTGTAGCTCCAGAATCTCTCTTCTAAAAAAAAAAAAAATATTTTGAAAAGTAAAAGCATGAGAGAGGCTGATCTCGATTTTTAGTAAAAAATAAAAAGAGAATTAAATCTGAGATGTGTTCCTCTGCAGAGTGAAGACGACACGAGCAGCGTGGCCGCATCGTCTGTCATGGTGAGTTCAAACACATTCAGGAACACAAACTTACACACCAAGCTGGTTTGAGTGGACCCAAACCCACTTAAACCGAGAGGTTTAAATTTGAAATGTTGCAAGCTGTCAGTTTGTTTTTTAGCGTTTATTCACAAATTGATGATTTTATTGTTCGCCGCCTTCCTCTCACACCAAAAGTGTCTTTAATATATAAAAAAAGAACTTTTTACAAACTCAAAAACGCCATGTTTGCTTGAGAATGTTGATGATTGAAGAACTTTTCTGAACCTCACTACACTCCTGTCTTCATTACATTTCATCTGGTGAGTTTTGTTTGTCAGGAAGTGAAGAAGACGAATGAGCTGAAAGAATGAAAAAAAAAAAAATCAAGCTTGTTTTCGATCTTTTATTTTTCCAAAAGACGTAAAAACAAACGGATCCGTCTCGTGTTGGTGTGTTGTGAGTCTCGTTTGTGCACATTTTGTCTTTGTGTGTTGCCTGAAGCCTCGCTGTGCTGTCAGGCTGAAGGACGCCCCCCCTCTGTGCTTGTTCAGCCGGTGTAATTAACAGGCAGGTATCAGGTAAACAGGCGGAACGGCCCTGCAGGCCTCTGATTATAGCCCTTGTTGGGGGCTACAGAACCCTGCTGGCCAGTAAACACAGCTAATGTAATCATGAGCCCAGCTCTCCGGAGGACAGGAAGTGCGGAGTGGATGAAGTCTGCAGAATCAGACGGATGATGTTTTTTCTGTCCCCTCCAGTCTCTGTTCCACAGGGTGCAGCTGGACCCTCTGGAGAAGGACTGGCTGAGGAGCTCGGCTCTGGGGAACACGGCCGCTCAGCGAATCCTGCTCACTCAGGAGCCTGGCCTCGTTCTGAAAAAGGTCCGTGTGAACTCACTTAACCAGAACTAGTTTGAGGTTCTCCAGGTTCTGATGAATTTCAACTCTGGGCTGCTTGTGATATTAGTTTGTTTGTTGTGTCTCTGCTGCAGGACTTCATCTCTGTGAGTAACACGTCCTGACTGACCTTCACACTGATGTTTGATCCGAGGTCAGGAGGTCAGCAGCTGATTTAAGGCCTGTCATTGATCAGAAAGTCACCATCCTGATCCATCAGATTCCACAACACTTCCCTGCTGTCCTTCTGGTCCTCCTGTGCTTTAGAAGAACAAATGAGTTGTAACAACTGAACATTGATAGAAAGAAAAAGCAAACCATCAATCTTCCTCAGAGCCAGAATGGGTAGAAATGATTCTTTGGATTTGGATAATCCGGACACACACAGGGAAAGAGTTTGAAATAGCAGTAAGGAAGATCCTTCAGAGTTTTTCATTAGAATTTTTTTTTAGTAAAATCTGTGATCCAAATGCAGGAAGATCAGATCTTTGATAAAGAAGTAAACCGTCTTCAACCCCTTCAGTGGGCTTGATCTTATCCTTTGATCTGAATTTCACCTTTGACTCTCAAATCTGAGAAACTCTGGAAGAACCCAGGAATAATTTTCTTATTGTCTCTTAAAATCCCGATCTGATCATCTTTTGATCTATTCTTTAAAGCGTTCCCAATTTTTTTAAAATTAGGATTATGGCGTTTCTAAATCTGTTGCTTTAGGATGTAATTTCTGCAGAGTGGAGGGAATTCATTAGAAATTCACCTCTGAATTGTGGGTTGGACTCTCGGCACAGGGCAATCCCGCCTCCCCTTCCCATTGCTGAGAGATTGTAGCAATTTCTATCTCATAAATAAATTATTTTTTGAACAACCTTTCTTGAGTCGGATAAAGAAATCCTCAAAAATTGAATTTTAATCTTAATTTTCTTTAAACATGTCCTCCATCTGCAGAAAGATGCCACAAGAACATGTTAAAAACAGGATTTTTTTTTATTAGAGTGGATCTTTAAATGAAAATATGTATGTGTCTTGATGTAAACCAAAGTACACACACAGATGGATCCGGTCTCACCCATTTCCATGCTCTTAAAGGGAAAGGAATACGAAGGCGCTCGTGCTTCTCCGATAGCTGAGTCGTCCTTTTTCTGTCTTTGACTGCTGCTGCTGCTGGATGCGTCGCCATGGAAACCTTCCTGCACCCGAAGGGGGTAAGTTTTTGTCCTGCTATTGCCAGACACACAACTGGACTCAACAGCAAACTTTTGCCTCCCTGATGTGAGCTGTGATATGCCCCCCCCCCCCCCCCCCCCCCCAGGCCCCCTCTGAGTTTCTGTCATCACCATATTCCTGTAGGTGGCGGCGGCTACTGCTGCTGCTGCTGCTGCTGGGGGGGTCCATGGTATTATCCTCACTTCAAACACACTGACAGCTCCCATACAAAGCTGTCCCCCCTTGCCTTCCCTTATAAACACACAACCTCCTGTCATTGGGAATCCCAGGTTACTGTTAGCCGTGTGAACATATTGGGAGGGGGTAACACAACATTATAAATGAACAAAAACGTGAGTAATCACTAGAAGGTGGGTGCATGCACAAGTATGTGTGTGTGTATGGAGGGGGATGTCGTTTTTGTGCATATCTGTGCCTAAAGGCCCGCACCTTGTCTCTGATTTGCCGGACATTATAAAGCATGCGTGTTGTGTGACGGCTGGGGGGCCTGCAGGGGCTCAGACGGCGGGGACGTGTAATGATATTGTAATTACACGGCCATTAATTTTGCAGTGAACGCTGAGCCTGGGGAAGACACAGCGCTGATGGTTCTTTTTGTTCTCTAAGCTGATTTTATGGATGTTCTCTGAGCATGAGGGAAGCTCCACTCGCATTTCTGTGACACTGAAGGGGCAACCCAGGACTTCCTGTTTGAATCAAATGAGGTCAGGTCAGGTCACCATTAGTAATCTCCGGCTGGTTTGTTATGATCGAGTCAGTCTCCATTCACTCCTATGAACAGTGGTCACATTCAACACCAAATATTCAATCAGTTGTGTTCATTACAACACAAAACCCAAGAAAAGCCACAAAGATTAAAAAAGTTGTAACTTTTGTAATAAATATGATTCATTATTTCTTTTTTTGCATATATGTATGAGTCATCATATGAGCTTGTTGCACATCCACACCTTCTACAACTTGAAAGTGGGCTACAGATCTGTTTATCAAACATTTTTCAAAGTTAGGCCGCCGCCTACTTTCATCGAGGCATTTGATTGGTCTGTTTATAACAAAATATGAAAAAAAGTAAGGAAAAAGAGAATTAGCAAGATTTTGTTTTTAAAAAGAAAAGGCGAATCAGAGCAAAAAGAATGACTGAGTAAAAGCTGTTTTTTCTCTATTGAAGTAAATGGAATTTTGGCTTCCTGGAGCCAGCAGGTACTTCCTGTTTGGAGCACCAGTGGGGAGGAGTCACTCTGTCCCGTTCTCATTTGCAGTCAATGGTTTTTCCATGTGTTTCCGTAATTGTGTTTGTATGTTTTTTCTGTGTCATTGTTCACATTTGTTTTCTTTGTACGTTTTTGTTGTTGGTGGTGGACTCAGGTGGACATCAGCAGGACTAGCTTCACTTAGCACCTCCTAATGAAAACAGCGCCCCCCCTGCAGCTGTCAGTGTGGAAGTGACAGAATAAACTCTCATTAAGCATCCGTGTGCAGCGGTAGGCCACCCCCCGCCTCTTTTCTGCTTTTTGAGGAACATTGGAAGAAATTAGGAGGGCAGAAAACAATATTCACCTTGTTTGATCCACTTTACTTCACCAGCATGAGGGCGGGGATCTAAACAGCAGAGCAGGGGGAAAGAAAGGGGGGTCGCTCACTGTTATTATTGTTGCGGTTTTCTCGTAGAGGGCAATGGTTTTCATGAATTTACAGAGTTTTTATGTGTTTTATTTGCCTGCAGAGAAACATGTCAGCGTCCCCAAACCTAAAACCAGCATTTGTGTGTTTGTTGATTATTACAATGACATGCTTATATGAAATTCTGAGTTAGGATTTGTTTCAGTTTACAGCATCTCTGATTTGTAGATCCTCACGGAGACACTAAATTCACAAATTATAAATACAAACAAAGCCATAAAAGTAGATCAGAACATTAATGTGATTTCAGGCTAAATTAAAAAACTGTAAAGTATGGATACAGAGGTTTTAAGACTATAAATGTCCTCACTACATACTTCATAGACTTTTCTCAGACAGACGTGAACAGTTTCCCGCATTTCTCTCTTTTTTTTTTTTTTACACTCTCAAACTTCTGACCTCCACAGAAAAATAAATCCTAGATTATAGATTAAAAACAAATATCTGATAGTGATCAGAGATTTATGTAAACATGACAACCTGAACACATCTGTACAGCAGAGACGGCACAGATGAGATTAATCGACAATATTCAACAGTCAATTAGGGTGCAGAACATGGTGCAGTGTTAAAAAAAAAAAATCATGCAAAATCGCACTGAAAAAAATCAGTGAGACCAAAGAAGATGAACCGCAATACCGTGAGTAAACACTGTATTGGTGACTGAGAAGGAAAATTGCTTAATAACTTCTGACTTGATGACAGGAACCTCTAAGATTGATAAATAATCATTTAAAAATGTAAAGAATGACACAAATATCAAGTTTGATTGAATTTACTTTTGTTTATTTGTCAGTTCATAACCTCTAGATTGGATTAAGCAAAGAAAAGTACATTTTTGAAAAGGTACCAATATATCTGGTTTATTTATTTATTTTTCTTGAATTCTGACATTTTGTTTCCTCCTTATCTTGCCCTCTTTGGATGGACCCAGTTTGTGAGTCCTGTGGTGTGTTCGCTGTGTTGGAGTGTCTGCTGTGATTCTGTGTAGCTCTGTGAAGGTGTGCTAGTCCATTCAGTTTGGAGCAGACTTCAATCCCACAATGCACTGCGCATTCAAGTTTGCAGTAAAGTTCAAATATTTGTGATGTCCTAATATACTGATTTTGTTGCACTGTAAAAAGTGAAACATTAGATAAATTAAGAAAAGTTCTGTAATTTTTTACACTTGAAAAATATTAGTTCTATCAAATTACATTTCTAAATTGAGTGAACCATCAACAAAAAAAATTTAATTTTGAGTAAAACTAATAAATTTAAATGTAACAAATTACATAACTTTTCTTAATTAATCAAATTTTTCACTTTTCTTTTAGTACTTAGTCCACTATATAAAGAATTCAGCATTTTGTCAACGTGTCCAAATCTAAAATTCCAAAATCCAGTGAGCTGGAGTTTTCCCAGAAGTCTGTGTAAAGCTAGTATACATCGATTCTCACTGAATTGGCAAATACAGACCACGGTGTGTTGCATTTGAACTAAATTTTAATTTAAAAAATGTATTAAAAGGCATTTTTCAGAAATCATTGAAGTTTGGATTCATTAATAGTCTATGTAAATTCTCATATTTACTAGGTTTTAACTTAAGCAAATGGGTGGCAGCAAATTTTGCACCTTAAAAGAAAAAAATTATATAGTAACTGCATTAAACACTGAATAATCCCAAGTGTGAGTAAATTAGACGCCGCCATCAGGGAGGAAGAGCCTTCACCGACTTCCTGGATCCAGAATGTCAACAATTGATGTCAACTGAAGTGAAATCTGCAGGAGAACATTTCCAGACTGGAAATTTAAAATAACTTTTTAACTGCAAAAGTTTTGAACAAAGATGTCCTTTAAAGCTATAATAGTTTTTCCTCAGCGTGAACATTAGAGAGTGTCGGATGCTCCGATTCTGTCGTGGATTAGGAGAAATATGTTCACTCTTGTGTCGCTTAGCAGCTTCCTGACAAAAAAACATGCGTCTGTTTTCCTGCGGACACTGAATACCTCACGCCCTCATTTCAGCACATCAACAAACACGATTAACAATCTGTTTTCAATCGACTGAGAGGCCATGAGAGGGGCATCCCTGAATGGGGCTCTTCAGCATGAAATCCCACCGGACTGAATTAAAGCTCCCACTCCTACAGTTTGTGTGTCTGTCTGCAGCTCGAAGCCAAATCTGCTCCAGATAATCAGTGTGACTTCACTTCAAAGCAAGACTTTATTCAAATGAGATGCCCTTTCCTTCTGAAACAATATTTTAGCCCAACTATGGACAGTCAACAGCAAATATTGAAATAAAAACTAGTCCGCATGTTTTTTTATTGTTGAATTCTGGTTTTTATTTACGTTTTTCACTAGAACTTTAGATTTTGGATTTATCCAACACATATATGACACACTTCGCCTTTTATTAAGCATTTGTGTTACTTTTTTTTTTTAGTAATTTAATGTAAATCTTCATATTAAGTCTTGTGCACAGACAGATATGCACACATTAGCTACAAATTTGATTTAATATTTGACTTTTACCTGTCCGAGCAACAGCTCAGAAAATGAAGCTTTCATGGTAATTTCTTTTAAAAGGGTTTAATGCCCTTTTTTGTGCATCTTCAGGTAAAAGTTAGAGCATATAAAATAAGTTTTAGTAAGCTTTAATATTTATTTTTCCAAAGTATGGGACAAAGGGCTCCTCCACTGCTTTTGTCATCCTCTTTTTACCAATGAATCATCAGATGTCAGGCTCCGCCCACTCTTTATTGCCTCAGAATGAACCGTCTGTGCGGCTGATGATGGTTGATGTTTTGTCTGTGTGTGTAAATGATTATAGGTAAAGATGTCTTTCAATCATATAAAGAAATCTGATTAAAAGTGTCAGCTCTCTGATTCTTATCTTTGTCAAATATTTGTCATGAAGTCATGAGTTTATATTTTTTTCAGACGGCGCTTCATTGGGCCGCCAAGCAGGGCCGCAGAGACGCTGTGGACATGATGCTTCGCTCCGGCGCCGACGTCAACGTCAGATCGGTGGGTGAGCGTGTGCGCCAGTGTTTTGTCCAAGACTTCCGGATTGAAGCTTAATTTGCAACAAAATAAAGCAGGTGCACTCAACTTATGCTGGGTTTCTGCTGGGTAGCTTAGGTTTTTTTTGCTTTTATTCATTACATTCGATGTTGTAGCTACACAAACATATCGCTGTTTTCTGACCACGAGACAGAGACCAACCCATCGGTCCTCCAGTCAGAAGTCCTTTCCACCCTGACCTAGCTCAGCTGAACACATCACCCTATATATATGAATAAAAGTAAGCCTGGTGGAAATGCACCTGAAGTAACCACTCGAGGGCTTGTTACACGACCAATTCAGTCCCTATTCACTTGAAAACGAAACAGTTCAACTGTACAACCGAAGCTAAAACACAGAAATGGTCCAAGCTGTTTTTGCGTCTCGACATTTCTTCAAGAACAAGATCATAAGCCAAACGATGATTGTGTTTTCATACTCATTGTGATCTGTGAGTCCTGACCTCTCCCTCTTTTCTACTCTTCATCCTCCTCACTTTAACCGCTGAACGGCAGCATGTAAGTCGCTTCATGAGCCATCTCTGTGATCTCAGCTTCAGTCCGATCTCCCCCACTGCTAATCACTCTTTTCCTCTCCTCATTCCCACAATGCCTCACTGAAGGGGGTGAGACCTGTTTGATGTTCTTCTCCGCACAGCATCCAGAGAGGAGTGTTAGAAACCTTTAAGGCCCGGTCACACACCCACTATGTACATTGTATCCATATTACATGAAATTGGTCATCCTGGATTATATGTGAGAAAAGTGGTGGACTTATACCTGAAATTTTCACAGATGTATCCCGAATGAATCACTTTAAAACTACAGAAGAAGTTCGAATAAGCGATTAAAAGATCGCGTGAAACCTCCAATTCATTTTTCACTTTGAGCTTCATAGCATTGGGCAGAAATCACATGCAGTCAGCACCATGGTCAGCACCCGCTGCGGGCCCTTTCAATGCTTTGTTTTAAAGAAACGGTTATATTCCCCTAGTCCGCACCAGTTCTAAGGTCAAGTGCCATCCGAGGGGGTCAGCTGACGGGGGTCTTGCTCTAGCTAGATTCCCATTCTAGTTCTCGTTTTAGCCCTTTGTCAGATTGTTCTCATCCTTAAACCAACTCTCTTTTCTCTTGTTTAATTTTGTTCTTGTCTCTAAAACTATAATATGTGTCTGTATTTGCTGTAATGACCTCCATGCTCTGTCTGTGAATTCTGCTGAGTGAACAAATGAGTCTCTTTGGTGATTTCAGGGTTACACGGCTCTTCATTTAGCCTCCATCCATGGACACGAGGACATGGTCCGGACCCTGATCAGCAGCCACAGTGAGTGGAGCCACTAATAACTGTTGACCTGAAACTTGGTTGTAAAAGTGAGGTTTTAATTTTTCTGATATAGCGCTGTCCTCCTTTTATGCTGCACACACACTGAGCGTGTTTCAGGTGTTTATATAGACTTTTCATTGGGGGTGTCCACTTGAAAGCATGTTGCCAAGGCCGGTAGGAGCGCAGCCTTGATCGCACTCATCTGGTGAGGTTCATTGACCGCAGGAACTTAACGTTCATCTGTTCTCTCTGAGTTCTAGTTCTGAGGGTTCTTCTCTCAAAGTTATGGTCTGGACAGCACTGATGTGGCTTTTTTCAGTATTTGAAACTGAAAGTCTTCTTTCAGGACTTTCTTTGAACAAAACTCAATATTAGAGCTGCCATTTGCCCGTTTATCAACTGAAATGTGATTTAAATAATTCAATGTGAATCAGATTACCTCAACCATCCAATTTCTTCCAACTAAACATGGAAAAAGTCATCACACATAGGTGGAAATGTGCAGGGGAAGGCAGAAGGCCCAGAGATTTTTTAATTCAATCCAATAAGAACAAACACAAAAAAGTATCTTCTACGTATCTTTACAACAATGAAGAGAAACAGGAACAGAACACAACTTTGGACAGAACAGATCTCCAGAACCTCCTCCATCAGTTTTTACTCTCTTATGCTGTTCTGGATATGCAGTTTTAAATTTATATTCATGCTCTGAGATGGTCCAGCGAGGATTCTGGTATCACAACTTGTCAAAGCTGAAGGCAGCAGAGCATCTCCTCATCCCTTCCAAACCAGAAACTCAGGACAGAATCAATCCCAGAACCAGCAAACAAGCTGTAAATGGAGGTCCTGACCAGCTTCAAAGAATATGGAGACAACTGGACAGTAAACTCACCATCCAAAATAGGATCCAAACAGGACTTCTGCAACAGCCCTGATCCTTCCAAGACGTCCCAGAACTAAAAACACATCCAGGAGAGTGTTTTCAAGAACATCACTCACTTCACTTCACCAACATCCTGTCCCAGGAAGAGTGTCTGCCCTGAGACTGATGTTTCATGGGTTCAAATCCATGGTCAAATTATACCAAAGTTCGTACTGAAGACTTACCAAAGCCCCCTGCTAGACACACTTAACCCCTTTATACCTGAATTTATTTTCAATTATATGAAACATTCTTTAATGATATTTTCCACTCAAGATGATTCTAAATTAAGAGGCGTCTTAAATTATATGATATGTTGAGAATAAATGGCGTACGGCGTCAGTGGGACACCAGAAACCTGAGATCACTCCACCGCCTCGTCTGCCGAACAGGATTAGTCCACGCTTCCAAACGCCAGTACCTGAGGAAACTTATTCTCACTTTTAGGCCATAAGGTGAACCAAGAAAAAGTGCGTAGAAAATAATATTTATTCCCACTTCTGGAAACTACATTTTAAATGCTTTTTTGTTTAGACTATACCTTTCATGTCTTTGGGTTACAAGACATCCGGCAGTTTTTTACAACAATACATCTTAAAGACTAATAACAAGAAAGAAGAAAAAAAAAAAAAAGCAAGGAAATTTATGGTGTTTTTTTCTTACTATATATTGAAATTCACTTCAGCAACAAATACATCTGTCACCAATTGACATTTACACATGCAGAACAACATTTTAGATAGATTCTATTGAATTAATACCATGCGGTTTTATTAAAAACACTTTTTTTTTTGTTATACATGGTCAATGTAATCAAATTGCTCCATTTTTATGGTGTTTATAGTTATTGAATTTCTTCTACGTTTTTCGTTTGTTTCATGGTTATTTCATATATTTAGAAACAACACCACACGTCTCCTTTAAAAAAATGTCAAAATTTCCTAAAAATCGTACCAATTCTTTCTTCCAAGGAAATCTACTAATTCTACTCTCTTTCTAATTTTAAGACTTTTCCTTACTAAGATTAGAAATTTTTAGAATTCGAACATTTTCCTTGCAAGACAGAAAACAATAATTTTTTTCTTGAATCAAGAGCTTTTTACTTTCTTAAGATTGAGTTTTTGTATTTAAAGGCTTTAAATGGACAGTGCATTTTTACAAATTAAATCTGACTGTTATTATTGCAATACATTTAGTGGAACTCAATAAAGTTTTAATGTTTTTTTTTTCATTTATAAACTCTAACAGCATAAATGTGTGCAGGAGATTCTGAGAACATGTAGCTGAGTTCAGTCTTCAGTAGATCTGAAGAGTACTGATGCTGGAGATAAAGACAAGCTCTCGAGTGTTACATTTTAAGTTTCTCAGGAAAACTGATTGATCTGACATGTTTTTGCTGAGTCATACATCATCTCAGTTGCCAGTTTTTGCTTTCCGGATAAACTTTTATAACAGAACAACTACATTTCTGTTTAACTTTATTGATCAGTGATTAGGCTTCACCCCTCCATCTATCGTTAGCTTGACTGAAATGAAAACTTTGTGTGTTTTGTTTTTTTTTTTCTCTGAAACTGTAGGATGGTTCGACATTCATCTCTGTTGTCAGACTTTTTTACAATTGGATCCTGCTGAGCTTCATAAAACATCGTTTTGAAATCAAATGAGCCTTTGTGGGCTTTGTAATGGTTCTAAATCTTCTGCTCTGTTTGAATTGTGACAAAAATGCAGAGAGAGAAGCTGAGCTTTGCTCCGCAGAGTTCCTCCAACTCAAACGCCTCCTGATCTGCTGGCAGCTGGAGGCGAAGGATTCGGTTTCCTGAGTGGTGATTTGGCTGACAGCAGGTCTCTTCACTGCCATGGAGCTCAGTTCGGGTTTCTCTGCCGGGCTGCCTAAACCGGGTTTAAGGCCGGTGGGTGGGTGGGGGCGGTGGGTGTTAATCAGGCCGTAATCAGGGTTGGTTACTTTGCTGTAACCATTAGCTCCTCCACGCAGCCTCCTGCCTGCTCAGCTGGGATGTCGGCACGAGCCGCACGAGTCCCACTGAACTTCCTGAACGAAAGTTCGGAGGTTTGTTCTGCAGAAAAGATTTAGGGGATGAAGGGTGTGACAAGTGAGGGTCCTACTGATGAGAACGCCTTTTTATTTATCTCTCAACAGATGCTAAAACTAACATTCGAGATTATCATGGAAAGATGGCTGTTCACTATTGGAAGGGCTCCACCGACGTCTTCAACCAGCCCGACCTTCAGCCAGGTCAGTGCTTTTCTACTGAAAGTCCCCCCTCATAGTGAAGAATTTGTGTTATCATTGAAAATTATTCTGCAGTACAACCAAAAGTTCTAGGAAAATGTTGATCCTACCACCTGGAAATATAGTTTTCAGATCAGCTCCGCTCAGCTCCAAAAGCCACGCCCTCTCAGAGGATATTTTACAGAGGAAGATCAACATGAAAAATTACTTTTTTAGACATTTCGATTGTGGGATTTTTGGTTAAAAACTTCATTACCACAATTAAAACACTACTGAGAAAGTTTTATTAAAATTTAAAAAAATGTCATGGGGGACTTTGATTTGTCTGCAAGTGGAAACATCTGAAACAGCAAGTTTTCTTCTGTTCCTGAATAAAAAAATACTCTGAAAAACAGTTTTAATCTTAAACTGTTCAATATATTTATCATGAGTACAATTATGAGTAAAATGCTACAAGAACATGTTAAAAACACCAAAAACACTATTTTTATTGGAGTAGGTTAGTTAATGAACAGGTCTTTTAGTGGAATCACACGAGTTATTTCAAATATTTTCACACTTTTTAAATAAAAGGGGTTTGTTAAAGAAACAGTCCTGGTATCAAGTTGAATGTAAGCACTGTTTCTTGTTATTTTAAGGATGTTTTCTCATTTTCAATGTACACATATTGAACTTTTTCTGCTGCTGATGTTGGTGCATAGTTCCAGGTTCTGCAATGTTGACGTGCTTCTCTTTGCAGATGGGAGCTTCTGTCGGGCTCGTCGCATGCAGCGATTTGCTCTTCCCTCTTTCCGGCTGTCGCGCTCTCGCAGTCACGGACAGCTCCACTTGGAGTTTAGGACTCTGCCTCAGACTGCATCTCACGATGCACTGGACCTCCATGTGTAACGTCCAACATCCGGCTGATGGATCTACCAATCTGCCTGATGATACAGGAGTTTTTAGTGATCACACTGAACCCTTAAGATTTAGAAAATCTGAAATGAAGACTGAAGTGGGAGGACCCCCAACTTGTAACTTACTAATTAGGCGGGACAAAGATTCAATCAATCAGTGTATGATTTGTAGAGCACTTATAAAAATAGAGGCAACCAAAGTGCTGAACATAAAATCCGATAAAAATAAAATCACTAAACAATAAATAATAAAATAAATAAAGTAAGTTGAAAGAAAAATACATTTATTTTAAGTCCACTCAGCTGCCAATCAGAAAGATACACCTCTAACATGCATACATTTGAGCTCCAATTGAACAAAAATAGCTGATTTTTAAAGAAAGAGTTTTTAACCCAAGGCTGTGGGACGTTTGTTTTGGGAAAAAATTTGCCTCTTTTGGAATTAATGGGAATTTGCTCAGTCTGAAACCAGTGGCAATTTGAGGAACTGCAGTATTTCCAGGAAGTATGTCTTGCGGGCAGTTCTGTGATCATGAAGACTTGAAACTAACTGAAACTTTAAAACGAGTTTCCTTAAAATTTATTGCAGCTTCCTGATTCATTTTGCTTAGTCATTTTTGATTCACGTCAAAGCAAAAAAAAAAAGTCACATTAAAACGTTTGTCCTTTGGTGCAGTGATGTCCTTTTCTGCTGCGGTGGCAGTCCTGTCTAAATCTGAGCATGTGCTGATCCCAGCATGCATCACAGCGGGACTCCCCCTCACGCTGAACTCCTTCTGCTCAGAATAACTGCCTTTCAGGTTCTAACTGGACAAAAACTTTTCTTTTTTTTTCTCACTATTATAGTACAGGTGCAAAAATAGCAAAAAGGAGTGACCTTCAACACCAGGGGATCAACAAGACATAATGAACAAGTCCTTTTGTACTATTATAGTGTCATGCATTGCTTCTTAAATAGTCACTTTTTAATCAATTATTAGGAACATTTTGAGTTTTTTTTTTTTTTTTTGGTTATTTTTTCTCATGGTTGTGCTGAACATGGATGAATAAAACATGAGCTTAAGACTAAAATTAAAGAAAATAAAGTTACCAGCGCCCTCCATCAAAGGGGAAGTGTTTCTCCATGTTAACAGGAAGCTTTTTAACAGTGATCAGTACTTGGATTAATAAGTATATATTGATCATGATGTTATTGTTGACAGATGTGTTCTGTGAGAGAGATCCCGCCCTGACTCTGATGTGACCAGTGTGCACACCACAATCTTCAACCCAAGTGTGACATCACAGCGATTTGTGGTTGCTCTGCTTTAATTAGTAAAGCTAGTAGGTTTGATGTGTATTCTTAAAGGTGTCCTCAAAGAGCCATTTGGGCCTCTTTCTTACAGATCTAAACCTATTTGGAGCTGCAAAGTCTTACTTTACTTCATAAGAAAAAAAAAGTTTCTACTTTTTTGCATTCGTTGCACTATTACATTCATAACAAATATGAATTGTATATATAAATATTGTCATTGAATTGAACTTTATTAATATCCCAAGGGATACATTTATCTGTTATTTATCTGTTATCTGTTATTTATCTGTTAAATTTATATGTTATTTATCTGTTAAATTTATCTGTTATGTCATGAATGAAAACAGAAATTTTAAGAGAAACTAGTGTTTTCTCAAACTATGAGATTGTTTTTTTACGTTCAACAATATGACTTCCTTTCAAAATAAAATACTTCCTGTGACTAACAGAATCCAACTGACGTACTCTCTATGTGAAGTTTTTAACAACGCAAGACGAAAATTGCATTTTTTTTTATTGTTTTCCTTTGGTCTAACTTTGGTGAGCATTCCTCTTTTATCCTACTTCTGACCCTAAACATAACCAGAACATAAACATGACTGTCAGTTTATGATCCACTACAAAAAGTATGTTTAGAAAATCCAAATATATCGATTTTAATAACTCTCTTCTGGACAGCTACTAACCATTTTTGTGCAGCAAAAAAAAAAAAAAGTGCTTTGAACTTGTAAAATAGGCTGAACTATCTAAAGAGATCAAACGTTTTACTAAAATTTTGGTTGGTATTTAAAATCTGTGCATCCTGGAGGAAGAGTAAAGTGGAAAGGGGGTCTGAATGTCTTATCTTACTTCAGCCACAACTTTAAAAGCTTATCTAATGTAAATCAAATCAATTCCAATAAAGTAGCCCTTACTTTTTAAAATAACAATTAAATTATTTTTCTTCAACCAGAGAGCCACTATGGAGAGATAAAAGAACCACATGTGGCTCCTAAGCCTCAGGTTACACACTAATTCCTATTTTTTTGTTTTGGCTTCAAAAGCTGCTGTTCTTGTTTCAAACTGAACCAAATCATGTTCTCCAGCAGGAGAAACACCTGGACCAGAACGAGACAAGTTCCCCTCCGAAGCCCCAGCGAGCCCTAAGTAGGGGCGCATTATCCTGCAGAGACGCTGGATCTGTGTGAGGGTCTGCAGCGTCCTGCTGGAGCTGTCAGTCACCGCTGCTGACATTCTCCAGCTGCAGGAGAGGCGAGCGGCCGGCTCCCGCTGCAGAGCTGAGCTCAGCGGGCCTGCAGAGAGCTGCTGGTCCTGGCTAGCCTCAGGCTTAGCTATTGGAGGGACGGCCCACATCCTGGTGGGTTCACAGCAGCTGCCAGACAATTTCAAACAAGTTCTTAACACAAAACATTGCCATGTATGTTATATCACCAGGTAAGGGATTCTTTATCCTCACTGTCATTGACCGAGCAACTATTTGTGAGTCATATTTTACCTTAGTCACTGTTAAATGTTAAGAAATCCCTTTTTAGGTTTCTTTTTGTTAATTCAAAGTTAGCAACTTTGAAAAAATTTGAATGAATATGCTGTAAATCAAAGTCTTGTTCACATTTGTCACCGTGTTTTTGAAAAACTTTTTGCATGAATTAATTGCGTTTATTCTGAGATTTAATTGAAAAAGTGTAATTGCGAACTTTTTTTTTTAATATTACCAGAATTTTTATAAAGTTGTGTGCATATGTGTAATGGAAATACAGATTCCTACATACCAGTCCTACACAACTGAGCCATCCAGCCACTCCAATATGTAAAGATATATAAGTAGTCTAAATATTTGAATCGATTACAAATAATGCAATAATTGTGTTTTTGTATTATATATCTTAATATGTACTGCATGATTTGTAAATATATTTAGAATTTTTTTAATTTGCCTTCCAAACCATAAATGCTATTATAGCCACGATTTAAGAAACATATTAAGGGTGGAGACAAAATCTTCTCTCTCTCACTTTCTTTCAAGCTATGTAAATTATATCTATTATTTATGCATATTATCTGTTGAACTTGTCAGGACTCAGAGATCTGTCTGGTCACAAATGGGAGTTACAAAGGTTGGACTTGGGGGGCCAGCAGGCACTACCTCCTTTTATTATAACATGAATAACTTGCACTATAGAAATATTTTGTGCAAAAATAGGGTTAACAGGATCATGTAAAAAAGAAAGGCATCAGCTAATGATAATACCTGAGTAATAGCTTTTTATTTCTCAACAGAAATGTATGGGAGTTTGAGTTCTTGGAGCCAATGAGTACTTCTCAGGAGCAGTGAGAAGGTGTCACTCAGTCCAGTTTTCATATGCAGTCTATGGTCAAAAGGAAAAAAAAAAAAAAAAACCCAGATATGAATAGTATTAAAACCTTAAGATTAACAAAAATACAACACTTTTTTTTTTTTTTTTTGCCTCTGTGGTCACTATAGATTTACCCTCTGTGCATGTTTATCCCTTTCGGAGGCAGGAATTGCTGGAGCCTATCTCAGATGGTGTTGGGCAAAGGCGGAGCACACCTAGAACAGGTCACCAGGACATCAAATGTAAAAAAAAAAAAAGACTTTCTTTGCTGAATCTCATATTTTGCACAGATTCTAGAAGTAAATTGTAATAGAATTGTGTATTTTTTTACAAGAGATGAAGGAGTTTTTAGGGATCCCTCCATGACTCATCCTAGCATCTCTTACTCAGAGTGAGAACGAGGAGGTCATCAGTGGCGCCCCCTGTGTTTTAAGTCCTCACCAGAGTGATGCTTGGAGCTCGGTTTAACATCGATTGAACTCGACGGCTCTGGTTTGTTTTCCTGCAGGCTGTGAAAGCGGCGAGCGGTGGGGGTGGTGGGGGTGTGCTGACAAATGTCCCTTTCCAATTACGAGGAGGAATAATTCTGCACTCGGGCGGGTAATGAGGTCTAATGCCGGGCCCCTGCGATAATTCCCCCCTGGATGGCAGCTTGATCGGATGTTAGCTTTGTAATTAGACGGGCAGAAAATCATTACGAGGTGTTCAAACAGAAAATCAGCTCAGTGGAAGTCAATTTGGCGTGGCTCTGCGAGGCGTACACACCACTGTAATGATTTAATTACAGCTGTAAGCTTCTTGGATCAGACTCAGGTCCAGATGAGATTCTGGTCAGAGACATAGCTGATCCGGAGCAGAGGGCGGGGGGGGGACTCTGACATCAGGTCAGGGATTTTAGGAGGTCAGACTGCCAAGCCAGGGGTTGAAATACGTCACGGGATCAACATGTCAGCTGATATTCTTTTAATTTAGTTCTGTTCTGTTCTATTCTGTTATTTTCTTTTCTTTCAGTTCTTTTCTGTTCGATTTGTTTCTTTCTATTTTTTATACTTTGTTCTGTTGTTTTCTATTCTGCTTTATGCTTTTCTGGTTTTTTTCTAATTTATTCTGTTCTGTTCTTTACTTTTCTATTCTATTTTGCTTTGTTCCGTTCTGCTATTTTACTTTTCTTTTCCTTTTAATTCTAATCTGTTTTGTTCTATTCTGTTCTTTTCTATTTGTTCTGTTGTTTTTTTTTTTTTTTTTGTTCGTTTTTTTCTATTCTGTCATATTCTATTGTTTTCTTTTCTTTTCTTTTCTTCTTCACTCTATTTTGTTCTGGATGTTTTTTATTCTGTTCTGTTTGTCTGTGTGGGTTCTCAGTCCTCCAGGTCATGATGATTTCAAAAAAGTTTATTTAGGCTAAATTTAACTGTTGAATTTTTTTCAATTGTTGAAAAATACTTTGAATTTTTTTCTAAAAAAAACTTTTTGAATTCTGTTCTGTTCTTTTCTTTTTGATTATGTTCTGCATTGCTTCATTCTAACTGTTCTGTTCTGTTATTTGTGTTCTGTTTTGTTTTATCCTATTCTATTCTATTCTCTGCTTTTCTGTCCCATTATTTTCTTTTCTGTTTTATTATTTCATTTTTTCTCATCTGTTTTTTTTTTTTCTTTTCTCTGTTCTATTCTGTTATTTTATTTTTTGTTGTCTCAGTTTTTTCTTGTTCTTTTGTTTTTTTTCTTTTCTGTTCCTTTCTTTTCTGTTTTATTACTTAATTTTCCTCTTATCTGTTCTTTACGTCTGTTCTATTCTGTTCTTTTTTTTTATTCTATTCTGCTTTGTTCCGTTCAGTTATTTTCTTTTTTTATCTGTTTGGTTTCATTGTGTTTTTTCCTTTTTTTCATTCTGTTCTATTATTTTCTTGTCTGTTCAGTTCTTATATGTTCTGTTGCATTCTGGGTTTGTTTCTGTTTGTCCATACATTTACAAATTTAAGATAAAGTCTTTTTGATTTAAGCTGAACAACAAGATTCACATCATTTTAGTCCAAATGTTTTCTCATTCTCACCATCCTCTTCCTTAATAATCTAAATTACTTTGAGGCTGCGGACCAGAACTGTGGTTCCTCCTTAGCTGAACAACACAGTTCAGGTTTGAGGATTTCTGATGGTGAACATAAGAGATGATCTGATGTGGGAGTGCTGTGATAGGACATATATGATATTGTTTGTCTCAAGATCCACAAATGAATCCAGCTTCCTGTTTCTACAAGTGGAACCACCACATGAAGATCTGTTCTTGACCCTCACACATTTCTGTTCTCGTTCATGAAAGAGTCCGTCCTCTCCTGGTTTCTGCCTGGTTTTCAGCATTGAATCTCAGAGAAGAAGCAGCTCAGACCTCCAGCAGCAGACCAGACCTGTCTGATACTAGAGATAACATGATTGAGATTTTTTTCTTCTTATTCAACTGAATGAATATTTTCTGTATTTTCAGCAGGTGGACGCTTTAATGAGAACTTCATGTGTCCTGCGTGACTGAAACTTGAAAGTTGCTGTGCTGAATGCCAATATCTGAGAGATCCAGCATCAACCCTGAGCAGAAGAGCTGCAGACTTTATTGTTCTCTCATTCATGAGATGCTGACTTCTCTGCTCAAAGGCTCCCCTCTGCCACACAGCAGCCTGCTGATTGAGTGAGATGTCTCCTCACCGCCTTCAACAGAAACACGTTTTTGAGGAAAATCCTCTGCAGGGATCCTCAGCACCTCGTGGTGGAATTCTGCAGCGGCCCTGACCTTTCTCCCCTCTCCGTTAGAGCAGGTTGCTGGGATGGTCACACCCTGAGCCTCATCCAGATCTCCTGAACCCCGCGGAGCAGGTATGGATCCAGCTGCCGAGGAAACACGCCTTCAGACAGTTCTTTCTTTATTCATGAGGTCGGAGAGCAGCGGTGTGAAACTGTGGACGCGTGATGCGAGTTGAAGGCCATGAAATATTCAAGTACACAGTAAACATTCCCAAGATGGGGCGGGAGAGAAGGAGGGAAACATGAGATGAAGGGAAAGCTGGACAGAGGAGCCTGTCTGTTACCTGCAGGAACAAAGATGGGGGAGCTGGAAGTTTCTTTCAGAGCAGCAGCAGTCTGTAAACAGAAGCTCATCAATCTCTGCAGGAGTCCATGACGATTCCCCGCACACACCTCTAGACCATCAGATCCTTCTGTCAAAAAATGTTTGGTCTCACACGAACAGAAATCCAGAAACTTTTCTGTCTCAGAAATTGTCAGCAGTTTGCAGACGAGATCCAAGATGAAGATGGCGAGTTTCTTCTCTGCCTGATTCTCAGCATCTGAATATTAAAAATCCACTTTTTAATTTAAAGGTCAGATGTTTGGGACTTTGGTGCAGACAGAAAAAATGAAGAAGAATCACTCTCTCTGTTCTTCAGAGAAAGACACTTCTTCTTTTAGAAAAGCTTGCGTCTGATTGAGAGAAGAAGGATAAGAAACATCTTCATTAAGATGCAATGAAAAGAGAAAACACTGACATCAAACAGGAGACATGAATGAGTGCTGGAGCTCAAGAGATGAAAAGTGTTCTCCACCTGAGCAGCTGAAATGAGGAAAAGGCTCAAGCCCTCTTGATTCCTGCAGGACAATTTGCTAAAAAAAAAAAAAAAAAAAAAAAAATGAGGCTTGAGAGGTTGTGGTGGTCTTCATCATTAGGTTGAAAAGTAGAGTCCTGTGGAAAGTGAAGTGTGTTTTTGTTCATATTTTCCTCCAGCCGATCTTGTAGCTCATCTTATCAGAGATCAGCTCTTGAACAGATAAAAAGAAAACAGTGCAGACTCGTGAAGAGGGGCCTGCAGAGGAGATCTGCGAGGAGATGCAGCGAGCCCCGAGCGAGCGCCGTTCCATCGCTCTTTCAGTCACTTCGCTCCACCGCTGGGTTAGCAGAAGATAATTTAAACATCTGCGTCTCTGCTACAAAAAACACACAGACATCACTCACCTGCAGGATATCCCAATAGTATAGGTCAGGGGTCTGCAACCTTCCAACACTTAAAGAGCCATTCAAGTCTGTTTCTCACAGACTACAACCCAGTAGGAGCCACAGTCTTAAATCACGCTTTAGAAAAATAAGACACTGATTTCCACTAATATTTAACTGTTGCTATTATGAAAATTGTGAATTAAATTTTTTTTTTTGTTTAAATAAAACAAACACAAAAAGAAAATAGCCTTTTTTCATAATATGAAACTGTTGATAACTTCATACGAAGTCCTTTCAAAATAAGACATCCTTTACCAAGTCTCAATCTAGAAAATGTACTAATGGGAAGTGTGATGTCAGCAGTGATTTAAAGGGAAAAAAAAAACAGTTAATTTGATCTTTTCTGCTGCATCTCAGCCTGAAATCCGTACATCCAATTAACTACAATGAAATCAGAGCTGGTCAAGTGACCCTTATTGTATTTTTCTGACAATATGGTTCACTTAAAATCCTTGAATTTGTTCAAAAATATGAATTCTTGTTATGTTTATTAATCTTGACTTCTTTTAAAAAGAAAAATCTGTCTTTTTTGGTCTGCCTCAATGTTGAAATACTTGTTGGGGCATTACAGCTACGATGGTCAGTGAGTGATTAATACTGTCCTTTTTATTTTTGCTTTCTTTACTACTTACTTTTTTCTTTACAGCTACTTGTACAACAAAAAGTATACATATATTTTTAACCAAAGAGCCACAGTGGAGGGTTAAAAGAGCCACATGTGGCCCTGGAGCTGCAGGTTGCAGACCCCCACTATGAGTCATAATTCTGACCTAAACTGCAAAAAAAGATGGTCTAAAAATAGGAAAAGGTCACTTTTTTTACTAATATAATCACCAAAGAGAAGTAAAATTATCTATTCATACAGCAAATTATTTTTATTAACAAAAAAACTTATAATAGTAATAAAATAGTAATAATCTAGAAACACAAGTTCCGCACCAGCATTTAAAAAAGGAAAAACAAACTAAAAAAAACTAATGTTTGTATTATTTCTGTTTTTTGTATCTATAATTGTAGTTTTTTTATTATTAAAGTGACAAAAACTAGTCTTATGAGTAAAATTTGCTCATTTTAGAACAAAATGTAACAAAATCAAAATACGATCAAATTCTTCCATCTTATTTAATCCTCATATAATCTAAAACTATCACTTAGAACATAAATCTTATCTTCTGGTGATTTTTTTCAATAATGACAATGAATGATTGTTGAACTTGTCAACATTTATTCATATAAAAAATATATCCTTTAAATTAACAGTGCATTTTGAGGTTGTTTTTTTTGTCTTGAATCCAGTTTTCCTACTGTCAAGAATATAAAAGAACTTTGAGACATTTAAATTATAATTTCTGTTTTTCTTGCTAACTCTTAATGACAAAAGGTTAATTTTGAAAAAAAAAGTGTGGAGCAAAGTTACATTAAAACAACTTCAAACCTACTAAAATGTCTTGAATGTCTAAAAACACGATTTAAAATCTTTAGAATTTGTTTCCCGTGCACCTGGTGGGTCGAGCTGCTTCGTGTGTTGTGGTTCCAGAAAAACAAAATCGGACCGTTCTGAATCACAAAAAACTCCTGAAACAGCTTCAACCTTTAGAGCAAACTCATGAAGACCAACTGGACCAGTGATACGAGTCCTGGAGAGATCCCATCGCATTACAGCTTATCTTTAGAATCTAACTCTACAGGAAAACCTCAAGAACTGATGTTTATTTCAATTTATTGAAACCAGTTGGGCTTTGGTCACTGTGATCTGAATCAAACCCTGACACTGAAGTTGCGTGCCCCTTTTTTCATCCCACTGAGTAAATCGATGATGAGTGCAGAGAGGAGCTGAACAATGGAGATGTGCAGATTCCTCTCTGTTAAAAGAAGGCTAACTCTCTCCATCTATTTAACACACTGATCAGAGGTCATTTGTTTGTTTGTTTCAGACACACGCTCGAGGGTCTCAGGTGGAACAGAAGAAGCTGCTGCAGAGGTGTGAATCTCAGCCGTAAATGAGGACGGATGACGTGGTGGGACGCAGGTGAGAAGATGAGCTTCTCCTGAGAGGCGAGGCTGACAGCAAACCTGCAGACAGGAAAGGAGGAGAAACACGAGCACCCGGTAAAAGCAAGAGGTTCTTGAAAGAACAACAAATAGGTTTAAATATGGAGGAATGATAACCAGAGCAGATCTTGCTCTTTTTTCTCTTTTTTTTCATCGTTCACAGTAACTTTCTGCAGTCCATGGTGGATCAGACCTGGAAACTAACTAAAGTGTGTGAGGGAAACCAGCCAGTCAGCCTGATGAGAAAGACACCAGTAGAGTCGAAAATTCATTTAAACAGTTCATAAGCCTCTTAATCATGTGAATGGTCAAAGCAGATGAAAACTGTTATCAGAGAATTTTAATTACAACTAGAGAACGACTGGATTTAAAAAAAAAAAAACAAAAACAAAAACATGAGCCATGACTGCACCTCCTTAACATATCCACAAATTAAACTCTCCTAAAGGCAGGGCCAATGCCAACTCCTCATGAGCAAATGAAGGGCCACTTCATCCAAATCCCCGTCATCCAGACGGGGATTTGGATCCCACCCTTGTGTCTGCCCCCCTGGCTCTGCTGTGTCACATTAACAAGAGCTTGGCGATACTGAGCATTTGGGTTTTGATCCAATATCGGTCAACATCGCCAATATCAATACCAACCTCCAAGCTTTTTGTACATCTATGTACATATCTGCACATATTATGGATATTATTACTGATATTTACTTTTTATATTGCACAATTCTTTGTATATATTTTTACATATTTTATATTTTGTCTTGCTGCCTTTCTTTTTGCACTGAAACGGTTGTTCCAATTTCATTGTCCTTGTGATAATGACAATAAAGGCCAATCCATATATCAATATTGATATTTTCTGTTAATGCAGATGAACCTTAAAATCTAAATTGTTTTTATTTGCAGTGAATGTTTTTTGTAAGTTTCCCTTTTTGAATTACTATATAAACATAAAAACAGAATTAACTGAATATTTTCAATTCAATTGATAACATTTTATTAAAATAAAAAACTTCTTGAAATGAAATAAAAGTGAAGAAGTGAATGCAAAACATTCAACAAACCAAAAGAAGCAAGTAAGAAAGAAAAATAAATCAAAATGCTTTTACAGCTGTTTTTGCGTGGATGCACAGGTTCAATATTTGACATTAAAGCAATGATCACAAATTTAACAAATATGTGAGGAAATATAAACTGAAATACTGAAAGTCATTTTTTTAACTCAATAATCTTAACTCTAACCACTTAAAAGTTTTAGAGTCAAATTGAGTTCTTACTTCTGTTATAAAGTTTGTTAGGTCTCCATTTGACAGACTGAAACAAGTCTTTCAGATATTTGTGTGATTTACTGAAAACTGTGAAAGAATGAAGGGTTCATTCTCTGCTTGATCACTAATTTGAGAGGGAGCTGCTGCCCGTGATTACTGGCGTTTGCTTTCATGCACGAGAGCGTGCACGCAGCATCTGGCAGCCACTTTCCCAGCTGGCAGTGGCACTCGATGCTCCGTGCGCTGAAATGAATTGAGGGAGATTACACGCTCCTCCGAGCGCGGAGTGTCATCAGAAGCCATTACAGACTGATATTAAAGGCTTCTCCTCCACGTCAACAGTCATTTAGAGCAGCTGAGGCTGAGCGCTTCGGAAGGTTTTGCTGCTCAGATGCACTGAGCCAATTACAGGCCACATGCACGTACGTGCACAGACTGGAATCATCAGCAGGTGTATTGCAGAGAGGGGCGTGCACACTCACATGCACTATGTTTAAGCATGATTACAACAGTGGTGTTGTGGATGCAGATCTCTGGAGATCCCGGTTTGTTTGTAAGACCCTCAGATCTTCAGTGTTCCAGGACCCTCCATACTTCAGCTGAGGTTTACTTCAACATTTTCTTTCTTGATCAGATTCAGTAGAATCCTTTCAAGTGTAAACATCTATTCTGGAATGAACCTGGACGGTCCTGAGTGTCAACAGAAACCATGTTTGTGCAGAATCTTGCAGACGCAAAGAGGACAAAGAAGGCAGTTTGAGGGACGCCTCTGAACAGCAGCAGCAATTATCTGATTGTCACACTTGATTTATCACACACAGCAGCAGAACGACATCAGCATAGTGACACAAACGCAAAACACAGGACAGCTGTCTCTCAGAGAGGAGGGGAACCTCTGCAGTTTCACCTTTTCATTAGAGAGGGGTTTGAGGTCATGACACTTTGACCACGCACACTCTTCTCTCTCATTTAGATTGTTATACTAATATTGACATATAAAGAAGATACATAATGTTTTTAATTTAAGGGTTATTAGATTTTATCTAATCATCTGTCTACCTGCCTAACTGTCTGTTTACCTTCCTACCGGTCTTTCTGCCTGCCCAACTGTGTGTCTCCCTGCCTACCTTTCTCTGTTTGCCTGCCTACTTGTCTGTGTGCTCGCCCGCCTACCTGCCTGTCAGTCAGCCTGTCTGTCTACCTGGACCTCACCTGCGCACGTCTGCATGATGTTGAGATAAGGAGGACAGCAGTGTGATAGCTCTCTGGCAGAAAACAAACACTACAAAGCTGCAGCTTTGGGACCTTGTTACTCCAAAAACAATTCAGCGGGGAGCATTTTAGAGATTTCAAAGTTTAATCGCCTCATTTTGAAGTGCTTCCTTCTTAAATGACACCTTCTTTAGCGTGATTTTTCTCCTCCGACGATCCCCGGAGGCCCACATGAAACGATGCAGCTGCAGCTCCACTCACCAGTTTGACTGCACGCTTTAAAGACAATTACAGATGAGAGGAGAGTAGCAGGAAGACACACCTGCTGACCTTGTCTCCACTCCTGAAAGGCAAAGCGTTTTTCATCCTGTGACAAACCGTCTCCCATGTTTTTGCAGGAATGAAGATGCGTTGTCTTCAGAGGGACTCATCTGTCAGGATCCAAAGGATCTTATACTCCAGGAGCTGAACGTCACGGCTCTTCTTTAAAGACTTTACTGACAGCTTTAGGTGTTCAGTCACTCAGAGATCCCTGAACTTCCATCTGCAGGGTGACAAGCTCAACGCTGACTTCATCACCCTCTAGTTCAAACATGGAGGACTGCAGGTGACATGACATCATCAGACCGAGACGCTTCACCTGAAGAGACGTTCACATCTTTACTTATGCATAGCAAATCCTCTTTTGAAGAATCCTAGCTTTCCTCTCAGTTCAGCATCACTCTGAGTTTTCCTCACATCTAAAACTCCAGTAAACATTTCCTGATGAGATGAAACGCGTTTTCTGATGAGCTTTTATCCGACTCATCTTTTTTCTGAAGGCATTGATGCCACAAACGTCACGCTAACCAGCTGAAGCTGAAGCAGGGATCAAACTTTCTTATTGCTGGGCTGCTGTATTATTTCCTTCTCCTCACTTCATCATTCCAGTCCCTGAATGATAATGAAAACATTTGTCTGGATTAACACAACCTCAGTTTTTAACAGAAAACAGACATTTTTTCACTCAGATTAACCTCCTTTTCCTCCTCATCCCAAATATTTTTCTTTTCTCACAAACACTAAAGTTGCACTTTATCTCTGCATGTTTCACTTTATCTGAACTCTGAAGCCACTAACCAACTTTATTGATATCCTAAAATGTTGCATTTTGTTTCTTTACAACACTGGAAAATAATTTTGTTATCTTAAAAACCTTAATAGCAAACTAACTTTTATTTGAAGATTCAGATTCTGCAGTTACTTTATTTAGTCAAAACCTCCTTTATTCCATAAAACGTCATCCATCTGCAGGTTTTTTTCTTCAAACACATTCAGGTTTTCTGTCACTGTGTCATCAGAAAGGCTCTGACAGGATGAGGAGGAGCTCCTCACTCACAGGGACACACTGCCACCTAGTGTCCACCTTGAAGTTTTTTTTAAGTTCATTATTCAGATGAGGATGACACAAAAGTCTGTTTGTGTCCAGCTTTTCTGAGGGCCTCTTGCGTGCAGATTTTATTGTTACAACATGTGATCTTTGGACATGTATTCGTATGAACAACTTTTATATTTGAGGCTAAACTTTATTTAAAGAGAGAGACAGACTGAGAGACATTCACCATCTGAAAACCAAATTCAGGACAACTAGAAACTGGACCAGACAATTAACCTCAATAGTCCGTACCATCAAAAAGCAGGGGTGCCCCATAGAGTACAGAAAGGAAAAATCAGAGGGAAACCAGGTAAGGGTCATCGCAGATGAGCAGACCTGGGCCCCCACTGAGTACAAGACCCTCTGTAGGAGCTACAGTTGGAGCTAAATTGATTTGAGGCATTTGACCCAATAGGGTCTAAATAGAGGCTCCAACATGCCAATCAGCACAAAGCATCTCTGGGAGATCCCACCACTAACAAGTGAGATCCAAAGCACATTTAGCCCCAAAGGGTTAAAAAACCTGAAAACACTCGCCTTTTATGACTCCTTTAGTCTCTTACTCCAGTAGCTTTTTTACTTCTTGGATGCTGTCTTATTTTCATTGTTAATCAGCAATAATTTCCACTCTGTAGTTTTTGTTTTTTTTTTGTCTTTAACATAGCATAAAAAGATTAAATTGAACATAAAAAACAGAAATAATTAGAAATACAATAGTTTGATGATTTGTGCGCAAATATTTGATTTTCTACAGAACAGTTTCCCTGATAGAACTTTGACTTTTGTCTGGTAACAGGCACTGACACTCTCCTCCTCTCCTCTCATCTAAATGCAGGGAAAACAGGCGAGACAGCAGATGCTTTGGGGAAATCTGCCTATATTACAATCGGGTGAGTGTGATGAAGGCAAAAAGGCCTCCATGCTTGCTTGGTCATGCGCTTGACAGTTGCTGCACGGCCGCTCACGGCCTGCTGAACAGGATGTCGGCGGCCATCATGGATCTCAGCGAGAGGCTGACTCTGACAGGTTTTATGGCGTTTTCAGGCGGCCTCCAGCTACCTCGGCGTGAAGAGGCGCAGAGGTGTGGGGGGGTCAAAGGTTACTGCAGAAGGAAGCGGCAGTGATGGGAGCCTGTCACGGCTGAGTGGTCGCCTCTCAGCTGGATGAGAGGCTGCAGTGTGCAGGAACTGATCCTATGCATCCCCCTTGCTCATCTGTGGTTGGTCAATTAGACCCATCGTTGAGTTATGAGAGGTGCCTGACAGCAAGCCTGTCAGCTACTCTCCAGTACATTCAGGGAGCAGCTATTTCAGCAGGCTGCTGGTGTTCAGCCTGCTTATGCATTCATTCAAACACTGTCAGAGCAGCATGAACTTAGATTCAACACAGCACAAAGCAGAGAACTTGCTGAAAACCATGGACACATATATAAAAACGAGAGGACTGAACCTTGTTTTTCCCCAGCAAAGCAATTTTTTGTCTGCTTCTTTTAAAACTAAATTCACATCACTTTTTGAATGAATTTACATAGTGTTCATAGCAATAAACCCACATTACAAATCAGCCAAAGCTGGAAATCGTCACCTATAAAAAGAAACTTCAACTCCCATAGGTCTCCTGCTATCGCGCATGCGTCGTTGTACCATAACTACACGATAAACGGTTTTTAGTGGCAACGACCTCTTCAGGTGAAAGAAACCCGCATTAAACGGTAAGAAATGTTTAAGACGTAAAAAATGAACTGAACTGGGATGTTTTGGTAATCTAATGATAAACATTTGATGATAATTGTTGTGGAGAACTACAATTTAAGGTCTGCGTCTGCACGTTTCCCGGCGTTGCAAAAAATTTCGACATATTTTTTTCAGCTTTATTAAAGCCACAATTTAAAAAAAAATGATGATAATAACTTGTACCTCATTTATTTACACGAAGACCCTATGAACCAGCTAAATATAGGAACGGTCAGCAGTCAGAATACACTCAAACTCCCATAGGTCTCCTGGAATTGCGCATGCGTATGAGGTGACGCATGCGTGATGACGCAACTAACGGTTGTTTGTGTTAGCAACCAGCTCCCGAAGTGAAAGAAACTCGTGTTTAAATGTAAAAAAATGGTTTCAAACGTATTTTTTTGAAGTAAACTACTTTGGTAATATAAAGAGTAATATCGGGGGGAAATTGGAGCGGAGGACAGCAGTTTGAGCTTCGGTACGTTAGCCGCCGCTGCTTGTTAGCAACAGATTTTTTTCCCCTATCTTCTTTCAAAAAACATCCACTTTTTTAAAATAAATAAATTTATTTAATAAAAATCACTTACGAAATCAGAGTAACTTAAACACGTTTTTTTTTTTTTAGGTTTATCCTCATTGTTTTTTATTTACATCAGTGCATAAATCTGATCAATTATAATTTTCAGTAGTAAACACATACCTTTGTCAAAAATAGTTTTTTTTTTAGATTTGCCTTTTCCCATTACATATAAGTGTTAAATGTCTGATTTAAAGCATTTCACTTGTTTTAAAATATATTTTACAGCCACCACAGGAAGGAGATGTTTTCCCAGATCAGGACATCTCCCAGATCTCTGCCAGAAATTATCCATGAATAGCGAGGGAACATGCTCTAAAGAAGGGATATTTAAATCCAGCGATCAATCTCTTTCCATATAAATCTTTGCTGCTTTTTGTTGGTGGACTACACCATATCCAGGTAATTAGACCCATAGAGCCATAAAATACCTAACTTTGTTTCATTATGCTTTACAAAGGAAGTAGATTTGCAACTAAATTCCTTCTATAAATCTGCTTTTTTTTTTTTTCAGGCTGCATGATGTCGTCCCTACTGGACGAGACAGCTGCAGATGTTCCCGTCAAAGACGTCCCTGTCCAGAGACCTCGTCTCTCTCCTGTTCCAAAGGGTGAGTTGTTGCGCAAAAGCACATTCTCATGTTGGTTTTGTCGGAGCAGTTACATCTTCATAAGAAGAGAATCTTGGGAAGGCTCTGAGAACATTTTGAGACCCTTTTTTACTGAGCTGTTATTGGTCCACACATACACCAGCTCAAGTGCAGAAAACACTTTTTTTTAGGGGTATAATGATTCAATTCATATCATAATTTTTGGTGTCCAGCACGATTCATAGTCGATATGTAATTATTCATTTTGAATGATCCAATTCCCTGACCTAAAATCAATCCAGAACAATTTTAGCCAAAAAATGTAACCAGTGTGAAACCAACATAAATACCTGGTACTGGACAGTGCAGGTGAAGTTTTCCAGATTCCTTGTATTTCTTGTGAGGTAATCAAGTATTAATTCTGTGTACTAACAAACAGGGAAACATTAATTATATATTTACCTTTTAGCTCAATAAATTCAGCCCACTGTTGTTTTTCCACATTAAAATAATACAAAGGGAACATTATTAGAACATTCTACCACACTCTATGGTCACATGGCTTTGATAAATTCAAAGTGTTTCCAGACATTGGACTGTAATGGTGGTTGATAGATTTTGCTGCCATTACATGTGTGTTGTCCTCAGTGATGGTACTTGGACGTGTTTACGTTAATGACAGAATGTGTGACAGGTTATCTTATTGTTACAATGGGTCCAATGTTGATGATGTCACAGGATGCGACATCAAATTCTTCTTCATAACACTTATTTTCAGGTTTTCAGTTGAGTCCTTAAACAAACCAGATAAAGTCCAGATTTGCTAAAGTAGGAGTCAAAACTGTGCTATATATGACAGTAGGGCATGACTGGCATAACTTTTAGAGTATATGTGAAGAACATGATCATTAGGATTTAGTTTTAGGATTTTCACAGACATCTGCACAATATTTTCTTTCTTTTTACCCATAATAAGATTAATTGCTTTAGAAAAATGTAACATTTTAAGTTTGGCTCTGCTTATTTTTCAGTTCTCTCCTTGTAAATCTTTTGTTCTGTTGTGTTCTGCTGACAGATTTGGCAGGACATCGGCACGCTTGGGCTCCACAGGATATCTCACAGGTGTCCAGGGAGGAGCTGGAAGACCGTTTCCTCCGTCTGCATGAAGAGACGCTGCAGCTCAAACAACACATCCACAAACAGGATGAAAAGATCAGAAAGTGAGCTGGACTCGGCATCCAGAGCCTGACTGGAGTCTCTGTTCTTGTTGTTTCCTCTATGTTTTGCGTTAGACTTTTGAGAGAGTACTTCATGACATCCTCTTTATGATCTCTCGTATTCTTCTGCCTCCTACAGGCTGAGCACAAAGCTCATGCGTCTCGTGAAAGACCGTGAACGACTGCAGCAGCTGGCTGCTGGGAAAGTGCAGCCGGCCAACAAGTTCAGAGATATCGAAACAGAGGAAATGATAGAGGAGCTCCAGGAGAACGTCAGGGGGCTGCAGGCTGAAAAAGAAGTACTGAAACAGCGCCTTCTGGTGGCCAAAAACCAAGTAGTCAACTCACAGAGGTGGAGACCAACACCTTATGGGCGCGTTCAGCCACGGGTTGACTCGGGCCTCGCCAAGTTCAGGGATGACGCTTCGTCTTTTTCCCGTGCACAACCCAGAAGTGAGTCCATTTTCACAAACCGTGTGTCAAAAACAAGACTTTTTACTGTCACACACTGTTCTAGATCGTCCTCTGAAACAGAGGACAACTATCTGGTTCAGAATAAGTTCAGCTTCTTCCTGTTTTTGCTGCATGTGAGACACAGAAATCCTCAAAGCAAACACTGGTTTTGGCTTCTGCAGGTTTGAGGAATTGGGAGGCAGGAAGGAGGCCTCCAACCGGACAACTGCCTCGATATGGACACAGCTTATTGGAAGAGGCCAGAGCAGAGATCCGTAACCTGTGAGTTCTCATCCAAATATCTGACTCGGTATAAAAACATTAGCAATCTGTCAAAAGTAAAGAAACATAGAACCACCTATTAAAAGCCAAGTTTCCTGCAATGCAGATAAACTTTCTGTAATTCTTCTACCAAAAAATATACACATTCTGAGCAGCAGATTTCACTTAAAAATCCTAAATCTGTCTAAATGTTGTCTTTCTGTAACTGTCCTAAGGATTAAATCCCTTGTGAAGTGTACTTATCTTTTTCAGATTAAATGTTCAGAGTTCATTTATAAAACTTTGTGACCATCAGAGCTAAATTCTTCACTTTGGGTTCCAGGAAGAATCTGATCGACTCCCAGCAGAGTCAAATAGTGGAGCTGGAAGAAGCATCTGAGCGGCTGAGGGAGGAGCTTAAAACGAAGGAGGCAGAGTATGAAGAGCATCTTCAGCAGATGCGACAGCAGCACACCTCCTCTTTAAGGTAAATTCATCAAGTGGGTCTGCAGAGCTTCTTCAGTGCAGCAGGAAAAGATTATTCGGATCTTCTCGTGTGTATGAATGGGTTCTTGTGTCTTTGCTGTAAATGCAGGACCGAAGTCACCAGCAACGTGTCGCTGATCAAACTGCAGAAGCAGCTGGCTGACCGCTCCAACGTTGTCACCATGCTGGAAGGTCGATTTGTGAACCTTCAAGAGGTGAGATGTTTTGTTATTGAAACTTCCTGGGGGACACAATCAAATGATGTCTCTGAGATCGCAGTGAAACAGTAATTTCATCAGAGTCAGATCTTCTTCTTGAATTGAATTGAACTTTATTCATATCCCCAAGGGATAAATTTATCTGTCACGGCACCCATGTATCTAAACATTTGCAAAACACATATTTCTATGAACATAAATATGAACACTTATCTACAATAACTATATACGATACAATACTATAAAAATACTATACAATACTATTTAAAAAAAAAATCTCTCTCAGATTGTTCCACACAAGCATGTGTATGGAGTCAAATTAGGACCACAAAGATTTGAAACTCAAATAAAATAACTTAAAAAATTCAAGCTGAAATACTGGTGTTAACCTAAAAACAAATCAAAGTGTCTGAAGCTTTCTGCCATTCTAATATCACTTAATTATTTTCATCTTCCTATCTCCTGTTTTTAAGTTTCAAAACTCCAAATTTCTGTTTCAGATCTATTTTTCACTGTCAGTTCTTTTTTTTTTTTTTTTTTTTTGTTTTGAATCTAAAAATATTTAGGTTTGAAACTTTTGGCCCCATTCTGGTGGATGAGGGGCGGGGCTAACATGAAAGACCAATCAAAACCCATGAGGGTCGATGGTTGTAGTTCTTTTAAAAATTATGTTCATATGACAAAGAAATGTAAATCCTGTTTTTTATGCTAAATTAAATGTAAGCATAAATACATATAATAAGCTTAATATTGTGTATTTTAAAATATATATATAAATAACAACTGCGGGATTCGAACCCTGGTGACTTCTGGTAAAAACATTATGAGATCTGTGCAATACCACTGCACCAAAATTACTAATGTTATAATGAAGTTGAAAATTGTACTTTAAATAAGCTAGAAAGGTGTTTTGTGGGTGTGGTTTGTGCGCCACCTTTTATGCCCGTCCTGGGACAAACAAGACTGTGTAATTTACGTGGTATTTTTAAAACATGCGTTAAAAGCGGTACTTCTGCTGTACTTCTGGGATTTAAACATGAAGCAAACATTTTACCTTCTTTGCTTCCTCTATTTTCTTTCTCAATGAGTCCATCCACCAGCAGTTTAAGTGCATGTCATAGCATACGTCGCCTCACCTGAGCTGCGACTGATGCTCAGAAAATGTTCCTGTGGTTTTCAGGCTCAACAGACGCTGAGGACCTGTCTGGATGAAGCGATGGCGCAGGTGGATGCGCTTAAAGCTCAGCTGAAGGAGGAACGGCTAAAGAGTCTGGAGCTGGAGAAACGAGTGCAGAGCGCCAACATCACCACGACCCAAAGGGAGGAGGTGAGAGCTCAGACCTGCTGGGCATTCCATGGTGACAGCCATCATTGTGGTCAAGGTGGTCTCAGAGGACTCAATCCGTCCTCACGTTTCCTCTCATGGTGTTGATCAGTTACAGGAGAGAATCCATGAGCTGGAGCAGGAGAGGGACCTGCTGAAGGAGGAAAACAAGAGACTGCTGCACAGGTGTCGCTATGTTTCATGTTTATTCATAATTACTCTGCAGGTAATCATGAATTATGGATCAGTTCCCACGTTGGGAGGTGAAAGTCACAGCTGATCTGTCAGATGAGGGTGTTGGGTATTTGTGTCTCGTCTGAACTCAGGTGTTCTCTGTCATCTCACCTGGTTGTGTTTGTGTTCACAGTGCCTTTGATGTTTCGCAGCAACAAAACTGGCATCTCCAGGAGCAGCAGCTGAAGCTGCAAATCTCTCAGCTGGAGACGGCGCTGAAGGCCGACCTCATCGACAAAAACGAGATCCTGGATAAAATGAAAGTTGAAAGAGGTTCCATTATTTCTCACTTTCATCTGCTCTGTGTTAACTCTCAATTGAAGTTATTCCAGCAGAATCTGGCTCTCTTTTGGTTTTCCCAAAATCTCTTTTTTGGGATCCAGAAGAAGTTGGTTCAAACCTGTGAGACTATATTAAACTGATAGTGGAACTAAAAAGCAGATTGATGCTCTTTCGGTTGTTGTCTGAGTCTGACAGAATTATTGTGATTGTGTTACAGATAGAAATGAGCAGCTGGCTGAAGAAAACAGGAGGGTTCACCTCCAGATTCTGAAGCAGAAGCAGCAGCTGGAGGAGCTTAGAAGCCGTCTGAAGTTCTGTGGCAGGGTGAGCTTCAGGTTCTAGAGTCAGTCTGAGAATTGCAACCAGTTCCTTAGTAGATGTTACATGTTTTTCCTTAAAGGAGAACGATTACAGCGAGGCTGAGCTCACTGAAGCCCTCCTGCTTATCAAGGTAGATTCATGGTGACCTACTCACACTCAGAGTAAATGTTGTCCATCGAGCTCCAGAATTTCCACGATTGTCCCCAACAGACACGAAAATCCCAGAAAAGCGGAGAGCTGGGATTCTTGGCTGAGGAGGAGGGAAGCGACAACAAGGAGACCTCCATCAGAGCGTTGATGGCCGCCCACGCCGAGACCTTCCAGGAGCTGGAGAAGACGAGAAAACTCCTGAGCGTGGAGAGCCGCATCTGCAGGAACTTCAAGGTGATGTGGAGTTCTGTTGTTTCTGAAATGTCTGGGGTCAATTTTACCTTCTCTGAGTTTAAGAAGTGTGTTTGTGGTCTTCAGGCGGATTTGGATGCTGTTACGGAGAAGGCTAAAAAAGACAGAGCGGATTACGAGCAGAAGCTGAAGCAGCAGACTCAGCTGCTGGATGCCAGAGCTACAAAAATCCACAAACTCGAAGGTAAGTCAGATACCGTTAGCACAACTGGTCCAGATGCCCCGCCCACACCTGTGTGTTCAGTACTGCATCGTTTTAAAGTCACTCTCTGATCATCTTTTGATCTATTGTGGAAGCGTTCCCAGTGGTCTTTTAGTTATGATTATGTTGCTTTTAGCCAAAAATCAGAAGACTTGTGTTATTTTCTAGGAAATAGTTCATTCAAAATACGCCTCAGAGTTGTTCACAGGACTGTTGGCACAGAGCAACCCCGCCCCCCTTCTCCTCCCCGTATCTGATAGTTTGAATCAGGGAGCTACACCACAAATATACTTTTTTCCAACGGTTCTTTTTTGCCTGCTCCTGACTCTCAACAATTTGAACAAAGAAACACGTAGAAAGCATTTTAAAGCTTAATTGTCTTAATTTATATATCAGAATAGAATATCAAAGAAGGACAAGTAGAAAAAACATTCACTTGCACTTTAGCTGGAGCATCCCTAACTCTGTATTGTCAGTTCAGTTGCTTCAAGGGAAACACACGTCAACAGCTACACTTGCACTGTTTTTATTTGTGTTACTGTTGCTACCCCTCTTCTATTAATGAGGTAAGGTAAGTACAAAGAAGTTGTAAGCCGAATCCAAATTCTTTCCTTCTCTCTATCCCTTATCCCTTCTCCTACATTTAGCCCTCCAAACAGAGAGTAATGGAAAAATAGTCTCTCATATTTCGGATGTCACTTTTGCTTGATGATGCCATGTCATCACCAATATACATTACAGCGGTTTTATAACTTTATAAATGTCATGCTACACAAAAAGTCATTATCTACATTTAAATGTACACTTCTGTGCTTCAGAGTGCATCCACAGGAAGATAAGCGCTTCTCCTCCACCGCACAGCGCCACGCGGTTTACTCTCGCGACGAAGGGATTTTTTATCCCTCCGCTTGGAAGACCAGATATTAAAAAGAATATTTTGGACACCACTTCCACAACAAATACCCCATCAAATGGAGGGGTGGGGAGAAGGGAAGGATTCTGATTGGGCCGTAAACTTGAGCAGCTGGATGAGGTTATATTAGCAAATGTTACACATTTGATAAACATAATGATGTTTAAATTTGTTTTTATAAAAAAAAAAAAAAAACGAAATTCTTCTTCTACCTCCCCTTCTGACACGCTCAGCTAAGATCAAAGACGTGGCCTACAGCACCAAGGCTGTCACGACCAGAGCAGAACCTGCAGATGCTGGAGAGGCTCGTGAAGCTTCTGGGGGAACTTCCTGTGAAAACTATTTGGAGTTTCAGATAATCAGCGTCTCGCTCTCTCCAACGACCCTGCAGACTCTGGGGAATGTCGAGCTCTCCACCTTCTGCACTTACTCTTTTTACCGGTTTAAGCTGCACGCCACCCCCGTGGTGACAGCAGTCAACCCCAAATACAACTTCACCTCCACGTTCGCGTTGAGCATGGACCAGCAATTACTGGACTACCTGGACAACAGCTCAGTGACGGTGGAGCTGCATCAGACCCTTCACCTGGACTGGAAGACGCTGGGAAGGGGAGAGATACGGCTGCAGGATCTGCTGGGGAGGGAAGGGAGTGTCCGTGGCAGCGTCCTGCTGTTCGGTGAGTCAGACCTATTGGCTGTATAATCAATCTGGACAGAGCGGCTGTTACATCCCCCATAGAAAATGCCTCACCTCCAGCTCCAGAAAAATGAAGCCAATTCAGTTGCCTTTTTTCCATGATACCCGTGTCGCCATGTTGGAGCTTGTGGACAGTGATTAGTCAGAGTCAGTGTTTCTATAGCAACTACTAGCCTGTTCAAAGTCCACAACCCCTTCTGCTGAAAGCGGCTTGGGAGACGCTGTCAATCAAACATTCAAGGTGGGGTCAGTTTATGACTTGCAATGAAGAAAAATATAGAAATTGGTAGAACGGAAAAGGTTTGGGTTCAGAAACATTTTTTCTTCAGGGTTTTATTTTCTGCATGTCCAGCTATGAACATCTGCCGCCCTCCTTTATGACGCATTCACACATGAACTCACGCTGTGATGTGTTGTCTGTCAGGTACAGAGGGGGCGCTGTGTTTGGGCTCCTTGGAATATTCTATGAGACTGAAGACCCCCGTGACTAAAACCAAGGGGCCACTTCCAGAGATGCCCGCCAGCTCTGCCCACTCACAGGTACATCACTTTCTGTTAGAAAGCAGAGAAGTCAGAGTAAGGAAGTCTAAAGATTCTGATTCAAGATTTAGGACGTAAAGTAAAAAATGTTCCAGAAAAATTCAGAACAAATAAACTCGTAAATAATTTCTGTTGGACCTGCAAACGTTCATCCGGAAGTTGATAGTCTTAAGTTTCAGACAGCAGACCAGGATGGAGGAAAAACTGAAATAAATGAAAACATTAATTAATTGTGTAATTGAATCATTAATATTTGAGTTAAGTAAATAGAATTAAACTTGTCATTAAATCGTTAAAATAACAAAAAATTTCATATAAGAAATGCAGTCAGTGGGCGGGGCTAACTTGAATCCAGTAAATTCTGTTATTCTGAAGTCATAGTAACCAATCATTAGCTCGCTCCCGTCCGTTTGACTTTGATGCGTGAGTTTGACAGATAAAATTAACTCATGAAATACTGCAACACCAGACCATAAAATACTGATTAAATTGTAAAATAACTAAATGTATTTCTTACTTTATTTAACAAGAGAGACATTTTATGACACATTTCTTTATTTTATTCATTTTTTAATGATTTCAAGACAGTTACTTAATGACAAATGTTTTCATTTATTTAATTTTTTTACCTTTGGTCCTCCATAGACCAGCACAGTCCTTCATTTTTCTTCTGCTTGTGTGACAGCTGCTGCCGTCAGCGACTGACTGCTGGAATCAGCTCTTCATCACCATTCAGCGCTGCTCGGACCTTCGCTCCGCCCACTCGCAGTTCCCAAGTCCTTATGTGGTTTACAAGTTCTACAGCTTTCCTGACCATTCCTCTGCCACCGTCCATGACTGCCGAGACCCAGAGTTCAACGATGTCAAGTCCTACTCTGTCTCCATGGACTCAGACCTGGACCGGTACCTGAGGTTTGAGGAGCTTCAGATCTCTGTGTTTGACTTCAAAGAAGAGTGGATGGACACGTTTGTTGGAAAAGTCGCTGTTCCCCTGCTACCGCTGGTCAATGACCAGAGCTTCTCTGGTAAGTCGTTGGTGTTCATTTACTGAAGTCTGACCCAGATTCAAATCAGGTCAAGATGAATACAGATTGGCTCTGATATTTAGCGGCATCTCAAACATTAAAGGTCAGGTGGTGTTCTAATATTCTCTTCTAGGACAAAATTACATCCTCCTTAAAATTTATGGAATATTTTTATAAAAAAAAAAAGTTGTTAAGAGCTTAAGACTTTAATTTTTTGCCATGTTCTTTGGACAGAAAAATTTTGATGAATTTTTCTCTTAGCAAAGTTAGAAAGAAAATCCTTAAAGCTTACACATGAAAGTCACATGATACATCAACCCATCGGCCATAATCACCTGACCAGATCACACCAGACCAAAACAAATGTTTATTTTGGCTCCAAGTTTATGCCGTCTCACAGATTATTTCATGTTGGAGGAATTCTTTACCTTCCACAGGTAGTGAATTCTCTCTGCTTGGCTTCCTCAGGTGTGTTTGAGCTGCTGGACTCGTCAGGACGTCCCGCTGGACACATTGAAGTGCTGCTGAAGTGGAAGCTCACTTATGTTCCTCCTCCGGGATCCGTCACTGCAACCGACTCTAGATCCATTCCAGAGAGGAGAGCTCCTGATGAACCAGCAAATCTGACACCAGAACCACCAATTGAGAATAAAGAGAGGGCTGACAGAGAGCAGAATACACACCGGACCGGTTCTGAAACTACAGCTGTTGAGGTATAGCCAAATCCACAAAGCACACAAATGTCCTCAGTAGGTAAAAAATCTGTAACCCTGAGCTGGTGCTCGTCCTTCTTTTCCAGCAAATGAAAAGTTTCAGTTTATTAATAGATAAATTAAGTCCAGATCCTACCAGTTATGCCAAATTGTTTTCAGTGTAACTCCCATAATAAACGAGCAGAGCAACTGAAGAGAGCAAAACTTGTTCTTACCTGCAGGTGAAGCCATCAAACCCCACCAAACAAAAGACCCAAAAGGAGGTCAGAGCGTTTGCCAAGCGAGTCACGTTTGTGGAGTCCACGGATGCAGAAGAGCAGGTGCGATTTCGTAGTTCCTCTTTTTCACTGCTGCGCTTGCCCCTGAATGCACCATCATCACCTGATGAAACACTGAAGGACTCAAGTGAACACATCCAGACGCTAAACAAGAATAAAAACATGAACTGATTAAAAAAAAGAGTTTTTCTGACATCACAAATGTATTTGTCTTTTGTTTATGCAAAAAGTTTCCAATTGTCTCCAGAAATTTGTAACTTTTTTTATTAGCCATACTTTATGGACATTTTTAGTTATATTTACTCAAAATGAGCTCAAATAAATTGAACAAAAAATACTAAGAATAAAGCAGACCGAATTAATACAAATAAAAGTTAAATGATAAGAATCTGATTTACAGGCTAACCGATAAATATAACATTTTCCCAAGACTTTTTACGTATCCTCTGTTTTATGAAGATGAAAACTTGATAGATTTATAAAAAAGTAAAAGCATTATCTTCACATGAAAAATCATTCAAATGATTGCATTGTGGTCTGTATTCACCAATCTAGTGAGCATCAAAGCAGACTGGCTTTTTGCAGAGATTTCTGGGAAATTTCTTGGGGACTTGATTTTGGAATTGTAGATTCAAAAAAAATTGTGAGCGCCCTACACACTGCACAGAGTATTGAGTAGTAGAAGGAATTTGAACACAACTACAATCTCCTAATATGCATACAAAAATCTTGAATTTGGTTGAAGATCTCAGACCTTTTTTTTTCTTGAGATTTTAATGAGCACAACAAAAACTGTTTTCTGTCAGACCTGCAGAAACAAACAACAACACACTGGAAGCTTTAGATGAAAAGAAATGAAATTCATATCTGGTTTCTCATGAAAGACCCACTCCAATGAAAATGTGTTATTGTGCCATTTGTCTTATGATGATGAATATAAAAATGTTAAAAATTGAACTTATGAATGTATCTTTTTTGAAATCGGAAGCAGAAGCAGATGGAAAAAAGCCTTTTTGACAAAGAACTTTTTTGTGATGTAGAAAGTGAGCTACCTGCTCCAAGCTCTCCACAACAAGGCAGGGAAGGGGGTGGGGTTGCAGATAACCCCACTTTTTATGTAAACATGCCTAGGATAGCACAAGGCTCACATGAACTACTGCTGCTCTGCAGAAATTATGTCCTAGAAAACAACAGTTTTTTTTTATTATGGCTAAATCCTCATAATTAGGATTATAAGACCACTGGAAAGCCATTTGCAAAAAAATCAAAAGAGGATTGGAGATAAGTCACCAGAGCTGCTACAGCAGTAAGTCTTGACTGTCACTCACGTGTGTGCTCCTGTTTGTGGACAGATCAGAGACGGAGCTCCTGGTAACGCTACAGAGGAGGAGCAGCAGGAGGAGGAGGAGGAGTCGCACCTCTCCGAGGGTCAACTGATTCCGAGCGCCCAGTCCTGCTCAGATGATTCTGACATTTCTGATGAGATTCCTGAAGGTTAGCAGGAACACACTTTAGCTTAGTGGTCCCCAACTTTTTTGTGGCTGCATACCGGTCCATCCCGAGGATTTCACCGCAGCCGGGCGGCTGCAGGGGGTGAGGGGTGCAGAAACAAAAAAACAATATACTTGAATGTAACCCAAATTTATTAATATTGATAATACCATCAATGGAACATCAAACTGGTAGAATATTCTGCCAATTAATGCTATGAATATTATGCAAACAGGCTTGGGGTGTGGGAATCACCTGTTGCTATAAATCCATATTTCAAGTATGACTCCTGGCATCCTACTATTGTTTGTTTGTTTGTTTGTTTTGTCTTGAAGTCATAACCTGTTCTTCTGGCTGATCTTCTGTTCCTGCAATAATCCCTTATTCGATTGCAAAGAAGCTTTTCTCGTGTTGCACGCCGCCAGACTACTTCTAGCACTCAAATGAAATGTAATGTACTGAAATGTAACCAAGAGAATCCTGTTGTCTTCAAAACCAAAAGATTTTTCAGAATAAATGATTATTCAGACAGTCATTTTGCCCCCTTGACTAAACTTTACAGCTCAATCGTAGCTGAGAGAATCTGGTTATTTTTTCAAAATAAAAGATTTTTCAAATAAAAGATTGTTGATGTCCAAAAGGGGAAAAAAAAACAAAAAACGCTTGCAATAATTATTTCCTCTGTGGTTCAGTGCCAATCGATCCAGTCCATGGATGACGAGAAAACATTTCCACAATTTCAGGTCCACTTTGCAGAAGACATGTTAGACCAGGGGTGTCAAACTAAATCACACAGGGGGACAAAATCTAAAACACACTTTAGGTCACGGTCTGCAGTTTGATTTTTTTAGAACAGCAGAATCATTCTTCCTCTTCTGTTTTTTTGTCCAGATGTTGTCAAAGCTCCTGCAGCTGCAGATACTCGGAGAGAATCCCTTCAGTCCGATAGTGACGACTGCATCGTCCAGGGTCTGACCACGCAGAAGAAGGTCAGTGAACGTCTCACGACAAGAAGGTAGTGTTTTGTAGGGAGGTCTTTGTCTTTAGGTCATTAAAGACCATGAGTTGACTGAGTATCATGAGATACAAGAACTAATGTGTTCTTCTGTGATCTGCTAAACCCCATGGAAACCTCTAGAATCAGAAATGTGGATTTACAGAAACCTTTGTGTCTGCGTGTTGGAGTTCCGTCTACAGCGGGTAACTGACAATTGACAGGAACAGCTCTGAGGGTCACAGCAGTGACCATCTCAGACGACCTGCAGCTGCTGGATCCTGCAGATATTTGGACACATGCAAACTTTTACTTTGTGTTTGACATTTGTTTATTTTTTTTCTTACTCACATGTAGCTGCTGGAATTCTGGCTTTCATGAGCCTCTAAAAATTGGAGATTTTCTGTTTATTCTTGCGTTGTTTACCATTAGCTTTGTTTACCAACAGCTGTTCATTTAATCTGTAAAATATGGTTTGTTTACTCCATAAACAGTTTTGTTTATCCCATAAATAGCTGTGTTGGTCATCAGCTGTGTTTGTATCTCTGCAGCCATTGCCGCGGATCCGGGTAGAGATTGTTTCTCTGAGCCTGCAGCCGCGCTCCCGCCTGGCACAAGATGACTCGGTGGTTCGCCTTTTCGTTGAGTACTCCTTCCTGGACCTCCCCACTGAGGAAACCCCGCTGTCGCTGCCAAAGCCCCCTCCAGGCCGCAGCATCAATTACAACTACAGCAAAGGTAATAGTAGGGGATGTACTGTTAAAGATTTGGTTTCCTATGGAGGGCACTCCATATGCAGTCACTGAGAGAAGAGCGTATGAATGACTGATAAACTGAATCCCACAGCCTTCCTTCGGGAACTTATCTGTAGTGTTCATGTGTGGTCAATAAGGAGCCAGTACTCGCACTAGTGTGGCATAAGGGCACCAACTTACAAATACTTCATGATACACTTACTCGTATGACAATGGTACCTTCCATTTTCATGACGCCCCTTGAGGTGACTTTACGAGCCTAAAGACTCACCTGTGCTGCTTTTAAGATGCAGAAGTTCCTCATTATAGACAACCCAAAAACCTGCAGAACCCAGACATGTTCACATGGCAAGCGTTCCAGCTCAGGTGCGATGCAGGAGCAGCCTAGCTCATATTGGAATGGAATCAGAGGCTCATATTGGCTACTGGATGGCTGCAGCCACAGACTCTGCTGCTAACCTTGCGAAACTTAAAACTCACATAGGTTCATGCAATAACCAACTATTTATATAGGAAGTACAGTGGAAACAAACCCCCCGTGTTCATGGGGACTTTTGGAAATAAAAGAATCAACTTCAGTCACACAATGTAAGAACAATCTGTTGACATAAATTCTGCTCTTTTAGGAGGAATTTCTCTTAAATTACATCACAGTGACTTTATTGCAACTTCATTATGATGCTCCTACTATAACCTTTGTGCTATCATAGGCATATTTACATTAAAAGTGGGGTCATCTGGACCTTACAAGACAGCGTGTTGAACTTTTTTTTCCCAAGGATTTTTCACTGTCACGGGTGTTCCTGGCAGACATAACATCCTGTCCGCCTTTGTCATGGGAGGGATCACACATCAATGTAAGGGCGGGGTCATGCGAAGAAGAGATTTGTTTAGTTTTACTTTAAACTTAACTTCACCTTTGTTGTCCTGCAGTCATCCTTGTGGACACTCAGAACAATGCGGATCGGCGGCGGCTGCTCAAGCAGGTTCTGCAAGGGCAGAACCCTCAGATGGAGAGGTAAGATCCAGACCAAAGGAGGTCTTATGCGACTTCATTCTAGCTTTATCACAGCAGCAGGGACAAAACACTAAGAACTCTTCAAATCATCGTCCAGCAGGGCAGCAGTGTTTCGTGCAGCAGCAGCGTTCTGATAGCAAACTTAGTGGTTGTTTGTAAAAAGATGAAATATCACTAAATGTCAAACAGAATCCGCTTCACGGTGGTGAGCGAGCCGCCAGAAGAGGAGGAACAAGAGAAGGAGTGTGAGGATGTGGGCGTGGCCTTCCTTAGAATACCTGAAATCCTGGAGAAACAGCAAGAGCTGACAGAGGTCGACCTGGACGGTGAGCGCACACGCCAGAAACCCACACATGTCGAGTTCTTCAGAATTCTCTGTCGAAGTTTTTTCTTAACTTTTCTTATATCTGGAATATTTTTTGAGAGATTTTGAGTGTTGGTCTCCTGGTTCCTCGAAATCCCCGTAGTCCAGTTTCAGAAAAGTCTTCTGTTGGGTTGGTATGAACATCTCTCATAAGCATGTTGTGGGTCTGTCTGTCTGCAGTGTTGGACGTGGAGGACAACAAGGAGGTGCTGGGCCACCTCACTGTGTCTGTGGAGGGGCTGGAGGCCCTAAAGGACATCATGGAGGACAAAGACTGAACCGGTTCTGGACGGAACCTCTCTGTTGGAGCTGGAACATCTGCTGATCCAAACATAAGCAGCAACTTGAATCACAGATTCTGGAGCTTCAACAAACAGCCTTCTGAAACCAGAAAATAAAAGCATTTTTAATCTACGTTTACAAAAGCCTGCTTGGAAGTCTTTTTTAAAAGTTGTTTTTTTTACCAGCTTTGTTAACTTAAATTAAAATTTCTATGTACTGTAAAGTGTGGGGTGTTGTGGTTATGTGACTATTTTCCCAACAAAAAACATTTGAAATAAAAAGAAAAAGTTTTTTTGTATCTGTTTTTGTGTGTTTGGGGGGGATCTTTTAAAGTTTGATCTCTAGTTTGTTGATTTCTTCTTCCTCAGGTTCCACTGTAAGCAATGTTTAGTAGAGGTCTAGAAATACTGGGGTGGGGTTGGTGGATGGGAGGCTTGTCCTCTGCAGCTGACACCCCCACATAAGAGGAGAAGACGAGGAAGAACAGAATCGGCAGCATCTGAACTGAAGACGTTGGATCAGGTAAGTCTGATGTGAGCTCAGGTTTTCTTTGCTTTTCTGATGGATCTGTTTGGATCGGATGTTCATTCATGTTTGTTCTGCCTTCAGCTTGAGTTTGTGTTGCTCGTTCTGCTCATCGTTCATTTGAATTTAGGTGATTATTTTTGCAGACTTCCCATTTTCCTCCAATTCCTTTAAACTACATGTTTTGTCTCGGTTCCAAAGCCCACAGGCTGTCCGGTTCCTCAGGATGTTCTGGTCTGAGATAATAACCTATGTGATGTTTTTGGCTATGCTACCATCACATTGTGCTGTGAGTGAGAGGCCTCAAGCGATAATATTTGCTCTGCAGGTGCCAGCTCCACTCCCTTCCCGTTAGATTTATTTTTCTAAGCAGCATGTCCGCAAGTTTGTTGTTTTACTTTTGACTTACAAAACCAGACATGAATTGATGTTGAAGTTGGTTACATTCTGTCTGACTGGACCATGTCGAAGTCATCCTGCCCATAACCTATTCTCAGGATTTACGTCTTGTGTGTTTTCAGATCATTTCTGATTCGTGGTCGAGCGCTGAACTGGTTCTGACCCAAAGAGGTCTATTTGGAAAATAGTTGTTTTAAGGCTTTGCTCAGCTTCTCCAGTCAATCAGGATACTAACTTGGTTCTGTAACCTATTAATTCATAACTCAAGGTGGTGCTGAATATAGATCAAGGAAGGGATTTAAGGAGCCAAAGACAAGTAGAGCAGCAGATTCTGTCAGAACTCCTCTCCCATGTCTGCGGTTGTCTGATGGGATACATCTCCACATTCTCTAATCATCGGAGAGGTTTATATTTCCTAAAAATGGGCTGTACATGGTGGTGTAGTGGTTAGTGTCCCCACCTCATGGTGAGAAGGCACTGGTTCAAATCCCCATTGAAACTCCTGTGTGTGAAGCTTGCATGTTTGGGTTTCAGGCATTCCAGCTTCCTCCCACACTTCATAGCATATGCACTTAGCTCCATTGATGAATCAAAATTCTCCATAGATGTGGTTTTGTGCCACTTGATAGACTGGCAGGGTTTCTCTAACGACGACTGGGATAGGCCCCGGCAATCCTGTGACCCCAATAATCAGTTCATCTGATTTCAGATCATTTTTGTTGATCTACAGCTAAAAAGTTCTAGAAACTGTTCTGAGGAAACCACAGTTCATCCAGGATTTTGCTTGTTGTCCACGTATTTCCTGTCTGCAGCTGCCATCTCCATAGCAACAGCCTTTTGTTGGAAAGCAGCAGGACAATCAGCTGTTTCTGATAATCTGTAAGATGCTCAGGGAGGTTCAGATCCTGTTTTTCAAACCCAGCTGCTGTACTAGTTCCTATGTGAACCCAGTCCCACGTTCTGTGTGGTCCCTGGACCTGAGCCTACTAGAAACATGTGGACGACTCACAGAGAACAATGAAAAGTCTGTTTTCACAGACATCTATGCTTCAACAAACAATTCTCATTTAGTCTTTATGGTTGGGTTATTGCAGGCATTTGTAATTGTTGTTTTATTTGACTGATTGATATAAATTAGGTATTAGAGTTCCATTAGGAACCAGAATATGTATGAAAAATAAATTTAACTTGCAGTGAGGCAGATGCGTATTTGAACACCCTGTGATTTTGCAAGTTCTGACATTTTCATCTTAGGTGCATGTCCACTGTGATTGACATAATCTTAAAAAAAAATCTAGAAATCACATTGTATGATTTTTAAAAATAATTTGTCTGCTACTTCTGTAAATATATATTAGAATTTTCTTCTTTTGCATACACAGCAGGAGAGACACACAGATATTCTCTAGATCAGTCAGTTGGAGCTCCCTCCAGATATTTTTACTGGGTTTAGGTCTGGATACTAGCAAGACCACTCCAGAACCTTGATAATGTTCTTACAGAGCCACTCAGTGGTTCTCCTGGCTGTGTGGTGTAGGTCGGGCTAGAAGACCCAGCCATGACCAATCTTCAATTCTCTAACTGAGGGAAAGAGGTTGTTCCCCTAATTCTCTGTCCCGGTCATCCTTTCCTTAATACAGTGCAGTCGTACTGTGCAGAAAAGTACCCTCATAGCATGATACTACCACCTCTGTGCTTCACAGTATGGTGTTCTTTGGAAAGTACTCATTGTTCTCCTTTCTCCAGACAGTTGAATTAAGACCAAAAAGTTCTGTTTTGGTCTCATTTGACCACATGACTTTCTCCCATGACTCCTCTGAATCATCCAAATGATCAAACTGAAGCTTGGCCTGGAAAACTTCGGAGCATGCATGATTTCAAAGCAGGAGTCCCAGCTCTTTTCAGGTCATTGACCAGCTCCTCCTGTATAGTTCTGGGCTGATTACTCACCTTTCTTAGGCTCACTGAGACCCCATGAGGTGAGATCTTACATGGAGCTCCAGTCCAATTGATTTGTTCTCCATCAAGCTGCTTGGTTGTAGCCATTTCCATCCTGCAATTTTGTCTCTGGTGTCTTTGGATAAGTCATTGGTCTTGGCCATGTTAGTAGTTGGAGTCTTACTGATTGTATTGGATGGAATGGTGTCTGTCCAGTGTGGGTACTGCTTAACTGTGTAGCCACACAGGGCCCAAGTCTGGGTATCCCTGTGGCAGTCCCTAGCCCGGATAAAATCCAGCAGGAAAATCTGAAAGGATAAAGATTTGTCCCTTTGAAGCTCTTTGATTGGGTTCAGGTGTCATATTTCATCCAGAAACACATTTGTCTCCGCCAAACACAACAATTTTATTTTAATAATTAAATTCACAATGGATAAGAAAAAGTCAGAACGGATACTTGAGGAGAGTCTTCTCCGGTTTATATACGTTAACTAAATCTTCTGCTCGTTTCTTCCAGCTGCAGCAAGCATCCTGCATCATGAGTGTGGACGAAGACACCCGCTGGCTGGAGTGGGTTACTAAACAATTTGAGAGCATTGCTGGAGATGACAAAGAGATTGACCTCAGTGAATTTAAAACTGCTCTCAAAGTCAAAGAGGTGAGCTCAGACCTTTTTCTGGGAAACAATTCAATGTTTTCTTTTGGAACAGATATACAGTAAAGGCTGGACTAAATAAAGTGGTAATTGTGTTAAGAAAATCTGTGTTTTGTGTGAAATATGGGGTGAAACCAAACCTTGTGATTGAAATTTTAAATTTACAACTACAACAAGAAAATAAAACTACAAACACTTGCTCGTGGGCCAGAAAGCAAAAAACTTGTCAAAACAGTCAGACCAGTAAAATGACTTCTAAAAAAGTTGTTAAAATAGTGGAAGGTCTTCTAAAAGTCCATGCAAAACAGGCCACCAGAAGTTCTACTGATATGCAGGAGGTGGTTAAAATGTGCACCTGTTTGGACTAATAAAATCATCCCTGCCGTAAACACACGTCTATCTAAACATCTCCAACTGAGTGTTTATCCTTTCAGTCTGCAGGTCCCATAGACTGGAATCATTTACAAAAAACCCTTAGAGTGGACACTTATTTCAAAGACAGCTTTTAAAAGGAATTTTAATGATCCTTAAAAAAAAGAAAAACTGTAACCTGTTGCTGTAACCTAGTTTCATGACATAAAATTTGTGATTAATGAGTGTTGGTTTTCCTGTTGTTGTATCGTGATTTTTTTTTCTCTTTTTAGTTCTTGCCAGACCAGATTTGAAAATAATATTTTTTTCGTAAATTGTGTATTTAACATGTTCCTGTGCCAATTTTATGATAATGGAGAACTAATATAAAGAATGAAATTTGAGCTTATGCAAACGTTGTGAATCATGAGCAGAAGAAAAAAATCAGTTTTAAAAAAGAGCTTTTTTTCCCACTTGAAGATGACTAGATCCATACATGTCAGGCTGTAAGCACTAAGCAGGGCTCAAACCCTGACTTTGTTGGGTGGACTCTTTTGGTCTGGAGCGGCTGTTGCAATCCACTCACTCCCACTCCTTTGGCATGTGTCTTCTTCCTGCTTCTTGTTCAGTGTCGCTGTTGCGGATTGGCCTGTTCACAGCTCATGATGTTCATAAGGCCGAGTTACACAACTGCTCATACAATAAAACGGAATAAAAACTTAAAAACACAATGCAGCAAATACAAATCCATTCAACCCTCTATGACAAAATGGCAGCAAACAGTCATTGTGTGTGATTTCCAAACATTCTTTTGAGGCTGTGAACTGCCCCTTGATTGAGTTTCACGTTTGCTTTTTCTTGTTTGTAGTCTTTCTTCGCTGAGCGTTTCTTTGCCTTGTTTGACTCGGACGGCAGCGGATCCATCAGTCTGGATGAGCTGCTGAAAGCTCTGGACCTCCTGATCCACGGCACTGAGACCGACAAGCTCCGCTTCCTGTTCCAGGTGTACGACGTGGACGGTCCGTTCCAAAACAAACATTTCACCAAGTACACATTCAAGAGCATTCGACTGCATGAGGTCTGATTTCTGTCAGTTTCGCCTGACAGGAAGTGGCTCCATTGATCCAGACGAGCTGAGAACGGTTCTGAAGTCATGTCTGAGTGAAAGTGCCATCTCTCTGCCAGAGGAAAAGCTGGATGACTTGACTCTAGTTCTTTTTGAGTCGGCTGATACAGACAACAGTGGCGCCATCACTTTTGAGGAGCTTAAAGAGGAGCTGGAGAATTTCCCAGAGGTGATGGAGAACCTCACCATCAGGTGAACCTCAGACTCTCTCCAGAAACTGACAGGAACAGACAAAGCATAACTTGGCCTTTGGGTTGAAACTTGAAAATCTGCCTTTGAACCTGAACGTGTCAGATCTAAAGTTGAATGTCTCTCTTTTCTGCAGTGCTGCTAACTGGCTAAAGCCTCCTGATCTGGACCAAAACAAGCATCAGACCCCTCGGTACCTGACCCGAGCCTACTGGCAGAATAACAGTCGGAAGCTGCTGTTTCTGTTGGGATACGGCGTCCTCAACCTGCTGCTCTTTATTGTCGCCATGCTGCGGCACAGCTACGGCGGGGCCTGGCTCATGGTGGCCAGAGGCTGCGGCCAGTGTCTGAACTTCAACTGCACCTTTGTTGTGGTACGGCTGCACGATTTTTTCGTGAATTTTACAACTATAGTTTTAGGACAGTTGTAAATACTTTAAACATTTTAATGGCTTTTAACAGCTCCATACTTTTAATCTAACTTGTCTACTGCTGTTATTACTTTTGTATACTTTTCAACACTTTCATACTTTTAACCTGTTTGTGTGCATGTTTGGAGCAATGGATGAATCTGGAAGTTCCTTCGAGATTAATGAAGTATCTATCCATCCATCCATCCATCCATCCATCCATCCATCCATCCATCCATCCATCCATCCATCCATCCATCCATCCGAGCTGTTGCAGAGTTCTGCTTTGAGAATTAACAGAAACCGTTTTGAGTTTTTACACCAATGATGTCACTGAAGACCTCAGAAGATATTCTCATGATTAAATAAAATTTAACAATTTTCTGAAGAACATTGCAGTTAGCTTGGTAACACAAAGTTACTGGAGACATCAAGAATGCGGCTCTTCCAAATATTGCATTTGAGAAAAGCCGCCCAGCTACTCCAACCAGTTCGTTTTTCAAGGAGAGCTTCATGTTATATTCAGTTTGGTTGGTTGATTATTTCTCAGACATTCTTATGTACTTCTACCCATATGTACTTTAACACTATATGAGCACTATTTAAATCATTTTCTGTTTCAAAGTTGCACTCCGATCACATTTTGTTCTATTGTAAAAGTGTTCTCAGTGGTCTTTTAATTATGATAATGCCTTTTTTTAACCATAAATGAAAAAATCTGTGTCGATTTCTGTGACAAAGTTTCTGCAGAGCGGCAGCAGTTCATTAAAAATTTGCCTCTGAGATGTGGACAGAACTGTTGGTGCGGAGTAATCCCGCCCCCTTTTCCCATCTTCCATCTATATATTCTCCCAGTAGCTTATTGCCCTCCTAAACCCAATCATAACATTACTAGTGCATCAAAAAATGGCGAGCGATTTTGGAGCAATCCAGTTGTTCAATTATGAGCCAGATACCAGCTGAGATGAGTAAATAAACATTGATCTATTAGTCAAAACATCAGAATATTGCAGGAGCATGTGGCCCACCGATTGTAGCACCCAATTCACTTCTACAGGTTTTTCCCAACTGCATTTTGCTGATGATTCACAATGATTTGATCAAAGAAATACTCACTAAAGCATTTTTTAATTTTAATATTTTTATGCCATAGAAAACGGCATAAGAACATGTTAAAAATACTATTTTCATTGCAGTGGGTCTTAAATGATTTTTTTTCTTCCTCTGAACTTTTCCTTTGTGCATTTTTCTTTATCATAAAGCTAAAATCAGTGGTTGAGTCCAGGACTTCTGGTAGCTTCCTTTTACAGGAAGAGGTTGGGAGTGTAGTGTTCTCCTGTTCTCATTATGCATGTTTGTTTTGGAGCAAAACCGCGCTCCGTTCTTTTACTCATTATTTCTAACAGCCCTGACCTATTTTTTGCACAGGAAATGCTTGCGCTTCCTCCTCCGTGTGTAGTTTCGGCTCTATGTCATGTCATCTTCTGACCTGTCTGTGTTCAGGTGTTGATGCTGCGCAGGTGTTTAACCTGGCTGAGAGCTACTTGGGTGGTGAGAGTCCTACCTCTGGACCAGAACATCCTGCTGCATCAGATCGTCGGCTATGCCATTTTTTTCTTCTCACTGGGGCACACCATCGCACACGTTGCCAACTTTGGTACGCATACTATGACCTTTACACCAAAACTAAAACACACCTGCCATCATCTGGCTTTATTCATGGGTCATAGACCATAATTGGTTCTTACATAGACTTTAGATTCTCTGTCCTGGAGATTCTTTCCTTACATTCTGCATATGTGGAGGATTAGACTTCCAGAGACAGATCGCCCCATTAATCTTTCCTTGTTAATAAATTTAAGAGTAAAATTTTTTATCCAGTCTAAGATCAAGGCTGATGTTGACTTGATTTTGTGTGTTTTAGCCAAGATGTCTCAGAACAGTGAGTTCCTGCTGTGGGAGTACCTGCTAACAACACGACCCATGATAGGTTGGGTGAAGGGGACGGCGTCGGTGACGGGCGTGGTGCTGCTGCTCCTGATCTGCCTCATGGTGCTCTGCTCCAGCACTTTCGTGCGACGCAGCGGACACTTTGAAGTCAGAACCCAGAGTCCAAGTGTTCACACGCCTTTGGAAGAAGTGCACGGAGAAAGTTGTCTTGTATGTTCTCTGATTTGACCCATCTTCTCCAGGTGTTCTATTGGTCTCACCTGTCCTACATCTGGGTCCTGATCCTGCTCATTATCCACTGTGCAAACTTCTGGAAGTGGTTCGTGGTTCCAGGTCTGCTTTTCCTGCTGGAGAAGATTGTAGGGATCGCCGTGTCCCGCATGGGCGGTCTCTACATTGTTGAGGTCAACCTGCTGCCATCGAAGGTGAAGAAAGACAACGCGATGGACAACATCCAACTCAAGTCGTGTTTCCGTCAAGAGTTTGAATCCATCATTATGGACTTATTTTTTCCTATGACCAGGTGACTCACCTGGTAATCAAGCGTCCTCAGTTCTTCCATTTCAAGCCTGGAGATTATATCTACATCAACATCCCAGTGATAGCCAAGTACGAGTGGCACCCGTTCACCATCAGCAGCGCTCCAGAGCAGACAGGTACAAAACACCCAGCCATGTTACTTAGTCCTTTTGAAATTTCTGTTCGTTCAACAAAGAGCAGAGATGGAATTCATCTGCTTCGGAATCCCAGAGGATCTAAAAACGATGAAGACCCTGACCACTGAACACTGACCCTGCTGCCTCAAACTGACCCTGAGAGTCACTGAATTCCTACTGCTCTTTAATTATCTGTTCTGTAATACATTCGTGAGATCTTTACCAATTTAATATGACTTTTTTACAACACAGTTTCCTTTTTAAAGTGGTTAATTTGGTAACTTTGAACCTGCAGACACGCTGTGGCTTCACGTGCGCTCTATGGGCCAGTGGACCAATCGTCTGTTCGAATATTTTAGGGAGGCAGACAGCGCTGAGCTCTGCAGTGGAAGACTGGCCACCAGCTTAAAGAAGCGTAGGCAACAAACCAATGCAGAGGTAGAAACCAGAGAACCTTAGACCCTTTGCTGGGGACTTTTTCTTTTAACTCCTTGTTTTTGTCAGCAGGATCAGTTGTTTGGCTCTGCAAGTGCAGACAGAGCCGTGGCATCAGCTGAGGACGACTCAATAGCGTTGACCATGTACCGACAAAACGGTTTTCCCTCCGGAGAGACGTCGTCGTTGCAGTCTGGAGCTCAGGAGTGCGTGGAAGGTCCGGATGAACCAGGTCCAGCAGAGAGAGAAGAGGTTCCTCCACTCAAAGAGGTCAGGTTTTGAGCTGCAGGAACCTCCAAGTCAGGACAACCCAAATCTGGTTCATCAAGAATTCTTGCTTTAAAGTCCCACTCCGATCCTCTTTCCAAAGCGTTCCCAGAGGTCTTTCAGCCAAAACAAAAAATCCTGTCTAGGACATAGTTTCTGCAGAGTGACTGGAGTTCATTAGAAATTTGCCTTTGTGATGTGGGTGGGACCATTGGCCTGGAGCCCCGCCCTTTCTCATTGCTGAGAGCTCTCTGTTTACATGCTAACTTAAAGCCCCTCACAATCCCAGACTAATGTAATCAGTGCAACAAAAATGGCGAACAATATTGACCTGAACATCAGCTCGGACGAGGAAAACGAAAACGTTTACGGATCTAGTCATCTATGCATCAGAATGAAGCAGAGCAGGGAGCTTGTAGAATGCCGAGCGAATTTCCTTCATCACAAACTAGTTTTTTTGTCTGCTGCTGATTTATTTAATATTTATAAAGAAATACTCATAAAAGCTTAATAAAAAAAACAAAGCAAAACAATTTACATTGGTCTGGGACTTTAAACTCCACGACTTAACTTTCTAATAAAGATTAGGATCAGAACCTAGAATCAACTGACAGCCAATCTGCAGCTGATAGGTCAGTAGTAACTGAATAAATCAAGCAGGGAAAATGATTTTAAGGAGCAGGGTTTGGAAATCTTGCTGTAATGAGACAACACCCGGCTGCACATGGAGCTGCAGCTGCTGCCAAACATAAAAATGTGTTTTCAAGATTTGTCCTGCTCTCGTTACTTTTTCCCAAAAGTATAATATTATATAATCTGAATTTTTCATTTTTCTGAAGATCTAAGTTTAAAAAAAGCTTCACAAGTTCAGTTAAGCCTTTTTTTTTTTTGACGTTTTTATTCTGTCTGACTTTTGTTATTCTACTTTATTATAAACTCAATGAATGACCCAACAAGAAATCCTTTCTGTGAAGAGAAGAAAACTCCAGCTTCTTCATGGCTGCTCCAGAATATGACTCACAGACTTTCAGATCTTTCTGTGTTCTTTCACCTGCAGGTTTCAGCAAAGTTCGTTGAGAACCACAGATTCTGCAACATCAAGGTAAAGAACGTTTTGAATCTGACGGCAAAGTTTTAACTCCGCCTCAAGGTTAAGCTCTACCTATCAGAGGCTTGTAACTATGGCAACCGTTTCTTCATCCTCAGGTTCAGATTCTTCTTTATTGATTTGGTCTTTAGTGTGCAGTGCCTCCTACTGGTATAAGAAAGTAATGAAAAACATGTAAAAACACAAAAATTGCTGCTATTTGTATTTATTTGTATTTTTAAACACGTTTAAAACAAATAAGACTTTTAGTACAAAACTAAATGGGTGAAACATTTCCATTTTCTCTCAATATTGACTGATCTGCATTTTCAGCAACACTATAGAGTGACAGTTAATCCATGATAGCTAATTTTGAAAAATTTTGGATTTTGAAATGGTTTATTTTAAGCAAGCAGTCAAAGCTGGAAATAATGAATTTTCTATGGATGACATCACACTGACTTAGTCCAGTTCTCAGATACTATCATGTGGTTCATCTGGAAGACCAGAATCATCTTTACTGTTTATGCGATTAATCACTTTCTGTCTTAAAATAACAAACTTCTTCTCACCATAACGAAATGGTAATTAGTGAGATACCTGTGTGTTTGGATCAGCACCTGTCAGAGTCTATCACTGTAATGCTGTAGGAATCCTGCAGTTACTGTAGGGGTGTCACATATGTGTCAGTGTTACGTAGATGGACCGTATGGAACTCCAACTCGACAGATCTTCACTTCGGAGCACGCCGTCCTGATCGGAGCAGGAATCGGGATCACGCCCTTCGCCTCCATCCTGCAGAGCATCATGTACCGGTGAAAAAGATGATTCCTTCCCCTTCTTTCAGCGCTCCATCTACCACTTCCTGTCAGGGACATGCTGGTCACAGCTTCAGAGAACATTAAGTTTAGAAGTTCAAACATCATTTCAGTGTTTTTAGAGAAGCTACTGGTCTGGTCATGAACCTGCTTGTCCACATTTCTGCACTCTAGCTCTTATGTTGCATCTTAGATCATCACTGATTATACCTTTATGTCTCTCATGACGTAGTGAAACATTCAAATCTAAGATGCTCCGTGGTCTCTGCAGATATCGGCTGAGGAAGCAGAACTGTCCGAGCTGCAACTTCTCCTGGTGTGAAAACTTTAAAGACAGCGACATGACGCTGCGCAAAGTAAGAGCATGAAATCCTCTGCATGACTTAGACAGCCTGACTGAGTCTGCTTTCACTCTGCAGGTTGACTTCATCTGGATCAACAGAGACCAGAAATCCTTCGAGTGGTTTGTTAGTTTGCTGACCAAGCTGGAGATGGACCAGGCTGATGAAGAGCCTGAGGGTGAGGAGGACCTCCCAAACAGGAGGAGGAAGCAGATCACTGCTGGGACTGCTAGACTGCTGTCCAAGAACCAATTCTGATCATTTGCAGCTCTATTTGCAGGACGTTTCCTGGAGATGCACATGTACATGACATCTGCACTCCAGCGAATGAACGACGCTCGATGGCCAAGAGAGCTCCATCACGGGGCTGAGGACCAGAACCCAGCCAGGGCGGCCAGAATGGGGGAAGGTGAGGTTTGGCTGCCAGAGATGCTGGGATTTGTTCGTTTAAAGTCTTATTAGTGGTCAGAACTTGACCCTTGACGCGGCTGGGTCCAACAGTGGAAAATAATAAAAAAAATTTAAAAAGCCAGAACCATGACAAAGCTAGGTGATCTGGACAAGTCATCAAAAAATATGACAAATGGACACTTCATCAGGTGTTTGATCTCCAGCTACACCCAATTTCTTAACAAAAAGACCTTCAGACAAAAGAGTTTGATGTTTAATAAACCACAGAAACCTTGGTTTTAAGATCTAAATCAGGTTAACGGGAGTTCTATTACACATATGGTGAAATTTTAATTTTGATTATCTATCCATTTTCTGAACCCTCTGCTTTCCTGTCTGGGTCACGGGGTTGCTGGAGCCTATCCCAGCGACCATTGTGTGCGAAAGTGGAACACAACCTTGACAGGACGCTGGTCTTTTATATCTAAAACATTGTAGTATATCTGTTACAGTTTCACTCTAAAATTAACCTTGTTTTAATGTATCGCTTGTATCAGATCTACATCTTCCAGTTTTCAATAAGTGAAACTCACGGTACTCCTTCCACCAAAAAGCATCCCAATATCAGTTTTTAAAATGTGCACAAAAAAATATATAACACTTTGATTTGATCTATTGATCACTTGACTATGGACCAGGGGTGGACAAACTATAACTCAGGCGCCCCCTGAACCATTTAATCTGGCCTGTCACATTGGAATAAATTATATTGATATTCCATATTAATGATTTATATTTCCTTGTAGTCTTGGTGTCTCCCCTCTGATGGTGCACCACAAATAAACTAACGTGCATTTAGGTGCAGAAAGTTATTTTGCATTCATGTTGGGTTGGAAGTTTTGTTGTTTTTCTCTTGTTCATGTGTGGTTTTCCGGTCAATGCTACACAACAAACATAGTGTTTTTCTAAGTGTGTGTTTTTCCCTGAAATACATCAACCAACTGATTTGAATTGGCACTTAAAAAGGAACAAAAAACACTGTTTTTAAATTAAAAAAACATTACTTTTTGATTCCATGTTGTTTTTTTCTCGTATGAAGTCACTTACCAAAACACTTCAAGAATCTGATCCGGTCCTTCTGTCAAGTTTTAGAACCCTTTGTGGTCCACGAGTCAAAATGTGCCCACCCCTGCTGTAGACTATAATAAAGCACAGTTTAAAAAAAAGTCACTTTTATTAGAATAATCTGGACTGAATATTAATTATTAGGAATAATGTGGATCAAAACCATCATAGTTACTTTATTGGGTTTATTTATTGTCTTTTTATCCCCTGCATAGTTTGGTTGTAATTTGATTAAAAGTTGAAAAAAAAAAAGTATTTTACGGCTATGAAAGACTGCTGTCATTGGAGGTACTAAGATACTTTTTTCTTTTTTCTTACATGCACTTGTGGATACTTTCTTTATCTTTTTTAACAGAGAATTGCTGTTAGTTCATAGTGTTTGTGGAGGTCAGCTTGGTGATATAACTCAGTGTGAAGCTGGATTAAACAAAATGTTTTAACTGGCCAGAAATCTGTTTAAAAGAAAACAGGGATTCTCCATAACAAACAGTGTGAGCGTGGGAAATTTGACTTTGATTGTACGAGTTGACAAATAACAAGAGACTCGGCCTCACTGTGGGAGAGCACAACATGACATGACCTCTTTGATTATTTACTCTAAGGATAAGAAATGTTTCTGCCAAGATTTTTACTGAACTCATCACCACAACAAACTGGGAATCTGTAGCTGAGATCGCCCTCTGCTGGGTTTGCCGTTCTTTATCCCAATTGTTCTAAAAAGATGAACCATAAATTAAGAGATAAAGTGTATCATCAGAGTTTAAAGTTTCCTGCTCTAATAGAACTCTTGTTTGTGTGTCTGTCAGGTCTTCCAGAAAATGTCTAAAGAGAATAAAGGCAAAGTTCATGTGTTTTACTGCGGGGCTCCGTCTCTGGCTAAGGTCATCAAGGCTCAGTGTGAACGCTTTGGCTTCAACTTCTACAAAGAGAACTTCTAAACGTGTCTCTGCTATTACAACGTCTGTGCGTAAGTCCTGAGCAAGTAAATGCTTTAAGTCCCACCATGATCATCTTTTGATATATTTTCAGAGTTTACAGAAATCTTTTCATTGTTATTATGCTGTTTTTAGCCAGAAATGTTTTTTTTTAAAATCAGGGCCATTTTCTAGAACATAGTTTCAACAGAGGGACAGGAGTTTATTAAAAATTCGTCTGTGAGCAACCCCCCTGAATTGTAAATCTGATTATGTTCCAGAGAAACCTCTGTTTTCTGGAGAAAAGTCTCCAAGCATCAAAGTGTTTTGGGGTGAAAGAATTTTGGAGGGAACAGTCTTGTCATTTTTTACAATGAGAAATAATGTTTTTTTTTTCAATATTATCCTGTCTCCTTGAAAAAAATTGTTTTTTCCACCCAATATAGTTTGTTCTGGGAGGTCCACGCCCAGTAAGCCCTGAACCAAGTTACTGGGTGTAGTTTTTTTTAAACCTAAACAGCTGTTATTTTTTTGTTTTGTTTTTTGTATTGTGAAGTTTACATCAGACGGTAGAAGAACATATACTTTAGTTTTTCCTATTATGATGTTAATTGTGTTTCAGAAATACCATAATCAATTTTTTATTTTTATTTTTTTTATTATGATTTGACATAGCTTAAACTATGGACCCATAAACTCTCTGGAGTACACTCTGTTGTGTCTGAACAGTGATGCTGACCTGTGCTAGTTAGTGAATTTTGTATCTTGGTTATTTTTATCTGGAGTTTATGTTGTAATGACTCATTTATGTATGTCTACAGTAATAAAAACTCTTCTAAAAGTTCTTCTCTTGGATCAAATCAATCTGTGGTGCTCAGATCAGGAGGTTTTGTTTCTTTGCAGCAAGTGTCGCTCACGGTTTGGACATCAAAATGGAGAAAGGCCTGATCTCCTGGAAAGCCAGATATCTTCAAGATAAAGAAAGTATCTAGAACAACTTGATGCTCCAGAGCCATTTGGCTCTCATATCCCTCCACTGCTGATTTTGGATTTTAAAAAATGCAAGCAAAAAGAAAAAAATATGTATAGTTAATAGGGGTATGACAATTAGTTTTAACAACAATTTAATTCACATCATAATTTATGGTTAACGATCCAATACATAGCCAATATTGGTTATTTTTTTTTGCTACCATCACATATGTGTTGTCTGTTGCGATGGCACTTTTCACTTTTATGCTATAGTAAAATAAACCAACAATGTCTCAATCCAAATGGCATTTTTCAAAATCAATTTCCGATTTATATAATTTTGAATACTAATTTTTAATGGTATAAGTCGATTCGATTCCTCAGACAGATTCATTGAGAATTAAATCAATCGATTATTGTTACACCTCGAATAATTAGGCTTCCGATGGTAAATATGTGTTATTAGCCCTGTAAATATTCTATGTATAAAACAAAATATGTAGAAATCTAAACATTTAAAATGTTACTTAAATTTTCAATACATTTTCAGACTTTGTAGTGGATAGAAAAAAATGATTGTAAAAGAATAAGTTTAGTAAAAATTATTTTTTGTATGATTTCTATATTATACACAAAGAGTGATTATTCTTGCTGTGCTAGTTAAAATGTGGGCTTTAAACGCATCCCTGTGTGTTAAACAGTGTTTAAGTTGTGTTTATGTTAGAGTGTGATCGGTGCTCTGTTAATAAGCCTGCGTATGCTGCGGCTAGCAGGTTAGTTGGTAGCAGTTGGCTCTTCTTGGGCAGCTAATAGAAGGTTGGACTGATGCTTCTATTATTACCTATCCTTCTTTATCATCTCGTAAAATGATTATTAAACGTCGATCACAGTGGGTGCCGATCAGTAAAACTGCAGTGTGACACGGATGTTTCCGCCAAACGACGCGCTGTTTGTCTGCGGCCGAATTTTCCGTTTTCGGCCGAGCTAGCTCCTTGAGCTAACCGCAGCTAGCTTGCTAGCAGCTGCTGATGGCCGAACTGGAGCAGTGCTCGACCCAGAAAGGTAGGCCAAACGCTGTCCAATGTTTTTATCCTCACAGCCTCAGCTGATATCTAAAACATTGATAAAGTATTGAATTGTGTTTACAACTAAAGGTTTAAAGCCCGGCGACTTCGAAATGATAGCTGCCGCGAGGCTAGCAGCAGTCGAGCTGTAAACCTCAACAAATTCAAACCTAAGGGTGAAATTCTGCTCGGCTGACTGTCATGTGGACTCAAATATGTCTGTTATTTGTTTTTTCTACGTTAAACTTTTAAATGTGGATGCGAGTTCAACTACTATTAGAGACATATATCTACATTAGGTTCCGAAATGGTTGAAGCTCGACGTCTTAAATGGATTTACACGTTTAAGGCAGCACGTCAGGCAGATTTAGTTTTATTTAATTCTACAATAATTATTATAAGTTCAAACAATCAATAAGAATTAAAATAAGCGCTGAGAAGATTAGTTCTTAGTACACCAATATTACCTATACATAGTGGATGACAACATTTTTATCCACTATCAAAAGAAAATAAAACATCTGACTTTTACTGTCTTCATTTTTTTGAGTCAAAGATTTTTCTTTTGAAAGGACGTATATTTGCACTATAACATACAAATTGAAAGTTCTCCATTTTCTCGTTTTGATCAATTTTGTGTAATCGTTGTTATTGATTTTTGGGTGTACTTCGTTGCTATTTTCCTCCCAACATCCTGACTGTTTCCACATATAACTAGAGCCTGACCTTATTCCTGCTGCTCAGTCCAATTCAACAGATTTTCTGAATAACTGAAGATGAAATGACTGAAAAATAAATATAATTTGAGTTTTGGAGGTTCTGCTGAAGTTTGATGTCAGAATAGATACTTCAGCAAAGATCCAGACTTTTATACAGTTGCTTCTCCACTTTAACCAAACAATTTTTTCCTAAAAATAAATTATGTGGGATATGCTACAGAACACATTTATGATATTCTTCTGTTACACTGATGTACTCTTGTGTTCTTACATGTTAAACACACAAACCACACCACTTTGTTGTTAATAATGCTTCATTTTAAAGAAAATTATGTCAAATTCTATTATAAATAACGCCATCATTGTCTTAAAACCATTTGTCAGTAATCCAGATGAGAGAGAAAATGTATTACAAACACACATCTGCATTAATTTTAACTTTCCTGAGCTCTAAAACAATTGTCCAGACACTGAAATTATTCAAAATACCTAATATAAAGATAGTACTAACATTTAAAAGTGGTTATAAATCTCCAAGAAGAGTGTTAGTGTTTTGTGGGGAGTGTTTCAACAATATCCAAACATCAGTACATTCAAAGAGAAATTCAAAGCTTTGCCTAATCTCAAATATTTGAGTTAATAGCAAACCTGAAAGTATCATGTGAACCGGTGCACTTTGTTTTCTTTTCTTGTTTTAACCACTGGTTTTGTTTATGGTTAACATATTTAAGTATGTTTTGACTGTTGGTGTTATGTATGCGTCATAAGGCTGAGCAACTATTATAATTATTATTGGAGTTATTGGATGATTTTCTCTGATAAATCACATAGATGACTTCAACATTTGTTTCAAACGTAGCTGCTAAATGTTAGATTTAAAAAGCAGTTTGCTTGGAAAACAAATAAATTAACTGGATACTATTTTTTACTTCATTATCAAAACCACAATTTGAACTAGCATCAAGGTGTTAACATTTAATTGTTATTTTTGGTTATTTAATAAATAAAAGTTTCAAAGTTTTGCCGAAACTGCCCATGTTCAGGGAAAACTGCCCTTGTTATAGTGATGCTAAACACATGGACATTTTAATATTTGTTTTTTACTAGTATAACTAATTTAGATGATAAAATGCATTTTACGAATATGAGTCCTCCTCAGTGTCTTAAATGATAAAAATAAAGTATTTTCAACCAACCAAACTTGAATTTAAGTTTTTGATTCTGAAAAACAGCAGCAGTGAAAGTTTAAGCTCCTTCTTTAACAAAAATCACTGCTGTCCAGCCACATTCTGCTATATAAACAAACTTCCAGGCGCGCACAGTTATTTGTTATTATTCGCATTAATTGTCTTTGGGCAAATATTTTTACGCTAATTTAAGTTTCATATATTGTGTTTCTTATCCCAAAAAGCCTCCTGCCTAAAAACTTCATGAAAACAGACTTGTGTTTTTTTCAAGACTGAATGTTTCAATAAACAGTCGGATCGTGTTTAAATCCACTTTGCCTAAAATGTGATACTGGAATGTAATTTACTTCAGGAATTTAAACTCTCAAAATTTCACTTAAATGTTTAGTTAATTTAGATAAAATATGTCACTTTCATTTTACAACCATAAATTTGGCTGACTCTAGATTGCAGTTTTTACTGAGGCAAAAAATACTGTTAAACATGAACGATGACGTCTCAGCTGCCACTAAAGATCCAATCCACCTTAAGATGCCCAACACTCTTCTGGAGACTTTTATATTCAATTTAAAGATTAAAATAAAATATGCAATTGTGAGTTTAAATATTTACCAGCATTGATACTTGATTTATGCTTTAAAGTGCCTGGCCCTAGTGTGTTTACTGTATGTGTGTGTAAGTGAAATTATGTTTATGCAATTCTGTATGTAAAGGAAATTAACTGTATTTCTTGATTTCTGTGGATGTTAGGAAGTAGGATTGAGTTCTTCCCAATTTTTTTGGACTTGTGAAACATATTTCTTGCTTACACAATATTCTCTATATTCTAGCATATGTTATACAATGCAAAATTTCTGTTTTATTTTTAGGCTGGTGTTATTCACATTATTTACGTGCAACCAGCATAGAAAGATATGGAAATGTATATTGGCCGCTCTTAATACATGCAGCCAAGATTGCATAGCTGCATTGCCCGCATGCATTTCAAGTGTCCAAGGCTGGATTTTTTTTGTTGGCCGCACATATTTAAAACTTAAAGTCCTATTAACTGTTACGCTCTTAAATGTGTTCTCATTTGATCCATTCCCTGGTGGAGCAGTGAGCTGCAGCACTCAGGAACAATTTGCTTGTTTAACCGTAACCATATTTCTAACCTTAACCCCTTTCCTCCGGGTCTGTGCGACTAAGAAAAAAGTTTAGCACTGGCCGCACGTTTTTCGACAATTTATTGGCAAATAGACACTTTCTGATTTTTATCACTTGTTCTAAAATATATGAATACAATAAGCGCTGTTTCAGATGTTTTGATTCAAACTCTGTCTTCATAAAAAATAACTTGCATGGTTCTATCTGTCTCTCTCTATATATATATATATGTATAGATAGATATATATCTATCTATATATATATTTATATATATATTATGAGTCTAATCTTTTCAAAGCTGTGGGCAGCAGTCCCAAGTGTGTGGGTGTGTGCGTTTATGGGGATGCGTTACAAACTACTGCTGCAAGGCTTAGTTTTGCTGCCAGAACCATGAAATACTGGGCAAGTTCATAATTTGATGAAATGCTGGCCCTTTTAGACATTTCCATTTCAACGCTAATCTAGTTTTTAATGAAAAATAACATATGAAAATATTTTTTAATCAATAATTATTTATAATGGAAAAATTATTAAAGTTTAGTCCCAGCTCTGTCTTCACATTAGCACAGTGGAGGTGCATGGAGTTTTCTGTGTTGTCTGTGGCTACAGTTTTCTGTTAGATACTGTATCCCATCAGCTTTTATTGGTTTGATAATGATGTTTAGGGATGGGATAACATTTGGATTAAAGTGTTTTGTTTTTTTTGTACAAGACTGAGTGAAAACTAAACTTCCTTAAATGTTTAGCCAAATTGTCTCGTATTCTCCTCAGATTAGTTATTTGAAGAAAAACTTGGAGAAATTTGAGTGTATCCAGGTTTATTTTGTGATTATTGAAATTGGCATTCCTCTTTAACACTGGGATTTCTCATTCTTTAAAAAAGACAAAGTCATCATTCAGACTCTGGATGCAGACGGCGTCATCTCTGCAAAATCTTTTTGGCCCAAATTCTTTCAGCTCCCGTTTCCTTCATATAAACACTAAGCATTCTTTTCTCTTTCAGCCTAGACTCTGGATGGCGGCGGACAGACAGCAGCACAAGTGAACAGCCAATCAGCTGAGTCCACCTGAAGCAACATGGCGTCTCGTCATAGGAACTCAGTGCGGATCCTGTCCAGCCGAGAGCGCGGGTCCCAGACGGTGGGATCGCAGAGGCTGCTGCAGCTGCTGGTGGAGGAGAAGGTCCGCTGGATGAAATGGCAGAGTCAGGTGAGCTCATGCTTAGAGACAAATATCAGTCGTTGTTCTGACTTTTTAAAACTTTTTTTTTTTTGTTTCTTTTTAAAAATTGTTTGTTTCTTGAGTTGCTTTTGGACGACTGCTGTAAAAATAAAGACTGTCAAAACTCTTGACGTCTAATTCTTCATTCATGACAAATTGGTGTCCTCCACTCTCTGTTCAGACATACATCAAATTTCCTGCTTGACATAATCCAAAAGAGAATCCAGGTTAATTTATTCTGAAGAGCTCGACAAAGCATCTGTAATCTCGTCACTCAAAACGCGCTGCAGGACCTCTCAGGTCATTGACATTGAAACTGGACGCCCCTGTCATGCAAATTGCATTCGTTGTGAATGTGAATGCAGCTTAATACCTGCTGCAGCAAAACATCAGCCTCCACAGTAACAGTGATGGGGAGGGACGGGACACCTGCCTGTGATTCTTATACACAACTACTTAATAGTCCAAACAATGCCTGAGTTCTTCTGCATCGTGATGCTCCAAACATTTTCCCATTAACCAAGAGGAGAGGACGGACCAGCCAGCAGCTGCAACGCTGACAGCCAGACAGACCTGAGGCTAAAGACATAAACAGCTTGTTTTCTGTTTCAGAAAAGGGGATTGTGTGAATTTTTGTCCTTTCCATTACTGCTAGAAGTCTTTCAGTCGATTGTGCTTTCTTGTTAGAGCTAATGTCAAACTCTTCCCATGATTACTTGCTGCACTGCTTTAGAATTTATCTTGATTTATTATATTTTGTCATTGAGTTCTCTAATGTTTGCTCGTGTGACACAGGCCAAATCCGAATTGCTTCACTATCCCTACCGCTTCTCCCTACATCTAGCACTCTGAGCGGAGAGTTGAAGGAAAATAGCGTCTTCAAATCTGGGTGTTACTACCACTCGATGACGTTTATATTAATAGTCACTGGTTGTCGACTAAAATTGTAGCTAAAATATGCAACATCGGTTAAACAGCTTTAAAAAGGTCATGTTAAAATAAAAAGTTACTTGCTTGTAATTGTAAAGTCCTGAGCTTCAGAGCACACCCTGGTGAAGAAATGCGTTTCTCCTCAGACTGAATAACCCTACCAGTGGAGGGGTAACCAGCCCTAAGTCGCTACGGCTTCTTAAAAAAAAAAAAAAAAAACACACACTTTTAGACAGACTTACAGCTTCAAATGCCCCTTCAGTTGGAGCAATAGGGATCATCCAGAGGAGTGGGGAAGCAATTTGGACTCAGCCACAGATTTATTTTTTTCTCTTTTCAACACTTCCCAAAAATGAACAGACTTTTTTCTTTTTTTTTAATGCGGTAAAGATTCAAACATTTGACATGCATTGATATAAAGTTAAAGTGTCTTTGAAAAATATATATTTATTATATTTTTCATATAACTAAAGCAAACCCTGTGTGAAAGAGGCTTTATTTACTGTATTGATGCATGAACCTGACTGAAGGTTCCATTCCCTGTCCTCTGCTCTAACAGAAGGTGGAGCTGCCTGACAGCCCTCGCTCAACCTTCCTGTTGGCCTTCAGCCCCGACAGGTGAGACTCTAGAAAAGGCCAAGACCAGCTCTTTTTACCTGCTGATTTTTACCTGCTGATTTTCTTTGACCCCGCCTTCTTCCTGTATGCGATTCCTCTTGCAGGACTCTGATGGCGTCCACGCATGTCAACCACAACATCTACATCACTGAGGTGAAGACCGGAAAGTGCCTCCACTCTCTGGTGGGCCACCGAAGAACGCCCTGGTGTGTGACCTTCCACCCCACTATTCCTGGGCTGGTGGCCTCCGGGTGCCTTGATGGGGAAGTTCGAATCTGGGACCTGCATGTGAGTACTTGGGTCAGAAGTTCTGGATGTTTGTGTTCAGACTGTCATCCCACTGCCATATAAGAGGACAGCATTTTATTTCATTAAAAAAAAATTTAAATCCACAAATAACAAAAACAATTAAGATTATTTCAAATATTGATCCTCCTGAGAAGAAGTCAGGAAACGTATGGATTTGTAATGAGGCATTTATTTGTAAAACATTGTGTTTGGATGTAAACATCTTCTCCATTAAAATCAAACACCACCTGGTGCATTCACTAGCACTTTGTCAAACAGAAAAAGGAAAATCAAGTATCATATTGCAATAAATCCTTTCATAAAAGCAGAAGTATAAAAAAGAACAAGAAAATCAGTCTGAGCGCTGCTCCTCCTGCAGGGTGGCAGTGAGAGCTGGTTCACAGAGAGCAACGTGGCCATCGCCTCTCTGGCCTTCCACCCCACGGCTCAGCTCCTCCTCATCGCCACCAACAACGAGCTGCACTTCTGGGACTGGAGCCGGCCGGAGCCATTTGCCGTGGTCAAAACGGGCAGCGAAACAGAGAGAGTGAGGTGAGTGAAGGAGCAGAAAAACCACAATCAGCTGCAGTTTCAGCACAGAGCTGCCAGATGCAGCCTCTCTCCTTGTTTGATCATGTTTGATCTTCCTCTTTGGGTTTCTCTCTGAGTAAGCTTTATTATTTCTGCACAATAATCTTACACTAAAGGAGTTAGTTTTCTGTCATAAAAACACAATTTTCATCAGATTTCAGTCTGAAAATCTTCTGCCTCCTCTGAATTTAATGAAGCTTTTATGGCATTTAACCGAAACTTTCTGTGTTATGACAGTTTTTACAGCTAATTGGATTTTTATGTCAACTGATAAAATGTAATTTTTAAAATTAAAGCTTCTATGATCAGAAGAAGACAAGAGCAACTAAAAAAAACGATGAATAATGATTTTAACTCAAGTATACAACAAACTGGGGAAATATCTTATAATATAAAGAATCAAATGTTGAATATTATTAAACAAGAGAGATCCCTGTGTTATTTTTTTGCAGATTTGGATTTGTTCTGCTCTCTAATTTGCATTTAAAAATATATTATTTCAGACAAAATCTAGTTTTATTATATTTTTCCAATTTATTAGAAATGTTTATTGTTATTTTTTCTCATGTTCTGAAGCAGCTAGCTTTAACTAGTTTGCGTAACACTGTGGCGGTCAAATCTTTTTTTGTCCTCTGATGAACTCATGCTTGTATGTTGCAGGCTGGTGAGATTTGACCCTCTGGGTCACAACCTCCTCACTGCGATTGTGAACCCGTCCAATCAGCAGGTAAGAAAGAGTTGAACCCGCTGAGAAATGCTGAACAGATGAAGTCAGATCATAAAAGTTTGTGATGACTATTTTCCTTTTTAAGTGTAAGTTTACCAAGTTAGTTTCATCATTGTAGCTAATATTTGTTTTGCTCATTGACTGTATCTGACATCTATATTGAGTGAGTGTGACATCACCCATAGAAAACGACCCACTTCTTTTTTGCTCTTCTGTGACGTTGAAGTCTGTTTGTAAATGAACTGGCTGTGTTCATCTTCTCTTAGAATGAGGAGGACTCTGAGGTTCCCATGGACAGCGTGGAGATGCCTCACTTCCGCCACCGCTCCTTCCTGCCCTCCCAGCCCGTTCGCCGCACTCCCATTCTCCACAACTTCCTCCACATCCTGTCATCTCGCTCCCCCGCCACTCAGCCGGGAGGTGACCAGGCCCGGTCTGTGAGTGACGGCGGGAGCGGTCTGGGAGGAGAAGGTGCCAGCGTGCCCCTGAGCCAATACCCCAGCTCTGACCGCGGACCCCCCTTCCCGGGCTGCACGCAGCACCTGGGAATGGTCTGCCTGTGCAGCCGCTGCTCAGTCAATCGGAGCCCCTCCCTGACTGCTGATGGCCTCCCAGGGGCTCTGTCTGATCCCAGGACTTCGTCTGACGCCACGGCTCTCTCCATGGCGTCCACCTTCTCCTCAGCGCGCACAGAGCCCCGACAGCCTTCAGAACGACCTTCAGCCTTCACCTCCGTCTACTACAGCGCCGGCGCCTCTTTGAACCCCATCATATCTGCAGGGCTTGAACCACACGTCAACCACAGGCCTGCGCCTGACTGGACTCGCAACCTGCTGAGCATGAGGGAAGGTGGGGTTAACCCGGGCATCCTGCCACCCAGAACCTCCTCCTCCTCCATCAGTCTTCTGTCGGTCCTCCGTCAGCAGGACGCCCCTTCCTCCTCTCCTGTCTACACCTCCGCCACGGAAGGTCGAGGTTTCCCCCAATCAGGGGAGTCTGGGGTGCGGGACGCTTCGGGGACGAGCAGCGGGCATCACCCTTTCTGGGACGGCTCTCGTACCAGCTCCGCCTCCTTCCGTAACGTGCTGCGGTGCAACCTAAGCCGCTACTTTCTGGAGATCGACCGCATCGACATCGACCCGTCTCTAGGAGGCAGCGTGGCAGACGGCGGCCCAGAGCAGAGCCAGGAGCTACTGAACAACAACATGGACCCTGACAGACCGGGACCCTCCTCGTCCTCCTCCACCCCTACCATCATTCACTACCAGCCTCCTCCTCCACCTCCTCCCGTCTCCCATAGCATGGAGAACAACGTTCCTCCCCCGTCCTCGCGAGGCCACCTGAACCGCTGCAGAGCCTGCCACAACCTGCTGACCTTCAACCACGACTCTCAGCGCTGGGAGCGCACCAACCAGACCTCCTCCACCTCTGCCTCTACCCCCGAGGCCCCCTCCTCTTCCTCCTTCTCTTCATCAGCCGCCCCCTGGCAGCTGGATGAACATAGAAGGACGCTAGAAGCTCAAACGCAGGAGAGGAGGGGGCCTCTAGAGCCCAGCGATCAGCCGCCTCCTCCCCCCTCAGGAGGAGAAGGAGCATCAGTTACATTTCCCATTCCCCCGCCCTCCAGCCAGCAGGGGGAGCAGACAGTGGGTCTGGTGTACAACCAGGAAACAGCACAGTGGGAGAGGGTGTACCGGCAGGCCACCGCCAGCCGGATGGCAGACGCACCAGAGGCCTTAAGCCAAGAAATGCCTGTTGACCCCCCCGACGAGGACTCTCTGAGAAGGTAAGAGCTCCACGTGAGCTGCTCTGTCTCACACTGGGGGGGTCCTTCCTGTTCTCTAAGGCTTTATGTGTCTCTAAGGCGGCTGCTGGAGTCATCGCTTTTATCTCTGTCTCGCTATGACATGTCCGGATCCAGAGACCATCCCATCTACCCCGACCCCGCCAGGTACGCTGAGCCACACCCGTCCCGCAGCAGGAGCCAAGTCGTCTTTCAGCTCGGCGTCCAGAGCGTGACCTCAGCTCTTTCTCCCCTCTGCAGACTTTCTCCCGCTGCGTACTACGCTCAGAGGATGATCCAGTACCTGTCCAGACGGGACAGCATCCGCCAGCGTTCTCTGCGGTACCAGCAGAACCGTCTGCGGGCCATGTCCACGTCTTCTGAAAGTCCTCCCAGCAACCCGTCGAGCTCCATGGACAACAGCGATGTAGACTTTGAGGACCCGGAGTAAGTTGTCTGACTGTAAAAACTGTAGGATGATGACGCTATCACTCTGCAGCTTCTGGATTTTGATCCAAATATCTCATTTAGAAATTATTTTTGCCTCGTAGTCAAAAGAAACTCAAACTCCAAGAAAGTCATATTTTGACGATCCAGTTTTCTCTCTGCTGGATGGCTTCATATAAATGAAAGTTTGTCTGTGTTTACAGTGACAACGCAGACCGAGCGAGACACAGGACGCCGCGGAACGCCCGCATGTCGGCTCCCTCTCTGGGTCGTTTTGTCCCACGGTAAGTCTGGTTCTGCTGCAACCAAACTGTTCTTTAGTTTAACTGCTTGAATACTAAAACTTTATTTCCACCTGCAGACGTTTCCTCCTGCCCGAGTACCTACCTTATGCTGGGATCTTCCACGAAGGCCGAGGTCAGCCCGGCCTGGCCACACACTCATCTGTTAACAGAGTGCTGGCTGGTAAACGCACACGCTTGTTTTTCTGTTTAACACGCAAGGCAAGCAAAAGGGAATCTGTTTCAGTCCAATGAACAAATGTGTTGAAAAGTCTTTCTAAACTCAAAGATTTCCTAAAAGAGGAAAAAAAAATCTTCTGAATATTTAAAGGCCTAGACTAGACAAATCCAGGCCTTCAGGGCCGGTGTCCTACATGTTTTCCAACCAATCTGTCATTGAAGCTCCTTATTGGGCAAATACACCTGATCCAGGTAATCAGCAGCAGATAAAAGCAGGGTTTTCTGGGAAACCAGCAGGAAGCCGGCCCTTCAGGACTGATTTTGGAGACCCCTGGTTTTTAGTTTGCATCTTTTATTCTGTAACAGGATTTTAATTTTAGTCAATAAAGTAGCCAAAGTTGATGAGTGTCAAAGAGATCTCAATATTTTGGTTTTTGTAGCAGCGCAAGTTAGAGACAGGAAGGAATTCATATCAATTTTTCCAGTTTGCTGCTCTTGGAGCTCTCAGAACCGTTTGATGTTCACCATATTTTAATGTTAAATAAACCACGACAGCATTTGAAACCTTAAAGTTAGATTTGGTCTCCGATTACTTTTCTTTTGATATTTTTTTAAATACTTTGATTTAAACTCTCATAATTGAAACTCAAACCTTAAATTTTAATTTAAAAAAGATACAAAGGAGAAATCACTAAGTTTCACTGATGTCAATTAAAATTATGGTTGACAAATGGTTTCCAACATCACTTATCACTGGACTTTCTAATCTGTGACTGTTTTGAACTAAAGACACTGTAGCTGCATTTCCATTAACTATGAAATTGCCCAAATAGGATTTTGATCATTAATTCACTTGATGGAAACACCACAATTTAAAAAAAAAAAAGAAAAGCTTTTGCGCTTAGAAGAGGGGGTTTTTGGAGCGTATCAAAATTGACTTTTTTTGAGAACTGCAATGGAAATACTTTTTTCAAATTAAAGAGCTTCTTTTTAGGAAGTAGCTGCCCTGAGTGCTGCACAGCTAGTGCCACGGAGGTCCCACAGGGTCACAGCTCATTAGAAATTGAGTGTCACACAGAATGGTTAAAATGCACAGCTCCTCTGTAAAATCCCCAACCAAGATTTCCTCACCATTTCATCTGTAGCCGCACTTTTGCAGCTTGATAAAGACATAGTACATCTCCTATTGACAGATGAGTGCTTATGCTGTGACAGAAACTTGAATGGATCTTTTCTTCTTTTCAAACAGAAAAAAAAGCCTAGCTGCTTTCTTGTTTGAATGTTTTTTTGTTTTTTTTTTCTCGAGACTTTTCATGTGCATCTGCGACTGTCAATGAACTAGCTGTGGGGTGCGCCCGCCGCACTGATTTGACATCACCCAAATGGTCCCTTTTAGTGAATCCAATAAAAAATAGTACTTGATCCTGTCTATTGCCATTTTTTAATTACTTATTCCATGAGTTGGTTTGTGTTTATTCGCATAGTTATGATTTAACAGAAACGGTGTCATTACAAAATTTTTGTACTTCAACATTTCACGAATTTTGATAAAGTTTTACGCATATGCGTAATGGAAACGCAGCTGGTGTGTTTTTTTCTGGAGAAATATTGCGTTGGAAAATTTTTACCTCGCTTAGACTGAATCCGAGTTCTGCTGCTGCACTCTGAAACAGTAGAGTGGAGAGGAAGAGCTGATGAGGTGGCTGCACTTGCCTAACTGATGCTGAAGTAGTTTCAGTCGTCTCATCACTACTTGTGCATTTAATTCTTTTTTTTTTTTTTTTTTTTTTTTTTTTTTTTTTTTTTTTTTTTTTTAGAAAAGTTTTAAAACACATTTTTGTCCATAAGTCTGAGCTGTGTTTGATGTCTTTAGGAGCATCGATCGGAGACGGTCAGTCTGCTGTTGCCAGCAACATTGCCAACACCACATACCGCCTGCAGTGGTGGGACTTTACAAAGTTTGACCTTCCGGAGATCAGCAATGGTACGCTCACAGCTTCACCCTGCAGCTGATGTTTAAATTTAAATCTCTGATTTTATTTATTTATTTTTTTGGGTTGTCGAAGGCTGCTGCATTCTTTAGATCTTCAGGCTCAAAGAGGGATTTTTTTTTTACCTGAATTGATAAAACTGGGTAAATTCTGGGTTTTCTTTTATTCACAGCCTCTGTCAACGTTCTGGTGCCAAATTGCAAAATCTACAACGACGCCAGCTGTGACATCTCTGCAGATGGTCAGCTGCTGGCGGTCTTCATTCCCAGCAGCCAACGGGGTTTTCCAGATGAGGGCATCCTGGCCATATACTCTCTGGCTCCACACAACCTTGGAGAAATGCTCTACACCAAGAGATTTGGTGGGATTTCTGCATAATTTCAGGACTTTGCACCGCCGAGCCACGGCACATCCTGACATCTTTTCCTCTGCAGGTCCCAACGCCATCTCTGTCAGTCTGTCCCCCATGGGCTGCTACGTGATGGTGGGGCTGGCCTCTCGCAGGATCCTGCTGCACCCCACCACAGACCACATGGTGGCGCAAGTCTTCCGTCTGCAACAGCCGCATGGAGGAGAGACGTCCATCAGAGTGAGAAACAAAAATCTTTTTCAGTCTTTGTTGATGTGTCTTCTCCCTGTGGTCCTGAGCTGATCATGTGTGTTTGCCCCCCGTGTTTCAGATGGTATTTAACGTGGTTTACCCCATGGCGCCAGACCAGAGGCGCCACGTCAGCATCAACTCTGCTCGCTGGCTGCCAGATCCAGGGATGGGTCTGGCTTACGGGACCAATAAGGGAGACCTGGTGATCTGCCGGCCCGTGTGAGTGCATGTTCCTTTGTTGATGAAGTTGACTTCAGAAGAACGACCGTGTTCACTGAGCGTTCTTCGTGTTACTTTTTTTTTTGTTTGTTTCACATACGAAGCCTTTTTTTATAAGGACTTATAAGTTAGTCTTACCTGATGGTCTTCAGTGGACAGTTCACTGCTGCTGAAGCAAACTGTCCAGAAAGTAGTTCCAGGAAAAGAGGGAAAGAGAAGAGTCCAAGGAGCAAACTGAGACCACACACACACACACACCCACACACCCACACACCCCCACATACACCCCCCCCCCCCCCCCCCCCAGCGTTTGGGTTGGAGGTCTCCATCATCAGGATGAAGCTGAAGTCAAAACAAAGGAACATATAAGAGAGCAGTTTCAGTCTGATCTACTGTAGATGGGTCTTTGAAAAGTCTTTCAAAACTTTAAACAGTGTTTCTTTTTATTGATTTACATTGAAGGTACTCTGTTTAAATGAGACATAAGACAAAGTGCTTCATCAGTTGAATCTGGGGGATTCATGGTGTCATTCACATTCATTAGCTATTTTGCGGAATTCAGAAAGTTGCTGCTGCAGCACGTTTAACATGGATTTATGTGGTGTTTTTAAACATGTTCTTGTGGCTTTTGTTTTTTTAAAAGGACATGTGTAAAGAAAATAAAATTAAGCTCAATTAATCGATAAATTGAATTTCTGAGTATTTATTTATTCAAATCTTGAATTGGAATCGAACAAAGAAAAACCTTTAAACAAGAAATAAGTGAGAGAGTAAACAGTTAGGGATTGGGGGAGTTGCTCTGTGCCAACGACCACTTCCACGACTTTGAGAGGAATTTCTAAGGAGAAATCAGCTCAGCAGAAACTGCACTCTAGAAAATAACAAAAAAAAATGTTTTTTTATTATTTTAGCTTAAAACAGCTTGATCGTAATCACTTTTAAAATTGATCAAAAGATGATGGGAGTGAGATTAGTGTTATGACTGCATCGTTTTTTTTTTTTTTTTTGTTTCCTTTTAGAAAGGTTTTATTTCTGGTTGGATTTTATAGTATGATGAGACTTGTAGCTGATGGAAACTTCAACCTAATTTTAGCATGCCTCAGTGTTATTTGTGAAATGGTTTTATATCCAAGTTTCCACAGTTAATTCAGCTCTGCTTAGACTTCTGCTCTTGAATATTTGGAGTTTTCTCTAACGAATCATTGAAACATTGAGAAACCTCTTCTGTGGAGCCACTTCTTCATTAAAGCAGCAAGTGTTTCTGCATTGTTTGTTTTCCTTTTCAACTGCAGCCTAACCCCCTCCCGTCTGCAAACTTCCTCTGCACCGATCACTGATGTCATTATCTTCATCTCAACAGGAAGAGTTTTAATTGAAAAAGCTCAATTAGTGCTGTTAACGAGGTTGTGATTCAGTCGGCTCTCTGAAGACGCCCTTCCTGATCTTCCTCAGAGTAAAAGTGGATTATAAACCTGGGTGTTCTTGTGTGTGTGTGTGTGTGTGTGTGTGTGTGTGTGCAGGTTCTACCGCAGTGAAGGAGAGAATCCTAGTGAGGCGAACAGCGAACCCTTGTTTTCCGTCAACAATAGCGGAACTAGCCGGACTCGAGGTTCTGACAGAACCGGGTAAGAAACCTGCAGATAAATAAATCTTGCCACAGAAGAGTTGACAGAAGTTTCCAGTTTCCTCCAGACTTTGTTATAAAGTTTTTGCCTCACCTTCAAAATAAGAGTGTTTTCTGGATGCTACGTCAGGTGCATGAAAAATCTGAAAACACTGGAGGGCCTTTAACTTAATTACATTTTAAACCATATAGACACCAGCATATTGTCTCACTCATGCTAACTGTGAATTATTTTTTTTTTTTTTAGACCAAACCGCACTGGCTGGAGGCTGGACAGAGACATGGGACTGATGAACGCCATCGGTCTTCAGCCCAGAAACCCCGCCCCTTCAGTAACATCACAGGGAACCCAGACGCCAATCATCCAGCTGCAGAATGCTGAGACACAGACAGAGCGGGATCTTTCAGAGCCCAGTGGGTCATGCCCACCTGCAGGTACCCACATATACACTTAGGGTGGATAGGGTGGACTTAAAGTGAACCAGAGTTCCCTCAATTACCCAGAACAAACTTTGGGTCCAGGAACTGTTCTCTGACCCGTCTGTGTCGGTTTGTTTCTGATCAGGTTGAGCTCCAGTTCTCTCTGAGTTTCCTCAGTCTGAATAGGCTCAGTGGTCAGAGTGGAACAACCGTTGCCAGGCATTACAGGATTTAAACAGAGCAGTGGGTCGGCAATGAGACAAAGCAACTCATTGAAATGTGGTTGGATGAGTACAGACTCGAGCTTTCCTGACAATCTTTGTCGTAAAGACTTATGGGTGTATTTTTTTTTTTCTCTTTATTTTTCCTTCCCCTCCCTTTTGCTCTCCCCCCTTGAGACGTATTCCTTTTCAGTAATTGCCTGAAATCATCCCCATATTTGAACCTTTTTTGTTTGCCCGATGTTGAGAGGACGTTCAAATTTGGTCTGAAAATATATAAATTGTTTTTTTTTTTTTTTTTGTTATGTTTTTATGTTAAGCTGTTTACAAATGAAATCTAACTTGATTAGTTGATGATAGTTTTGTCTACGCTCGTCTTTAGGTATGGCTCCTGATACTCCATCCACAAGTCGAGCAGCCCAGGTGGAGCTGGAGGGGGCAGGGAGCAGCAGAGCGGAGGACCGGGTCCAGGTTGAGGTCTCATCTGAGGCCCAGGGCTCTGCGGCCGGTTCTGGTACCGTTTCAGCTGCTTTTCACTTTTAGTGAGCATGAGCTGCTCTCTGCTGCAAGAGGTTCAATTGTTTTACATTGTTTCTGCCACTGAAACACCTGAGGACCGGGGAGGACAGGCTTGACATCATGACTGAGTGGTTCTGTCAGGGTGCCTGTGAGGTCCATTTCTCTGGGAGAATGTTTGTATTTTGCGGCGGCTGCTCTCCACTGCCCTCATCTCTTCTCGTGTACTTCCTGCTCCTGCAGGTCCAGCCGAGTCGGCAGAGTTCGGTTCGGGGGAGGACGCCTTGGCTCGAATTCGTCGGCTGATCGCCGAGGGGGGCATGACTGCGGTGGTCCAGCGAGAGCAAAGCACCACCATGGCGTCCATGGGGGGCTTCGGGAACAATATAATCGTCAGTCACCGCATCCACCGAGGCTCCCAGACCGGCTCTGGCGCCTCCAGGCTCATGGCCGACTCCTCCTCACGACCCCTCCTCGTTGCCCCATCCCAGCCCTACCCCCACCCCTCAGAGACCCCAACCCCATCTGAGCAACTTACCCCAATGTGGGGCTCCCGGGTGCTGTCGGGGCCCCAACCCGCGGGCCTGTCTGTGGCAGTGGAGATGGACGACGTCTTTGACGGCGTCCGGACAGATGACGACTCCTTGCCTGGCCCCTCCTCCCTGCTGTTGTCCTCCCCCTCTTCGTCCTCCTCATCCTCAGCTCACAGCCCCCTCCCCGGCAGCGGGGGAAGTACGACTGGTTTTTCCGGTGACCCGTACAGCAGGTAATCGGTACCCAGCGTGTCTGGTGGTGGGCGTGGCCCACAGCTTTACCTAAAGCTTACTCTAAAGGTGCTGCCCGGCTCAGAACGGGGTCTCCTGCGTAAAAAAAGAAGGGATCCTCCCTCCATGTCTTCACCTGCGTCCCCTTGCCCCCCTCATCTGTTCATCAGGAATGACGTCTGTGAGGAGGAGACTCTTCCTCATCGATGTGAAGAGGTGTGGATGAAGGAGGTTTGAGGAGGGGGGCTGGGGGGGTGCAGCTGCATGGCGAGGACCCAACAGACACTCCTGCAGTAAAGAACCTTTTTTGTTTCTCACGCTGACGACGGGAGAAACCACTTCCTGTTTGTGGAAAAGAGCGGGCGCGCCGCCCTCCTGTCAGTTGCACTAGCGTGTGTTTGGTGCTGCTGCGTGTTAGCGTGTTTGGCCCAGGCTTTAAGTGAACCATTTTTTTTTTTTTTAGTCCTCATGTTTGAGCTGAGCGAGGGGTTCCTTCCAGAACCACGGCTGCAACTGGGCCTCTCAGGGTCCGAAGGTACCGAACACCGACGTTCATCTTCTGACTTCCTCTCCCTGTGCACGAGCAGGGCTTACACTGACCTAAATTATCAGCCAGCAAGAACAAAGTTCTGGTTCCGTCGCGAGTCGGGACTTGAAGAGATCACTAAACTGTTGACTGTTTACATCTGAAACCTTTGATCCAAACCTGCTGGTCAAATGTTTGTCATCCGGATGAGATTAAGGAGTTCCAGTCATTGTGGTGGGTTGGCTCAAGCAGAGCAGGAAAGTTGGATCAGCGTCTAGATTCCACCTGGATCTTGTGGAGTCGAGCTACTGGCACTCCCGGAGGTGGAGCTTCAGCCTGATGGGAGGGGCTTCCGTTCTGGATCTGAAATTCTTCAGCAGCTGCAGAGTTCGGGTTGTCAAGAGGTCCTCTCTCACTCCTGGCCTCTGCAGTGTTTCTTCAAAATGATGTCTCTTCCATTCTAAATTATGCAGAATAATTTGACCCATAAATAATAATGTTGAGGAGAGAAAGCTCTTTTATTCGAACCTGTATTTCCTGCAGCGTTGGCGAGCTCAGGTGCCTCGTTTCCATGACAACCTGGGGTCAGGAAGCAGGATAAATGCAGCGGATGATGGATCTCAACGCTCCTCCCTGGTTTTACTTGATGCTCGAATGTTCTAGAACGGTTCATGTCAGCTGGTGTGCATGTGCGTGGGTGCGTGCATGGTTTCAGCTGTTTATTACAAAGATGGACCTGTGTCAGTGTCACTGTGGAGTTTGACTTTTAGACGTGATGGAATTAAAGAACTTTGAGAGTTCCTATGTGATCTCTTGTATCTCCTTTATTTTTATTTAAAAAATTGGAAAATAAAAGGTTTTACTTAAAGTAGTCATAAGTCACATATATAAGTCATCCTTTTTGTTAGCAAGATTTCAATTTGAACATTTAATTTTCATTTCTGTTAAACATTTTCAGGTCGTGATCCAAACCCAATTAAAATGGATAAACTGAAGTCAAGGAATATTTTATCACCCCAGCAAAGAGCATCATTTTGGTTTATTCTTATTTGAAGGCTACAGTCTCTCAATTTAGAGGTAGTCTGTGTAAACTAATGTGTAAAGTACTACATAAAAGTACAGTGTAAAGAAGTCCAATAAATATGAGTACGAATAAAACGATCAATGTTTGAAAAAAGCAAAATAAACCAGTTTTGATACAACATGGATGGAAAAGTTTGAACTTATTGTGGCTGTAAATAGCAATTTAAGAACTATAAATAATAAATTATTGGTACAAATGCTGCCAAAAGTTATAGCACACTATTACCAATGGAGTTTTACCAAAAATGCAGCAGGTTATTAAAATAATCAAGCATTTTGTAGTTTAAGCACTAAATTTGACATGAAAAGCACAAACTGTAAATATTTTTTGTAACTATTGAGTCAATGTCCGCCATCTTTTTTAAAAATGGCCACCAAACATGAATGAATTTATTTGAGAAAGGACAGATATAAAAACATAGACATACTATCAATAGCAGTGCCATGCCCATATCAAAATGCTTTTAGCCGTGGCTAGTTTGCAGCATTTGTCCTTAGCTGGGCTTTTTTGTTTTACAAATTACAGATATGTGTAAAACTAGAATAAAATACAGGAAATTAAAAAAAAAAAACATCAAGAAATTACATAAACCAGTTTAAAAGATACAGGAACAAATCAATGAAATCCAAAAACACACATCAAATCAACCTGTTAAAACATGAGGCTGATAAAACCAAGACTTTGTTAGCTTTTTAAATAGGCTTAAACTGGACACAGACTCCAAATCAGTGGGGAGAGAGTTCCAAAGTCTTGCAACTTTCACTGAAAGGGCAGACTGCGCAAATGGTTTTCTGGAAGAGAAAAAAAAACCAAAGGTACCGGTACATCAAAGCATTTGGTGCTTTAAGCACAAAATAAAAGAATTATCACAAATATCAACTTAATTTCCTGGTTTTGGTACAGAAAGCTAAAAAAAAAAAAATTATAGGAATAAACTGGAGCTTTCATTAAAAAAAAAAAGGTGAAATAGTTCTATATAGGTCAAATTTATTCTTTTAGGATGTTTTCCTATTTTCTTTGAAACCAGAGCTCTGCTCTGTGCTCTGATTGGTCTGATCAGGCCTCCCCCACCATTCTTCAGAAGACCTTTAAATGAAAATTTAATTTAAATGCACTGCTAAAGAGGCAGGCTCAGGGCGTGGCGAATGAGGAAGATGACGAGTGAGGCCTTCCTCGGCTCCATATAAACGTTCACAGCCACAGATGATGATGATAATGATGAAGTCGTGAAGCTGCAGAATCGAAGGTAAGGTTTGTCTAAAATTCTATTCTCTGCAGGGTTTAGACTGATGTGATTAGAATACTTGGATGAAAATGTTAATTTTGTGGCAGTGAAAAAAGAAACACGTCTTTGATCAGTCGAATGCAAGAACAAAATGTCTCGTTTTTTTAAATGCGCTTAAATGAGAAAAGTTTGTTGTTTATAATTTATCATTTGTGTTAATTTACAAACACTATATTTATCTCATTGATTGGCTAACAAAACCTAAACTCGTTTTTTTTTTAATTATTTTATGCAGTTTTATTACTAAAAAATAATGATATATGAAATAGCAATGCAGTAATTAAAATGATCAGTCTGAAATAGATGCAGAAAATCTAATTTACACTGATATCAGTCTTCAATGTAGAACCTGCCTCATGTTCTGGTTCTGGTTCAGACTGAACTCCTGTGTTTGTGTCTGCAGGAACCATGAGCCTGACTGTAGATCTGGACCTGAACACCTCGGCTTGGCCCGGTTCCTGCACCAACGTTTCGTGCCAGCCTGCAGTAAGAAGAACGCACCTAAGCACAGCTCAGCAGGTCCTCGTCGTCATGGTAACCGCCTCCCTCAGCGGGGTCACCGTCCTGGGCAACTTGCTGGTCATCCTGTCTGTAAAAGTGAACAGCCGCCTGCGGACGGTCAACAACTACTTCCTGCTGAGCTTGGCGGCTGCTGACCTGATTGTAGGTCTGCTGTCCATGAACCTGTACACGTTGTACCGGGTGAGGGGCCGGTGGCCCCTGGGGGCCGCCCTCTGCGACACCTGGCTTGTTCTGGACTATGTAGTGAGCAGTGCCTCTGTGATGAACCTCCTGCTCATCAGTTTGGACCGTTATCTCTGCATGACACGACTGCAAAGCTACTCGGCATGGAGGACAAGAAAGATGGCAGGCCTGATGATAGGCGCCGCCTGGCTGCTGTCTTTCCTCCTGTGGGCCCCCGCCATCCTTTGCTGGCAGTCAGCTGGTAGCAGACGCGTGATCCCTGAGGGCCAGTGTTACATCCAGCTGCTGGTCAGCCCGGCGGTGACCCTGGGGACGTCGCTTCCCTCCTTTTACCTGCCGGCTCTCATCATGATCGTGTTGTACGGGCGCCTGTCAGCTGCCAGTCATGCACGTTTGAGCGCGCTCCAGGTGGAGCAGGCCACGCCCAGCACACCTCGCTTCTTCCTCCAAGACTTTCTCCTGAAACGGCAGAGTTCTGTAACCAGCGACCAAGGCTCGGAATCATCGGTGAAGCGGAACGACAGCATCCCGAAGGAGATCAGGAGGTCTGTGGAGATGGAGGGCTGGAGACATATGGTACGTGAAGCTCCGCCTCCTGCAGGCTCCTGCTCCACCACACAGGTTATCTGAGTCAGGCCCGGCCCTCGGCTGCATGATGCCCTTAACAAAAAACGAATTTGGCATCCCCGTAGGATCTTAGATATAGACATTCTAGCAGAGGCTTCAACTGGTATACTCTGCATCTACGATCACCAATACTTTTAGGGGGATTTCTAAGCAATTTTATGTACCTAAAATGCACAAACCTCTGCTTTGTCTTCCTTTTTTTCCTCCTAAAAGTTTTAAAGAAGCACCAGCTACCAGCGGTAAATACACCGCTTACTCCAACCTAAAGTAGACAGCAGCAGTGACAAGAAGAGAGGGGCTCTCCACTGGAGAATTGTTGATTACATCAAATTTTTGAGTTTTTTGTTTACGTTTTTTTAATTATTACTTTAAATAAAAATTTGACATGAAACAAGTGGTGCGTCAAACTCTTTTACAAATAAAATGGATATATAATCATTGTGATTTGGCGCCCCCTCCAGCTGATGGCACCCTAGGCAGCTGCCTAGGTCACCTATGCTCAGGGCTGGCCCTGATCTAAGCTAATGCACCAGTTACTCTGAATCACACTAATTTGATTCCTGTCTCTTAGGTAGTGGATGACGAATCCACCAACAATGAGACAGATCTGCTATCGAGGAAAGACCTCCACTGGCGGGCCTCAGAGGCGCTCTCCACCTTCAGATGTCAGGAGAGAAGGAGGCAGCGGGTCATGGCGAGGGAAAGGAGGGTCACCAAAACCATCCTGGCCATCCTGTTGGCTTTCATCCTCACCTGGACGCCGTATAACATCATGGCCGTCGTCGCCGCCTTCTGTCACATCTGCATCCCGGACGTGCTGTGGAGCGTGGGTTACTGGCTGTGTTACATCAACAGCGCCGTCAACCCGGCCTGCTATGCTCTGTGCAATGTCACCTTCAGGAGGACCTTCTGCAGCCTCCTGCACTGCAGGAAGCTTTACTGACAATCAGCTGTTTATACAGGTGAACCTGAGTTCACTGAACTTTAATAGTATCTTCAAAAACACGTTTATGAATAGAAAGTAAAAGAGAAAAATGCCCAGATTAATTTTTATTTCTTCAAATATCAGATTCACTATTAAAACTGTGTTCTTCAAATGTTTTCAGCTCCTTAAACACCCACCCTGATCTACTTACAAAGGGGTCTTGGAACCCTTGTGCTATCCATGTTGACATTAAAAGTGTGGTCATCTGGACCCCACAAGACAGAACTTTTTTTATCTTCACTGGAGTCCGTGACAGACATTAAATCCTGTCCGCCTTTGTCATGGGGGGATCATGTATCAATATAAGGGTAGGGTCATCTGGACCCCGTAAGATAGCACAAGGGTTAAAGACGGGTGTCGGGTGCAGTTTTTAGCCAAAATCAAAAAACCTGTGTCGTTTTCATGGACATATTTTCTCCAGAGCAGCTGGAGTTCATTAGAACTCTGCCCTTCTTCCCTTCTCCATTGGTGAAAGTCTCTGTTCTGCTCTCAAGCTAGCTTACAGCCCTTCACAACATTACGGGTGCAAAAAAAAATGGTGAGAATCATTTAAACTATCCAGCCGTACAGTTTTGATGCAGATGCCAGCTTGGACGAGAAAACATTCATGGATCTTGTCTACAAGTGGATGCATCCCAAATGGAGCGGAGCAAGGAGCATGTAACAAAAACACTTTTTCCAACAACCTATTTCTGTCTCCTCCTGATTTACATCAATTTGATTGAAGAAATACCCAGAAAGGCAATTTTAGGCTTAATTTTCTTAAAATATACTCTCCATTATCGAAAAACAAAACAAAAAATGCTGCAAGAACATGTTAAAAACAGCAAAAGTATGATTAAAACCAGAATGAGTCTTTGTGTAGTTAAACTTCATAGTTATTAAAAGTTGATGATAAAAGATCCAAGCTATAGGAAATATGATAGGAGGACCTAAAGATGTATTTTGTTGTCGATTAATCCAGCACATTCAGCAGCATGAGCTCTCAGTAATATTTCATGCTTGATCTGTTAATTCTGGTCAAGGAATTTGATGTTCTCCAGAGGACCACATGGTGGCGTCTCTGTGTCTTCCTCTTGGAGATGTAAGCTTGTGTGCTGCTGTCACAGATTCTCCAGACATGGAATTGAAAAATTATACGGTACAACAACTCACCACGTATACATGGATACACACGTCTACCTTCCTCAAAAGCCCAACCAAAGTGCTTTACAGTCACAGTTCCATTCACCCACTGATGGTGGTTCCACTGCTGAACACTGGTGCCAACCTTCCACAAGAGGAAAGGTGGGGTTCAGTGTCTTACCCAAGGACCCAATGAGAGTCGAACCTGCAATCTTCCAATCAGTGGTCGACCGAAGTTTGGGTTGTTGTAGACCCAAAACCCTGTGGACATCTTCCTGCGATTTAAAACTTATTTTTACTATAATATTAAAACAACCAAGACACGTGATGCAACAAAAAATAACCGACCATCATTACAGTCCAATGTATGGAAACCCTTTGAATTTACACTCGATTCTTTTGCAAGAAATGCAAGGAATCTGAATACTTTCCCTACAGGTATTTACCTCTGAGTCACACTGGTTGAAGTTTTTAGGTTTAGGTTAGTGAATCAGATAATTCAAAATGAACCAAAATTGACAGTAAATCAGATCAGCAACCACAAAATGATGTGAATCGAATTGTTAAAATGAATCGTTACGCCAATATTTGAGGGAAAAAGAGAGCTACGTAGCATGAAGTCTGTTGACGTTGCAATCCAGCCTGTCAGCTGTAATCTGAAAATGACGACACAGAACCAGATGGTTGATAATACTATAGACCTCCAGAGGACAGAGCAGGACCTAAAGGAATGCAGCTTCAAGAGCCTGGCGGGATTGATAAGTGTTTGATTGTTGGATTTTGTTGGATGGTTGTGGTTTGGCCTCAGAGTCAGCTTCATGAGTAGGTCTGGCATCAGTGCGAGTGGGGCTCCTGTTGTAAGCAGAACCACAGAACGTAGGACCATGATGCAGACCTTCCTTCAGGAACTTCATGAGTATTGAGGCTCAATGCTAAAGTCGGTGAAGTTTCTCGTTGTCTTGAAGTTGAGTCATCAGGATTTAAAATCTTTGAAGATTTTAAGTGATAGTTTGAATGCTTGTGTTCTGTTATTTAAAGAATGGTTTTAGGTTGAAGTTTGTGACAAAGCGGTTCAGCTTTGCTTCATAAAACAGTCATTAAAAACCACAAAATCACCACTCAGATCAGACATTTAAGACTGAAAGCAGATTAAATGTCATTTCAGTTTATAAAGTAAAGAAAATTCTGTTTTTGTTGAACGTTCTGATGCCTGGACAGACAGAAAGAGGTTATACTGCCCTCTGCTGGGTCTGTAGTAGAACTTACCATTAAAACTGTGAAGACAGATTTGTTTTATCTGATGTTGTTGTGGCTATAAACGCAGCACAGACAGGTACGGCTGTCTCAGGTGAGTGTAAAAAAAAACACACAAGCACTCCGGAACAAAACAATGTAAAGAATTTAATGTGTTCATTTGTACATCATTGATAATCTGCAGTTCCAAAAATAGATTTAACTTTTGTTTTTTTTCTCAGTTCAGATCATTATAAACCAAAACTCTGGACTATCCAGAGGGGGGCGACACTGAGCGTCCCTTTCAGTTCTCAGGTTAATCTAGTCTGAGCTAATGGAGAAGTTTTTAAACTATTGACTACAGAAAAGAAGGTTATGATGCTGAAGACATCTACAACAGCTTTACACCCCAATCCGAACAAAGAAAAACTGGAAAAAGAAAAATAAGGAGGAGGAGGAAGAAGGAGTCTTTCTTTTTTTGCGTTGGACTAAAGTAAGACGATCCTTCTGCTGAAGGAAGACGTCCTGGTCTTCAGTTGGACTTCTCACCTGCAGACAGACGGACAGTTAAGGGGTTTGTAATGTTGATTCACAAATATTTCAGATGTGGAAGAGCTGCAGCTTCTCCTCATCTCTCCATCATAAACTGAACTTTTCCACATACAAATCTGGGACATTTTTATGCAACTTGTCTACAGAAATATAAAAGTTACATTAAAAATGTTTTGAGACCATTCAAACACAGTTTTAAGGCTGAATGTTTAAAGAAAATGAACAAGTAAAAAATATATATATGTAAAAACAAAAATATTTCATATTACTAAAAGGATTAAATTAGCAGTAAAATGATTATTATTGTAATTGTTATTCATTAAATAGCAGTAAATACTTTTCTTTATGATTTTCTGATTAGTTAAATTAAAATTTGTAAATAAAGTATTATAACTGTTTAATACCTCGTTGCACACAAATGGAGATGAGCTATTTATAATGAGCTTTACTAGCTGAGGTTAAACTTTTTTTTTTAATGGCTGTGAGTTTACAGAAAGCCGACTGCTGCAAAGTATTTGTCTGTCAGACTTTCCACATGTGTACAACGGCAGTCCTAACTCCTATCTCTTTTTTTGGGTTTGTTTTTGTCCTTTTTTCTTGATTTTCGTGTGAAGTCGCATCGTGCTGACGAGACAAAAGAATTTTACTCAGAATTTAAGACAATTTTTAAGACCTTATAAATGCAATCTGAGACTTTTTAACAGGTCGCCCTGTTACGCCATGAATAGGCTTTCATAATAAATTATAAAATTAATTGAAATTGCGATATCAGCTTGTGCAATGCGTGTATTGTAAAATCCGGCATAAAATGAGCACTATCCCCTTATTTATGGGGTTAGGGACCGGAGACATCAGTGAATATGGAGACATTTATTTTGACAGCTTCTGATTCAGCTGATGTCATTTGATTTCTCCATGCGTGGGTAGGGTTGGGGGGGCACTCCTATGGCCGCTCCCCCTCCGCACTCCAGATTGGGCTCTGCTGTGTGGAGATACAACTCAGAACCTCCTTCTGACGCCAAATTTTCATACAAGCGTCTGTAGTTGTCTGAGTTTTTGTGACAAACCGGAAAAGTTTAGTGACTGAAAAAATTCCACAAATACGCAGAGTAAATTGTTACTTTACCCCCTGTACTACCCTAGGCATGTTTACATTAAAAGTGGGGTCATCTGGACTATCATCTTAAGTCATATCGTCATGGCAATAATGATTACTAATTTCGTATATCGCAGTTTCCAGATCTATCCAGCAGTCATGGAGAAGCAGAAACATCGTTTTTACTTTGCGCCTGAGAAAAAAAATATAAAACATATCTCAAAAATAAACTAGGCCAAACTCTGTTATGGGGCACGAAGATAATTCAACATCCACTGATGAAACCAAAACACACATTTTGAATCTACCATAGGATGAAAAGTCTCCATCAAAGCTTTTTTTTATGCAACCAATGAGTTTGGTTACTTTAAAATTTGATTTCAATGTGTAATGATTATTTTTCTGCATAAATATGAAATTGTATTTTGATTATAATCAATTAGTATTACATATCAGTTCCATGATGTATGATTGTTACTGTTTACTGAAATCATGAAATAATGTTTTATGAAAGTAATCAATAATCAATGAGCATTTCCCTTTGCTATTGGGAATATAAAAAAAATACTTTCATTTGATCTGATCAGAACCGGATTACATAACTATGCAAACCTGTAAAATGGAGTAACTAAGTAGGGGTGGGATTATATAAGTTCGCTTCTTCCCACTCCTTTTCAAGCAATCAATCAAACTCTAATGACTTTAGTTAATAATCAAAAAAATTATGGCCCAAATGTGATATAAGTGTGTTTTGTTTTCTTTTGTTTTCTATTTTCTAATCAATGCATTTCATTATTTCTGTAATGAGTATTAAATAATTGTGTTTTGTCCTGTATTTTTCATAATCTATGCTTGAAATAAACCAATCAATCAATCAAAGTGAAATATGGCGATTTTCATATATAATATGGGAAAAGACAACTTTTGCTTGAGCGATCTCCACAAAATTCCATACACTTCAGCTGCTATGTTAAGTCTACAACCACAACCAAAGTTTTGTTAATCTCGGGAAGAGACTGGCATCTTGAATTTTCAACAGAGAAAAATTCACAGACAAATTTAAACTCCTTCCTACCTGATAGCATTTGGAGGATAAATGGGAAAAACTGGTTTTAAAGTTTGTCAGTTTTGAACGACATTTAGCATAACAAGCTCAAAAAAGCGGCGTTCTCTGTTGTTTAGATATTTTTTTACTGGAATATGGCATAAATTTCATAACAGAATCCTTGGCTCAAGCTGTACAAAATTATGACATATGACATGCACATATTAGATATGTGGGCGTGGTTAACAAAAAAAAAATTGCAGAGAAAATCCAAAAATGTACTTTAGTCAATTCTTCCAAAAAACATGTGTTTGTTATCCCTTAGCAACCAAAAATAGAAAATGGTTGCTATGGAGAGAAAACTAGAAGAAAGGCTGCCATTTTGAAAAAACATGCAGCTCTGACCAGGGCGGAGGGGGCAAAAGGGGAAAGTGAAGAGTACCTGCTCAACCAGTGAGGGCGCAATAAAAAGGGTGGGTCAGGTTAATGATTATTTTTTATTATTGCTCATCTTCAGGAACATAAATGGCTTACGTGTCACATTGGGGATTATTTTATTTCTTTTATTAACATTTAATAAAACTGGAGACATCTTTAATTAGATTAGTGTTGTAAAAATGCTTTGGGGATAAAATTCCATTAAGTTGATGAAAAACCTAAAACTTTCTTCAGAAATATATCTGAACCTTCAGTTTGATTTGAAGTTCTTCTAATGTTGGTTCTCAGATTGCTGGATAGAACGACAGATACTGCGGTGGAGTTCTGGCGCCTTACCTCGGGTCTTCTTGACTTTGGGGGAGCAGGGTTTGGACACCTTGACGGTGGTCTGGCAGTCTGCGTTGAACAACACTCGCTTCAGCACCCCCGAGCGTGTCTTGGTGTTGGTGGCGGCGTCGCAGGGGCTCCACTGCCCAAACTTGTACTTGCAGTCGCCTGAGAAAACACCAGATGTGTCATGTGTGAAACAAGCAGAGGGGTCAAAGAAAAACAACCAGAAAACCAGTGAAAAAATGTTATCTTCTGAGGAAGTAATTTCCAGTGCAGTTCTTCTATATGACCATTAAAGAAGGACTGAAAGAAGCCTTTTTATTTAAAAGCTATCATGCAAAGACATATGGATCTTTCCATTTCTTGTTTTAAAATGCATTTCATGGCTTAATTTATATGAAAAAAACATTGAGGTAAACCTGTGGGACACTAAAGTGAATCACGCAGCCAAAATCTCAATTTTTATCACCCAATCATAATCATATTTGTGCTCCTCCCACGTATAGCTTGCGACTAAATGGCCTGAATAAGATGTCAACATTTCCTATCGATTATGATGAGCGCTAGTAGCAGAAATTTAAATGTATCTGCTGTAAATCCAAGTTATTGAGTGATTTGTGTTTATTCACATAATTACGATTTATTGGAAATCAGTGTAATTCTGACGGGGTGGCCTCCTCCACCCTGTCCTCCTGCCGGACCGATGCTTTTGTGGACTGACTCTCATCCACCATCACCAAAGGATGTGAAGTTTATTCATCTATGGTCTTAGCTTATCCCATTGTCACAGACGTATTTCCTGCATATCTCATGCATATTATCACAAATAAATATTTCTTTATTGACATTCCTAAGATCTCTCCTTCCTGAAACGTGAGTCGGTCTTACTGATGTCCTTCTTCCAGTTGCAGGGAATCTTGCAGTGGATCTTTTCTGTGCGGCCGTTACACGTGGACTCCCTCAGACCTTCTCCACAGTCTCCTTGTTCCGGCACACACTTCCCAAACTGGGTTTCTGAGAGTGAGCACTCAGAGGCGGGCCGGGACCGGTCATGTTTTCCACCTGCAGAGAACCCGAGACGTCACGCACCACAGTCAGCCACGGACCCACAACGGGCAAATCCGTCTGAAGCTGAATGTTCGGTCGCTCTGCAGCTAAAAACAAACTGTTCTGAAGTTGATATCTATTAGAAACCAGGTAAAAGGGGTTAAAAATAAAATTCAATCAGTTTGAGGACAGAAACAAAACCGACTCTTAAATAAAGTTCTAAGAAAACGTTTCCTAGGAAGCACACAGGAAATGTCATCATGGTTTGTTAAAAATTGAACACAATTCATTGCAAATTCTTCCAAAAATTCTTGCTTTGTTCAAGTCACATTCAAGTGAAAAAGCAACTCTTGACCCTCTTCTAGCGCCCACCCCCCAAGGACAAAAGTTTTAAAAATATCTGAAATCCTGATAAGACAAAAACAGAAACGACTCCCCCTTGTGGCCTGTCAACAAACTGCACAGTCAGGTTTGTGCTCACTTGAATAATAATCAGGAAACTGAATGAAAGTCTTAAATGTGTTCGATGTTTGAAAATATATATTAAAAAAAATAAACATAATTGTCTTTTTTTGCTGTTTGAACAATCTTTCTTCTCTCTCCATTTGTGGTTCTTCCTGAATTTAAGAGTTAAAGTCTAAACTGGCTCACAGTGAGTGAAGGAGAACATCAGCACACTCCACGGCAGTGACAAACCTCATTCTGGAGGACAGTTTCAGTTTTCACATTGGAACAAAAGGAACCAGTTCTTTTACAGCTGCATTCCTGCTGAAGGACGCAGGAATCTCACCTTTGTGGTTTTTGGCTCGTCTGTTGGCCTCGGCGCCGAGCGTGAGGGCCAGGAGCAGCAGCACTGAGAGCAAAAGTCGCATCCTGCAGAGGCAGAAACACATGTGTCTTTAATCACTGTCGCTTTGCATGAGGATCTACAACGAGCGTCTTTCGCAGAAGCGGGATCAAGTGAAGCACGCAGACCTGAAACAAGCAGAATCTGCACCCAAACCCTCCGACTATGAAAAACTAACAACACATAAACACTGCAAAAACTGAATCTTAAAATCACAACCCAACTTGATCTTTTGTCAAAATGTTCCCAGGGGTCTTCTAACTTTAATTATGCAGTTTTTTTTGCTAAAATAAAATAAAAAAAACTTCTTCTTTTCCATTTTTTGCAGAGCAGCAGTGGGAGTGTCATATCCCATCATCCTTTTGTTAACAATCTCTATCAATAGCTTCTCACAAGCTAACTTTAGCAGCGCAACAAAAACAGCGAGCCATCTCGGAGACATCCAGTCATACAGTTTTGATCCAGATTCCAGCTGCGGAAAATAAAGACGCACATGGATCTATTTATCTGCAAGTGGATGCATCAGAATGAAACGAAGCAGGGACACTTCGGGATCCCCATTTCAGCCACAAATGAGATCTTTTTCATATGGCTATTTTTTTAACTGCTTTAAACAAATACCCAGAAATGCAGTTTTAATCTTAAATTATTTTATGTATGTTCTCCATCAATAGAAAAAGGCAACAAAAACATATTAAACACACAATTTTCATTGGAGAGGGTCTCTGAAGTTCCATGTTGACATGGTGTTTGTAATTTGTTCTCTGCATTTGACCCCTCTCCTGGGGGAGTGGTGAGCTGCAGACACAGCAGCACCCAGGAACCACGGTGTTTTAACCCCCCCAATTCAAACCCTTAATTAAGTGTCAAGTAGGGATGCACTGGATTCCATGTTTAGAGACTTTAGTTTGACTAAGCCTGGGTTTGAACTCAAAACCTTCTAGTTTAGAGTCCTCCTCCCGTGAAAATCATGTTTTCTGAGTTTTCAACACATATATGTGGCTTTTTTATTATGAAAGAGGACAAATGTAATAAGAAATTGTTTTTAAATCATCAATCAAACTGTCGCAGAAAAACTCAGTTTGAATTCATGAACCTTGCTTACATCAGGAAAGCGTTTATTTATTTATTTTTTTATTAAAAAATTGTCATAGGGGGACTTTAAAGACAAATACACGACCACAAGGCCACTGAGCTGGTTTAAGAAAGTAAAAAATACCTTTGTTTAAGAAAAAAAAAGTGTTTTATTCTGTCTTGCATCAATTATAATCTTTTTCAAAAAAAATTTAAAGACAGAGTAAGTAATCTTAGTTTGAGAAAACACTTCTCATTGACTACTTTTTTTAGTCACTTTAGTCAGATTTTTTTAATGCAAATTTGAAGACTTGCTTTGATGAAAATCACATTTTTTGTTGTTTTTAACATGTTTTTGTGTTATTTTACTGATGATGGAGGACTTAAATAAATAAAATTATAATTCAAATTGCATTTTTCTTTTTTCAAATTGTAAATCAGGATCAGAAAAAAAAAAAACCCTGTCTGAAAAATATTAAAGAAATACGCTGCAGACCCCCCTTTAATTCCTGCAGACAAATAGATCCATGTATGTCTTTATTTTCCTCGTCTGAGCTCATATCTAGCTCAAAACTGTAAGGCTGGATAACTTCAATATTGTTTGGGATCTTTATGGCACCTGAAGTGTTAAGTTGGGGGGTGTGAGGGGCTGTAAGCTAGTGGGAAACAGTGTAAACCAGGGGTGTCAAACATACGGCCCACGGGCTGTATCCAGCCCGCCAGATGGTTTAATCCAGCCCAGTTATGAAGAAAAAAATATATAAAAGATTTTTCAAAAAAGAAAGCAAGTTTCTAGCCTATTCCTGTGGCGAGTTATGGTTCTTTAAAGAAATGACCGCAATGCGCAATTCCACCACTAGGGGGAGCGAAGGAAACTCAAGAGATCAAGAAATAAACACGATGAATGCCAAACCATGCCGATTTTTGGGAGAGAAAGGGAGGCTAACGCCAAAATGTTTGCAAGTTTAACCATCTGGAACCTAAAACTCTGCTTTTGTTTACTTTTGAATTTACCTCTTTATTTTCAATTTAACATACTTATTTGGTATAATTTTAATCAGCCAACCTCTCCTAGGTAGTACTACCTTTATTTAGTCATTTTCCATGTTCTATTCACACATCAAAATTAAAATCATGCAAAAACAGAAAATTCCGTCTAGAAAAATAGGATTCATTTTGCTGTGGAAATCCAAAAAATGCTTAACGAACTGTTTTTACAACATAGAAGGAAAGTTTTAGGTGTAATTTCATAAAAGCTACAAGAATAAATTTAGTCAACACACTAATCAACACATGTTTGAATGAAAATACAAAAAAAAATCCAGGCAAAATTCCCAGATTGCTTATCTTGTAGTTTGTGTTGGTAGAGGAACATGACAGACTCACAGCTCCATGATGTGACCTTTCATATGTTGTCATACAGACAGTGATGGTACTTCAGTCGGCCTGTGTGGCTTCAGCGGAGAAACGCAGAGTTTTTTTGACAATGCCAGTGGTTGCTGTTGTAGTAAACTCATTTCGGACCCTGTCCCAAAGCAAAATTAAGATCGCTTTCCTCCTTGTGGGGTTTCTAATGGCAGAAAGCTCTGTTTGGCTCCGCCCCCACCACAGGTGAGCTGACGTGCACTGCAGCCGTCTGATCAAAGTTCGTCTTCTGCTTTAATTATTAAAATAAAAGATTGCTTTTGTCCAAAAACTATCAATAAAGGTCTTATTCTGTCTTTAATCCAATAAAAGATCAGTTACAGAACATAAAAAAGTTTTATCACAGCTGCACAGCAGGACGCCTGAAGTTTCAGTTTAATTTTTCATTGATTAACATATTTATATTTTAGACAGGGAATTTATTTGCTTAATGTCAAATGTAAAACACTCAGTGTGTATAAAATTGAACATAAAAAATACAATAATTGGATTTTTTTTTTTTAAAGTGAAATCCATTTTATTTGAAATGCATTGGACTCCGTGAATGAAAGTGTAATAATAAGTGATTAGACTAAAAGCTTGTTTAAGTATTTTTACCAACTAAGAACAAAACAAAACAAAAACAAAGCTACAGATAACAAGTTCAAGAAAGGTTATTTCGCTATTATATTGAGATCCGTTGGGTCGAATGCAGCCCCCAAACCAAAATGAGTTTGACACCCCTGGTGTAAACGGATAGATGAGGGGGCGGGCTTACTCTGCACCAACAGCCACACTCTCAAACTTCTAATAAACTCCTGCCGCTCTGCAGAAACTATGTCCTAGAAAATGACACAAGATTTAAATTAAAAAAAAAAAAGCTGGGAAGACTTTTACAATAGATCCAAAGAGTATTGAAGCAGGACTTAAAACAAAAAACTTTTCAAATTTTGGAGACACAAACCTTTGATACTCAGAGAACTTTTAAGAACTTTTTAGTTTCTATCAACAATAACCGTCCTTCCTCAGCCCCCAGTTGTGTTCAACTCTCACTTTGAACCTGGACGGTTTGACTATCTGAAATCAGGAATAAACAACTTCCTGCTGAGAAGCTCCGCGTGCTCCGCCAGATGTTTCTGACCTCATATTTTCAGCGAGATGTTGAGACATCTCCCCCTAAACAGCAGATGTGCGCTGAAAACAAAAACACAGCCGTGATCTGATCTCTGAAGCAGATGGACCAACTGAGCTCTTCTTTCAGGTCGACCCCAAATCTCACATCGCCTAATCCCAGTAATCTGAGCATTGTAGCATCAGGATTATGAAAGTGGGCTAATGTATGCGGGCCTGCTGCCGCTGCATCACGTTTGATGGGCACGCGGGACCTGTGAAAACAGAGAGATTACCCAGAATGCCTCTGTGCTGTGAGCTGTCATTGTGGCAGAGATGACAGACTCCTCTTTCACATGTCAGCTGGCTCCTCGCTCCTCCTGCGGCCTTTAATGAAGAAAGAAGCGGCTCTCAGCAGGAACCAGGCTGTCCTCCATCAATAAGGGAGGGAGGGGGGGCCGCGCTGAAAGAGCCTTTAGATTTCCCCCCTCAAAAGAATACTGAATCATTGGCCCAAAACAAAGCTGCTGGAGCCTGCATGGGCCCGCTTCTCCTGAAGCCAACAGATTCCATGGCCCCGTCTTCCCCCCACCCTGAATGGAAGCCATTTACATAAGAAACAATCAAATCTTAGCATGAAGAAAAGGAGCGGAGTGTTCGCTTTGGTTCTCCAGGAGGAGGAACATCCAGAGAACTTCCTCCTGAACCATTCAGGGACCCAGGGGCCGGCACGAGACGCAGAGCTTCCTGGAAGACCCGTCCTGCAGGACCTGAAGGTCCACACCAGGGGACTGTCTGGGGGGGTTGAAGACTCAACCACCACACAGGAAGCAAACACTTGTTTATTTCCAACTCCAGTTCAAATCTCTAATTCAGGACTTTCAACCACTGAAAGATCACGAAGAAATGAACGACATTTGATTTTTGAGCATTTTTGTTCATGTATTCATCCTGTAAAGATTGATAAAAGCCCACATTTCTACGGAATTTGAATTTCCTGCTTAGATTTTCCACACCACAACATAACACCAACTGGTGCGCACATAAGGCGCGCGCGAGGAGCTCCTCATCTTCCTCTTCATCCCCACTGCTCTCATCTGTCTCTGTTTACCTTCTTTCCTCCCTTAAACTAGGAGACAAACATGTTTGGTTCCTCCTCCTTCGTGAACAAAGTCTCCCCTCGCATCTTCATCTTCCTGTTGACCGGAAAAGAGGCGCGCGCGCGCGCTTACCTGCGGCTGGGAGCAGCGGCGCTTCTTCGAGCTGAGAGTCTCCGTCTTCTGTCCCGGCTTCAGCTCCGGCTCACAACACCACCCCGCCACGCGCGCGCGCACACCACAACGCCCGTGCGTGTGGACGGCGCAGGCTCCACCTTCCTGTGACGTCACGAGGTAAAAAAAAAACAAAATCTAACCTCTCTTTTTATGTAAAAGGACGATACTAGAGCTTGTGGGCGCGCGCTCCACAGACGGATCTGCTGACTCAGGTGAGTCTTAGACACGCCCACTGGACATTAAAAAAAGAAGTGGGGAAAAGGTCACAATCAGAACAAAACGTCTAGAAGAGTTTGTGACGCACAGGACCATGATCCTCTTAGGAAATTAAAGTGCACGAGTGAGTGTGTGTGTGTGATGGGGATGTTCAAGATTCAAGACCCCCAAATAAATAAATAAAATCTGAGGTCAGTTTGACATTTTAAAGACCCATTCCAATAAAGATCATATTCTGAGTATCTCGTAATTTAAATCGTTGTAAATCATGAGCAGAAAAAAAATAAAATACAGCTGATCTGCTCCATTCTGATGCATCCACTTACAGGCAAATAGACCCATATTTGTCTGATTTATTGGCATCTGGCTCCAAAATTGTACAGCTATGTTGCACCAGCAACTGAGGGTGTGAGGGGCTGTAAGCTACTGGGAACGAGTGTAAAGACAGGGAGGATGGGAAATGGAGGCAGGCTCACTTCATGCCAACAGTCTCACCCACAAAGTGAATTTCTAATAAATTACTGCCATTCTGCACAAAGTACCTTTTTTTAAAAAATTTTTGCTAAAAATGAATAATTATATTTAAAAGACAGCTGCTTCAAATTAGATGATCAGCAGAACTTTAACCACTAAAGTCAGAAAGTATTGAGTCAGGAAAATGATGGAAAGACAATAATTAGTCACAGATTAAGTTTGTTAGGCAGATTTTTTTTTTTTTTTTTTTTTTACTGAAGCTGGAAAAACATGCACGTTTACTGGACAACATTTTATTGTAAGCTTAACAGCACATAATAAAAAAAAAAAAAAAAACAGTAAAACCAGCAGACAATGCAGTAGAGTGTTTCTATCAGTGCAGCAGTATACACAGTATACAGAAGCACAAACAAACAAGATACACAAAGTATTTGGAGAAGCAGTACAGAGACATGTTTATGTGAAGTGAATGTCACGTTTACCTTTTGGGTTATTCTGAATTCAAGCTGCACTCTTTCCACATGCAGAGCAGGATGTTAAAGAGCCCACAGAGGAGCTTTAAGGAATGTCTTTTGGTTGTTTTATTGTGGGGTTTTGGAGTCTTTAACAGAGCCATCATTTTTTTCCACAGACCTCTTAACTTTCCTCACAGATCTGCATTCAGAGGCTGAGCGACCTCCACCCATGCTGCTGTTTGGGATGATTTCTGATGTGTTGAAGGTCTAAATTTTTGACCAATGCATTGGTGTTCTTGACTCAAAAGAGTAAAACGAACATCTTCAAAGTGTTGGTTGCAAAGAGGAATGACATTTTTAATAAGACATTTCTGCAGAATTTGTAACTAAAATAAAAAAATAAAACTTATTTTACTTTAAAGGAAATGCATTTATCCATATTAGAAGCAAAGTTATGCCCACCTCAAACTAGCTTTAACCCTTCAAACACAAAATCTTTAACAAAGTCAAAGAACATAAACACTGGAGCTCTGATGTTTCAGAGTTAAGGTCCAAGTTTAAGCCACAATCAGCCTTGAATGTTCCGTTCTCTAAAAGCTTTAGATCTGGTTCTTCCAGTTTTTTTTTTTTTTTTTTTGGACAAGTTAAAGTGTAAGAATGATGCTTGAGCAGTTTGTTCAAGGTAAGTACTTAAATTCCCCTTCGTCACGCCCGCAAACTAAGGTGATCACGCCTTTGATTGTTTCAGGTGACTGAACCAGGATGTGATGAGCCATAAAATAAAGTTCACTGAGGAGAACTCATTTCTTGATGATCTGTTCAGGTTTATTTATCCATCTGCTCAGGAGAAAATATAATCTATACAACGACTAGATGAGTGTAAAAACAAAAAGAACATTTGTAAAGAAAAAAAAACAAACTTATCTGCAGGTTATTGACAAAATTAGTTATAGTTTCTTCTGCAGCCCATCTTCTTTATTATAATCTCAATCCAGTCAGTCTAGATGCTGAGTGCACATCCTTAGTGATCAAACTGTTTGATTAGTTTGATCATCCATGATCAAACTGATCCTAAAAACAGGGGTCTGCAACCTTTAATGCTCCAGTCCAGTGGCTCCGGAGCCACAGGCTCTTTTACCCCTCCACAGACAAAAGTCATTTTTAAAAGTAAGAGTTGCTAATTTAGCATTTATTTAATTTATTAAAAAAAAGTCTGATCTTTTCTGATTTCTGGGTTTATTTTATGACTTTAAGTACATTTTATCTTAACCTGCATAACAGTGGTTAGTAGCTATTCGGAAGGGAGTGGCTAAAATATGTAGATTTGTGTATTCTTCATATACTTTTTCGCCTGGATCAATAATCAATCCTGTTTCAAGTTTACGCTCCAGTTTCAAGATGTCTTGTGTTGTTTTCTTGTGTTGTTTCACTTGGATGTTATACTGGTTTGGGACAGGAAGTCTTTTATTTTAAAAGAAAGTCATATGAGCTCCTGTCAAAAGTAAAAAAAAAAAAAAAAAACATTAATTTTAGGGAAAATTTCCGTTTATTTTAATTTTTGTTTGCGCCCAAAAATAAATATAATTCGTATTTTTTTATAAAAAGGACGATGTGATGATGCAACTCTTATTAAGTTTTTATCATTACCAAACTGGCTCTTTTACTGGAAAAGTTGCAGACCCCGGGCTAAAATTTAACGAGAGCTGCAAAGTCGCTACCTCAAAGTTAGAAAAATAGACCATATTTATGTTTTTCTCACCATTTATTTATAAAATATAGCTTTAACGTAATCTCTACAATTTAGTTTTTCTTTCAATCATCTTCTTTTACTTTTGAAGACAGCTCATACGAGTTCCTTTCAAAATAAAATGCATCCTGTGTTGGATAAGATCCTGCAGCTGCAGATTTCCTTGAATTAAAAATGCAAAAACGTATATTTTTTTAAATCATAGTGACTTTAGTGTTTCCTATTTTTCTCCTTTTACTATTGAATATAAACATAACAACTTTGGTACAGAAAACAAAAACGTTTTTAAACTAAATGCAATAAAATAAAGTCATTCTGATAATAATCTGCTCTGATGAGATATTAAACCTTTTACCATCATTTTGCTCAGTTTTTTTCAAAATCTAGGCAGAAATGAAATGTAATTAATTAAAGCAAATGAGCCAAAAAAAAAAATTAATCAAATTGTTTGCATTTTTCTTCAAATCCAAAGAGCTATTATGGAGGAGAAAAAGAGGATAGGAAACTCCAGGCCTCGAGTCCTGCATACCTGCATGTTTTCCAACATACTCTCCTCTGGCATGTTTTAATTGGTTGGACACGTCTGAACCAGGTAATCGATAACAATCAGTCATGAGTAGGGCTTGGATATGTGGAAATCATGCAGAGACTGCGGCGCTCGAGGCCCGGACTTGACCATCCCTGCTCGTGAGCCTCGGGCTGCAGATCCCCGTCCTAAACACAATCCAGAAGTGATGATGCGGAGGAGAAAGAGCACATGTGCGATGACTCCTGGAGACACAAAGTTCACGCGGGAGGATCGGCTTTGCTCAGACAGCTGCTGCTGCTGCGGCGCTTTATTGCAGGTTTTTCAGAAAAGGTGAAACCAAACAGCTGCAACAAGTAAACCAAGCAGTTGTGATAATCTCATCCCGGCGCTGCAGAAGCTCACTGCTCGCCATGCACGCTCGTCACGCTTTGGCAGAAACTCTTCAAACACGGAGTCGCAGATATTTACAGGCCACAACGAAAGCGTCCCGCACGGCTGTGGGACCCCGGACAGGAGGGACTCTTCTAAGCGTCTGTCCGGAAGCAGCGCGATTATCTCTACGCACCGATCATAAATACCTTAACTCATCACTGCTTATGTTAAATATGCAACACTCGTCTCTGAGCAAAACACAAACACATCAGAGGTCACAGAAGCTCCACAGAAGAGGCGTTTGCAGCAGCTCGGACAGGAAAGTCACAGGCGCGCCAAGGCTCCTCTGCGCCGCCTCGCCCCGACACGGGCGACCTGAGCATCCGTAGTCTGGAGATAAAAACTAGTTTGAGACAGAATTAGTGTCCAAAGGCTTCTCAGTTCAAACGCAGAAGCTCTTCCAGGGATCCAGAACGAAGCCGCGGACACAAAACTGAAAACTACCATCTGCTCCCGGAGCTTCCTGAGTCCGACAGCAGAGTGAACAACGGAGTGTGTGAGGGAATCTGCCTCTTCCTCCTTGTTCTGTGTGGAATGAACGAATAAAAGACAGGACTGGTACAGGTCAAGGGGGTCGGATGGACCAGCTGCCGGGTCAGACCGCCGTCTCCTGGTCCTCTCTCTGGATCATCTGGTAATGTTGGCGGCTCTCCAGGTAAGCAGCCAGATCCTGGTCGTTCGACTTGGCGGCGCGGTCTTTGGCAGTTTCACCCTGAAACACAAGACGTGGCCTTTAAAAGATCTACTCATGGACGAGGTATATATGAAAATATAAGAAAAACGTCTTTTTGTCATCAAACAGCATATCATAATTAAAAGAACACAGGGAACACTTTGATGATGGGAGTGGGTTTAAGGGTTGTGCGTTATGGCTTCTGCAGGTAGAGTGAAGTTCATCATTTTCTACTAAAGCAGTGTCCAGTAGAGAAGTTCCATTTGCATTCTGCGTCAGAACAAGAATCTTCAGTTTCCCTAAAGAACGGAGCCTCAAAGCAACATTTATACACTTCAAGGGGACTTTCAGAAGGTCCTAAAAAAGTTTGAGGCTTTTTTGTTTTCCAAATCCACTATTTGTGAGTCACAATAATAAATGTATTGAAGATTTTATCTTAACTTCTTTCATCATAACTTTAACGAGGAAGCTCCGGTGACCCAAAAGTACAAACTAAAAAGTAAATGCTCATGTTAAAAGCATATTAAATAGGGGTGTAGTGAAAAATCGATTTTATCGCCACATTTCATTTAGCGATACGTGTATCGATATTTATTGTTAACATGACAATATTTAATAATTATTTATGTGCATCCTTTAGCATCTTACTTTTGTTTTCTAGCTAAACCCCAGACCGCTAGTTGACAGCACAACACACCTCTGTAAGCAACTCTACACCACAACAAAATCAACAAGATCTCTCGAGAACCAGCTTGTGTGAAATGTTCAGTCAGCATCATATTTTGGTTGTTATGAGAAATGCACCCCTTAGTTTTTACTTGGCATTTCCACGTTGCTGCCAGTATCGTATAAAATCATGGATTGCGGTGCTTCATGGCGGCTCAGACAAGAATGAGTGAAGCTACACAGCGGGTCATGCATGGAGCCACTATCAAGATTCTGTTGGCGAAGCAAGGAAAAGTTCTACAGCAATATATTCTAGTTCAGTGACCTGATGGATTAGAGCGATGCTCTGAAAAAAGGTCGTCGTCGTCGTGGCGATAAGAGGTAAAATACATGTTTATGTCAGAGTGTGAGAAAACAGAGCTGCAGCACTGCAGTGCAGACCGTCATGGTAATAAAGCACCTTAACCACATGTAAGCGCTCTCTTTTATCTTGTCATTACTGAAATGTGTCGGGAAAAAACACATTCTGTTTTTTTTCTTTGTTTAGTGTTTTGTTGTGGAAATCAGACAATATTGAAGAACAAATATTTCTTAATTTACTAAAAATAAAAAAAGTGAATTTGTGGGTAAAAGCAACTTGCATATGAGATACAGTTGCAGTGCTAAATGTTTTATTACAATTAAAGAAGTATCAATATTCAGGTAGAGTTTTTTTCTATGTCATACTCTTAAAAAAAAAAAAAGTGAAAAATTGTTCTGGTCCAGTTTTGGGAAATATCGCGATACATATCGTATCGTGAGACACATAACACCAGACTCTTGCCCATACACACCCCTAATATTAAAATAATTAACAATTAAAAAAGCAAAACAAATAATTAAAAAAAACATTGCATTTTAGAAACGTAATTCCAAAAAACAAAAGTAACATTTCAGAAAACAAGTAATTTCCAGAAATCAAAATTAAATGTTCAAAAATGATAAAGAAAGGAGAAAAGATGTGTATGATGGGAAAACATTGATTACATTTCAAATTCAAATTTTATTTGTCACATTCATATACATACATGGTATAATATGCAGTGAAATGTATTGCTCAACTGTTTGACGGTATGAGAATAAATACAATAAATACAAGACATAAAATAAAATAAGAATCTAGCTGCTTAAAGTCTGCATGTTTGTTGACCTTTTCAACAGGGAGTTATTTGCCATGAAAGAAGGTACTGTATGTCTTCTAGCTTCTGAACACAGTCACTGCAAAAGTTTGATGTTTAGTCCAGCAAAACATTCTTTTGATTTGCCTCTTCTTCAAAACGTCATAATTCAATCAGGGATGTCCCTTTTTTTCTCCAAAATGTTGGCTTCAAGATTTTTATTTCTTTCTAAAATGTTATTTATTTATTTGTTTTTTAGTAAGTTTTTTTGTGATGATGTGATTTGCACTTCAGGGCCACCGACAGAAGCTTCAAGCTTCACCCTATAAAGGAGAAAAGCTCCAGTCCTGATCTCATGAAGCTTACAGAGCTTTCTCTGTGGGAGGGGCTCGGACCCCCACCCCTCCATCAGCAGGCGGCTGAACACCAGGAAGCTGAAGCTGCAGCTGTTTCTGGTTCCAGTCCTGTTGTTCATTCTTAGTCCGTGCTGAACGAGCTGCTGCACAAACCCCAGCACGTGCACGAGCACGTGCACGGCAGGCGAGTGTGAGAACTGAATCCGTGCACCAGCCCTGACGAACACACAGTCTTTTCCTTGCAGGAGAAGAAAAGCTCAGATTACTGGCTGCTTCCTGTTAGCGCCGCTTCACCATGGCGACGACGGGCAGCGTTCTTTGTGTGTGTCGGAGCGAGGGCCGGGGGACCCCGCGGCGCCCCGCTTCCCACTGACACACAACATTAATCACTTTAGAGAAGTGGGTCACATACTGGTTCACGTCCATTTAAAGTGCAGATCCGACTGCTGGCTGTTACAACAACACAACGACGCACAACAACACTGCTGGAGGCGGCGGAAAGTTGTCGCTGTGCGTCCACACAAAATGACCATCCTACACTCCTGCTGCGGTGCCAGCTCAAGACTGCAGTTACACAACTACACAAACCGACAACAAAAACACACAACAACCAGGGTACTTCTGAAATTATATAGATAATAAACAAACAAACAAAAAGAGAGTCTTCGAGATCAAACTAGAGAAACAATAGAAGTAAAATAAAAAAAAAAAAAAGATGAACATAAATATTAGAAACATAAACAGAGCATCATAAATCTACGGGATTTGACGTGCATTCAAGAGCGCACGTTCACCCAATGGTGTTCACACTGGACAAGCAGGGAGGGGCTTCTTCTACCTCTATTTTTACTGTCTGTTAGCTCATGTTGGAACAGCAAAATGTTGCAAATCTTGCAATTTCGACACGGGTCAGTTCATTGCTACTGTCCAATAGGGATTACCATCAATTCAGGAGAAAGGGCCTCAGTTTTTCATTATTTAAAAAACAAACTGAGACGTCATCAGTCTTGTCGCCGTGTCTTGTTTCACCAGATATACCATCTGTGATGCAAAGTATCTGAATCTTGCGAAGATTTAAACCTCGTTTTTAGACATTTAGGATATTTTTTTTTCCTGGGTTTTAAGCTAAAAATTAAGATTGTTTTATGCCAGAAATTTTCTTTAGACATCTAAATGCATTTTTTAAACAAAAATGGTTCTTAACATGAAGAAGCCACACTAAATCAGACATTTTTAGATTTTAGAGTATAGTTTTATGTTCTAAGAAAAGGTGGATTTAATGGGGATTTATTAAGATTGGATCAACTGGTACAAAGATTATATTCTTATTTTGTTCACATTTTGTTCCAAAATCAATAATTTCCATTTATTATACTTGTTTTCAGTCACTGTAATCAAAATGAAATGCAATTACAGTAGGAACATAAAAACTTAAAAAACTAAAATATTATTGGGCTGTATGAAATTCCATTGGAAGTAATTCTATCTAGCAGCTTTTTTAGCTTAGTTTTCCCTTTTTGAATGCTTGAGTGGAACTCCTGGTTTCAAGATTTTGATTTCTTATTAGATTTTTTGTTTAGTAAAATGACTTGCTGTATGGACACATCATTTTACTACTTTCTAGTGATCTTCTTAAGATTAAAGTTCTTTTTCTACTTTTAGGCAACCTGTTTTGTCAGTGTACACTCGTGTTTGGCGAGACAAAGTTTAAGTTTTTCTTCTTCTGTCCCCTTTTCATTTTTTTCCTTTTCCATCATGCTTGAGTTTATATTGTATGTTTTTTAATGAATAGTCACACATCACAAGTTTTTCAGCAAATGTTGAACACGGCGGCATTTGTTATTGGGAGGCAAAAGTTGCGTTTATACATACTGTGCAGTGAGCACGGCGGTTTTAAGAAAAAGTTGAAATTTTATGGCAACCGGACGACTTTTCTCTAAAAGTTGACATCTGTGGCTGCCTGGGCACATGTGGTGGCCGTGTGGTGGCAGTTCGGTGACAGGCAGATGGCAGGAAGGCAGCAATGATTGATAGGAGAATCTCAAAGTTCCCCAAAATTGTCTATTTATTGTTTATTTCAGACCGCCACCCTCCGGCCACCCCCCTGCCCCAGTGCTGCCATCCCACCGCCAGATTGTTAGAAATTGTACGGAGCAGCGCAGGAACTCAACGAGGGCTGTTGGCACGGGACGAGACCTGCATATTGACGAATTGCAGTTGATGCTGAGAAGAATACATAAATGACGGAACATCAGCTTTCTTGGAAAGCATGTTGTCTAAATTGTAAAAATATTGGGAGGTGGCTAGTGTATTTGTGATACACATTCAGTGGCCAAGCATTTCTTAAAAGTATACGTTTACAAAGACTTTTCATTAGTGAGAAGCCGTCTGCAGACTCGCTGCACCTTAAAGCAAAAACCTTTAAAAGTTTCCTTCAATCTTCTTCCTGCTTGGCGAGCTGCACCTCCTCAGCACAGCCATCAGATATTTACAAAGTCTTTACTCGAGTGAAACAGGAAGCCCAGACTTTTACCTGTGGCGCTTCGGCGCTCGTTTACCTGCAGGTCGGTCTTCATGAGCGAAGCCCCCGCCTCCACCAGGAAGTGGCAGATGCTCCTCTGGCAGCTGGCAGCAGCTTTGTGAAGCACCGTGGCTCCTCTGAAACATGACAGAGCAGCGTCTGAGCTGCCAGTTCACCTGCATTCAGGGAAACCTGACAAACGGGGACTCACGTCTCGGTGTCTGCGGCGTCCAGGTGGGACGTGGGCACTGAAACACACAAATACATGACAGCTGACACCTACAATACCCGTACACAGGTTGAAGCTCTAAAAAACTGAAACTACGCCCCCAAGTGTTTTACACATGGAAACACAGCTTAGAGATTAAGTGTTGATTTCTGTGTTAATCTATTCTATATATTGTAATCTAGTCTAACAATAGGCAAATGTTTTTTATTATCCAAAGTTTAAATATTTGTTTTAAAAAGATCATTAATATGTTTTGATGATTTAACCCCCAAAGTTGAAGATATTTATTGTTTTCTGGTTCCAAAAAGATCCCTGAGAACAAAACAGATAAGGTGCAAATATTTAACTCTTTTTTTTTTGTCATTTACTTGACAAAAGTTCTCGCCCTGCGACAAACCTATCCAAAGTGTACCCAGCTTCAGCCAACAGTAGCTTGGATAGGCTCCAGCAACTTTGATTAGGCGGGTTCTGAAGATGAATGAATGTTTTAAACTCATACAAATGCTTTTTGTTTTTATTTCTATTATCTAAATAGTACATCTAATTCATTTGTTTTGAAGCTAAGCTCACTTAAAGGTATTTTATCTTGAAAAACCTGAGAACAATTGTCCTGTGGGCTTTTAAACTTAATTTGCTTTTTTTGTTTGATTTTTTTCTGTTCCTGCTGCAGCAATTAACAGCAGCAACAAAAAAAATTGAAAAAATAAATACAATTTGGAAAATAAATAAATAAAGGGTTAAAACCGATCTTGTTGGATGTCTGTTCTGAGCCCCCACCTGCTAACAGATGAGGATTTTTATGCTTCCTTCACTCAGACCTCGGTCTGCTCTCACCGTTTTCAATGAGGTACTTGACGATGTCCTTGTTCCCGGCCTCCACAGCGTGATGTAGCAGCGTGCAGCCATCCGGGTCCTGAAGCAGGAGGTCTGCTCCCTGCTGGTGGAGCTCCTTCAGCTGCAGAACAATGCAGAAAGACAGAGAGAGAGAGAGTGGCCATACCCTTATAATAGAGCTTTAAAAGGTTCATCTGGATTATTGGAGGTGGTCAAGTTTGCTCCTGTGAGAGCAGAGAATGCCGGATAACTGATCGGAGCTCAGTCCACACCCACCTTGCTCAGGTTCTTGTCCTTAATGCAGCTGATCAGCTCTCCATCTGAGAGGAAACAGAGCAGGACAGGAAAGCTAATGTGGAGATTTAATGGAACATTTTAGGAGGTTCTACAGATTCTGAGTCGCAGCAAACTGGAGCTGAACTTCTCGAAACAGAAAGCGTGTTGAGGTTTGTGTTCTGTGGAGGCGCTGCTTTACCTTCTTTAGCATCCTGAGAGGTAGCCGTAGAGGATCTGTCGCGGATGAAAAAAGGTGAGAAACCAGCATGAAGAACAAAGAAACTCATCTCAAGGTGCAAACATGCTCCTTTCAAAGAACTGATTTGAAGACCATGATTTGGAACATGTAGAAGCGAGAATGAAGCAATGATGCAAAGCGCACAGACAGCAGCAGCAGCAGCAGCAGCAGCAGCAGGCAGAATGGATTCCTACCTAATGACGGAAGTGAAAGCAGCCAGAGTGGTGTTGGAGCGGTGAACATTGATAATCTTTGCTCCTCTCCTTCAGATCACATGAACAGATGTCAATCAGTGCAATATAGACACGTCAATACAAAGGTGAACAGCTGACACCTTTTACACCAGGTTCTGATCAAAGGGTCACCTGGTTCTGATCCAGTAATCGGGTGAAAAATACAACAGGTAAAGAAGAACAAAAATCAATGAAAACACCAGTAATCAGAGTAAACCAGGAGGTGCTGATCAATAAATGATTGATTTACTGATCACTGTCCATAATGAACTCTCTGGTTTGTTTACTTCTCTACTGCAATCACAAACCATCAAAGTCGGTATGGAGTTATAATTGTGCCATAACATTGAGAACAAAAATCACAGATTCAAAGGTCGGTCATTTCTTCAATTTCACAAATAAAATGTGGAAAATGTATCATTCAAAAGACAAACAGGATTGTTTTTCATCAGTAATTAACATGGGTGGGACATGGATTTATTTAAATATCAAGAAAGAATCACATTAATCAGTGACTAAACATAGTTACGATGATGCACCAGCAAGAGGAACTCTGAACACCAAAAGAGACTAAATTTGTCAACTCTATTCAATTTTCATATGTGTATTTGAGTCTTTTTTTTATTTAGTTGATTTATTTAAGTAAGTCTTCAGGCTTAGACTGAACATTAAAAACTAAAAATTCTAATTTGGGTTTATTTTGTTTTCGTTCAAGCTTAGTAATTGCTTCTTTTTTCATTTTCTCTGGTTTTATCAATACAGTCATCTCATTAAAACTTTACATTTGAGCATCTTCAAATGTCAATTAAAGTACGCCACAAAAATTTAATAATTAGAGGTGAACACATTTTCTTTTTAAATCAATGAATTAGAAATATAAATGTATGACAGAGTATTAGGGCCACAAAAAAAATAAAGAGCATTATTACAAGATTTAAAGTCGTAAATATATAACCTTTTTTCCTCGTATTTTTACAGTATTTCTTACATTTGCGAGATTTAATGACGTAACTTCTCGAGCAAATTCCAGCAAGTGAACATCATTGTGTAAAGTGACTAAACTCAATTTGATCAAAGTGTCTTGGATTTGAAGCTCCTATGTTTGACTCACGATTTATTACTGTCATTTATTTATTGATGGATCTCTGCAGTTCACCTTGATGAAGTTATAAATATCCCTGCAGCTTTCCACTTCCACGAAAGAAAAGATCTCATCCAAGTCTGTGTGGTGCTTCTGTCTAAAGAGGCCCAGTTTCCGGCATTTTCAATGTTCTTATGCTTGTGCATAACAGCTATATTACGTTAGGTGACAAATGGAATTCTGGGTATGTGAATGATAAGGGGAGAATAAAGTGGAGATCCTCTACGCCTTCAGCTGCATCTCTGAACTCTTTATTTTACATAGGAAACTCTGCATTATCAACACAGAACCCCGGAAAGCTAATAAACTAATAAAATTAGATTTTGAGTTACCAAAATGCTCAGAATTCCTTTTGTTTTTGAAACTTATCGGCAAATAAAGCTTCAAAAAATACTAAACGTTTTTCATCTTTGTGAAAGGCTCTTTGGTGTTTTTTTTCTTGTTAATTTATGACTTTTTCTTATAAATGTATTTATTTTTTCTCATAGATTTACAACATTCAAAGTAATACATTTATAACTTTAAAACACATAAATTTACAAGAAAGAAATTTAGCCTATGACTTTTAAATTCATAAATATGCAACTTTATTCTTGTAATTTAACTTTTTTTTGTAAAAATTAAGAAAATTGATGGACAATGAAGAAAACCTTTCAGTTTGCTCATACTAAACCTTGTGTAATTTAATAATAGAAAAATAATAAATCCTTAAAATTAGCACAATACATTTTTGACCTTTTCAACATAAATGTATGCAAACATTCATTTTCTCCACATACGATTAAGTTTTAAACAGAGACTTTCTACTATTTAGTTACAATATAAACTATAACTAAATATCACCTTTTCAGGTTTTTGTCTGCATCCAAACTTCTCACAAAAAGGTTTAAAAAATACATGTATTTCTGACTTTAACTTATTATTTTGAAACAGCTGTAACTTTAAGCAGTTTAGCACAGTATTTAAAATGTTTGCATCTGTCTGCAATAAACCAGGACAACACTAGGTGGCGACATGCGCTCTTTTCTGTAGCTGCTAGCAGCAGACCAATGCTGACATCTCCAGGAAGTTTGGAGCATCTGCAAATACAACGTCACCAAGTGGATCAAAGACATCCAGTGATGTTTCTGAGGTGCGCGTCACAATGCCATGTAGACGCTTCAATGCAGAATGATTGGTTTGTGCAGCGGGGAGTGAAGGATGAGTGGAAAAGCATCACAATTACAAATTCATGCAGACACCTGAGTAAATGTGAGAGGTTACCTGCAGAGGGGAACCTTGGGGGAGGACGGAGTCAAAACGCTGCTCATTGCACTGTCGCTGGAAACTCTTCTTCTCTGACAATCAACCATCCTGACAGAAAGACAGACAGACAGCAAGTCATAAGGAAATAAGAACAATCGCCTCTTTTATAGGACAAACTGAAGATTTAGACACTGTAAAGACGTCTTAGAATCAACAAAAGGAGTCAAAGATGAGAGAAAACCGCTTGAGGAGAGCCATCTCCTCTGGATTTATAGTTTTTGGTTTGTGTACCTCAAAGAACGAGACAAAGAGTAAAACTATGTTTGCACCCAACGCAATTTGTGCATCAAATTCTTGTGGGATGTCTTTTTGGCTGCTCGACGCCTGTCCAAAAAATGTGCTTGATGCTCCAGAGGCGTGTGGGAGGAGCTATCACCAAATGTTTTTGCTATATTGAGCGGTGTCTCATTACATGAGTTCAGAGATCGGATTTATTTTAAAAGCTCTATAAGAGAATTAGTCTCCATGTCTGGGTTGATGAGATCATTCACAAACTCTTCGGGTACGGTGAGCTTTAACTTCTAAAAAAATTTTAAAATCTTTTCTAAATTTGACTGTAAAGACAGTAGAGAAGTTACATGAGCCTTAAACTAAAAGTAAAGCCTCCCCACAGAGTTTTGGACGAGTATTTTTGTTTTAAAGAGCTTTTGTTAAAACATGTAATCACAGTAATCTAAACGAGAAGAAATAAAAGCGTGAATTATCATCTTCAAGTTTGATCTAGATCTGAGGTTGGCAACCTTTAAGAGTAAAAGAGCCATTTGGGCTCATTTTCTACTGATCAAAACCTAGAAGGAGCCGCATTGACTTACGTTAGACTTTAAGAAATTTCGATTTGCATTCTTAACCTTCTTTTTGTTTTTTTTAATAAATGTGAATAATGTCTATTTTTGGCACGAAGAAAAGCAAAAAAATATATAAAAAGAAACTAGCATCTCTCAAAAAGGTATTTTTTTAATGTTTTTAACTTTAGTAGCAAAAAAGAAACTCGTTGCTTAATTACTAGCCTAACATTTCTCTGTAAATAAAATCTGCCAAAAATGTTAGCATGTTGCTGAAATAAAAGCTAAATTCAAAATTAGCCTAAAACCCCCAGTAGATAACAAATTAGCTAAAAATGTTAGCATATTGCTAAATTAGCATAAAAAACTAATTAGTTTCCAAATCTACCAAAAAAAGCTAGCTTGTTGCTTAATTACAAGCTAAAATCCAAATCAGCCTAAAATTCCTCAGGAAACGTAGTCAAAAACGTTAGCATGTTGCTAAAAAAGTAGCTAAAATTCTAAATTATCCAACAAAAAAAAATCAGTAGATAACAAATTAGCTGAAAACATTAGCATTTTACTAAAATATTAGCTAAACTCCAAATTAGCATAAAATGTCTCAGAAAACATAGCTAAAAACGTTAGCATGTTGCTAAAATAATAGCTAATCTCCAATAAAAGAGCCACATGTGGCTCTGGAGCTGCAGGTTGAAGACCCCTGATCTAGATTAAAAGGTTTTTAATTTTGCCACATTTCTCAAATGATAGAAGTAATTTTAGACTGTCCTTTCCGAGATATAGATTTGTCAAACATCAATTCTGAGACTGGACTGAAACATCTGTTGTTGGATTGAGTCACTTTGTTCTCAGTCATGAAATAAAAGGTGAAACCAACACTTGAAGGTGGATCCAGCAGAGGAGATGAGCATCTCCATGGAAACAGGAGCTAGTCAGATTTGACTCCACAAAGGTTGAAGAGTTGAAAGAGTGTTAAAACGCGCTGTGTTTAGGAGAAATCCTGCGTTCACATGTGGAGGGAATCGTGAGACGTGGCGTTTCAAGTCTGACCGACTCACCTGCTGGAGGAGGTGGGGGAGGGTGGAGAGGACGGGAAGGCGAACTGTTCCTGCTGCTCTTCTGAGTCCACCAGGTCCGGCATGCTGGGGGAGGTCCCCACCGTCTCCTTGACGACCAGCTCCGGGTCCAGGATGTAGAGCTCTTCCAGAGAGATCTCCGTTACATAGTTCAGGTGTTCCTGAAAGGGAAGCAGCTCCTGTTTCAGTCCGATCTGCCCCTCGCAGACGCTCAGGTCCGGCCGCTAATTCTGACTGATGGGGTTCATGTTGGAGTATTTTTCCAGACCTGACAGAACCTTTACCAGAATCTGTATTTAGATTCAGCAGAAGGATATTCAGGGCAACAGAAATTAGCAGCATCATTTAATTCCCACTCTGATCTCTATTGGTCATATTTTGGTCCATTTTAGAATCGCTCCCAGTAGTCTTTTGATTATGTTGATTTTAGTCAAAATTTTAAATAATAAGATGTTCTCTAGGACAGTTTCTACAGAGATTCCTTGGAAATTTGCCTCTAAGTTGTGGGCAGGATCTTTGGATCGAGTACGCCCCCTTCCCGTTGCCAAGAGCTCTGTTTACACGCTCTCCTGCTAGCTTACAGCCCCTCACACCCCCAATCTAACATTACTGGTGCAACAAAAATTAAAAAAACACATTTTTCATCAAAGCAGGTCTTTGAATTGTTTATTTTTTTAACAATGGTAACAAGAAATAAAATAGTTTTTGGTTTTATGCAATATTTTTTTAGTTTAAGTTTAAAGCAGACATTTTTTTTTTCCTTTTTTTGTTTTTAACATCCGTTTTATTTTGAAAGTTCAGCTTTTTTGTATGTTCTGCTGTGTTTTGTTTCCGGTTAGTGTCCGGCATACTCTGTAGTCAAACTCTTTCATCTAGTTCGGTCCAGCTCATCTGTCCTAATTGAATTATTATTTATGTGAGACTTTCATAAACCACGTGACACTTGATCAAACCATCCATCTCCTGAGCCTGGATTCATGCTGCAGTGTTACAACTCACCCTGAACTTCAGTGGTTTTCATCCATGATGGAAAAGTGGCAGTTTGAGACCTCAGTTAAAAAACCAGCTTGTGGGGAAAAAAATATCTATATTAGTCTAACCTGAGCGCGGTCGATCCTGTAGAAGCGATCCGCAGTCGTACCTGAAATCAGAGAGCAGGCTGGGGTCAGAGTCTGAGGGGGATCTGGGTTCTGGGCGGAGGTTTGCAGCTTTAAACTTACAGTCGAGGAAACACCACTTTGAAGAGAGTTTTTGAGAAGACGGGCTCTCCTGCTTCAGATCGACTTCATCCTGCAGGAACACCAACACAGGAAAGCGGATGCTGGTTAACTGGTCTCAGGTGCTCCTCCTACCAGCCACAGGCTTCATTAATGGAGATGTGTTTTCTTTTTTAACTCATTCATTCTGAAGGAAATATCTAAGCCTAAAAATACAATCATGTTCCTCATAATCATCTCGTGCAGATTATTAGGGTCCGTGAATCGTTATTTAGGCGATTCAATTCATGAATCAAGATAAACAATTCACAGATCGAAAGCAAAAATGGTTTTCCAGAATTTATTTCAATAAATTAAACTAAAGTCTCTTTTTTAAATAAAAAAAAAAAAAAAAGCTTTTTTCCTTTGAAAATAAAAAAAAAATAACACTTTAAAGATTTACTCACTTTCAGTGACAGTAGCACATTCAGATTGTTTTGTTTATATATAAATTAAAATTAAAAATGTAAAGCATGAACTCCTAGCAAGAGCTAAATAAAATGATATGACAGAGGATATGGTCATATTAGGAATGTGGATGTTGTTTTAAAGCTTATTAACATGATAATGACACCTTTAAAGATTGACACGGAGTCTGCTCTGGTCGGCTTTTGTCCTCCTCCTCTTCTTCTTCTTGATCCTTGTCACTTCTGGCCACATCCCCACTTACACCCTACAGGAAACATTTAAAGTCTCAAAAGGTATTTTACAGACACACACCTCAATGAGCACATTAAACAATACAATAACGGGGGCTTTTTTTCTTTTTTTTTAGTAAACATTTGAACAAACCGTAAACAAACAAGAAAATCCAAAGGCAAAAAATATACAGAATATACACAAGAACAGCTGTTTATACACACAGATATTTCAAATTTAAGATTATTTATTATTTGATTGGAAATATGAAAAAGTTAAGTGTAAAAAATAAAGATACATATCAATTCATACATCCACATACACATGTAAAATAGGCCATTATAAATACTCTTAATCATAAATTTACATTTTTTTTACATAATTATCTTAATCCAGTTTGTAATGCATTATTAGTTATTTATACTTTACCAGCTGATGAATGTAAAAAATAAAAATTTTCAGTTCCATCAGCACGATTTCTCTGATAATCCTCTTTTTAGTGAACCTGTAAGACTGTAGAAGTAAGTCTGCAAATTCTGACAGTGACTCAACTCTTTTTTTCTAACTTGCACCAGCTTGTTGGTTTTCAAATTAGCCTCTTTTCAGTGACTATGTGGCAGAAGCGGCAGCTCCAAATTGGAGGAACAGGAGAAATTTTGGAGTTGAACCTCTGATACCCCCCCCCATGCTGATGTGCTTACCTGCTCCAGGTTGTTCTGCAGGCGTTCGATATGCAGACGACACGTTTCCAGGTCGCTGTCTCCGGGAACGGTGATCACTCCCAGCAGCGCCGCTGCACAAAAACACAACAGAGTTAAGAACTATAGCTTTCAGCTTTCCCTTCATGATAGATGAAGGGAAAATGAGATGTGAAGAGGCAGAAATCCTCACTTTTGATTTCGGATTTCATCATTTTTTTTATATTAAAAGCAAAAACACAAAAGCTCCTGAACTCTTATGCCTTTAGTAAAGATCTGATTCTTTATTTATCCAGCCATCTATCTGCATTTCATGATTAGGACCCATTCTTCCTACTTGAAGGTGCCGAGAAGCCACTTCTCTGGTCTACCAAAGACCTAACTCCAAGCTAGGGGGCTAAAAGTAGATCAACATCTGCTCGTCACCTCTAAACCCAAGCAAAAAGTTCTTCCATGTTTCAGTAGTTTTCGACCCCAAGATCAGAGTTAAAGTGAGTCCATAAACGAGAAGAAAAGAATTTCAAAGATCCCAAAAAACTCACAGGCCTCCTTCAGTTGGTCCATGTCGTAATGCAGAGCCTCATACGCTGCCAGGCTGATCCGATTCACCCTGATCTGCAGCTTCTCAGGAACAGGCTGCTGACTGCACACAAACACACTTGCATTTACACACTAACCTACAGAAGAAACACACACACGCGCACACACACAGGTCAAGCACAAAACACAAACTCAAGAGTTTGAAGCCCTTAGCCCCTTTGGTACCAGCTGCTCGAAAATTAAAAAGCCCAGTTGAAATGCTACATTTGTTTTAAAGACAACGGTGCTTTTAATTTGAAAAGCTTCATGGTGAATTTGTTTCAACTTCAACACAACAAACAGGAGCTGTCCAAAATGTGTCTAAAAGCTGCTGTGGTAATGGAGTTACGGAGTTTAGAGCTTTGAGACACACTCCAAAATTACCTGAACAGAAGACAAATAAATGAATCATGTGACCCGCGGGCGCTGTGAATCTTACTCGTTGAGATGAGGCATGGAGATCCTCCTCTTGGCCTTCTGGACCATGTTGGCCTGGTTCCTCAGGCTAATGCGGATGATGGATGGGGCCAGCTTGCAGGGCTCACCATCCACCTGCATGGGGATGGACTTGAAGGTGGTGAGGGTCACCTCCTTACACTGGTGGAGGCGCTCACCATGACCACCCACTTGTAACGTGGCCTGTAACACATCACAGGTGTACTTATGACTTCTTAAGACCCAAGCTTAAAAAAAAAGGTTTAGCTTTAAAGCTTTAATATTTTTAACATGAATGCAATAAACCACATGGGCACAAGGGGTAGCAGTGAGGTTGGTTGACTCAGAAAGTGTTGCTTAGGAGTGAAACCATGACTTTAAAACATCTTCTAAAAGTGTGTGTGAACTTTTTGCTTCAAAAGAGACATTTACACCAGACAGCAGTGGATGCAGTTTATTTTTTTCCTAATAAAATGTAGATGAAGGCTTTCTTGCATGGAAACTGCAGCAAGTTTTTGTCTATGTTCACGTTCATACACCCATATAATTAGGGCTGTAACGAGTATCCGGGTGATTGAGTACTTGCGATCCCGAAATTTCGAGTATGAATATTCACGACGTTCAAGATCGCTAATTCACGGTCTTTGTAAATATAGTAAATTGTAGTAAAATATTATCAAAATATGATCTGGGGACGATGTATTTTTGCTCTGAAATACAGATCAATGTTGAATTTTAAGCTTACGAACTAAAACAAAGCTGAAAAAGCAGAGGTACCGCCACCAGAAGTCAACAGTCAACTTCCGGTTTTCAAAGTAAAACTAGCAAGAGCTTTTTTTTTCGTTCAGAAACTGACTGAAGTCCCGCTCACTGACATAACTTCTGAAAAAAATAATTAGCTTTAACACCGGAGCTTTAGCTCCAGTGTTTACATTCTGTTGGTTATGGTAACTCTTCAACAGTTGATACAATTAACAAAACTCCATCTTATTCTGAAGAAACACAGCCTCTCGCTGCTTGTGGATAGAAAACTGTGGAGAGAATTTTCAGGTTTTGCTTTTAAATGATCCAAAACCGCAGTGATTTTTATCCTTAATTTTTATGAACTCAAACAGAAGATGGTCAAAAGAAGAAAAAAAGTTTAAAATGACAAACAGCATTTCTTTCTATTTGAATCTTTGTGTTTTTTAATCAGTTTTGTTGATTCTGATCTCCTGTAAAGGTATAAATAATGATTTAAATATAAATAATTTCAATTTCATCCATCCAATAAACAGACATTCACATAGCAATAAACGTATTATAAAGTAAGAATCGTGGTTCGATTCGTGAATCGTTGAGCTTGATTCGTGAATTGAATCGGATCGCCACCTGAGCAACGATCCACAGCCCTACATATGATGCAGATCAAAACTAAAACTATCAACCTTCCTTTTCCGGAACCGGGAAGTCTGCAGAAACTGAGCTCACCAGAGACGTCATGGTGAAGCCGATGACCTCAATGCAGCCATCGTCGTGACGCTGTGGTTCAAAGTCCTGATGTTCACTGGGGTGGCCCCATGGCGTGGTGCCAGCACAGTACCTGCAGCGGAAGAAGAGATCAGGCAAAATTCTTCTCAAAGATTTCAAAACACGTCATACCGGGTCAACAATAGTACTGTCAGTGACAGATTTCTGTCATCTTAAGCAACTTTTATTTTGATTTCTTCCACTTAGGAATTTCTTCTTTTGGTCACTTCTCCATACCTGGGAATGTTAAGGAATAGGAGGCACTGTAACTTCATTTCCTGAACTTTGGCTGTCAGGTCGGTGCCGTCACACTGAAGTAAAAAAGAAAAAAAAAAGTTATGGTTTTATACATTGGAGCACAGACTCTATTTCAACTATTGATGGTATAAGAGAACTGGACTGAGTGACTCCTCCCCTCCTGGCATTCCAAACACTTCCACAGAGAAATAAACTGCTATTTCTCAGTCATTATATTTGTTAGAATGCACTGATATCTTTTTTTTTTTACATTTTCTTGCTAATCCTAAGTTGTTTTTTTTCTTGATAGCAAGTTATTAAAGTTATAAAATGGCCTCTATAATAGTAGGTAGCCACACATCCAACGTTCTTCCGAGCCCACTTTCAAGTGGCCACCTGAACTCACCACCACTTTGATATGCTTGGCCAGGTCTTTGGAGCTGCCGCTCAGGAAGTCTGAGAAGGCCGTCTGAAAGGAAGCGCAAGTGTGTGAGAGACATTCCTGCATGAGGACGGATGAAGATGACAGATAGGAGGAGGGCACACTCACCCCCGCATAAAACATCTTATTCCTGAAGCGGCTGTTGAACTTCTCAGGGTTTGCTTCTGCAAACACAAAACAGTATAAAAGTGAGGGTCATATATAAAGTTTAAAATCAGATAAAACTGCACCACATTTGTTAACGAATGTCTAAAATTATTAATTCATCGTTAATAAAATGATCTTTTGTAACAATTGAAAGTTTATTCAGTTCAAGAGGTTTTCCGTGAAACAAAAAAACGAATGTCGTTTTGTTTCTCTGATCCTGGACCGCCCTCTTCCCTCTTAAACCGACTCACCTCGAGACTCGTGGAAGCCCAGAGTCACATGAGCGTCGAAGCCCAGGCTGAAGTAGTTGTTGAAAACGTCGATTGGTAGCTGAAACAGAAGCAGATGAGAGACCGTCAGGTCTAGATGAACTTCAGCTAAACCGTGGCGGAGCTTCGGCAGAACTCTGTCGGAGCTCCGACCAGCCCAAAATTCACCTTATCAGTCTGATGTTCGTCTTTCTCCTCGGGCCGCGCCTCTGGGTTTGCTTCCACCTCCAGGTTCCATCGATCCAGCTGGACGATGTTTCCATCCTCCACATGTGAGAGGATCTTTGTGATTGGTTCGTCCGTGTATCCCTGTGGGAGGAGAAAGCGGCGTCCACTATGACCAGCCTGATGGAGTTTTTACGCATTTTGTTTAATTTTATCAACAGTTTTATTATTATTCAATATCTTTTAAAAGTAAGAACATTTTAATCTAACAAGAACATTTATGTTCATTTTATTAATTAATGATTATTTTGAGAAAAGGTTTTGAAAACAGTTTTTATCTTATTTTGTTTTGAGATTTTTTTCATTTTAAAAAAAGTAACAATTTTATTAAAAATGAAACCTGCTTTTAGTTTTAAATAATTTCTTTAAAATTCATCAAATCACGTATTTCCTGAACCAATAATTGATCTTTATTAAAGCTCAATTTAAGTCAATCAATTATTTTTTTTAAGCTTTCCTTGTTTTAAAGCTTTCATTTCATATCTGATGTGGCTTTGAGTCGAATAACTCTTGAAGGATTTTTGGTCAGGTGAAGCAGCCAGAACAACTCACCCCTCCCCAGTTGAGCGTCCTTGCCAAGTCATTGCCGGTTCCCAGAGGAAGGATGGCCACAGGCGGCTGAGGCCGGAGATTTAACTGGTCGAGCACGGACAGGATCCAGCCCACCTGGATGCAAACACAGCAGACATGTGAGGCTCCCAGCTCCCCGTCAGCTCCAGTAAGTTCAAGATCTTCACAGATTAAAGCTGCTGATTAGGAGCTTAGTAAGTTGGTGAAGCAAACACTTCTGGCTGGAATAACAGATATAATTTATTGATGTTTTAAAAAATATCCACTCATTTACTGAGGAAAAAATGAGGATCAGGAACCATTATAGAGTGGAGATACATTGATTCAGTGACTTCATCCAAATCAGTCAAATTTACAGGAAGAGGCAAAAATTTCTCACAGACAATTGAGATTTTTGTGCTTAAAAGTGAAAGTCACATTAAGTTTACTTTATTCTTTGCATTGCTGGGTAAGAAATCTGAGTTTTTAGAAAATGTATTTATAGTAAACCAAAGAAGTAAAAAATTAACCATCAGAAAGAATTCTTCAGAAAAGATTAAATGTCCATAATTTGACCCTTTTTTAAATATTTTGTGACAAAAGTGAACCAAACCCCCTCCTCCTGGGGTTTGGGCCGAAGCTGCAGGACTCACCGTGCCGTCCCCCCCACAGGCCAGGATCCTCAGGTTAGGCACTTTGGAGTACAACTCCAGGCTGCAGGAACACAAAGACAGAATTCAGAACAATCTGTGAAGAAACATGAAAAAAACAGATTTTTTTGGAGCTTTGAAACCAGGGATGTCACAATCAAGCTTTTCTTTTGACCCTGATTTGATTCAGAGTCATTTGATTTAGAGATTTTGCTTTAATCCCAGACTTTTGTTGCACATTAAAAATAAGCAAATGCAAAACAATTTTTTTTTCACCTTATTTTCTCATTTAACACTAAATTAGTGCACTCTCTGAGGTAAAACAGTGAAAATGTGAACTTAAATTCAATAACAACAGCAGCTCAACCTAAAAATACCCAGGCCAGTAATGTGCATTTAAGAACTGTACTCTTACTTCTTATTTTACTTTCGGCTTAAATTCATGTTTTTCTTGAAATAAACCAACATGTTTGTCGTGTCCGATGAGAGCCTGTTCCTTTTCTCATCAATGGTTGATGCAGTGTGGGCGGAGTCGTTCATGACTGTGCTGATTTAGGAAACTGTTTGTGGTTATGGCTGTTTATTTTTGAGATGCATAAAGAATATTAAACAGTTTTACCTCATGAGACATGTTTTTGTGCTCAAACTGATGTTTCCCTTATACCAATAAAAAATCCTGATCCATCCATGATATACAGGTGAGAGACCTCTGTTAAAATATCTATTTTTTAATAATAAGCTTTAAATGTATAGTGCTGATGAAAATAATGAGAATAAACTTTTAGCCGATCCGGATGCAACATCCGATTTCGATTAAGTCTAAAACCAGTCGAGGCTGATTTTTAATCCTGTGATTGGATCAGGAATTAATTTGCGAACACATTCCACACCTGACTTGTTCCGTACAGATATCTTCGGACCAGAAGAAGACAATAATTATTTTAGTTTCAGTTAAAAACGTCAAGACAAAGAAGATCTTGGCTCCATCTCATCATGAACATAAACGGATGATCCGCCCTCTCTGACTGACCCCTCTTTGGGTCCTCCTTTGGTCAGGTCAAACACCTGTCGAGGGTTCAGGTACCACATGAAGGACTGGATGATCTTTGCTCCCTGAAAGAGACAAAAACAATCAAACCGTTGGATCTGAGACTTGTAGAAGCTTCATATGTGGGAGTTTACTTGTAGTCATTTCCAAAATACTTGTGAAGCAGCTCCCCCTTTCATCCATCAGCTTCTAAAACATCTTCTAAAAGCCTTTGTGACCTCAAACTACCTGATTGCCGCCGCTCTTCGGGTTGACGAACACCAGCAGAGGCTTCATGAGCTGCGAGGGGAGGGGCTTCACCTGGAAGGGCTTCCATCGTCCATCTTGGAGCTGGAAGGCGGCAGAATGTGAGCGGGAACATCCCGTGGTCGTTTCAAAGACCATCACTGTGAGCGTCGTCTCACCTCTGCTCCCTTCTTGCTCGACTTGTTGCACTTCAGCGACGTCCGTTTCTTCTTTTTGCTGGACTTCAGAGAGGTCTGCGGAGATATTCAGTCACAGCATCGTCTATGAGGATAGATCATCTGCTGGCCTTTTCAGAGATCATTTAATCTGTATTTAATGACTTTGGCGGAGGAGTTCATGACCAGTCACAGGACAGGAGCGTGAGCAGATAAATGCAGATGAAATACTCCAATTTTCTTATTAAAGTCTTGGTCAGAATTGTCCTTTTGGGGAGAGGGACCACCTGGTTGCAGGCAAGATGGCGCCCAAACACAACATTAAACTTATTGTTAGTCAAAATTGGAATTTGCATATCTATCCTACAAGATTCCTAACTGTAACCCTAACCAGGTTCTGGTAGTTTTCTAGGGGAAGATCATGAACTTTGTTTGAACTTTGGCCGAGGACTTCCAGATAATGATGCTCTGGCGCCATCTTGGGGCCATGTTGTTATCCGCGGTCAGATTTTCCTGCTTTTGGATGGATGAGGTGAAAAATAAGCCTGTATGGGGTACATAAAATATTAAGGTCCTAGACCAGTCTGTGACCCCGCAAATGAAAATGTTCATGCACATTTTATCTATGGGCATGCTGCAGGCAACATGTTGTAGTAACACTTATACAACACATGAAGGTAAGTAGGGGTGAAGTCAGTGAGACATAGGTGTGTCGTACAGATTTTTCTGTTTTTAAATTTCCCCAAATCTTGTGCACTGAGTCCATTAGTGCTGTGGTCAAGTGTGCTCGCTCCTTACATTTTTTTTGGACGTGGCTGTTCAAATAAATTAAATTAAAGCAGAGTGTAGTTTGTGTGGAGATCTAATGAGCACCTATAAGCATGCACATTTGGGCACGGTATGTAAGGAGTGATACTTCCACCTTACTAACAACGATAGTGTGGCGTAAGAGTACACTTTAGATCAGGGTTCTACAACCTTTAACACTTAAAGAGCCATTTGGGTCGATTTCTCACTGACCAAAACCCAGTAGGAATATAAATACGCTATTATTTTTTGGCATAAACAAAACAAACTTCAAGAGAAAAATTTTTTTTTTTTCCCCCAAAACACTTAATAACTTTTAGCAGAGGTTCAATAGACTTCCTTTCAAAATAAAAGACTTCCTGTGTCACAAAAACATTTGTTTGAACGTTTGTGGTGCTTCTTACCCAGAAATTTGTAAATCTAACTTTCTAAAATTAAAACTGTTTGTTCCTCAATTATTGAATCTCTATGATAAGTTATTTTACTTTTTTTTTTAACTTGCAGCTAATTTTTTTTTACACTGAAAACTGTAATTTTCTTTAACCAGAAAGCCACCATGGAGGGGCAGAAGGTGGTTCTGGAGCCACAGCTTGCAGACCCCTGCTTTAGATCGTAGTGATCTCAAGGTTACATGAACAAAGAGCACATCTTGAAGTTGGAACCGCTTTAATTCTTACATTTTCCCCTTTATCGAGTCTTCTTATTGGCTCAGAAGGCTCATGTGACCCACTGTAGACTTAAATGTACAAAATGATCCACTCAAATCATCTATTTTAAAGCATTCTCAGTGGTTTTCACTTATAATTATACCATTTTTAGCCAATATAAAACTAAAAAATATAGTTTTCAAGAACATAGTTTCTACAAAGCAGATTAAAATTCCTTAGAGTTGTGGGCAAGAGCATTTGCAGAGAGCGACCATCCCCTCTACATGTCACTGAGAGCTCTTTGTTTTCTTTAATCAGATGTTGACCTTTCTAACCAGATACTAAGTGTCTAAAAATTGAGCAGGAGGTTTCGCTCTTCTCCCATCATCATCGGTTTCAGAGTATTTTCCAAACACACGTATGTACCTGTGGTCTCCGCACCCTGATGATCCAGGTGGGGGGGATGATGACGGCAGCGTGAGCCCCCAGAGAGCAGCACTCTTCTATCTGCTGCAGCATGAAGCACGCCACTTTGTTGTGGTACTGAAAAAACAAACAGGAAGTCTTCAATCGTTTTCTTTGACCTCTTCACCGTCAGGACATTGTGCCTTTCATCCAACCTCCTCCACATCTTCCTGTGGAACATCTTTCACGACTAAATGGGGGTGGCAAGTAGTAGATTTTAAGAACAGCTTTTCAGAATTTCTTCAGCCAGAAAACTGGCCATCTCCCTGAAAGTCACTAAGAAATTCAGATTCTTTATTTTTTGGAAAAAAAAAAAAAAAAAAAAACTGATCATCATCACGCTGATGAGTCTGCTTTTCCCCACTCTCTTCTGAAAGTTAAATCCTTTAGCTGTAACCTCTTTACATATCCATCTTCTTGGCCTCATGAGGTTGAGGAGCTTCTGCATCCTCACCTTTATAAAATGCTGTCAGAATCATACAGGTCACTTGACCTTTAGTTCCCGTTTCCTCTGAAAATGGATGCAAAAGTCTGAACTCACTGCCTGCTTGCACCACGAGCAGCTGATGGCCACAATCTCCTTGCTGTGAAATGAGAACTTCTGCTGGAAACCCTGTGGGTGAGAAGGTTTACACCGTCAGCTCGGCATGCAGGAACGCTAAAGCATGAAGATTTCAGAGAGATGTGGGAGTTCCCAAAGAGTACAAGCACTGAAACAGCCAAGAAGCTCAACGTTCTGCTGAGATCAATTCTGATTTACTGGTTTTTATTCAGTTTTTAAGAACTTCTCTTTCTTGTTTTTAAGTTCCTATGAACTTCTCAAAGACCTTTATGTTATATTTGTTAATTTACATATATCTTCCATCAACAGATTTTTACTTTCATTCTCTAATACTGAACTAATTTTCTATGAAGGTTTAAATTTTGAGACTTTAAACATAAAAGAAGTGTGAAACGGTTTGCATCTATCTGAGAAAAATATTCAAAGTGTGTAATGAGGAGTTTTACAGCCCGAATTATTGTAGAAAATAAAGATGTTTGGTGGAGTTCACCCATTGCAAGTTGTGTTTTTAGAATGCAAGGGAACGCCATCTCAAAAAACACTTTAAAATATAAATACTATTCATAGAACTTTTGTTTTTAAATTTGATTCATTGCTAACATTCATTAATTTATCACCTTTATTTTATTTTTTTTACCAGTTTATGCATTTCTTTTTTTATTATTATCTCTGTAATTTTTCTTTGATTTTTTTTTTTTTTTTTGGATCTTAGTTGGCAGTTATGGCTGATTTTTTTTCTTTTCAAACTTTCTTTATGATATTTGTTTTCTTTCTCTTTTCCTCAGCTGCAGAAACTGCTGTAATTCTGCGTTCACATGTGGCTTGGAAATAAGCGACCACTTCCAATGAAAAGTCTAATGTAAACGCGTTTAGATGTGCATTTCTAGTATCCGCATTCCAAACTCTTGCTTCAAGCAAGTTAGTTTTTTGGGCTTTGTGTACCAAACATGTGCCCACAAAACATTTATTGAAAGTTAAACCAGTTGAACTTTGACCAATCAGGAACTCAGATTTGGTAATGATGCACGCGTAGCGTCCTTTTTCATTCACGGAAGTGTCGACTATTTGAAAAGTCATCACAACGCAGAAACCAATCATTGTGGTTTGTGTTGGCATTTTCAGGCACCAAGTCTTTCATATATCAGGATGGAGTTGTGAAAGAAAAGCCTGGAGCAAGATTTGCACCGCTGACATTTCTTCCAACTGTAGATGTATGGGCTAGCATCAAGTAGCAACAGTCCAGTGTGAACACTGTCAGCTAAAAGCATTCAAAAACTCACATTTAGTGCATTCTAGACTCGCCCATGCCTGGTGTGAACATAGCACAACAGGAACAAACATTGTTGAGAGCAACAGTGGGTTTTAGAAGATCAAATTTCTTGGTTTGTTTAAATTGTTAAAAAAAAAGAAATTTCCCTTAATCGAGATACCCACACCGCAGAGTTGTCCCTCGTTTAACACAGGGGTGATAGTCTAAAAATAACTCAAGAAATCCACCAAGAAGAATTACAGATGTTTTCATTTAGACTGTAAAACCCCTCACTACACTCTTCATGCATTTTTCTCAGACAGAGAATAAACATCTTACACTTTTCTCTTTTGTTTCAACTTTCAAAGTTCAAACCTTCATAGAAAAAATACTCCAGTTTTATAAAATTAAACCAAAGATCTGATCTCAATTACAGATTGAAAGAGAAACACATTCTGTACAGGAGACAGAACAGCAAATAAAGATGTAGAACACAAAATATTGCTTAAAAAAAAAAAGATGCAAACTTGGAATAAAAATATCATTTGCAAAACAGTGAGACTGTGATCCCACTGCAAAAGGTGCAAAAGAATTTGTATTTCTAAATATGAGTAAAAGGTCAGTCAAAAGACGAAGTGACTTTCAGTTCTTTTTTTATTGAAACAGGAGCATGAATTCTTTTCTTCAGGGAAATGAGAAACTTCTCGTCTCCATGTCTTTTCTCTGCGTTTTCTTTGTTCTTTTGTATTTTTGTTTTGGTTTTTCACTGACAGAATTCGGAGGCTCACCTTCCCGCACTGTCGACACTTCCCGGTCTGACGTCTGCGGTGGACCCAGTGATGTCGCACGACGCTGGCCTGAAAAACAGCACGGCTGTGAGCACGATCGCCCCAGAAATACGGCAGACAGCGGCACGTTCGTGACCTCTGACCTCTTTGACGGCTCGAGACGCCGGCTCCCTGAAGGACGGTTTACACCTGAAGTTAATCTGACAAAAGACGAAACGCTGTGATGCGCGGGCTGGAGCGGAGGTGCAGATGAAAGGTGCTGATCAAAAGCTCGCTCACCTTCTCCAGCTGCTCCATACACGTTACGTGCACAGATATCTTACAACCAGCACACTTCTTCCTCGCCGCAGACTTTTGCTGCAACAAAACACAACAAAGAGTGTGTATCTTCCACAGGTTTTCAATCCACGCATGGATGTAATTGTGAAGCACAGCAGAGAGGGCGGGGCATAAACAGGTTCTTAATACCACCACAATGAAAAAACGGAATCTCAAAGTAAAGTCAAGAAAATGTGTCTTGCAAGAAAAATACTTTAATAAAAAAATAATAAAATGAAATAATGAAAAATAATTTTTTCAATATAAAATAATTTTAGTTTGAGAAAAAAATGTCTTTGTGAGGTGATTCAAAAAACTATTATTTTTTTCATTGGCAATTTTTTTTTTGTCTTATTTAAAGAAAATCTGCCAATAGGTTGAAAATTTCTAACTTATTTCTAAGTGGCTTGTTTTTGCAGAGCAGAATTTCTCTAAACTCCAGAGTATTAAAAAAAAAAAAAACTTTGTAAGCCACATATTTCTTAACCTGTCCCATAAAAAGATAAAGTCAGAAGTTAGTTAAAAGATAATATTGATCATAATATATTTCAACTAAAAAACATGGAAAATAAAAAATAAAAAAATCCAGGAAATCACATTGTTTGAAAAGTAAAGAATTTATTTATGGATAGTATTTATAGAATATAGGATTATTTTTTATCTTGCTGTCTCTCTCAGTTGAAGTATATCCATAGCTGTCTTTCCATCAACTATGAAATTGCACAAATTGCTTAATGGAAACGCAATGATTTAGAAAAAAAACTCACATTTAAAAAAAAAAAAAAAAGTTTTAAGCTTGGTGATTTTTAAGTCGTATCGAAATTGACATATTTCGACATAAATTTGACATAAATCCGTCAACAGGTTTTTAATGACTTATCACATGAGTTGGTTTGTGTTTATTTGAATAATTATGATCTAATAGTAACTGTATATTTGCAAAATTGTTTTTTTTTTTTTTACATTTCTACAATTTTAATAAAGTTTTCCACATTTGTGTAATGGAAACGCAGCTTATGATAATGCAGACCAAAATCATCCTTTTAAGTGGGAGAATTTGCAGAAAACTGACAAAAAATGTTTTTTTCCACTGCAGTAAAGGGATTTTTCTGTTTTTTGTCTGCAGTCCTGAATAGTTTACATCTTCAATTTGCAGCATCTCTGCCTCTTTCATTGTGTCTCAGCTGTTCGTCTGCTGGACCTTTCTGTAATCTGGTTTTAGTTTAGCCTGAAGAGATCTGTAGTGAATCCTCTCTCCTAAACATCCGGGAGGCTACATCATACTGAGGCTCAGAAAGACTCGAATCTCTTCCACAAAGTCTACTCCCAACGGAGAGCAGAACCTACCTGAGATTTGGCGACGCAGGACTGCTCCCCGACGTAGCAGAAGTCTCCGGAAACACTGGCTTCAAACCAAATGTGCTCCCCGTACTGGGCGTTCTCCTGCAAGCACAAACATTTCTACAATGAACACAAAATCTGTGGTTCAGTTAAGAAATAAATAAATAAAAATATTTAATTTGAATCAAACATCATTCAAAGAATATATTACAAATTCATAAAAACCTGTTGATTATCCTTTATTTTTGTATTTTTTTTTAGATAAAATGCTTAATTTTTATTTTAGGAATTCACAGTATTATTAATAATAATATTTGCATTTTTTCAGTTCAATTTTAATTGTTTTTCTTTTTAATCCAATTATTTCGTGAAATTAAAAAAGTGAATTATTCAAGATTTTACAAGTGTCTTTAAGTTTTTGGGTATCTATAAGAAACTTTAACGAATAAATAAATTATTTAAAAAACAATAAATCACATGACAGATGTAAGCCAATCAGCACTCCTAGCATTAGTAAAGCATCAATAGATCAGAGAGCGCTCTCATCTGTTAGCTTTACAGAAATAGTAGTGCTCCCCCTACTGGACAGCTATCAGACTCTTCCCGGTTTATCACATGCATGCACACGGTTGGTTTGATCTTCAGAAGAGCCACACAGTCTGCCAAAGTTCTCATCTCTCAGGAAACCACGAATGTACTCACACTCCAGTCGATGGTGCTGTTGAGCTGCGGCAAGTCGCTCTGCCCGGACGTCGACACATTGGGCTGGGTTGCCATGTGCGGCAGGCCAGACTTTGCGATGGCTTTCCTGTGGACGCAACAAGAAGAGAGTGAAGGAAATCTGCAGCTTCTCAGTCTGTCAGTCAAATTTAAACATGTGTTGAAAAAGAAATATCAGTTTTCCACAACTCAGAGTGTCAGCAGCATTTGTGACATCACATTTCAAACTCATTTCTGTGGTCAAACATAAATAACTTGCAGGAATGTGCTTGATTTGGAAACTGTTTTCACTTTTTCACTGCTGCATCTGAAGCCACCCATCAAGCTGAACAAATAAAATGCCATTTAATGTTAGGGAAGTAGTGGGAGGAGCCTGTGTAACTTGAAAAGACCAATCAGATGGACGTGTAACATGTTTTTTTTTTTTTTTTTTGCGCTTTAATAACAGAACGGCTCATCTACATACAGCAGGAAGGCACTCAGACTTTCCAGCCCCGAGTCGTAGCAGTCAGCTCCCAGCGGGCTGAGGGCTCCGGGGCCCCTACAGAGGGCCGGGTGGTTGAGGTAATACACTGAGCTCTTCCGGTTGGGCAGCGGATGGCCTCTTCCGGGCCAGGGACTCCCAGCTCTGGAAATGGTGGAGATCCTCCTCCTCTTCCTGAGGGTGGAGGGCTGAAGGCACCGGTAGGAGGCAGCATCTCCCACAAACACCTGGGAGGAGTTCCTGCGGAGGCAGCGGGGAGCCCGGATCAGGGGCCGCGACGTCGACAGCGTTGGGGTGTTTCTCAGCACTTCCAGAGTCGAGGGGGAACATGGTGTCGGGGGTGGGGAGCTCGAGCCCTTCTCCGCCTCCTCGGGTAGTTGCTCCGCCTCTGAGAGCTGGCTGCTCTCCGATTGGCTGCTGGTGGAGTATTTACTGCTGTCGTCTCCATCTGAGTGGATGCTGCTCGAACAGGAATGTGTCCTCCCGTTGCTGGCCCCGCCTCTCACCTCCACCTGCTGTTCCCCAGCTGGAAGCCCCTCCCCTATGCTCCCATCCTCCTCATCCTCTTCGGCCATCTGGATCAGGCTGGCCAGCAGCATGGACGGTCCCAGCAAGTGGGTGTCGATGGTCCGCAGCTTCCCCACCTTCTTCCGGCACACGGCGAAGCGCGGGTTCACATTTGGGGTGGTGGTGCTGGAGCGCCTGCGGTTGTGTCCTGTCCACCTTCTGCGCAGAGGCGTGTTTACCACCCTCCCCCCGCCTGCGCTGGCTGGCTGCAGCTGGACGCTGGAGCGCCGTCGTCGGGTTAGAGCTGAAGAAGGCAGCCCGACGCTGGACCTGCGGCGGGCCTTGCTGGTGGGGATGGCCACGCTCGGCCGGCGCTGGCGGCAGGCGCCAACCTCTGCATTCACCTGCAGGGCGGCGTCTTTTCTTTTAAAGTGGCGGCGGAAAAAGGTGTCCATGTTGGCGTGGAGGTGGACAGCGAGCTCCTCTGAGGATGCAAAGGCGAGTTAGCTTCATGTGAAGAAACCATGGCGTGGAGCGTTTTACAGAACCGTAAGATTGAGACAAACTTGAGGAACCGAGCTGCTCCACGCATCAATTCACTGTTCTGAAGATGTCTGAAACTTGAACGGTTCTGCAAAAAGCTTCAGGACCACTGGACCCCCCAGTCCTTTGAGTCATCCAGCCTGAGCCCCAGGTTTTAGAAAAGTAGAGCATAGAAGTTCAGAATACTTGAATACCGTGAACTCCATTTGAAAAGGCGAAACGTATAGTAAAAAATTGCATCTAGTTTGACTTTAAGAACAAAAGACAAAAGCGGACCAAATCTCCAGGAAAAAAATCATTTGGTTTCAAATATGTACGATGGCCCTGAAGATGCAAACACCTTATTAAGATGGCAATGAAAGGCAAAAATTAATTTTTAAAAAACACCATTACATTTTACAAAAGTCTAGAAACCAAAATGTAAAAAACAAAACAAAAAACGGAAGTAATTGAAAACATGATGAAGATGACGACGTTTGTCCATCTTTGCAACCGAAAGTTATTTGACATAAAGCAATACTAGATATCATCATCCAGCCAACAATTTCGTAGAGTTTCTACCTTTTTCTGGTTTCTCATAGTGTTTCATTTTTTTTAACAATAAATTTAATTTTTTTTTAAATAACTTTTATTTTCTAAAATTTTGTTCTTATTTTTGGTTTTTACGATTTGGTGAGTGGAATTTTGTTTTGCTTTCTAAAATATTATTTTGCTTTTTAAAATTTTTTTTTTTGCTTTTTTAATTGTTGTTGTAATATTTAAAATGTGTTGATGTGAATTGCACTTTAGGGCCACCATAGCTACCATTGACTGTATAGTCACTGGATATATCAACCCCTCCCCTCTGGTGTTCTAAACAGGAAGTACCCTTGTTTCCAAGAAGGTCAAATTCCCAAAGACTTCTATTGAGAAATAAACAGTTATTTCTCAGTCATATTTGTCAGAATAACTGTTCAGATACATTTCTCTAACCCTCTTATTTTAAACACTTTTTTTTCTTTCTTTGTTTTAAATCATAAGTTATTCAAGTTATAACTTGACCAGTCAGATTCCTCAGTAAAAGCATATATTTTCCGCTGGCCCCGCCTCCAACATTGGATTGACAGATTCTCCCGAGCTGCTTCCAGAGGAAGGGGTGTGGACTTTGAACAAGCTCACTCATGATTGGCGACTTTTGTTCCTCTACAAACGTGACTCAGATCGACTCGGATCAATCACTGTTGACGGGTTACAAAATGGTGGCAGACGAAAAGGAAACCACGGTAACGGCTCTGGCCTGATTTCGCAAGGGGTGGAGGTAAAGCTTTATCCATGGGTGACGTCAAAATCTTGTTTTATCCATGAAATAACAAATGTCAATGGTAGTTACTCATTGAGGTGGTACTGCCCAAAGCAAAGTTTTGACCAGAAAGAAGCCTCTATTCCTTGTTTTTGTGATTCGCTTTTATTATTACAGCTGGCATCATTTACTCCATTTTGCCTCTTCTGATTGCTCCATGCACTGAAGGGAAATGGTAAATGGGGTTTGCTTTCATTGCACTTCAGAGTCACATTCACACACTGATGCCTTACATTGGCGCCAACCTAACCAGGAGGAATGTGGGGTCCTCACCACGAACAGGGTGGGCATCCTACAGATACTTACACCACCTGCACATCCCATGCATGCAGCATTAGTGCACAGAGGCGAGAGCTCTCACCTTTCTAGAGTGCGGTGTGCGGGCACCGTTTGATAAGTGTGTGTGCACATGCATCATGGTACACTTACCACACGCGCAAAAATGGTACGTTCCATTCTTATGACCTCCCTTAAGGTAGCCACATGAGCCTTAAGGGATGAGACACATGTTCTTCCCTTAAGTTACCGCTCCTCTCTACGACCTTCCACAAACCCGGACAACCCAAAAACCCACAGCACCTGAGTAGGTCAATCCTAATGGGATTTGAGGTTAGACCATATCAGAACTGGTGAACATGCATGAACCAAAGCAAAACTGTAGCAAATCCTTTTGAAAGTGGACCAAGACCACCTCTTTATTCATTAAGACTCAGACCCATTTTTTCAAAAAATATAAAATTATTTGGAATAGATTAAAAACCAAGAAGACCACAGAATTCCTGACATTTTTTCTGTTCTCCTATGGGTTTAGGCAGGTCTCATCCCACTGATCCTGGGTGTAAGTTTCCATGAGTCTTTACACACCTGAACACCTTGTTTCCCAAGTTTTAACTAAGTAGAACAATCATTAATGTTTACTGTGAATGCAGATACATTGTTTGGTCTGTACCAGAGTTTAGGAACACTTTCACATGTGCCATACAAAGAAGAGGAAGATAGCACTTTGTTCATCCCCATGAGGAAAAATTCAATTTTTTCAGCACCCATCCATTAATCCATCTTCTGAACTCGCTGAATCCACTTTTTGGGGTCACGGGGGTGCTGGAGCCTATTCCAGCTACTGTTGAGTGAAATCATGGTACATTCTGAACAGGTTGCCAGTCTGTTGTAGGGACACAATCCCTCACACTTAAGAACAATTCTCATGGCATTCTTGCTGTGAGACGAGAGCCCTAACCACTGCTCCACCATGCAGTCCCGACCAGTTCCCATCACTCAGGAATAACCAGGATAGATAAATACGTAAAAATAAAATAAAATACTTAAGCTTCCTAAAAATATTTATTATAAAATCAAATTATTGCATAGAATTGTTTTGTCAGTACTTTAAAGTCCCACTCCAATCATTTGATCAATTTTCAAAGTGGTCCCAATGGACTTTTAACAATGATTATACCATTTTTAGCCCAATTTATATATATTTATTTAAAAATTTTGTTTTCTAGAGCATAGTTTCTGCAGAGCGGCAAAAGCTCATAAGAAAATTGTATCCGAGTCAGCAGAACCAATAGCACAGAGCAACCCGCCTCCCTCTCCGTTGCTAAGAGATCAGAGCATAAAGTCCCATCAGCTGACACGTGCCCATTTGAATTTTGTTCTCCACATTTGATCTGTTCCTTGGGGGAGCGGTGAGCTGCAGACACAGGTGCGCTCAGGAACCATTTGGTGGTTTAAACCCATCAATCCAACCTGTTATGCCGAGTGCCAAGCAGGGAACTATTGGTCCCATTTTTTAGAGTCTTTGGTATGACTCGGCCGGGATTTGAACCCACAACCTTACAGTCTTATGGTGGACATTCTACTTCAAGGCCTCTTACTTGGTCCGTATGTAGCTCATTTAAGGATCTTTCAATGTTTTCATCTGTGCCCGATTCACAACAATTTGAATAAAGAAATACCCAGAAATGCAATTTTAAGACAAATTTTCATTGGTGATTTTAGGTTTTTAAAAAGCTCATATTAATACCAAAAAAGCTACAAAGCACACATTAAGCATTATAGAACTCTAGTGCAGATTGCTAACATCAGGTGTGAACACATCTATAGATTAAAAATCATATGAGGGGCTGAAACTTCTTTATGTCCTGCACATGACTTGTGTGGAACATAAAAGGAGGATCCACTTCTTTCTCACACTAATCAGGTTCTCTTAAAAACACTGGACCGAAACCCAAATGCTCCTGATCTGAAGCAGAGGAATCTAAAAATCAAACCGTCTCTTTATAAAGACCTTTCCTCACCTGTTGTCATCATTGCAGCATGAATTATAAAAGAGTCACAGAGTGTGTGGGCTTTCTCCACAGGGGAGAGCAGCACAACAGCAGGGAGCCCTCATTTCCATCATGACACAAACAACTGTAATTAAAGCCACAACTGCCTTCAACAAAACCTCACTTCAGCAATTAGACTGTGACGACGGCTCCTCTGATGCAGAGCAGCGGCGCTCTCATGAGTCACAGCTCAGCGTGCGCACATGTGATCCAGACAGGAAACACGAGCATCCCCGCTCGGCGCCGCCTTCAATCCCCAAAAATAAAAACACCAGGAGACTCCGCAGCAACAGCAGAGAATGGAAAACTCACAAAAACTGCCAGAAAAACAACAACCCAAAAATTAAACACTAAAAAAGACACTAAAAACCAATAATACTACTCTGAATTCCCACAAAAAATATTTAAAAAAAAACTAAATCCATGTAGTTCTGACTGTTCTGGATCAGCTTCTTTAAATACTTGTGTTCACATTCATTAAAAACTCTTATTTATGTTTATGTTTCCTATAAAAATAAAAAAAAATAAATGATTCTGGTAAACGCCACAGAGCAACAAATTTTTTTATGAAATGTCAAAAATTACAAATGTTTTTTTGTTTGTTTGGTTTCATATCTTAAACAAATACAGAAAAAATATTTTATTGAATGGGTAATCTATGTACAAATGTATTTTTTGCATTTATTTTGGCTGCTTTGGTGATCCTAACATGCTAACCTTAGATTGATCATCTGTTGTTAAATATAATCTACTCTGATATAATTTTGATTTAGTCTGATTGCACCTGGTTTTTTAGAGGGTTTCCTTTCATTTTCTTCTTCAATACATTTCTTCTTTATTAAAATCTGCTTCCTCCACAAGGAAAAGATAATCTATTTTACCTTTGTGTCAAAGATTTCATTAAATAAAGTTAAAAAAAAACAACTTCATGTTCAAATCAGAGTTTACTCCATCACTTTGATTGCAAGCGAGTCACCATTTGTCTGATTGCTCATCTTTCCTGCAGAAACTTGCTCCCTGCTGAACTTTCATCCACAGCATCGTCATCGCCGACAGCAGCTTCACGTCAACATCTACTTTCGGTGAGCGGTAGACCGATAATCACCTGAGTGACTTCAGGGAAACCTATTTTTAGCTCCTCCTCCTCACTTTCAGTCTGAAGCTCATCAGTAAATAATTGAAGCCCTTAAAGGAGGGCGGAGCATCTGAGTGACCGTGCGCAGGTGTCAGGTGTCCGTGAGGCCTTCACTGACCTTCATATACATTTTATTAAAGACCCTCTCAAATGAAAATGATGATTTTTTTTTACATGTTCTTTTTTTTCTCATAATGGAGGATATAAATTAAGCTTGAAACTGCATTTCTGTGTATTTAGGATATTCTAGGTATTTAGATATTCTGAGTATTTGGTATTTTTCTTGAACAATGGCTGCCATGGAAGAACTATATCCTAGAAAACAAGAAAAGTTTTTGATTTTAGCTAAAAAACGTCATAATTCTAATTAGAAGACTGCTTTTGAAATATATCAAAGCTGATTGAGGTGGGTCTTTATGTCCAAAAAAAGATTTTCTTTGTTAAAATTATGCTCCATACAAAACCACAGGATGGTTTAGGGGGAAAAAATGTGTATATACATTTAAAAATGTATTTGTTTTAGCAATTTGAGATCTGTTTATTTAGCATTTATGAAGTGATGAGGTTTCAGAGGAAAGAAACTTCTCACGTTTTACTTCCTGCTTCAATTAGGCTGACATGACTGAGTTTCACCAGAACAATCATTGACACTTCTTGTTAGTGAACTGCTGAGCCTTCAGACTCCCTGAACTCAACACTTTGCACCACAGACGTTGGAGGAGAAGCAGGTCAAGCAAGGAGAAGCTCAGAGTAGAACCTGCACTTTAGAAACGTGCAGATTCTAATGTGAATGTTCTCCAAATGATGAGGAAGTTCTATTTGAACATCCTTCACTTTAAGAAGGGGCAGAGAGCGCAGGGAACTCCATTTCCTGAAGGAAACCTGCTCCAGACCAGGTTATGTTCACAGAGTCAGTTGCCATGGTGATTGTTTCTGAGTTCAGCAAATCCAGCTTTGTGAAAAGAGGTTTGGTTTCACCCACTTTCACGGGTTTAAGTTATCTCCAGTTCTGTAACCAGAAACTCAGAGTTTTACTGAATTTGGAGTACACAAACTCAGAGTTTCAACAAAACCTGCTTCTTGAAATGAGCTCCATAAGTGAATTTCTGATGAACTCCATCCGCAAACATAAAGACAACTGGGAACAATTTTATCACAGATCAAAAGATGATTGGTGTCGGACACCAAATAAAAAATAAAAATAAAATTAAGAACTTGGCTGGACTGTAAAGAATCCCCTAAAGGCTATGTTTTCCAGAATGCATCTTCGTTGGTTGATCCAACTTCCAGTTTGTTTTCCCTTTAAACACAGAACTGCGCTGGGCACCGACCCAGACTCCAAACACGTCGACTGAAGCCGAGGCAGCTGTCCTTTCCTGCAGCAGCGTAAACACGAACGGTGGCATCAGACAGTAAACGCAGCACGGCTGCTCTCTAATTATGAAGCCCCGTTGTCACGGCAACAGACGAGGCTCCAGAGGAGCCGCAGTAAACAGCAGCTGATTAACTGCTGGATTCACAGCTGATTAAACAGCTGATTCTCCAAGAGCAGGCCACCGAAAACCCTTAACCCGGGTAATGAACTGATCCCACTAAAGAAAAAAAATATATATTTTATTGATTGGTTCTATTTTTGGTCTTTTTTAAAATGTAGCTCACTTATTTTTAGGATATTTGTTTTAAAATGATCCTAGCTTTCATCTGGTTACATGTTGTTTTTTTTTAAGTGAAAACCTTAATTTTCTTAATGTAAACATAGCAAAAAGTATGAAACATCTTTGGCACAAAAAAGTTAATTTTATTTTTCTGCAGAGACCCAATGAAACATTCTGAGCAAATCTGAATCCATGAGACACATGATTGACCTCGCAATGTCTGACAACAACTTCTGCGCTACCACACTAACGCTACCTGCATATACTAAAAATGTGCTTTAATTTTTTTTTCTTCTTTGAAAGAAAGACACCACTTTAATGTCCTACACTTTTTAGCAAATCAGACCTGAAGGCCACTTGTGGGCGGGTGTTAAAAGTATTTCAGATGAGGTGCAGCATGAGTGACCAGACTAAAAATCTTTACGTTTATCAAATGATTTAAAAGCCTGAAAACAGAGTTCTAACCATCAGCACCACAGATCTTATCAAAGTTACTTTATTGTTCCGTTTTTGTGGACAAATCAATAAAAAAAAGACACAAAAACACCATTCATGCAATGAATTACAACCGTAGCCTGTCTGCAGGTCTGATGAAGCCTGAGCACAGAAGGATGGCATTCACGTGCACCGATTACAAATTCAAGATTTATTTATTTTTTTCTCTATCAAAAACAGAAAAATTTTGTAAGAAAAAAAATCAGTTTATGGTCAGAGTAACTTCAGAGTAACTTCTGGATTGAAGCTCACTGGAAAACTATCAAAAATATAGCCGAGGCAGTTCATCTCATAACCACTAGAGGGCTTGCTGCACAAGCAACACAGTCCACAATCGAATTTGAAAATCTTTAAAACAGAAATATATATGTAACCCTGTAGAGAAAAGCTCTTATAAAATAAAAAAAAGATCTTTATGAAAATATAAAATTAGAATAATGAAAAAAAAAATAATTAAAATTAGAAAAAGGATAATAATAATAAAAAAGGGGTTAAAACTGTTTGAAGGTTTTTTTGTTAAATGTTTTGTGAAAAAAAAGGAAATTGTAAACTTTTTGGATTTTGATTTACTTGTTAATGGACTTTTATTTTGAAAAGAGACGTCTCTTCCTGCTGACGGAGCCCATGTGACTGGCAACAGCCAATCGGGTTTGTTGCTGAGCTAAGAGCTTCAGTGCTAGAGCGTAGCGTGCTTTGCCAGCTTCGCAGCCCGAGGGAGAAGACGACGAGCAAAGTGACGAAAACGAGAAACCTTTTTTCAGTTCCTATTTAATTTCTACTCTGTTGAGAAAAAGTAGTTTTCGTTTTTCCACCGGTGTGACCTGGAAAACATTTTTTTTTTACCAAACGGGACTTGGTGAGTTATTTATTTGAATAAATTTGATATTTAATATATTTATTTTTTGTAAATTTGGTGAAACGGCAGACTATGGTGGTGGATTTATGTTGTTTTTAGTATTTATTTTGTGGAGTTGTGGAAGTTTTGGCGCGGTAAAAGGAAAGCTTCGCCCAGACTTTCCATCCGCCATTACGTGCTGCGGAACTGAGAGCTCGGTTAAACCGAAACTGCCGTATTTTTATTAATTTCTTATGGATTGCCTTTGTATTTTCATTTACTTATTTGAGTGTATTTTATGTTGGAATGATAGGCTATTAAGATTGGGTCGAAAAAAACGGACTCCTCAATCCGGAATCCATGTGCGGGACAGAACAAGATGGCGAGCCAACCCTGAACCTTTTGATGTAGCAAAGGACCAAGCGCCCTCTGCTGGACACACACTTGACAACTTCTTTTCCCTTTGGAACTGGTAGGAACTTTCCTCACTCCCCTGCAAATCGCAGAGCATTCCTGGACACTCGAACTCACGAACATTTGAGCCAAAGTTACGAGGAAAGAGAAATAGTTTTTTTTGGGGTTTTATTCAGTCTTTTGCTGAATCACTTTGAGTTATATGTATTTTATTTTTTTTTTTATTGACAGTAATACTGTAAAGAATTATTGTGAAATTTAAGTTGTTTTGTTGGTCAAAGAAATGGACAGAAACTGAAATTTAAAACATTTTATTTAATTTAGGATGTGATAAAAGAACTAATCTTAGAATTGAAACAGAAATAGAACTTGATACCTAAACTTAGATAAACTAGAACTAACCTTTGAACAACTAGAACTGAAACTAAAAGAAAAAAACTAAAATAGATCTCAATCTTAACTTAAAGGTTGAACAAAACTGAACTTAAGTACTAACCTAGGTTAAAGAATAATATCCTTTTAATCTAAACCATAGGATTAAACAAACTGTGATTTATGTGTTTAATGTTATATGTCTTGGTATTGTTTATGTATGTCTAATTAAATAAGCCGGCTAATTCCATTTACATTGTGGTCTGTGGTCTTTTTCTTTTTTTTTCTCCAAGCTACAAGTTTAATTTTCTAATAGTCGAACCTACTGGTCCGGGTTTACTGTAGCTATCCCTTAGAGGTGGTACAGAAGTGGCGAGCCAGCCAGGAGCTAAAAATAGATTTTTAAACGTTGTATTTTTTGACCCAGACCTTAAAATAGGACAGTCCGGCTAAAATGGAGATTGTAGATGCCGAAAATATAAAAGTTCCAAACTCAGTGATAATAAGTGGGCTTACTAACACGACTTGTGATGAAGTTCTCACAGAGTTTTTGATGAAGTATGGGCACATTTTGAGAACCTTAAGAATAGATAATCCCAACTCTCCCCACCACAAACAAGCTATTGTGGAATATGAGACTGGTGCAGCTGTTGCAGCCCTTGAATCTTTGCTGCCTTACACGCTTGAGTCTGAAGACGGAAACAAATATCAAATCCGAGCCCTCTCAGTTGAATATGTGGCAGCAGTTACTAACAACGCCACCCACAGTCTATTTAGTGAACTGCAGAAAATTGCAAAACTAAGTGGAAAGTCTTTTGAATCAGTTTTACATGAGCACCTTAGTGAATGCAGTCAAAAAGTAACCAGTGACCAGGAACCATCTGAAGAGGACCTCTCCATCCAATCTCAAAGCTACACCACTTTTTCAGGTGCCATCAGAACACAGGGTGTCAACCAAACCCTTCACAGTCTAGATGAAGAAGTGCACCCTAACAAAATTAACTTGGAACCAGAAGAACACGGATCATTAAAGACCTCCAAGCATCCACTAGTTTCAGACATCTCTCAAAGTTTTATAACGACACCCGAGGTGCAAAGAGTGGTGGTGGAACACATAGTGAAAAGCGAAGCTACTGCATCACATGCCAGTGTAGCTTTTCGTTTAAGACAGTTTTCGGGCAAAGTACCATGTCCCACTCACGAAGTTGACTTTGACACATGGCGAAATAGCGTTGACCTTGTCTTGCAAGATCCAGATCTGTCTGACCTGCAACGCTCACGGAAGATATTGGACAGCCTCGTGCTCCCTGCTGCAAATGTTGTGAAACCATTAGGGTCTCGAGCATCACCCTTGGCATACATTGAGCTTTTAAATTCAGCTTTTGGCACTGTAGAAGATGGTGATGAACTTTTTGCAAAATTTCTAAACACACTTCAAGATGCAGGTGAAAAACCATCACATTATCTTCATCGACTGCAGACGGCTCTAACCAAAGCTTTGAAAAGAGGAGGTGTTTCAGCTAGTGAAGCAGATCGACACCTGTTACGTCAGTTCTGTCGTGGGTGCTGGGATAATGCTCTTCTCGCAGACCTCCAGCTTGAACGAAAAAAGATCATCCCCCTCCTTTTCCAGAGCTACTGCTACAGCTAAGAGTAGAAGAAGATAAACACGCAACTAAAGAGAACAGAATGAAAAAACATCTTGCATCCACTCGACCAAGAGTAGCTTCACACAACATTTCTGCAAATGTTCCGACATCTGAACCAGCAATTCAAGATGATCTTGCTGAAATGAAAAGACAGATAACTGAGCTGCAAAATCAACTCACAAGAAGCAGACCACAAATTTCTGACCAGCGTAAAGCTCCTCAAGACAACCTAGTCAAAGAACTCAAGGCGCAAATCACAGAGATTCAAAGTCATCTTGCTAGATTAAAGCCATCAAACTCTCCAAAGAAAGCTAACGCACAAAAGGAAAATCCCAAGATGAAGACTACAGCAAAAATACCTGCCCAAACAGCCACAACATCTCAAGCTGCAAAGCAAAGGCCAAGACCCTGGTATTGTTTTCAATGCGGTGAAGATGGTCACATTGTATCAGCCTGTTCTAGCAACCCAAACCCATCTTTAGTTAATGAGAAAAGACAACAGTTAAAAGAGAAACAACTTCAATGGGACAGGCAGAACAACAACACTCCTTTAAACTGAAACCAGCCCTCATTGTGGGACAGATGAGTGCTACAAATGAAACCAGTCCCTACTCTGAACATTCAACTAATTCTAAAACGCAAAATTCCCACAACAAATCAGCTACTGTAAAGTTACCCAAGAGTCTGATTGGAGCTAAATATACCGCTCAAGTGCTAATAAATGGACAAAGTTGCAACTGTCTTCTTGACACCGGATCTCAGGTGACCACTGTGAACCAAACCTTCTTCCAGGATAATCTTTCTCATTTGGAAATCCACCCCATAAATGAACTATTAGAAGTGGAGGCTGCTAATGGTCAAAGTGTTCCATATTCAGGCTTCATTTCTGTTGACATCATCTTTCCACAAAACTGTTTTGGATCTGAAATAAAAGTATCAACTTCTGCGCTAGTTGTTCCAGACACACGCTCTAACAGTCAGTCCTCCGTGTTAATTGGCACCAACACGCTGGACCTCCTTTATGAGAGTCTTTCACTGACCAATACCGATCTCCAAGCCTTACCCTATGGGTACAAAGCGGTGCTGAGTGTGCTACAGCAGAGACAAAACCAAAAACAAAACAGCAGCCTTGGTCTAGTTAAACTATCTGGAAGAAAGTCTGAAACTATTCCAGCAGGCCAAAGTATTGTCCTAGAAGGGTCAGTTCATGTTTTCAGCAAAACTCCAGAAAAATGGGTTACCATTGAACCACCCTCCATTTCCTCTTTGCCAGGTGGCATACTCGTCACGAATTGTTTACTTGCTCTCACTGATAACACTTCACAAAAGTTTCCTGTAGTGTTGCGCAATGAAAGTAAACATGATGTAGTTGTTCCTGCAAAAAGTGTCATTGCTGAAATTCATGCCATACAGGAAGTGATCTCAAGCCAGACTAAACCCAATCAGTCTCAAACCTCAAAACAAAATGACTCCCCCAAATTAAATCTGAACTTTGATGATTCTCCAATTCCAGCTGATTGGAAAGACCGAATCACAGCAAAACTAAATGCAATACCAGAAGTTTTTGCACAGCATGACACAGATTTTGGATGCACAAGTAAAGTAAAGCACCAAATAAAACTAAGTGACGAAACTCCCTTTAAACACAGACCCCGACCGATACGCCCTCAAGATATTGACGCGGTGCGAAGACATTTACAGGAACTGAGTGAGGCAGGCATAATCCGCGAGTCGGAGTCTCCTTTTCTTCTCCGATAGTGGTTGTACGGAAGAAGAATGGAGACGTACGGCTTTGTGTAGATTATCGAAAGCTAAATCTAAACACAATCAAGGACGCTTACGCGCTTCCAAATTTGGAAGAAACATTTTCAGCCCTCACCGGATCGAAATGGTTTTCAGTTCTCGACCTCAAAAGCGGTTACTACCAGATTGAGGTCGATGAGACAGACAAACATAAGACCGCTTTCGTTTGCCCCGATGGGTTTCTGGGAGTTTAATCGTATGCCGCAGGGCATTACGAATGCTCCCAGCACCTTTCAGAGGCTGATGGAGAAGTGTATGGGGGACATCAACCTTAAGGAAGTTCTAGTTTTTCTGGACGACCTTATAGTTTTTTCAAAAACGCTTGAAGAACACGAAACTCGCCTTCTCCATGTGCTCAGTCGTTTAAAAGAATATGGTCTTAAACTGTCACTTGAAAAATGTAAATTTTTTCAGACATCAGTGAAGTATTTAGGACATATTGTTTCTGAAAATGGCGTTGAAACAGACCCTGAAAAGATCGAAACCCTTAAAACATGGCCGAGTCCCAAAACGCTGAAAGAACTCCGTTCGTTTTTAGGCTTTGCGGGTTATTATAGGCGCTTCATAAAAGATTTCTCCAAAATCGTGAAGCCCTAACAAACCTGACTGCCGGATATCCACCTTTGAAAAAGAGCAATGTTTCTAAGACACCGATTTTCAGTATTTTCAGCCAAAATCTCCTTTTGGGGAAAGATGGACAGACTGTTGCCAGCAGGCGTTTGAGACGATCATCACCAAACTCACTTCTGCTCCAGTGTTGGGGTTTGCCAATCCAAAATTGCCATATGTACTACACACCGACGCAAGTACAACCGGGCTAGGGGCAGCCCTTTATCAGAAACAGGAGGGAGAGATGCGCGTCATTGCATTCGCAAGCAGAGGACTGTCAAAAAGTGAAAGCCGTTACAGCTCATAAACTTGAGTTTTTAGCCCTTAAGTGGGCTGTAACGGAGAAATTTTGCGACTATTTGTATGGAAGTCCTTTTACTGTTGTAACAGACAGTAATCCACTAACTTACATATTGACCACGGCTAAGTTGGATGCGACAAGCTACCGCTGGCTGTCAGCCTTGTCTTCTTTTGAGTTCCAGCTCCAGTATAGGGCAGGAAAGCAAAACATGGACGCAGATGGTTATCCCGCCGTCCACCCAGAACCAATAAATGATTTGGTTTCCCAGAAAGAGCAAGAGCGAATACGCCAGTTTGTACAGCATCACTCACCTGACACGAATCCTTTCTTTTGCGTCTCTCAGAATGTTGTTAATGCGATCTGTGAAAAACACCTTGTATTCCAGCCCATTAACAGCGATAACACAGTTGCTTTGCCACTCGTGACTTCCTTGTCAATATCTGTCAAAGCAGTTCCTGAAAGTTTCGATCACTGTGATAGTTCATCTATTATTCCAAGCGTCACAGAAGAAGAGCTGAGACAAAGTCAAAGAAACGACCCTGCCATAAATGAAATCATTCACCAACTTGAAACTGGTGAAACTTCTCCTCCTGCTGTCCGTAAAGAAATCCCACTATTGCCCATCTATCTGCGAGAGCTGAACAAACTTGAGTTGCAAAATGGGATTTTTATACAGGAAAAGGGAAGTTGGTAAAGAACATCAGTTTCAACTCGTCCTGCGAAAGATCTGAGACCCATGGTCTTGAAAAGTCTTCATGATGACATGGGCCATCTTGGTATGGATCGGACTCTCGACTTGACACGAACCAGGTTTTTCTGGCCAAAAATGGCCTTGGATGTCGAACAAAGATCAAGACCTGTCAACGATGTGTTTGCAGAAAGACACTGCCAGAGAAGGCAGCGCCCCTTGTAAATATTAAAGTCTCCAGACCCTTGAACTAGTCTGTATTGATTTTCTTACCATCGAACCAGACCAAAGCAACACAAAAGATGTGCTTGTCATCACCGATTTCTTCACAAAATATGCAGTCGCAATACCTACTCCTAACCAAAAGGCTAGAACCGTAGCCAAAGCACTGTGGGAAAATTTCATCTGTCACTACGGGTTCCAGAAAAAATTCATAGTGATCAAGGTGCGGATTTTGAATCCCGAACAATCAAAGAGCTCTGTGACCTCGCTAACATTCAAAAGGTCAGAACCACACCTTATCATCCCAGGGGAAACCCTGTTGAAAGATTTAACAGAACATTGTTAAATATGCTCGGAACACTCAAGGATGAAGACAAGAGGCATTGGGCGTGACTTTGTCAAGCCATTGGTACACGCGTACAACTGTACGAAACATGACAAGCACAGGTTTCACGCCATACGAATTAATGTTTGGTAGGCAGCCCAGACTACCCATCGATCTTGCTTTCAATGTTCCCTGAATCGGCGTCAACAAAGTCACATTCACAGTATGTTGAATCACTGAAATCTAATCTCCAAGAGAGCTATCTGTTAGCAACCAAAAGTGCTGCCAAGGTTGCAGAAAGAAACAAACTTCGCTATGACAAACATGTCATTGAATCAGCCCTTGACATTGGTGATCGTGTGCTTGTAAGAAATGTTCGGTTAAGAGGAAAAAACAAGTTGGCCGATAAGTGGGAATCCATAGTCTATGTTGTGCAAAGTCAAAAAGGCAACTTACCTGTATATACAGTCAAACCTGAACATCAAGACGGTCCCACTAGAACTCTCCATAGAGATCTTTTGTTACCATGTGGGTTCCTGACAACAGTACCAACAAGTTCCCCAGCAGTGGTAGAAAAACCTCGCCGACCTAGCACACGCAACAGACCAGATAGCAATCCTGATGAACATCAGCCTGAGTTCAGTTCTGAGGAAGAGGATGTCTATCCACTGTATTATTCCCCAGATTCTCCTCGAGAGATTTCAAGGACCATCAAAGAGTACCAAGTGGTTGTTCCTTCCAGAACCGAGTCAAGTCCAGCTGTAGAGCACTTATACTCAGATGAAGCCACAACCCCTGAGGATGCTCCAGAGGACATAAACTTACCTAATTGTGGAAACTTACCTGATTGTGGAAACTTACCTGAGAAAGACGACAGAAACTTACCTGATTGTGGAAACTTACCTGAGAAAGACAACAGAAACTTACCTGAGATGGACAGTGTACCTGAACCTGCAGCAAAACCTGCTGAAGTCAGAGAACCAAAACACCAACACGTGAAATAGAAGATGCACCCATGGTGAATGCAACCTCTGAAAAGAAAACTGCAGAATCCAGTACAGGGAACAGTGAACCTATGGATGAAGAAAACTGTGTGAAATATGATTCTGAGACAGACCACTCCATTCGAAAATCATCTAGAGAAAGACAGCCACCTAGAAAGTTAACTTACCCTGAGTTGGGAAAACCGCTCATAAGTTTAGTGCAAAATTTTTCCAGAGCTTGAGTGACACTGTTACAAGTTCACTTGAAACCCATGAACTTCATGAAATCAAACTAATCTAAGTATGCAAAGAGACTTGCATAGAGTTAAGAGGGGAGGATGTAACCCTGTAGAGAAAAGCTCTTATAAAAAAAAAAAAGATCTTTATGAAAATATAAAATTAGAATAATGAAAAAAAAAATAATTAAAATTAGAAAAAGGGATAATAATAATAAAAAAAGGTTAAAACTGTTTGAAGGTTTTTTTGTTAAATGTTTTGTGAAAAAAAAGGAAATTGTAAACTTTTTGGATTTTGATTTACTTGTTAATGACTTTTTATTTTGAAAAGAGACGTCTCTTCCTGCTGACGGAGCCCATGTGACTGGCAACAGCCAATCGGGTTTGTTGCTGAGCTAAGAGCTTCAGTGCTAGAGCGTAGCGTGCTTTGCCAGCTTCGCAGCCGAGGGAGAAGACGACGAGCAAAGTGACGAAAACGAGAACCTTTTTTCAGTTCCTATTTAATTTCTACTCTGTTGAGAAAAAGTAGTTTTTCGTTTTTCCACCGGTGTGACCTGGAAAACATTTTTTTTTACAAAGGACTTACTTGGTGAGTTATTTATTTGAATTAATTTGATATTTAATATATTTATTTTTTGTAAAATTGGTTAAACGGCAGACTATGGCGGTGATTTATGTTGTTTTTTAGTATTATTTGTGAGTTGTGAAGTTTTGGCGCGGTAAAAGGAAAGCTTCGCCCAGACTTTCCATCCGCCATTACGTGCTGCGGAACTGAGAGCTCGGTTAAACCGAAACTGCTGCCGTATTTTTATTAATTTCTTATGGATTGCCTTTTGTATTTTCATTTACTTATTTGAGTGTATTTTATGTTGGAATGATAGGCTATTAAGATTGGGTCGAAAAAAACGGACTCCTCAATCCGGAATCCATGTGCGGGACAGAACAAGATGGCGAGCCAACCCTGAACCTTTTGATGTAGCAAAGGACCAAGCGCCCTCTGCTGGACACACACTTGACAACTTCTTTTCCCTTTGGAACTGGTAGGAACTTTCCTCACTCCCCTGCAAATCGCAGAGCATTCCTGGACACTCGAACTCACGAACATTTGAGCCAAAGTTACGAGGAAAGAGAAATAGTTTTTTTTGGGGTTTTATTCAGTCTTTTGCTGAATCACTTTGAGTTATATGTATTTTATTTTTTTTTTATTGACAGTAATACTGTAAAGAATTATTGTGAAATTTAAGTTGTTTTGTTGGTCAAAGAATAAAAAAAATGGACAGAAACTGATTTAACATTTTATTTAATTTAGAATGTGATAAAGAAACTAATCTTAGAATTGAAACAGAAATAGAGACTACTGATACCTAAAACTTAGATAAACTAGAACTAACCTTTGAAACTAGAACTGAAACTAAAAGAAAAAAACTAAAATAGATCTCAATCTTAACTTAAAGATTGAACAAAACTGAACTTAAGTACTAAACCTAGGTTAAAGAATAATATCCTTTTAATCTAAACCATAGGATTAAACAAACTGTGATTTATGTGTTTAATGTTATATGTCTTGGTATTGTTTATGTATGTCTAATTAAATAAGCCGGCTAATTCCATTTACATTGTGGTCTGTGGTCTTTTTCTTTTTTTTCTCCAAGCTACAAGTTTAATTTTCTAATAGTCGAACCTACTGGTCCGGGTTTACTGTAGCTATCCTTAGAGGTGGTACAGAAGTGGCGAGCCAGCCAGGAGCTAAAAATAGATTTTTAAACGTTGTATTTTTTGACCCAGACCTTAAAATAGGACAGTCCGGCTAAAATGGAGATTGTAGATGCCGAAAATATAAAAGTTCCAAACTCAGTGATAATAAGTGGGCTTACTAACACGACTTGTGATGAAGTTCTCACAGAGTTTTTGATGAAGTATGGGCACATTTTGAGAACCTTAAGAATAGATAATCCCAACTCTCCCCACCACAAACAAGCTATTGTGGAATATGAGACTGGTGCAGCTGTTGCAGCCCTTGAATCTTTGCTGCCTTACACGCTTGAGTCTGAAGACGGAAACAAATATCAAATCCGAGCCCTCTCAGTTGAATATGTGGCAGCAGTTACTAACAACGCCACCCACAGTCTATTTAGTGAACTGCAGAAAATTGCAAAACTAAGTGGAAAGTCTTTTGAATCAGTTTTACATGAGCACCTTAGTGAATGCAGTCAAAAAGTAACCAGTGACCAGGAACCATCTGAAGAGGACCTCTCCATCCAATCTCAAAGCTACACCACTTTTTCAGGTGCCATCAGAACACAGGTGTCAACCAAACCCTTCACAGTCTAGATGAAGAAGTGCACCCTAACAAAATTAACTTGGAACCAGAAGAACACGGATCATTAAAGACCTCCAAGCATCCACTAGTTTCAGACATCTCTCAAAGTTTTATAACGACACCCGAGGTGCAAAGAGTGGTGGTGGAACACATAGTGAAAAGCGAAGCTACTGCATCACATGCCAGTGTAGCTTTTCGTTAAGACAGTTTTCGGGCAAAGTACCATGTCCACTCACGAAGTTGACTTTGACACATGGCGAAATAGCGTTGACCTTGTCTTGCAAGATCCAGATCTGTCTGACCTGCAACGCTCACGGAAGATATTGGACAGCCTCGTGCTCCCTGCTGCAAATGTTGTGAAACCATTAGGGTCTCGAGCATCACCCTTGGCATACATTGAGCTTTTAAATTCAGCTTTTGGCACTGTAGAAGATGGTGATGAACTTTTTGCAAAATTTCTAAACACACTTCAAGATGCAGGTGAAAAACCATCACATTATCTTCATCGACTGCAGACGGCTCTAACCAAAGCTTTGAAAAGAGGAGGTGTTTCAGCTAGTGAAGCAGATCGACACCTGTTACGTCAGTTCTGTCGTGGGTGCTGGGATAATGCTCTTCTCGCAGACCTCCAGCTTGAACGAAAGAAAGATCATCCCCCTCCTTTTCCAGAGCTACTGCTACAGCTAAGAGAACAGAATGAAAAAACATCTTGCATCCACTCGACCAAGAGTAGCTTCACACAACATTTCTGCAAATGTTCCGACATCTGAACCAGCAATTCAAGATGATCTTGCTGAAATGAAAAGACAGATAACTGAGCTGCAAAATCAACTCACAAGAAGCAGACCACAAATTTCTGACCAGCGTAAAGCTCCTCAAGACAACCTAGTCAAAGAACTCAAGGCGCAAATCACAGAGATTCAAAGTCATCTTGCTAGATTAAAGCCATCAAACTCTCCAAAGAAAGCTAACGCACAAAAGGAAAATCCCAAGATGAAGACTACAGCAAAAATACCTGCCCAAACAGCCACAACATCTCAAGCTGCAAAGCAAAGGCCAAGACCCTGGTATTGTTTTCAATGCGGTGAAGATGGTCACATTGTATCAGCCTGTTCTAGCAACCCAAACCCATCTTTAGTTAATGAGAAAAGACAACAGTTAAAAGAGAAACAACTTCAATGGGACAGGCAGAACAACAACACTCCTTTAAACTGAAACCAGCCCTCATTGTGGGACAGATGAGTGCTACAAATGAAACCAGTCCCTACTCTGAACATTCAACTAATTCTAAAACGCAAAATTCCCACAACAAATCAGCTACTGTAAAGTTACCCAAGAGTCTGATTGGAGCTAAATATACCGCTCAAGTGCTAATAAATGGACAAAGTTGCAACTGTCTTCTTGACACCGGATCTCAGGTGACCACTGTGAACCAAACCTTCTTCCAGGATAATCTTTCTCATTTGGAAATCCACCCCATAAATGAACTATTAGAAGTGGAGGCTGCTAATGGTCAAAGTGTTCCATATTCAGGCTTCATTTCTGTTGACATCATCTTTCCACAAAACTGTTTTGAATCTGATAAATAATCAAACTCACTTCTCACAAAACTTGTTGGACAACAGTATCAACTTCTGCGCTAGACACACGCTCTAACAGTCAGTCCTCCGTGTTAATTGGCACCACACGCTGACCTCCTTTATGAGAGTCTTTCACTGACCAATACCGATCTCCAAGCCTTACCCTATGGGTACAAAGCGGTGCTGAGTGTGCTACAGCAGAGACAAAACCAAAAAACAAACAGCAGCCTTGGTCTAGTTAAACTATCTGGAAGAAAGTCTGAAACTATTCCAGCAGGCCAAAGTATTGTCCTAGAAGGGTCAGTTCATGTTTTCAGCAAAACTCCAGAAAAATGGGTTACCATTGAACCACCCTCCATTTCCTCTTTGCCAGGTGGCATACTCGTCACGAATTGTTTACTTGCTCTCACTGATAACACTTCACAAAAGTTTCCTGTAGTGTTGCGCAATGAAAGTAAACATGATGTAGTTGTTCCTGCAAAAAGTGTCATTGCTGAAATTCATGCCATACAGGAAGTGATCTCAAGCCAGACTAAACCCAATCAGTCTCAAACCTCAAAACAAAATGACTCCCCCAAATTAAATCTGAACTTTGATGATTCTCCAATTCCAGCTGATTGGAAAGACCGAATCACAGCAAAACTAAATGCAATACCAGAAGTTTTTGCACAGCATGACACAGATTTTGGATGCACAAGTAAAGTAAAGCACCAAATAAAACTAAGTGACGAAACTCCCTTTAAACACAGACCCCGACCGATACGCCCTCAAGATATTGACGCGGTGCGAAGACATTTACAGGAACTGAGTGAGGCAGGCATAATCCGCGAGTCGGAGTCTCCCTTTTCTTCTCCGATAGTGGTTGTACGGAAGAAGAATGGAGACGTACGGCTTTGTGTAGATTATCGAAAGCTAAATCTAAACACAATCAAGGACGCTTACGCGCTTCCAAATTTGGAAGAAACATTTTCAGCCCTCACCGGATCGAAATGGTTTTCAGTTCTCGACCTCAAAAGCGGTTACTACCAGATTGAGGTCGATGAGACAGACAAACATAAGACCGCTTTCGTTTGCCCGATGGGTTTCTGGGAGTTTAATCGTATGCCGCAGGGCATTACGAATGCTCCAGCACCTTTCAGAGGCTGATGGAGAAGTGTATGGGGGACATCAACCTTAAGGAAGTTCTAGTTTTTCTGGACGACCTTATAGTTTTTTCAAAAACGCTTGAAGAACACGAAACTCGCCTTCTCCATGTGCTCAGTCGTTTAAAAGAATATGGTCTTAAACTGTCACTTGAAAAATGTAAATTTTTTCAGACATCAGTGAAGTATTTAGGACATATTGTTTCTGAAAATGGCGTTGAAACAGACCCTGAAAAGATCGAAACCCTTAAAACATGGCCGAGTCCCAAAACGCTGAAAGAACTCCGTTCGTTTTTAGGCTTTGCGGGTTATTATAGGCGCTTCATAAAAGATTTCTCCAAAATCGTGAAGCCCCTAACAAACCTGACTGCCGGATATCCACCTTTGAAAAAGAGCAATGTTTCTAAGACAACCGATTTTTCAGTATTTTCAGCCAAAATCTCCTTTTGGGGAAAGATGGACAGACTGTTGCCAGCAGGCGTTTGAGACGATCATCACCAAACTCACTTCTGCTCCAGTGTTGGGGTTTGCCAATCCAAAATTGCCATATGTACTACACACCGACGCAAGTACAACCGGGCTAGGGGCAGCCCTTTATCAGAAACAGGAGGGAGAGATGCGCGTCATTGCATTCGCAAGCAGAGGACTGTCAAAAAGTGAAAGCCGTTACCCAGCTCATAAACTTGAGTTTTTAGCCCTTAAGTGGGCTGTAACGGAGAAATTTTGCGACTATTTGTATGGAAGTCCTTTTACTGTTGTAACAGACAGTAATCCACTAACTTACATATTGACCACGGCTAAGTTGGATGCGACAAGCTACCGCTGGCTGTCAGCCTTGTCTTCTTTTGAGTTCCAGCTCCAGTATAGGGCAGGAAAGCAAAACATGGACGCAGATGGGTTATCCCGCCGTCCACACCCAGAACCAATAAATGATTTGGTTTCCCAGAAAGAGCAAGAGCGAATACGCCAGTTTGTACAGCATCACTCACCTGACACGAATCCTTTCTTTTGCGTCTCTCAGAATGTTGTTAATGCGATCTGTGAAAAACACCTTGTATTCCAGCCCATTAACAGCGATAACACAGTTGCTTTGCCACTCGTGACTTCCTTGTCAATATCTGTCAAAGCAGTTCCTGAAAGTTTCGATCACTGTGATAGTTCATCTATTATTCCAAGCGTCACAGAAGAAGAGCTGAGACAAAGTCAAAGAAACGACCCTGCCATAAATGAAATCATTCACCAACTTGAAACTGGTGAAACTTCTCCTCCTGCTGTCCGTAAAGAAATCCACTATTGCCCATCTATCTGCGAGAGCTGAACAAACTTGAGTTGCAAAATGGGATTTTATACAGGAAAAGGGAAGTTGGTAAAGAACATCAGTTTCAACTCGTCCTGCCGAAAGATCTGAGACCCATGGTCTTGAAAAGTCTTCATGATGACATGGGCCATCTTGGTATGGATCGGACTCTCGACTTGACACGAACCAGGTTTTTCTGGCCAAAAATGGCCTTGGATGTCGAACAAAAGATCAAGACCTGTCAACGATGTGTTTGCAGAAAGACACTGCCAGAGAAGGCAGCGCCCCTTGTAAATATTAAAGTCTCCAGACCCCTTGAACTAGTCTGTATTGATTTTCTTACCATCGAACCAGACCAAAGCAACACAAAAGATGTGCTTGTCATCACCGATTTCTTCACAAAATATGCAGTCGCAATACCTACTCCTAACCAAAAGGCTAGAACCGTAGCCAAAGCACTGTGGGAAAATTTCATCTGTCACTACGGGTTCCCAGAAAAAATTCATAGTGATCAAGGTGCGGATTTTGAATCCGAACAATCAAAGAGCTCTGTGACCTCGCTAACATTCAAAAGGTCAGAACCACACCTTATCATCCCAGGGAAACCCTGTTGAAAGATTTAACAGAACATTGTTAAATATGCTCGGAACACTCAAGGATGAAGACAAGAGGGCATTGGCGTGACTTTGTCAAGCCATTGGTACACGCGTACAACTGTACGAAACATGACAGCACAGGTTTCACGCCATACGAATTAATGTTTGGTAGGCAGCCCAGACTACCCATCGATCTTGCTTTCAATGTTCCTTGAATCGGCGTCAACAACAGTCACATTCACAGTATGTTGAATCACTGAAATCTAATCTCCAAGAGAGCTATCTGTTAGCAACCAAAAGTGCTGCCAAGGTTGCAGAAAGAAACAAACTTCGCTATGACAAACATGTCATTGAATCAGCCCTTGACATGGTGACGTGTGCTTGTAAGAAATGTCGGTTAAGAGGAAAAAACAAGTTGGCCGATAAGTGGGATCCATAGTCTATGTTGTGCAAAGTCAAAAGAGGCAACTTACCTGTATATACAGTCAAACTAACCTCAGAGGGTCCCACTAGAACTCTCCATAGAGATCTTTTGTTTACCATGTGGGTTCCTGACAACAGTACCAACAAGTTCCCCAGCAGTGGTAGAAAAACCTCGCCGACCTAGCACACGCAACAGACCAGATAGCAATCCTGATGAACATCAGCCTGAGTTCAGTTCTGAGGAAGAGGATGTCTATCCACTGTATTATTCCCCAGATTCTCCTCGAGAGATTTCAAGGACCATCAAAAGAGTACCAAGTGGTTGTTCCTTCCAGAACCCGAGTCAAGTCCAGCTGTAGAGCACTTATACTCAGATGAAGCCACAACCCCTGAGGATGCTCCAGAGGACATAAACTTACCTAATTGTGGAAACTTACCTGATTGTGGAAACTTACCTGAGAAAGACGACAGAAACTTACCTGATTGTGGAAACTTACCTGAGAAAGACAACAGAGAACTTACCTGAGATGGACAGTGTACCTGAACCTGCAGCAAAACCTGCTGAAGTCAGAGAACACAAAAACACCAACACGTGAAAAATAGAAGATGCACCCATGGTGAAAGTGCAACCTCTGGAAAAGAAAACTGCAGAATCCATTACAGGGAACAGTGAACTATGGATGAAGAAAACTGTGTGAAATATGATTCTGAGACAGACCACTCCATTCGAAAATCATCTAGAGAAAGACAGCCACCTAGAAAGTTAACTTACCCTGAGTTGGGAAAACCGCTCATAAGTTTAGTGCAAAATTTCTTCCAGAGCTTGAGTGACACTGTTACAAGTTCACTTGAAACCCATGAACTTCATGAAATCAAACTAATCTAAGTATGCAAAGAGACTTGCATAGAGTTAAGAGGGAGGATGTAACCCTGTAGAGAAAGCTCTTATAAATAAAAAAAGATCTTTATGAAAATATAAAATTAGAATAATGAAAAAAAAAATAATTAAAATTAGAAAAAGGATAATAATAATAAAAAAAAGGGGTTAAAACTGTTTGAAGGTTTTTTTGTTAAATGTTTTGTGAAAAAAAAGGGAAATTGTAAACTTTTTGGATTTTGATTTACTTGTTAATGGACTTTATTTTGAAAAGAGAACGTCTCTTCCTGCTGACGGAGCCCATGTGACTGGCAACAGCCAATCGGGTTTGTTGCTGAGCTAAGAGCTTCAGTGCTAGAGCGTAGCGTGCTTTGCCAGCTTCGCAGCCCGAGGGAGAAGACGACGAGCAAAGTGACGAAAACGAGAAACCTTTTTTCAGTTCCTATTTAATTTCTACTCTGTTGAGAAAAAGTAGTTTTCGTTTTTCCACCGGTGTGACCTGGAAAACATTTTTTTTTACCAAACGGGACTTTGTGAGTTTTTTATTTGAATAAATTTGATATTAATATATTTATTTTTGTAAATTTGGTGAAACGGCAGACTATGGTGGTGGATTTATGTTGTTTTTAGTATTTAATTTTGTGGAGTTGTGAAGTTTTGGCGGGTAAAAGGAAAGCTTCGCCCAGACTTTCCATCCGCCATTACGTGCTGCGGAACTGAGAGCTCGGTTAAACCGAAACTGCCGTATTTTTATTAATTTCTTATGGATTGCCTTTTATTTTCATTTACTTATTTGAGTGTATTTTATGTTGGAATGATAGGCTATTAAGATTGGGTCGAAAAAAAACGGACTCCTCAATCCGGAATCCATGTGCGGGACAGAACAAGATGGCGAGCCAACCCTGAACCTTTTGATGTAGCAAAGACCAAGCGCCCCTCTGCTGGACACACACTTGACAACTTCTTTTCCCTTTGGAACTGGTAGGAACTTTCCTCACTCCCTGCAAATCGCAGAGCATTCCTGGACACTCGAACTCACGAACATTTGAGCCAAAGTTACGAGGAAAGAGAAATAGTTTTTTTTGGGGTTTTATTCAGTCTTTTGCTGAATCACTTTGAGTTATATGTAATGTATTTTATTTTTTTTTATTGACAGTAATACTGTAAAGAATTATTGTGAAATTTAAGTTGTTTTGTTGGTCAAAGAAATGGACAGAAACTGAAATTTAAAACATTTTATTTAATTTAGGATGTGATAAAAGAACTAATCTTAGAATTGAAACAGAAATAGAACTTGATACTAAACTTAGTAAACTAGAACTAACCTTTGAAACAGGTGTAAAAGAAAAAAAACTAAAATAATCTCAATCTTACTTAAAGGTTGAACAAAACTGACTTAAGTACTAACCTAGGTTAAAGAATAATATCCTTTTAATCTAAACCATAGGATTAAACAAACTGTGATTTATGTGTTTAATGTTATATGTCTTGGTATTGTTTATGTATGTCTAATTAAATAAGCCGGCTAATTCCATTTACATTGTGGTCTGTGGTCTTTTTCTTTTTTTTTCTCCAAGCTACAAGTTTAATTTTCTAATAGTCGAACCTACTGGTCCGGGTTTACTGTAGCTATCCCTTAGAGGTGGTACATATATTTGATGCAAAATTATTACATATTATTCAGTGTTAGGGTTGAATATCCCCTTCAAATCCAATCAATTTTTTACTTTAAAATTAATAGTTAAATGTGGCAAACAGAGGCGTTGACATTCGTTTGGTGGAAGATTGGTTGATGCATCCGATCTAGAATAGCCTTCCGGACCATAAGAGTCGTTTCTTGCCGACCAAAACCTAAAATGAGCCGCCATGACAGTCCCACCTCAATGTTTAAAACAATACATTTTGGTTATTAATTTATTCATTTCTAAGGTATATGTAATTAAACCATAACAGCATTATATTCTTCATTTTGAATTAATTTTAACTTATTTTCTTTTTACTTTACAGATAAACGCTATTTTCAAAATAAAATACACCCAGTGTCAGACAAGATCATTCACCTGCAGCAGACTTCCTAGAGTGAAAAATGCAATAAAGTCAATTTAAACGTTAAAAAAAAGTCAATATGACACATTTTCTAATTCTAATATAACAACATATTTTGTATAGACTCCTTTTTTAATGTCTACACATATAAATACAATTCTAACTTTCTCTCTGAACAGTAACTAGACAATTAACTGCAAAAAGGATCCCTAAAAATAAGTTAAAATAATCTTAAAATGTTAACTTTTTTTATAATTAATTTTCTATTTTTATATTTTATTTTATATTATTCTATTTATTCTAGTCACAAAGATGACAAATGTTTTACTAAATTAAGAACATTTTGTTATTTCAAGTCTTTCTTGATAAGGTTATTTTTCCAGTAAAAACAGAAAAAAAAGCATTTTTTTTTCTTGAAACGAGTCATTTTACTTTCCAATGATACAATTTTTGCAGTGTGTTGTTCAGCAGAAGACGATGTGCTTTAAGCTTCTTCTTCTTACAAAGTTTTATCATTATTTTTTCTCAGTTACTTTTTTTTTAATTCAACCTATATTTAACCAGGTAAGCTATTAAGAACATATTCTCATTTACAATAACGACCTGAAAGTCATTTGTCATAATGAAAATCTAAATATAAAAGACAACTCTTAATTTAAAAAAAAAATCACCAAAATGCAAACTCATTCTTAATTGACATTTTTAACATTTTTCTTCAATACTAAAGGGCCACAATGGAGGGACCATGGGGTGCAGGAGCAGAAAAAACTGTTTTCAGATCACCCCCAAAAAACGATCATTTCAAAATAAATCTAAAATGAGCAGTTTGTAAATAAACTCAATGATTAAGAAGGGTTAATTTTTTAGTTTAGTTTACCCTCCCGTGTTATCAATAATTACAAGTTGACGTAAGCAGTTACAGTTTGACAGAACGGTTTATTTTTAAGTTTTTCGCCTCTAAGTTGATTTGTTACTCTTTTAACCCCGCTGTGTCAGGCTGAGCTGTCAGGCAGTTGAATCACGCACACAGCATGAAAACATCTTGTCATCTCCAGCAGTGACCTGTGGCCACAGACGGACAGAAATCACGCTGAAGCTAAAGCTGCTTCTCTGGAACAGAAGTTCACGATAATTCATGGGAAAAATACATTTTCAAGAAAAAGATGTGATTAAAATCATTCATTTATGTCAATTATTTATCTGACATGAGGGATTATTTCTAAAGTTTGGATACTAAATGTAAAAAAATGCTTGTATTTATTTTAACCTGCATTTCTCAGAACCGAGAAATGGTTGGTACATTTAAAGTCGAGAAGCAAAACACGACAGGAGTCAAACTAATCTGAGCTAAACTGCTTCATTCGTCCATAGACGGAACCAGGACTGAGGAGGTCCAGCAGGTCCAACACAAAACAACACAAAGTAGTGAGGAAGCAGCAGAATACAACCTGAGGAAGCTGAGGAGAGCAGCTCCAGCAGAGATGAAGAGCAGAAACACACTGAGGCACTAAGTCTCCCACAGACACACAAACTAAGCTGCCGTCAAAAATAAACCTCTGCGCAAAAACTGCTCTGAGTGCAGCTGCGCGGCGCTGACCCCTGCTGGCCGCGTGGCCCAGCTGACCCAGGATCAGCTCATCAGCAGGCAGCTTCAGGCTTTGTGAGCACGCACTTGAGAGCAGCGGCGGACATGAATGGAGCCGCCGGCCGCCCTTCATTAACACTTCAAGGCCCGCGCCTGCTACATTATGGATCCAATTAGAAAGAAAAATGACAGGAAGCAAAGCTGCATGTTAAACTGACACTGAGTTGTGACTCACCGACACTCTGAGACTCTGAAGGACTCGCAGCCTGGAGCTTCATCTGGAGGTCTCTAAAGAGGAACTGATGTGGAGCCGGAGCAGTCTCAGATCAACCGCGCATTCGGAGCAGAAAGCAGCTCGGAAACAGCTTAAGGTTAAGCTCCAGAGAAGATCCAGGTTAACTAAACCTCCAAAACCCTGAGAATACGGAAAAACAGAACTCTGGGACTCTTCTCCAGGCTGCAGCAGAAAATCCCACAAACAAGAAGCTCTAACTGCTTCAGAATGCTCATTGCAAACTGAAGATTTTTAGCGCTTAGAAAATTTTAAACCATTAAAAACAAACAATCCAAATCCGTCAGAACTGCGACCAACAGGTCTGGTTGATTAGATATAGACTTGGACTGAGGGCCATCTTTAAACCAGACAACACATGAGAACAACAAACAGACCTGAGAATGCTGCAGTACATCGAATTAAATCCACCTCATCACCTCGGAACCAGAACAGGTTCTTGACCAAACTATCAGCTGATTCATTCGCCATTTTTCCATGTTTTAGTGTGTTGGTGGGTCAATATTTACCGGTGGGCCATGTTCATGAGCAGAATTTTTTTGCCAGATAACTTTTTTACAGAAGAACGTAAACATTAAGAAAGATCAACAGGGCTGTGAGTTCTAAGTGGAAGAACTTTTAACTAGGGCTGTGAATGCTGACGCGTTAATACACAAAATTAATCTGTCAATATCTGTTAATAGCGCCGTGCAGCTGTAAGATCAGCAAAATAAAACGCCTAAAATAAACTAACTTTTTTTTTTTTTACATCATGTGATTGAGATTTTATTTAAGAGAAAATATGGGATTTATTTGTCGCTTTTGGACAAAACTGATCTTCTATTTTGATAAATAATGCAAAGAATTCATGTCATTCTAACGGCTGTAATGATGAAGGGCGGAGGGCGGAGCGAAATGGAGCTGTCTGCTATAAAAAAATCCAAAGAGGAAACTGATCATCATTTTGGGATGGGGACCGACATGAATTTTCCACAATAACGAGCATCATCGTCTTCTAAAAATTGAGGAAACTCTGCGGTTCTCAACGCAATTTCAGCCCCCAATGCCAAGGAAAGCGAGCAGTTCATTGAAGACAGACACGCCCCCACCTGTGAGCAGCTGACCTGAAATCCAACTGGTTCAAACTTCTCCCAAAAAAATAGTTTTATTATTTTTCACACATAATAAAGAAAGTTAATGAGAAAAAAGGAAAAAACTGAGAAAATGTAGACAGCAGAACTCTAAGGAGAGAAATTCTTATTTTTTGGGTTGTCTGGTGTGACTTTAGTTTGGATTTTTTTACTATTTTCATTTAAAAATATCATGATTATATTGATGAAAAATTGTATTATTGTTGGTTTTATAATATTACACCAAAAACTTTAATTTTATGTTATAAAAAAAAGTTTGTTAAATATTTTTGGGGTTTCCACAGCAAAATGAATCCCATACTTCTTGACAGAATTTTCTGTTTTTGCATTATTTTATGTCTAGTGTGTGAATACAACATGGAAAAATGACAACATAAAGGGAGGGTTACAGAACTGTGGTTGTGCCGATTAAAATGATACCAAATAACCATATTCTTTCAAATTGAAAATACAGAGGTAAATAAAAAAAATAAAACTGAGTTTTAGACCCAAGGTTCCAATGGTTTAAAAATAAATGTTCTAAATTTACAATTTTCCGTGTGATTTCATATTATGATTATTTGCAGATAATGAGTGACTGGCAAATACTGCAACTAAAAAATAATAATAACGATTAAGCACGATTAATTTTTTCCATATTTGCAATTAATTAGTTAATTTTTTAAATTGATTCCTGGCCCTAGTTTAACATAGAAAAGTTTGGTTCTGCTGTGAGATAATGATCCGTTTGTACGCACACGGCTTCTGCAGCCCGGCTGCTCTTCATTACATCACCACGGACCTTCAGTGACCCGTCAGACCTTTAGCAGGGCTCTTCAAATACCTGGAGCCCCACCCCCTCCAGAGAAGAGTTAGTGTCTGAACTCAAAGCGGAGCTTCAATTAGGAGACCGATTTGAAACGTGGAAGAAGCTTAAAAGATCAGCAGCTCCGGCTCCCATTGGACCAGAGGAGATTACTGTCACCCACATCCAGGGAGTGTGAGGTGGGGGGGGGGGTCAGCCTCAGGTAGCTAATCTGTTCATGAGGAGCTCACGGAGAAATGTGAGACTTCCAAATTTATTTACAAGCAGATTGAACTGAGCTCGTCTCTGGTTAAATATTAATGATAAAAGGAGAGAGGCATCCGTTAACAAGTTTAAATCCACAAGTTTACATGTTTAAATCCAGAAGTTCACATGTTAAATTTCAGAAGTTTACAAGGTTAAATCCACAAAGTTTACATGTTTAAATCCAGAAGTTCACATGTTAAATTTTAGAGGTTTACAAGGTTAAATCCACAAAGTTTACATGTTTAAATCCAGAAGTTCACATGTTATAAAATTCAGAAGTTTACAAGGTTTAATCCACAAAGTTTACATGTTTAAATCCAGAAGTTCACATGTTAAATTTTAGAGGTTTACAAGGTTAAATCCACAAAGTTTACATGTTTAAATCCAGAAGTTTACATGTTAAATTACAGAGGTTTAGGAGATTAAATCCAGAAATTTAAACGTTGAAATCCAGAAGTCAATACAATTACAACCCATAGTTAAAACAAATAAATTTAGAAGTTTATACTTTTAAATGCCTAAACATGCAAGTTTAAATCAAGAATTTCAAAGGCTTAATACCAGAATTTTACACAAATAAATCCACAAGTTTACACCCCTACATACAGATGTTTAATTCCAGAAGTTTATACAATTAATTCGAGAAGTTTGCAACACTAAATCTAAAAGTTTGCATGATTAAATCTAAAAAGTTAACATTAAATTCTAAAAATTTAGACTATTAAATTCAGAATTATATATCAGGTTTAAATCCAAAAGTTTACAAATTTAAATCCAGAAGTTTCCATTTTAAATCAAAAATCAGCAATTTACATGATAAAATCTAAAAGTAACATTAAACTCTAGAATTTTACAATTTTAAATCTGGAAGTTTATACATTTAAATATAGAGTTTTACAGGTTTCAGTACAGAAATTAATATTAAAAACTAGAAGTTTAAATATTCCAATCCGAAAGTTAACATTAAAATTTATAAGTTTACACAATGAAATTGGGAACTTTTACCTGTTTAATTCCAGAAGTTTAATAATTGAAATCCAGAAGTTTATATGTTTTGATGCGACTAAATATGAAAGTTTACATGATTTAATCTAGAAGTAAACATTAAAATCCTGAAGTTTAACATAAATTATACATCCAGAATTATATGTTTAAATACACAAGTTTATACAACTAAATACAGAAGTTTAATGATTAAATCTAAAAGTAAACATCAAAATCTAGAAGCTAATAATTTAAAATCTGGAGGTTTAAATGTTTCAATAAAGAAATTAATAATTAAACGTAGAAGTGCACGTTTGAATCTAGAAGTTAACATTAAAATCTAGATGTTTACATCTTTAAATCGGAAGTTTATATGAATTAATCCAAAAGTTTCATAATTAAATTTAGAATTTTTCATGTTTAAATCCAGATTAATTATTGAAGTTTCTTAAAACTGCAAACAAATAACTGCATGGAGAACTTTTGTTCTTTTGGGAAACTTGACTGGATTTATCTAAAAGACGTTTATCATATAAAAACTGAATTGCGGAATTACAAATGACCAACAATTATTTTACGGTCAAAATCCTCATCAAACTTTGATGAAAACAGAAAAAAAAATTTATCAAACCAACTCATGTTATGTTCAGAGTTGAAATCTATCATAGGAGAGGATAAAAACCTTTTTTGCGATTTGTGTCATTTTCTAACATTTACTTAGTAATTTTACTTTTAAATGTCATTCATAATATGCAGAAATTGACTGTAATATAAACATAACATGTCAGTGACATCACTCAAGTCTGCAGTTTTCTCAATTCATCCATTTCAGATTCCCCTTAAAAAATGCAGATAACAGATCACAGTGATATCAGCTTTCTTACTGAACTAAACCGATCCGCTCTCAGACTTTCTTCTGCTCAAATCTGATCAATGCCATCATGAAGGATTGCCTTTTATCAAGGCAAGGCAAGTTTATTTGTATAGCACATTTCATGTACAGAGACAATTCAAAGTGCTTTACATAAAACATTAAAAGAAACATCAAAAAGAAATAGTAAAAATGTCATTCATTATTCAAATCATTAAAATAAAATTAAAAGAAAGTAAAAAGATTTTAATTTAAAACAAGCATAGATAAAAAGTGCGGACGTAAACTTTTGAATACATATTAATCAAATGCAACTGAGAACAGGTGAGTCTTTAACCTGGATTTAAATACACTGAGTGTTTCAGCAGATCTAAGGTTTTCTGGAAGTCTGTTCCAGATCTGTGGTGCATAGAAGCTTGAATGCAGCTTCTCCATGTTTAGTTCTGACTCTAGGAACTGATAAAAGACCGGATCCTGAATGATCGGAGAGGTCTGGCTGGTACATACTGGGTCAGGAGGTCAGTCATGTAATTTTGGTGCTAAACCATTCAAAGCTTTATAAACCAGTAACAGAACTTTAAAGTCTATCCCCTTGAGAGACAGGTAACCAGTGTAAAGACCTCAGAACTGGACTGATGTGGTCTACTTTCCTTGGTCCTTGTGAGAACCCGAGCAGCAGAGTTCTGAATCAGCTGCAGTTTCCTGATGGATTTTTTTGGTAGTCCTGTAAAAACTGTTACAGTAATCAAGTCGACTAAAGATGAAAGCATGCACTAGTTTCTCCAGGTCCTGCTTAGACATCAAATCTTTAATCCTTGAGATATTTTTGAGATGATAATAGGCTGATTAGTGACTGCCTTAATGTGTTTATTCAAAATTTAAGTCTGAGTCTATCACTACACCCAAGTTTTCTGGCCTGGTTGGTAGTTTTTAGTTGAATAGAATTGAAAGACAGCTCTGTTAATTGAACGTTCTAAATTTTTTCTTTAGCCCCCCAAGACAATAACCTCAGTTTTGTTTTTTGTGTTTAATTGAAGTAAGTTGTGACACATCCAGTCATTATGTCCTCAATGCATTTACCAGACCTGTACAGGGCCTCGGTCTCCTGGTGTCAGTCCTAATTATAAATCTGTGTGTCATCTGCATAGCTATGGTAACTAATGTTGTTGTTCTTTATAACCTGGGCCAGTGGGAGCATGTAGATGTTAAATAGAAGTGGTCCCAGGATGGAGCCTTGGGGCACTCCACATGTAATTTCTGTTGGCTCAGAAGTGAAGTTACCAATTGACACAAAATATTTCCTGTTTTCTAAGTACGTTTTGAACCAGTTTAGTACTGGCCCAGTGAGACCCACCCAGTTTTCCAGTCGTCTGAGTAGTATTGCGTGGTCGACTGTATCAAACGCAGCACTGAGATCCAGTAAAACTAGCACTGACATATTTCCACTGTCTGTATTCAAACGTATGTCATTGGTCACTTTGGTCAGAGCCGTTTCAGTGCTGTGGTTCTGTCTGAAGCCGGACTGGAATACATCATAGCAGTTGTTGTTTATTAGGAATTCATTTAACTGATGGAAAACAGCTTTTTCAATGATCTTACTTAAAAATGGCAGGTTTGATATCGGTCTGTAGTTGTTCATTTGAGTTTTGTCTAGACTGTCCTTTTTTAGGAGAGGTTTGATTACAGCTGTTTTCAGTGGTTCTGGGAAAACACCAGATGTTAAAGACAAGTTGACAATCTGGAGCAGGACCGGTTCCAGGATCTTTGAAACTTTTTTGAAAAAGCTTGTGGGTAGAATATCCAGACAGCAGGAGGAGGAGTTCAGTTGACATAGAATGTCCTGCAGTTCTTTACTGTTTATGGGTTGAAACTGAGCCATGGGGTTTATGGTTTCTAGTGGATAGGGTTCATATCCTGAACTTGTAGTTGATGAAATAATTGTTTGTCTAATGTTTTTGATTTTGTCCCTGAAGAATTTGGCAAAGTCATTACAGGCTTTGGTGGAGTAAAGTTCTGGTGCCACTGACACAGGGGGTTTTGTCAACCTGTCGACTATATTAAATAAGGCCCGAGCATTATGGGAGTTTTTGGTAATAATTTCAGAAAAATAGGACTTCCTTGCATTGCTCAGTTGTAAATTATATAAGTGAAGTTTCTCTTTGTAGATGTCATAGTCTACCTGTTGTTTAGATTTTCGCCATCTGCGTTCAGATTTCCGACATTCTCTTTTTCCGTTCTTTACCAGAATGGAATTTCTCCATGGAGATTTTTTCCTACCAGAGATCACCTTCACCTTACTGGGAGCAATGCTATCCATGATATTTGACATCGAATCTCATCTGTGAGATTCGAGTCCCCAAAAAGACAGAAGGAATAGTGAGTATTTCTACATCACTTTGCTGCCATCTAGTGGTGGTATCAGACACTGCAGGGTTTCCCCATCTGAAGACAGAATTCTCAAAACTGTACCTGCGGGCAAAAACGTCACATTCACCTGAATGTTCTGTTTAAACAGAGCGTCTCGAGCGTACAGTCGATTCTCATGACTGTGATCTTTGTGTCTTCTCGTGTCCTCTTTCCTTGATTTCTCCTCCTCCCAGAGACTCCCAGTCCCCCATTTGGATCAGACTATTTATAGAAAAAGGGCCACGAGTGCTGAAGATAGTCCAGAAAATGGGGTCTGTGTAATCCCTGGGTCCTGCCTGCCTTACGCACACACACGTGCACACGTACATGCACACATAGGCACACAGTCAAAAGCTTGTCTGGTGGCTCGACAGCCCGTCCTGCTTCCGGGGCCTCGGAGTTGGCTTCACCGAGATCGGTTTGGTCTCTGATCATCCAGAAATGGTTCATGCACTGACCTAGATCTGTTTTTAGCTGAGAAAACCACCAAACAGCACACGTGCACACACACCCACACACACTTCTCCTAACCTCATGTGATCATTGAAACGAGCCCACTTCGCATTTTGATGAAGCACAACTTCAGTCTAGATTCACCCTGAATTACAGCAGCGCCACCTGTTGGAAGACGAGTCTTAAAGCCAGCCATAAAACCGTTTACGTGAATCAATTGATTTGATTGACCATTGACAATTTCCTAACTTAGATTCTACAGCAGTCAGATCAAATGCAAATCATATGCTGCTGGAAGATGACGACAAATCTATGGATTTTTTTTCACAAAATAATTTCAACATCTAAATTATGTTCATGGTTCGTCAACACTGGACTATTTCTCTGAGCAGCTGTTCAACAGGAATCCAGAGATCCATCAGTTGAGGACAACTGGAGTTATTCAAGAGGGTCAGACTGCACGAAGAAGAGTTGAATTAAATATTGAAAGTCAGTTTGATGAAGAGAAGACACTATCATGAAGACCTGAAGAACAACTAGAAGCTTCAGAAAGATCAACACAAGATCAACCATGGATTGAAGTGCACTGATGAAGACAGAGGAAGAACGTGAAGATGACCTTTGAACTGGAAGATGCTTAAACATTTTTTTTTGCAGATTGTGAGAGTGTATTCCTGGATGATTTTCCTCTCTGCTCAGGTCAAACACTGATCAGCTGAGTGACAAAGTGTTTTTGGTCTCATGAACATCCATCCATCCATCCATTTACTATTGACGCTTTATCCCTTATCCTGCTGGTGGGCAGGGTACTTCCTGGACGGGCCGCTAGTCTCTCGCAGCGTTACGATCACATCTAGGGACTATAAAGAGCAGGAAAGTCCAAATCGAGGTCTCGCCTCCTGCTGACTTATATGCCATCAATGACCTGGATTGAGTTTATTTAACCAATAATGAGTTTTAATGACAGGTCGGTTGGAAAATATGTAGGAAAGAGGTCTGGATTTAGACACCCTGGATGTAGAGTCATCACTTCACCTATGTAGCATGTTTTTAGGATGTGAGAGGAAGTGGCCAGAGAAAACCCAGAGAGGCACAGGGAGAACATGCAATCAATCCATAAAAGTAGAGATCGATCTAACACATAATGCTTAAGGCTTGATGCTAACGTATAATGAGATTTCACATAGGACAGCTAATGCTAACGCTTGGTCGTGGTAAACATACATGAACATCTCAAAGGCATACATTTTCTAAACACTTTTAAGGAAACATGTTCAATAGTAACCATTTGAGGTCTAAAGAACCGTTTTTTGCTCCTACTTTCTTCTTCTTCTGGAAGAAGGTGTAATGCTATAGCACGATCGCCATCTAGTGGCCGAACTGAAACGCCCTCCAAGAGAATTACAAAAATGTATTTAGAAAAAAACTCAATTGGATACAACTTTTTGACTTGAAGACGTTTCACCTCTTATCCGAGCAGCTTCTTCAGTTCTGTTTGACTGGTGCTGAATTATAGTCGAACAGTCTTTTGACTTTTTAGCATTACTATGAATAAAAACAGGCAGGAATCTTATTCTAGAATAATTCAACTTTAAATAACTTTCAATATTTTATCCTCCATAAAAACATATTTTGTCAAAATTATACAAGTTAGAAAAAAGCGCGAGATAAGATCAGGCCATTAATTCAATTATCTGGAGGGCTCGATGTGGCGGGCCGGATCCGGCCCCTGGGCCTTGACTTTGTCACATGTTCTGTATACTATTAACAATCTTACAAATTTTACTTGGTTTCTTTTCTAAGGTATGTTTCAAAAAGTGTTCAGGATTAAAATTCTGGTCTCATATCTTATTTTATTTAAATAAATATAAAAAGTGTAAGAATCTCTGTCTCAGTTATTGAGGCCGAACATCATAGAAGATGATGTGAGATGTTTCTGGAATCCTTGGACTTCAAACTGTGATGTTGGAGAGGTGCTGTTGTCTCTGCATCCTGTGATCTCCCATCATCATCAGCTGACTATCAAAGGATCATAAACTCTTTAGGGAAGTGTTGGCAGATTGCTGACATTAAGGAACTCCAGGGGGAACCGCCACACGGGCCCACGCAGCTCCAACTCTGATTTATGGCTGCACAATCAGCTGACGGACCCAAACACCACACTGCACTCATTCACAGATCCAACACAAGCTGCTTTACAAATAAAGTAAAAAGAGGTGCCGAAATAATCTTCACTTGTCCCTAGCATGATGGATTCATCAGAATCGTCAGACATTCAATATGACACAGAAATACCAGGATGGGAACTCTCCTTCACATTCTCCGTGATGACAAACAAAATGCAGAGTTTGGTCTGAGTCTCATTTGACTGACGAGAAACTTGTTTGTGCATCATTTTCCCATAACCGCCCTACGCATGAGCATATGTAAATGATTTACTGGAAGGAAACTGGAGGCAACAGGACATGCAGGGATTTTTTTTTTAGCTCTTTGACAAAGATCGACTGATTCCCACCATCAGGTATGCAGTCAGACGACCTGCTGCTCCGTTTGCACCCAACCGTCTGATCAGATACAAAGTCTAAAAGGAAGCTCTACCTGCACTACTTCAGCTCTTGTTTTATTTCATCATTACTTTGGCTCCACCCCCACACGAGTTTTCCATCAAGCGCCAGAGGTGAGACATCACTGAGGGGGTGTGGCCTGAACTGGAGTGTCAGGCTACGATGAAACAGAAGAGCTCAGGAGTCAGGTTCAGAGCAGCACCTGATCCAGACAGAGGCCCTCTGACAGGACCTGACCTCATCCACGGACGCGCAGGGGAGTCGGTGTCAAGTGCGTTCAGGTCAGGTTCACATCAGATCGCCGTCCCTCGGCGGCGAGGCTCTGTGCCGCTTCAGAGCATCTAATTAGGTTATAAAAATACATCCCAGCCCTCCAGAATTCAGTTCTTTAAGACCTGATTTCTAGCAAACGCTGGACATGCTCTGCTTTTTGGGTTTTCATGAAACATCTCTACAGCAGGATTTTGACCTAATTTCTGCAACTCTTTAGGAATATTTGTGACATGTTGCATATAAACAACAGGAAAACCTTTATTTCCATCTTTGAGGGAGAATGAAACAACCTATAGCTACAGATGATATTACAGATGAACTGTAATCACAGATCAATTGTTAGAACACCAAAGGAAGAGTGTTTGGATCATCTATGATCATTTTTACCGTTTGTTATTTGCTGATGATGGAGGAAATATATTAAGACATTAAAGCTAAAAATGGCAAATCGCTGTGAATAGGGAGCAGCTGAAAAAAATGCAACAAAAAAAAAAGTTCCATTCTAATGCATCTACATGTAGACGACTAAATCCATGTAATGCACGACTTCATCTGGTTCAAAACTGAACGGCTGGATGGCTCTGATAGACCTCTCAGCAACAGAGAGAAGTGGGAGAGACGAACTTCTAATGAACTCCTGCTGCTCTACAGAAACAATCACCTAGAAATGACGGGTTTATTTATCTTAACTAAAGACGGCATAATCATGATTAAAAGACCGCTGGAACGCTTTAAAAATAGTTTAAACCAGGGGTCCCCAAACTATGGCCAGTGCGTTTTTTTGGACGTCCATAACTCTTCAGCTCATTCAGCTATTAAAATATTTGGCTCTTTTTATGCCAAATTTTGTCAAGTATTTTACTTCAATGGATTTACTTAGAATTGTTAGGCTAATTTAGGGTTTAGCCAACATTTTAGCCACAGGCTAACTGTTTTGGCTGATTTTGGATTTTTTTCAGTGTTTTAGGCTAATTTGTAGCTTAGCCAATATTTTAGCTTTATGCTAGCTGTTTTGGCTTAATTGCACACTTTACCAGTTATTTAGGGTAATTTGGCATTTAGCTTTTATTTCAGCTACATGTTAGCTTTTTTGGCTAATTAAGTTTTTTCTGTTTAGGCTAATTTGAAGTTTAGCAGATGTTTAAGCCTATGCTAGCTTTTTTGGCGAATTTTAGCTTTTTCTCCATTTTTAGGCTATTTTGGAGTTTAGCTAATATTTCAGCAACATTCTAGCTGTTTTGGCTACTTTAGATTTTTTTCTGTTTTTTAGGCTAATTTTCGCATTTTGCTAATATTTTAGCTAGCTATCAGCCTTAGCATTTTCAGCTGGTAGCTTCAACGTTTTTAAGATATCATTTTTAGCAACTTCAGTTGTCAGAACTAGCATCTTCAATCCAGTTTCCAGCATTCACACTAGCATTATCACGAGTAATGCTATACATCTAGTTTTTAAATTGTTTTAATATTATTTTTCTTCCATGTAGATTACATGATTGAATTATTTAAATGTTTACATTTGGCCTGCGATTGTTGCACATTTTCTGTTAGCCTACGAACTGACCCCGGCCCCACATCATAGAAGAAAACAGTTATGTGGCCCTCACAAGAAAAGTTTGGGGACTCCTGGTTTAAAAGATGTTTGGAGTGGGTCTTTAAAAGGAAAAGTTAATATTAAAAAGGTGGCAATTCTCTCTGAACAGAACCATCTGCATAAAGAATGGTAACCATACATTTTAATGGAAGGTTAGCACATTGTTGCTCATTGTTGCCCTTACAAATGCCTTTTTTAATGCATTTCTACTTTATTTTAAATAAGAGAAAACTTTAATTCATGATTTGCTTTCTACAGACTGAACAAGTTCATATTTAAAGGCAAACAAGAATGCAATGCTTGAGCTTATTCATAATTTTCAAATGGAAAAAGCTAAAATAAAATGAAATGCAAACAGAGGAAACTGTTTCCTTTATTTTTTTTTTTACATCATTTGCTCTTGCAAGTTATTCTACAATGAATAAAAGTTTTTAAATATGAGGTTTTTCTAATATCTTCAGCTCAAATTCTTTCATTTTTTGTTACAAGACAAGAACCTGCACTAGAAGAATAAACTTCTTTGTTAATGATAAAAGACATAACCCCCCATATGCTCTCATGACTCGGTCATAACATGACCTGTGAACTTCTGATCAGGTTTCATCATCTGAGTCTAACCATGAGGAGCCGTGACTTAGGTGTGGGTGTGGAATTTTTAAAGATATTTTTTTTAAATCAACACATTCATTCCTACGCAATGGGACTCGAACCAACATCAGCAGAAAATTCCACTTTAGTCTTTTTTTTCTTGAATTCTTCGAAGGTTTCTGTGATGTTGGATTTTTTGGGCTGAAGTATTAATATACTGCTAAATGTATATTTGAATATTTACTAACCCCTAAAAGTATACAAAGTGCAGGACTATCCAGTTTCCTGGAATTTAACTCAATTCAGACTCATGCTCACCACTTTTCTTTTTTTAAAGGCCAAATATGACGACACTCATTAGCTGCAGTAAAAACCAAGAAAATTTGATCATTTTACCAACACCATTTATTATGTGTTCTGATTATGAAAACTTGGGTGAGTCATCAACAACTATTTATTTACAAATATTTCTAAAATAAAAAGGTAAAAAAAATACTTTGTGGTTCATATTTTCCAATCTAGTGAGCATTGATGCCCACTAGATTCTCAGAGACTTCTGGGAAATTCTCCAGCACACTGGATTTTGGAATTTTTAGATACAGACCCTACGAAAAAATGTTGAAGGAGTAAGTTGTGAGGGAAAAACCTAACATTTCTTCTTCGCAAGTCTGTTTCCTATAATGCTTTGAAATAAAAGATTGATTAAAAACCATTGACAGTATATGAAAAATGGACTGAGTGATACCTCCCTCCAAACAAGAAGTACTCGGTAATTCAAAGAAGCCAAAATCCCATAGGACTTGTGTAGCAAAATAAACAGTTGTTACTGGCATTTTTAAGATGTTCTTGATAATCATTTTTTTTTCATATTTGTTTCTGTAGTTCAAGTTGTTCAAGTTTCAAACTGGCCAATCAGATATCTCCATAAAACTGGGTGGAGCCTGATGGATCCCACTTCCAACATTTAAAACTTTTGAGAAGCAGATTTCCAGCTTTCAAGTATTAGAGGTGTGGCCTTCAAACCAGCTCTCTCATTGAGAGAGAGTGGTTGCCATAGAAACAATGACTCAAACTGACTCGGACGAAATACTGCTCACTGTCATCATGTGGTTCCACCTTGGCGGCATCCATGTTGCAAAGAAGAAAAAAAAAAAGACGATAATTGACCATACTTAATTGGAAGCAGTAAACCATTTTCTAAGGGTGACATCACTCTCATTCAGTCCAGTTCTCTTATAGAGTCAAAGGTAAGAAACCAGGACTCTTTGGTAACGGCTTTAAACTAAATTTTTCAATTCTTAAGCGGGAAACGCTTGAAGAACTTCATGTGATTAAATAGCCATATTCCTTGTAATAAAAAAACATGGATGTTAATATGTTAATGAAATTCTAAAGTAGCATCTCAAACAGCAGCATTTGTCAGAACGTTGAAACGAGTTACCATGTAAAGATGAGAGGACCTCAGGACCAACAGCTCAACTTCAGGTGCATGAGATCAGGTTTAGTCGCTACCGACTCATCTGTGCGTTTTTAAACAGAGGAGAACCAAAATGGCTGCTTTACATTCTTGGCTGTTTCTAACCAGAGAGGAGGAGGATGCACCTTCCTTCTCCTCTTCCTCCTCTGAGAGCTGAAGATTGAATCTTCTCCTCAGGAGTCAAACTTTCCCATCAGGCCCTAAAAATGAACGCCTTTAATTAATTGCTTTGCTGGTCTGTTAATAGCAGCTATAATTAGGGGAGCTGATTAAAGAAGCATTTGAAGACCCTGTATGTGGAGCTTTTCTTCACAGCAGAGCATCACGATGACAGCAGCTGCCAGGTAAGAGGTTGCGCCACACAGGAACTTCCTGCTGCTCACATTTCATGAATTGACCTCCATTTTTCTAAAAGTCCTCCTTCATCCTCGCTCAGTGGTTGGATGGAGGAGCATCAGCTCTGAGTCTGAGCACCCCATCAATGAGATTCAGCGCTCAGCGTTCAGTCGCAGGGGTTGGATTGCAGGGGTTACATCTCCAAATGTTCGCAGAGTGAGGCCCCATCTGCTGCCCACTCCTCGCTAAATGTGTGCAACTTCAGCTGAGTGGGATCCACGCAGGAAGTGAAGCTGCGCAGATAAACGACAAGCGTGCTCTGTGACTCACTGATGCGTTACTTCAGAGTCACAGCCAAAGAGGAAGTCTCCATGTAAACACATGTTTGCAAAGTCTTTACACACTGCACGTGCACAGAAAAAAAAAAAATCACAATGCAATTCCTGCAGGATGAAAGCAAACACCTGAGAACTTCATGAATGACCTTCAGGAACTTCTGGATGAAGCTCATCTGTAGACCTTGAGGCTTCATGAAAAACTTGTTCAAGTAAAAGTCTGGAAGTTCTTGGAAGCTCATCCAAGAAACGCTCCCAACTCATCAGAATATTGAAAGGGAAAATCTGCGCTGTTGTCGATGACAGGACACCTCCACTTTGACAACCTGCCCTAAATCTTGACCGACTCCAGGAGATCAGGCAGATGTTCCATCCCCACGCTCCTTAACAAGGATGACAAACGACGATGAACCGACACATTTCAGCGGAGGTTTCCTCTGATCAACAAAAACGAGTCAAACATATTTAGATTTGAAGATTTTTGAATAACTAGTGCTCTGAACTCCTCTCAATTCACAATCCCTGTGTACATGTCAATCTTACAAGGTTTTATCTTTACAACATGATTTAAAGGGCCCCTCCCATGAAACTTCTACTTTTTGGGGTTTTAAGTACATTTTACTGTTTATTCCTCTCTATAAAGAACCCCAAAGCAGTATTTTGATCCGTCCATGCATTTAAGAGTAATCCTATAAAAACCTGCACTGTCTGCAGCAGCCCCTCCCATACCCGCTTGTTTTCATGGGTATGGGAGGGGCTGCTGCACTGTCTGCAGCAGCCCCTCCCATACCCATGAAAACAAGCGGGTGGAAACGAGCCCACATAAGGGCGATGCATCAGTAATGATAGTTTGTTGTGCAGCAGTGTAGCCATGGCCAGGCCTGCTAAAGGCAGATGTATGATATGTGCATCCATCTTTTAAGAAGTTTGGGATGAGGTCATGAACAGCCACAGGCAGGGGTAGGCGGAGCCTCAGGAATCGAGTCTTTTACTTCCGGGTAGGAAAAAACTCACAAAATATAATTAATATTTCATAAATAATTTGTTTCTTAATGGTCCAAAGGTAATATGTGATAATATATTTATAACTATAGTTCACTCTGAAAGGCTTAAGAAAATCATGGTATAACCCCTTTAAAAGTAAAAAAATTCCAGTTTTAATGCTCATTTTATTGATTTTTCTTCCTTTATCTTTCAGACACCCCTCAGCATAGTTGAGCCACAGCAAATAAAATAACAAGTCATGTTGGACACATATTTATGACAAATGCTCTTCCTCAAACAACCAGACAGGGATTGGACCAGAGCAGCAAGACGCTGCACCACAGCATTGCATTCATTTTAAAAAGCTATTGTCTAAAGCAGGGGTCTGTGAACTTAGACACTTAAAGAGACATTTGAGTAGATTTCTTACTGACCAGAAGGAGCCACAAAGTCTAATGTTAATGTTGCTATTTTCATATATATATATATTAACTTTTGTTAAATAAAGCATAAATAAAACATACACTTAAACACAAAAATTATTTCTTCAAAATGAAATAGCATATCACTTTTATCAGAGGTTTATATGACATCCTTTCAAAATAAAAGACACCATGTGTCATATAGCATCATCTCAATGCAGCAAATAAAATATTGTAGTAGGAAGCTTAGAGTCAACGGTGATTTAATAAACTGTTTATTTTCCTATCTGTGGTGGATCTTAGTCAGAAATTTATAAATCTAACCAACCAAATTGGAGCTAATTAAGTGACCTACAGTTTTTTTTTAAAATAATTAGACACACTTAAAATCCTTGAATGTATTGAAATATAGAAAACCCGCTGTACAATATGGTGCACCTTAATTCTGGTTGTGTTTTTATTCTTCATTAACCAGAGAGCTACAATGAAGGAGTCAAAGAGCCTCGTGTAGCTCCGGAGCTGCAGGTTATAGATCCAAAGTTTCTCTCCAACCCGAATTTATTGAAGAAAAAAGAACTTCCTTTTAGTTTTACAAAAAAATAAAAGCAAAAACTGTGGGAAAGTTTCGGGACAGATAGTAGAGGGAATGACAAAACATGCACACGTCAGTGCAAACAGGAATGTTCCTCTGTGTACAAAGTGCTCCTACACTGAGAAAATTCAAAGAGCTTTACTAAAGTGATAGAGACGAAAAACATGACAAAAAAACTGCAGTGAAAAACAGCAAACCATTATTTTAAGCAGATTCAGCAGAGATGAGGAACGTCTGGACCTAAATAAAGATCCACATGGTGAGCATCAGAGTTCATCAGGAAGCTGCTTCCATCTTTGCGCAGCTGAAAGCGGCTTCACCCTGTTGGGTTCTGACTTGGTTCGACCAGCTGATGGCTTCCTGTGGATCGCAGAGCTCTGCTGGATATGTGATCTATACGCAGGTCTGATGAGTCCTGTAGTGTCAAAGACTCACTCAGATGAAAATGGTGTTTTTTTGGTGTTTTTAACGTGTTTTTGTGGAATTTATTTAATGTTGAAGGACATATATAAAGAAAATTATTTCTTTATTCTGTGAATCAGGGGCAGACTAATAATGTTGTTGTAAAATAATTATATTTGTGATGTAAAAAAAATACACTGGGTGGGCCACAAGCTCCACCTCTGTTCCATCTTGCAAACAAATAGATCCACGAACGTTTTTTTTTTCTCGCCTGAGCTGGGATTTGGCTCAAAACTGTACGGCTGGACAGTTCCATTACTGCTTCTCAATTTAGATCGGTAATGTTAGCTTTGGGGTCGTGAGGGGCTGTGAGCAAGCAGGAGGGAGTACACACAAAGGGATGCTGGGAAATGAGAACAGGCTTACTCTGTGCCAATAGCAGAAGGAAAAAATTTCTATTGAACTACTGTTGCTCTGAAGAAACTGTGTCATAGAAAAAGACACAGGTTTTTTTGATTTTGTCTAAAAACAACATCGTCATAATTAAAATACTAATGGGAATGTTTTGAAAATAGATCAAAACATTGTTAGAGAGGAACTTTAAGTAATTCATATTAATTCATATAATGGTATCGAAAATAAGACTTCATTTCATTTATTAAGCACCTTTCACCATCAGCTAAGGAGGCCCAAAGTGCTGTATACGAAAAATAACAATACATTACAATTATAAAAACAATAAAAAAATAAATACGTAAAATCACATTTAAAAAGAAATAAAAATGTACATGATAAAAAGCAGCTAGGCAGATACTATAGTGCGATAGTGGAGGAACGACAGTTTAGGAGCCAGCACAAAAAAGGCACGATCTTCCCAGAATTTCTATTTGGTTCTCAGAACCAGTAACAAACACCGGTCCGCACACTTGACAATAGAAGTGATGGAGTCCGTTCTCCCGGTTCTGGTTAAACTCTGGTAGCAGAAATTTGAATGCAGCTTTATAAAAAGTTTACTCAGAAAAGTCCCTTGGTCCAAATAGAGTCCTAAACCTTGTGTTTAGACTGTATTCAGGCTGCTGTCAACCAGAAAGTTCTGTTTCAGACCAAAGCTTGTAAACAAAACTACACGACTAAAGATCTCTTCTACTATTGGCCATGAAATTTTTTTTTTTGAGGGGGGGCAAAGCAACAATTCTTGCCGCGGTAGTTCACAGATTCAAACTTTTTACCTCGCTGAACAATTTTGAACTTTTGTATCAACGTCAGGGGCAAACCTTTTTACTGCTCCTTTGGTTACGGTGAGGAAATGCTGCAAGACAGTTACTGAGGAGACGACGGCTAAGAAGGTGTGCCAATAAGTGTCTCACTGTCTTATGGAGAAGACAGTGAGGGATGCAATGTGTATCACGTTGAATTGTTTTAATTTACCTGCATTCATCCAACCACATTTCAATAATTTGTTGCGTCTCACTGTTACTTCGTGTTTCTCCGCAGTGGCCGTATTGGTCCAGTTGTTCTGCTCCGAGCATGGAGCCTATTCAGACTGAGAAAACTCAGAACAAATCAGAGCTCAGTCCGACCTCCTTAAAAACATGGGTCAGAAACCGGTTCCTGGTTCTAGACCAGTCCAGTTGGATGGATTCAGACTAAAAATTTGTTATGGATTATCAGGAGAAACATGCAAATGTGTCTAGTCTGAATACACCAAAAGAGAAGTAGACAGAAAACTGTTAGAAAGTTTCAGCCTGCAGGAGAAGACATGAATAAGATCTCAAATTTGTAGAGTTTGATTGAGTTATCAAAAGTTTGATTTAGTTGTGGCTATAATTTGAGCACTAAAACTCAGTGTCCGAGAAAAAAATTGCAATTTTTTTGGTTTCACTTTGTATAATTTCAATGTTTTGGAAGAACCTTAAAAAGTGCAAGCTGGATGGAATAAAAAATTGCAACGATTAACTCAAGTTTGCTTATAAAAAATGTAGCAAACGTGATGAACCAGAGAAGCCTCCATGCTTCTTGCTCCATGACGTCACCGCCTGTTCTGAGAGAAACCGATGTTTCGATTTCGATGCTGCGATTCATTGACTGATCAAAAGGTGGAAACGAATCATCACAAGTATCTGCTGTCCACCCAACGCCACCAGTCAAGAACCTGCTCCACATCTGACTCAAGCCGACTGATGCCCTCAGACTTCAGCAGTCATCTCCTCCTCTGCTGGATCTCTTTTTCCACATCACGCGTAACGCTCACATCCTCCTCCATATCTGAAGTTTCCAGACAACCGAAAAGCACCGAGGAGAGCGCTGAGCGGAGCGTCTGAATCAGTGCTAGCATCAGCTGACTTTGGAAGCCTCAGAGGCTTTTCTCAGCTTGTCCAGAGAAGATGGTGGAGAACTTGAGGTTCACAACATGCAGCTCTGACGTTCTGCTGAGAGCACCGTTCCAACAAGAACAGCAAACATTTAAACTCAAACGTCTCCAAAGATGAACACAAAACGTCTGTCCGCAGATCTGCTCCATCAGAAACTCTGCTTCTCAAGAAGATGCAAGACAACCAACTTAATTAATTTCACATAAACCAACTTCAAAATATTTACTTACACTATATTAAATAACCTTAAACAGTTTGATCTGCAATGTTTCTGTGCATGAAACCAATAGAAAAAAACTTAAATCTCCTTTTTTGTTTGTTTTTTTCACACAAAAAAGCGAATATTATAACATTTTAAGTTAGTTATTTTGCAATATAATATATATTATATATATATATATATATATATATATATATATAATATATATATATATATAAAATAAATAAATCGTTCATTCTATGATCACCTGTGGGTCACGTGTTCAGGATGTTGTCAGAAATGTTTTGGCGCTGCAGCATGTAGAGATCAAACTCTTCAGAATGAGGGTGTAGGAAATGTGAAGATCTGACCAAAACGAGATCTGCAGAGGTCCTGATCAGACATGAAGAACCTTCACCGACCTGTGATCTTCTCTGATCATCTTTTAATGCGGATTTTAAAAGCTCTAAATACGTTTGTTTGGGGGATCGTGATGGACAGCAGGAGCTCCTAAAACAAGGTTTGAATCCCAGAGACGTTCTGTTTTTGCAGAAAGTTTTTGCTCTTTCATATGACCTGATGTGACCTCAGAGTTGCGTGCCCAGATGTGTTGGGACCCGCGGGAGCGTGCGTGAGAGGCTCACCTCCTGCAGAAGATCCTCAGGCCGGTGAAGGTCCTGCTGTTCTGCTGCGGGGCCGCGGGAGGCAGCTCCGGAGCGGCGGTGGGGGCGAGCGGCTCTTCCGCCGCGAGCAGCGCGGACTGCTCCTCCATGAGCTGGGCTCCGAGCGCGCGCGCGCTCTCACAGGCGGGGCTGCTGCTGCTGTGGGGTCCGCGCGGCGCTCAGGCGGTCCGCGCGGCGTCCGGCCATCCTCACAGGCGCGCGCGGCTCTGCGCTGACAGCTCTCCGCGCGCGCGCACAGGAAGTGCGCCTCCTCCGGGCTTCACTTCACTCCAGGAAGCTGAAAGTCTTGTGCGAGTTTCGGCGGGGAGGAGCGGGAGCTCCTTCCTCCACTTCCTTCCTCGTCCTAACCCTCCCAGCTATGAGCGCAGATCCGCTTCCAGGAAGTTTCCAGACTCAGAAACGAAGCTGCAATGAGGAAGGAGCCGCTGCGCTCCTCCTCCTCCTCCTCACTGTCGACCTGTTGCTGCTCCTCCGCTCCACCGGCCTCCTCTCTGCCCCTGCGCCGCTCGGCTCTTTCTTCTTGACTTTTTATCTCTGCTCTCCCTCTCCTCGCTTTGTCCCGCCCTTAAAACCCCTCTCTAGCTTCTGATTGGCTGAATGGAGGGAGGTTTTGCCACCTGCTGGTAGGTCAGGGCCTGTGCAGCTGCTGAGGAGTTATTAGAAATGAGGAGGAAATAAATTCACTTTTTTTTTTTTTTTAACTTAAACTAAAGAAGTTATCTCTTTGGGTGCGCGCGCATGTAGTGGAGGGGCGGTGCCAAAGATAGTAAAGTCATCATGAAGTGATGAAGAGCTGCAGCCTCTTCAGATCCACGCGCCGCTCCGCTCCGCCGCCCTCCTACATATGTTTTACATAAAGAGGTTGAAGCAAGCGGCCCACACTGCAGCAGCGAGGCGCGGGTCGCTCGGCTGCTGCACGCAGGCAGACCCACGCACACGCACGCTCCTGCACTGCGGGCGCGCGGCTGCTGCCTCCCCACGGGCTCCCGCTCCGCGGAGCCGGATGAGGGGGTTATTTTTGACAGCCAATTAAAAGAGAGGTGCAGCGGGCAGGAGGACGACTGGGACCCCTGCGCTTAAAAAAGATATCCCACATGTGTGGAGTGAGCGCAGGGGCGTCCACGGGCTTTCACTTTCACTTCAGGATCACAGAAGATCTGCGACGGAAACACATCGAGATGTCGTCTTCTGAACTTCTGCTTTCACAGATCTGTGACATTCTACAAAAAAATTGAATAAAATGTATAAAAAAAAAAAAAAGATGCAAGTCAGATTTTTTTTTTTACTTTTACTTCCCACTTGGGTTATCTGATTCTTGTAAAGCTGTTTGTTTTCACCACACAAGACGAAACTAGAGTCAACATTCTAGATCGTATCTGACATTTCATTTGCAGACCTTTGATTTACTGTTTAATGTAAAGCCAAAACAAAGGTTTTACGCACCATTTCAAAATAAAAGACTTTTGTTGAATGACATGATGTGTTAAGGCCCACATTACGGTTGATATCCCAAAAATATATTTAGAAACTCATGAAACTGTTTGTATAAAACCGCACCATAGAAGTTTTTACGATGCCTGAGCATAAGTGCTTTGACATTAGAGCTCTAAAGACCTAAAGGGAGGCCGCTTTTACGCACAGCGATGCGGGCTGGCTGTTTTCCAGCAGATACGAGGACCGCTTAACTTCAGAGAGAGAAGGCTGCAGCCAAAAAATTTTCTACTGGGACGGTTCAGGCTACAGTTTGGTACCCTGGGCTCTCTGGAAGTGCCCCCCTCCAAGCCCCGCCCCCAAATCTACAAACAAATAAAATATAATACTTTAATAACTACAAAAGTAAAATTTACTTAGTTAAATTCACAATTAATATATAGAGTGTAAGAAATTGATAAATTTGTGTCACTTTGATTGAATATTTTACTTTTTGTCATATCTAAATAATTTTGGAAACCTAATAAAGTATGTTCATTTTATGAACAAAAAATATTTGTTTATTAGGAAAAATTTTAATGGTCGTGTGCATACGTTTATAGGTACCAGAAAGAGGTTTGTCTGCAGATAAATCAGTATTATTAATAGTCAAAAGAAAAATTGTGGCTTATATTGCTAAAAATTCAAACAAGAAACTAAAAAATAGGTAAAAAGAAAAAAGCCTGGAAGAATAAAGCAGAGAGCTCTGCAGAGCAGTTGACCTCTGATTAGTGGGTTACAAGTTCAGCTCTTGCCTTTTTCTTGCAGTTCCTTCATAAGGACACCTCAAGGGACGTAATTGAAACGTCCCATCGTCATACGTGTGGAATGTATAACTTGAAGAATTTGTAAGGATACCAACGCATTTGGACTCCCAGTTTGTCATCTGTGCATATGGTTCTGGCCCCCTCCACCAGTTTTCGGGTGTCCCTAACTTGTCGTTTTTTTGACACGCTGGCTGTTCCCATTAAATTGGTGGACCAACGGGCTACATGGTACCAGTCCAAGGGCCACTTGCCACATGGCAACATATGCTAATTGGGGTCCCCAACCCTCGGGACTCTAAACCGGGACCCTAACCCTAACCTTGTGCCGATTTTGTGTCTGATAGTTGTTAGTAAAGGAGGTATACTGGCTCCTTACTGACCGTGCAAACGCAGTAGGCGTGGTGAGTGCAGGTGATGCACAAGTGCTCATGGGACGCTTGTAAGATGACCACACAAACTCTGTAACAATCAGTTTGTACGCAGAGAGCCTAAAGACGTTCATTGTGTGGTGTGGAGGGTTTGAGAAGATTGAAAAATCTCACCCGCAGCATGCCCATAGAAAGAAAGTGCAAGAACATTTTCTCTCTGCAGGTTCACAGAGGGAACCACGACCTTGATATTTTGTGAGGGTCACTACTCACCAGCATGCCCTGTGCAGGTATCCCAGTTTTTTACCTGTAGTTAACCAACCCATGACCACCCACTAGGGCAGTTATGATTAAGATATAAGGGGCATTCAAGTGTTGATACTTAAATTTCTATGTCCATTTTTGGGCTTTATGCACAAAATGCACAACCAACGAATGAGCATTAAAAGTCCAAACAGGTCAAACTTTGATCAATCGGGGACTCTGCTTTAGTGACGTGTGAATGGCATCCTTTTAAATTCACAGATCAGTCGTTTTCTAGGATATAGTTTCTGCAGAACTGCAGGAGTTTATTAGAAATTGTCCCTGAGTTGTGGGCATTCTGCTCTGACTTCCCATCATCCCTTTATTTACACTCTTCCACTAGCTTACAGCCCCTCACAACCAAACAAACGTCTATGTAAACACGTTTGTGTTGCTATGCAAATTTCTACTATCATTTATATCTACGTACAAAACGGTTTGGAATGATCTAAACTCTACTCTTAACCCACAAGAACCCATAGTGACATCGGTATAACAGAAAAATATAAAAAAGGTTTTCTGCTGTCAACATGAATGAATGAATGAAATGGTTTATTTCAAGCAATCAGGTTATAATACATTAAATAACATATCACATAATGAGTCACAAGTGGATCTCTTGAAAGGGAGAAAGAAGCGAATTTATATAATCCCCCCCTGCTCGACCGTACCATTTTCTCTACATGAATTATCAATATCCGGTTCAGGACTTAATATCACATTTTACTAGAATTGCGGTATTTTCCACATGATTTTATTTGTAAGGAAAAATGAGTTTGGGTCTTTATGGGTTGAATCTATTTCCTCATTTGAGAAATTTAAAAGCACAATTAAATATCAAATCTAAATATCAAATATTATTTATGTCTGTTTCTGTTGCATGACTATGTTTGGAGGGAGATGATTATATAAGACCCGTTACAGTCTTCACACTCTGTCCTGCACAGATATATTTCAGTTGCATTTGTCATTGTAATCCATATGATTGCATTTTATGTTTGCGCAAATAAAGAAATGAAAAATCGAACGCACAGCCATTGAATGTACATGGAAAGTTATACAGATCGATGTTTGAGCAATCAGGGACTTTGCTTTTGTAATGATTTATGGATGGCTTCCCTTTAAATTCACACAACAGTTTGAAAATTGATTACGGAAAATAAATCAATAATTGCGGTTTGTGCTAGTATGGAACCCTGGGACACAAAGTCTTTCATAAACCAGTGAAAGACAACAACATAAAGAAGATTTGCAGCACTTTGATATTTTTCACAGAGGCTCCTCGAATTGTAGTTGGCGGACATTCGTTAGTAAACGGTAGAAAAATATAAAAAGAAGCAGACACCCACGCATAAACAGAGAACATGTAAACTCACTACAGAGGTCCCAGCAAGGATTTGAACCACCGTCTTTGTGTAGAGAAACTATAACAACCACTGCACAAATGTATAGCCTCTAGATTACACCAAAAACTACAAAAAAAAGAAATGGCCATGTAAAAAAAATACAAAAAGCTCACATTCTGACCATAAGTAGAATGACAATCTTTCATAACTTCATTTTTTTGTAATTTTAATAGTTTACAGCTCATTAGTGCTTAACTTTAAGTTCCCTTTCAATTATCTTTTGATAAAAGAAATCCCAGATGTCTTAAGTATAATAATGCTGTTTTTAGGCAAAATTTAAGTTAAAAGTAAAAAAAAAAAAAACCTGTGTCATTTTCCAGGACATAGTTTCTGATGATAACTTGACTGTATAATGAAATCTAAATGTTTTTGCTGTATTTTTTAAGATGTGTAAAGTCTATAATTGCAAATGTATAAAACTGTATAACTGTATTTTATGTTAAAGTTTTATTAGGTAGAGGCTTTAATATAAGCCCACCTGGGTCTTTTGCCTCCTCCTGCACCTAATTTTTTTAATGTATTTTTATACCCGTTGTTTTTTTTTTTTTTTTTTGCAATATCTTGTATAAGTGCAAATAAATAAATAAATAAAGAGCTACAGTAGTTCCTCAAAACTTCACCTCGGAGTTGTGGGCGTGGGGTAAGCCAGCCCTAACTTCCCATCATCCCTTTATTTACACTCTCTCCCACTATCTTACAGCCCCTCACACCCACATTACTGGTGCAACAAAAAAAAAAAGTGTCAAGAGTCAGAGCTCTGACTACCCCTCTGGTCACCAGCGGGAACTGTCATCATGGTACTGACTGAACTTCATCTCCCAGCAGCCCCAACCCACAAGTCCAGGATCCTGCTCAGCTTTATCCAATCATACAATCACTCATCTGCTTCTTAAACAGCTCACAGAGCCACACTCAGTGCGAAGTATTGTTTGTTCCACCTTGCCTGCATTACCAAGCGTTTCTGCCTGAACCTGATCTTCAGTCTCTGACCCTGCTTTGTCTCTGATTGGTTGCTGCCTGTGCAACGAAGTTAAAAATTATCTGGCAACAATTTTATTTCAGTTTTCAGTTTATTTTCTTTATTGTGTGAATTTTATCGTTTTTGGGATTTTAATTTTAAAAACCGGCTGTGGCGGTGGCCACACCCCCGCCCTCTCAGAACAAAGAGAGCTGCAGAGGTAAACCATGTTTTGCTGAATGTCTTACAATCTTTTCATATTGTGTGGGTTTATTTAGCATGCTGCTTAGGTCTATTATTCAAATAGCGGTTACAAAAAATATAAATATATTTTTTTTGGCCTAGATTTGTATTTCGTATTAAGTTTTGTACAAGTGGAAAATTTCTTTTGGCTAGCAAACTGGTGCACGTGGCATATGAAAAGAAGCCATTTCAGACTATAATTTTGTTTTCGAAGGGAGCCAGATGTGTCGCTGCCGGTGGACACAAATTGTACATTTTTGTTTTGTGCCTGTTAGACCAGTGTAAAACTGTCAAACTCTACCCGGTGTCGTGAGTCTCTGTAGGGACGGAGGTGAAAGTCCACATCCGTTTCACCTCCCCTGAGCCTCGCCTGGACCCCGACTACTTCACTCTCTTCTTGGATGATCCCAAGCTTGTGATTGACATCTGCCTGTCTGGCTCAGATTTAGTTTTGTGGACTTTTACCTGTGCTTCATTCCAGTCTGAACTAATAAACCTGCTGCATGTGGCACCAGCTGTCTGCCAGTTTGTGGCAAAATTGGACCTATCTAGTCATAAAGCTACTGATTCACAACAATTTTAATAAAGTAATACTCAAATCCAATTAAGCTTTTTTTTTTTTTGTATACATGTCCTCCATTCTGAGAAAAATTCCACAAGAATACCAAAAAGATCTTCACTGGAGTGGGTCTTTAACTTACATTTTTGCTGCAGCTAACTGTATGTCTAATCTCTCATCCCAGGAAGCAGGTGATTGCTGCTGTTCTCAACCTCTTATCAGAGGTTCAGTTCCGGCCTTGGCTGTCCATGTGTCAGTGTCCTTGAGCAAGACACTGAACCCTATTTGGCTCCCAGTGGTTACAGGCCATCAGTAGGATGGGACTGTTAAGCATTTTGATCTTAAATCAGTGTAAAAAGGGCTTTATATTTACTGAAATGAGAATTAGATCAGCTATTTAATATCCGGATCAGTATGGAGCCAATTTGGAAATTTGAAACCCAAATAAACATGATGAAAAAGTTAACATCTGCATCATATCAAACTAATTTCAACCAATGAAAATCAGTACTTTGACTTATCAGTCTTTAGCTGCAAGTCCATAACTTGAGAATGATTTGAGCCTTTTTGGTTCAGTCCTTGAAGAGAATCCGTTTCACCGCTATAAACAGATTTGAATCAAACCAAACAGGATGTATTCTTTTCTTGCGTCTGCACTTTTCCCTTCCATCTCACTGTCGTTCATCCTTGTTTCTCAGAATCCGATAGATGACATCTTCTCACTCTAACTTCTCCAACTGTTAGTTTACTGAAATCATTTTTGCCACAAAATGAGATCAAAGGAGGGCCACGTAGGGGGAGTTTTTTATTGGTTTACCACGGTCACTGCACGTGCTTTATTCTCCTTTTGTAATGAGTCTGCCGCGATCACTTCCTTACATGTCTGGGAGCACTTATGGAGACTAAGTGTCAAAGCTGCTTGAAGGACAGAACAGATACTGTTCGTGGTGCTGCCCTGATGACAGATTCTCTCCATTCAGGCTGTTTAATGATGTGTCACGCCCAACTGTCTTCTCTAAAATACATAGAGAAGTCTGCGCAAAACTGAACATTTCAAAAATACATTGATGCTGATGAAGTGTGAGGAAGGTGATCGACCGCACATGGTCATGTGACCTTTGGGATTTTCAGAATGTCAACAAATAGAAAAGTCCATTGATAATGAAGTTATATGTTTATGCACCTAATTCCTGCTGGGTTCTCTGAATTTCAAAACACAAACAACCAGCACATTCGAAACCAAATTAGTACTTCGTATTCTTGACTGACCTGCTTTTTTAAATGTCATGCAAATCCTGTACTGGTGTCCATATTAACCAGGAATTAGTAAAACCCACATTCTTGAGGGTATTATCAACAGAAATCTGCTTTCTCTCAATCCAGGATAGAGATGGCTGACTGTTAATTCTCAGAAGAGAAGCACAGGAGATGTGTGGAAACCATCTTACATGTGAATCTGTAAACTAATGATGCTCTTGAAGCCTTCACTTTAAACATATCTATGCATGATTATTTTACTAATCTCCAAAAGACAACATCTCCTCTGCAGGATTGAATGCAACTCCAGCACTTCCAGTATCAGACATGCCAGGGACATCTCTGAGCTCCACAGGTGTTGGAGCGCGCTAAGAGAGATCAACCTAGAGCTGGCAATCAAAATCACATATCAATCAAAAGACCACACTGTAAAATAAATGTATTCCTGTGCAATTTAAAGGTATATCTTAGCTATTAAATAACCAGAGAGGTGGAAAAGGTTTTCTGATATGACCAAACATGTAATTTGTATGATCAAGTTTGAATGTTTTTCTTCGGAGTGAAAGGAGGCCGCATTTCTTCTTTAACTAGCCACCAAGTGACACCAGTGAACTTCACCTGACTTCATTACCTTTGTTTTAAATGTGGTTCAGTCCTGAGTCAAAGGATTGTTCCTTGGTTAAAATCCTACTTCTAAAATCTTCTGATCTATTTTTAAGGCTTCCCATGTGGTCTTTTGATTGTGATTACGCTGTTTTAGAAAACCTGTGTTGTTTTCCAGGACATAGTTTCTGCAGAGCGACAGGAGTTGGGCTGCCGTAATTAGTTGATTAGTCTCGACTATGTCGACCATTTATAATTTGATAGTCGATTATTTGTTGTTTTTTTTTTATCTCTAAACTACAGTGCATGTTTTCTAATACCACATCTATTGTCTTTGAGACGTGCAGTAGTGCTAATTTGGGTCAGTAGTGATGTCACAGGAAGTTATAGGAAGACTGTGATATCATGACAACACGCCAACGGAGCTTGAAAGCGAGGAACATTTAAAAAAATGAAAGAAAAATGCCATATCTGCAAGGCAGAACTTGTGTTCCATGGCAGCACAACAGCGATGAATGAACTCATGAAGAGGAAGCACGTCGACTGAGTTTAATAACGCTGAAGAGGGATCTTCGTGTAGGTAAGCTAAGCTAACGTTAGCACAAACAGAGAGCAAACTGATCAGCTAAATGTTTTCTGTGCATCCCTGCAACCTCTATCACATCAGAGTGAAATTTCTCTGCTGAAGGAAGCATCTTCTCTCAGAAGAGATCAAGTCTTTCAGCAAGACATCTAGAAATGCTAACTTTCCTGGCTACAAGCAAGAGCCAGATATATAGAGTCAAAATTTTGTGAAGTTGAATACAGTTTTGGCCGTTCAGCAAAAACAAAATGAACATTTGTTATATTTAAGTCAGTAAGACCAAAACTTTATCTTTTGTGAAAATTTTTTTTCCTTTGTTTCAGATGCCGGCCTCATTTAATGCAAGTCTTGTTTTAATATCAGAAAAAAGTAAGAAAAGAAGCTACATGATTCATTAAGGGTTTAATAATTGTGTGTTTTACATCCAGTTTATGCATGATCCGATTAGTCAACTGATCAATTAAGAAAATATCGATGATTAATCGACTTTTAAAATAATAGTTTGTGGCAGCTCTAAAACCTAGACGAACATAAATGTAGTCGTTTAGAAGTTGATGTATCAGAATGGAGCGTAGCAGGGACCATGTGACCTACCGATTGAAAAAACTTGTAGTTGGTACATTCAAATACAAACATTTTTTTTCTGCTACCAATTCACCACAATTAAAAAAAACATCAGAAATGCATTTCCAATCCTAATATTCTTTATATCTTCTTTTACGAGTAAAATGCAACAGAAGCATGTTAAAAATACCAGTTTCATTGGAGTGAATCTTTAAAAACTAGGGAATAAACTCAGCAAAAATGAGTAAAACCAGATGATAATTTTACATTACATTTCATTTCATGTACATACAGTCAATGGAACTTCACATCCTCCTCCCCTTATCCCTATGTTGAACTACTATGTTGATAAGTTTCAACTCTTGTTTGGTAGCAGTAATGATGAGTCTAGTTATGATGGAATACTTTGACATATCGCTTAAAGCCTCAAATATCTGGTTAAAAAAACGTATTTACATCTTCTATCTGCAATCGTCTCACAAAAATTGTATATGCAAATATGTGAGACTCCACTTCCGAAGCTGTGAGACATCATCCTGGCCTGATCTCCACCCCCACTTTCATTCATTCATGATCATAGAGAAACAACAGTTGCTCCACGCCTGAATAAACACAGCGACAAAAGCAGCAACAACCTACAGTGACTTTCCTGAAACTGAGAAACTCCACAAACACAAGGAGCCGTGGCTAGTGTCATGAACTCCATCAACGTCACAGTCACTCCACACTTTCATTGTAGTTAAACTTAACAGTTGCGAGTAACGAATAGCCGACAAAAACACAGTCAGGTCAGAGCAGGAGTTACCTGGCTGCGGTGTCCTTCCTCATGGAGGCTGAGGTGTGTCTGAGGGCAAAGCTTTGTGGGCTGTACCATATGCTGAAACAGCAGAGGGGGCAGGATTAAATGTTTGTTTCTGTAATTCATCCTGCTGGATCACACCTCTCAGTTTCAGTTTCCTGTTGTTGTAAACTTGACTGTAATAAAAGTCTTTGACCTCTTTCGGGGGCAGTCATGGGGAAAAAAAAAACAATTTAATTAAAAACAGGAGCAAAAACCTGTTAAGACAAGAAAGAAAATCCATTTGGTTGAAAACAGAAATGGGCTCTTACTTTGCAGGAAACTATTTTTAAGCTCTTATTCCTATTTTTAGGTCACTTTCACAAGACCGTAAAAGCAGAAGAAACAAACCTGAACGGGTCCGCAGCAAAATCATGATTTGGTTCTTTTAATGTCACAGAACCCTGCAAAACTGAGCCAGTCAGCTAAAAGACTTTCTAACTAGGCTCTGTTGTGGTGCAATGTTTTGTCAATTCCTCCGTATTGTCAAACAGATCAAAAAATTGATGTTCTTTTCAAAATAAAACATTAAGTTTCCAGTTTTTGAGTCATTTTAATTTTAATCTCAGAATTACAGCGCTTAAAATAACACAAATTATGATCAAATCCCCTCAAAATGATTTAAATTGTTATTCATTTGTTGAGGTCATCTGCACTTTTGTTAATAAGTCTCTCAAAGTGCAGAAATCTTTCCTCAGTCCAACCAGAAAATGCGGCCTAACATTGGCTAACAGCTGCTGACTGTGTCTCACGCTCTGAGGTCACATGATCGATAAATGCTGAAGTAAAAGTTCAACAGCTTGGTGTAAACAGACACAAACAGCACCTGATGTCAACGAAGCTTCAGCGAGTCACATGTCTGAGGAACAAAGTGAGGGTTTTCAGAATCTGGAGCCTCATCCACACAAAGATGAGCATGAATCCGAGGGTCATTCTCATGGTGACAAAAGCATCACGTGTTTCTTGTTTTGTTTCTAAGATCAAAGTGCAGCTTCTTCTGAAAATAGCCGTCAGAGTTAATGATTAAAACTGGTTTTACCACAGAAGTACAGTCACACAGAGGAGATGCAAAAGTGACCTGAACAAACAGCAGCTTCTGTGTAAGTTCCCCCTTGCACTTTTTTCTTTTTCCTCCTCTGTGGGAACTTTTCCGAGCCAGCACCGGTTGGACCAGTCCAGCTGCACCTCTGAACATACCTGTGAGCTTCGGGCGCCGCCCCTTTCCGGACAAGTAAGCGCCGCCTCAGGTTTCACGCGACCAGTGTTTGTTCAGGTGAAGTCTGACGTCACATCTGCGACGCTCCACACTCCCCACCAAAGATGGCAGCTGACCCAGAGGAAAAAAATATTTTCTTTATCAAATTATTGACGCTAATTAGAATTACATTTCAGAAAGACAGCTATAAAAACACGCAGAATAGAGAATATTTATGGAAAGACAGCTTTATGCAACACATGCAGACACAAGTGATACAGGAAAACCTTTAATAGAAACAACTGTGTTTTGAAAAAACGTGATACCACTGTATGATCTGGATGCCTAAACTTCTGAGAGTTTACACCCAACAGGGGGCGATGTATGTCGGAGCTCCCTGACTTATTCGTTTATTGTTTAAATGTGTGTACATTTAGTAAAAACCTTTTTCTTTTGTCCCTAAATACAAATAGAAATACAGAATGGCTAAAAATATTTTCCCACTACTACCAATATTTTTTATTAAACCCCATCATATTCGAAAATAAATTAGACAATATTTGTATTAATGTAATTCTCTGCTTTGCTGATTTTAACATGCACAAACAAATTTACAAAGCAAAATTTCAAGTATTTTAAAAAACCTGGAATCACTAAAACTCCCAAAGAAACCAGAAAAAAGATTAAAATGTTTTTTTGGTTCATAGGCGTGTGAAAAACATTTTTGGCTCCCTCTCAATTTTTACTCTCGTTTCACTCTGCGTTTGTAATCAAATATTTAGTGTGATTTATGATATCAAGCCATGTAGTTTAATGTTTCATTTAGCTCCATGTTTTGTAATGTTCTAATTGTTCCATTAAAAAATGTTAGCTTAGACTAACAACTGTGTTGTTGCAAGAAGATCTGATAAAGGAAGAACCTCACAAACTAATGACAGCGCTTTGCACATAGGATTGACTTTAGTCAGTTTAATAGACAAGAGATTGATTTAAATAACTACATTTTGACATTATTGCACCATGCTTAAAATGAAAAAAAAAAGCACTAAAATTGATCAAATCTCCAAAGTTTAAAACATTAGGAGTCTTACTTTAAATTGCTTTTGATTTATACTTTTATTTGGATAATTTAAAATAAATCAGCCTTTAAAGCAAGACATACTATTGTGTGGTGTGGGCAGGGCTAAAAATGAAATTAAATACTGCCAATTAATGTTAGGAATGCAAGAGGACAACCCAAGCAGAGCAGCCACAGGTCTCAATTAGTGTTTATTTTGGAGGTTGAGGTAGTTCGTTTGCCACCAGATGCACGGGTGAGCCTGAAAGTCAGATGAACAAATTTATTAGTGATCCTTAGTCCAAGCTTGGGGTGATGTGTTCTTACATAGAGGAACTCCTGGAGCAGCAGAGCAGATGAAACTGGAGGGTAGATGTACAGAACCAACAGTGTCACCAGAATGATTTGAAGGCTTCCCGCTGTAGTCGGATGGAGGCTGATTATCCACAGGAGGGTGAAGAAGCACGAAGAGCAGCTTTACTCAATGATGAGATGAAGGCTCCAGAAACCTCAAACTCATCAAGAGGAAAACAGGGCAAAAAAAAAGGGGGCAGGCGGAAAATCATTATACAGGTCCAGAAAAGGATCAAAACCATGAAACTACAAGATATACGTGAACTGATTCAATGAACTGGCAGTGTGGATGTGAGAGTGAGGACCTCAAATAGTTTGAACACCAGCTGGAGGACAACGAGAACTTAATCAGCACAGGTGAAGGAAATTAGAGTGGAGGAAGAAAGGGTGGGGTGAAAGAGCAGGGCTGAACCATGACAATTAAAAAGGGAAACAAAAATCTTTCTTACATCACAGTCAGTGCCTCACCTGTCATGAAGCTCACTTCACGTCACTGGTTGTTGTCGTGGTTAATAAATCTAACCACAGAGACATCTTTGGAAGCAGGAAGTCAAGTTTTTGTCTGTTGGGAAGTTTGATCTTTTTTCCATTGGAATGAATGTCGACTGACTCGCTTGTGGAACAAGTGTCACCTAATTTTTTACTTGGTTAAACTGGTTTAACGGTACCAGTACAGCAGCCCTGAAGGGCAAATCTCATCAAGAATGTTGGAGGATATATATATAAGGAAAATTAAGCTTAAAATTTCGTTTCTGAGTATTTCTTTTATCAAATTGTAGTGAATCAGGAGCAACCAAAAAACAGAGCTGGTTAAAAACTTGTGGACAAGCTCCTTGCTCCGCTCCATTCCGATAAATCCACTTTTAGACAAATAGACTGATAGTACATCTTCCTTTTCCTCGTCTGAGCTGACATCTGACTCAAAGCTGTAGGGATGGAAGGCTACGGTATTGTTTGCCATTTTGATCCAAAGTTTGAGTGGCTTAAAGATAGTGAGACAGTGTGTAAAAAAAAAAAAAGGATGCTGGGAAATGAGTGCAGGCTTACTCTGTGCCTACAGTTCCAACCTCAACTCAGAGGTGAGTTTCTGATGAACTCTACAGACACATTATTCTTGAAAATTACATACATTTTTTAAACTTTGTCTAAATACAGCATAATTACGAGTAAAAGAACTCTGGTAAGGATTTTGCAAAATATGATTAGACTTTAACAGAAAAGGTAGACATTAGGGGCATCACTGGTTAGATAATGATGTTTGTTCATCTGTTTGGCATGGTGATATTTTCTGACAGAAAATATTTCTTTAAGCTTCTGGTCACAGTCACCACAAAGGTTCAGTGATTGCACAATCAACTCTTTACCACAGTTAAGGAAAAAACATCCTTCTGCTTTATATCTTCTTCAAGACTCAAATATCATCACCCGATAAGTGTTGATCTTTATTTTTTTAAACGTGATTTGCATCTCAGGGCCTCCGTACTTCAGGGTTTTTGCTAGTGGAACAGAAAGGACTCACACAAGTACTAACAGTAGGAAGACCTCAGGAAGAAGTTCTACAAAATAAAACAGGAAGTCAAACAAGATACAGATCAGAACTTTACAAAAAAAAAAAAACTTTAACACAGGAACACAACTGTTGTGAAATGATGAACTTGTGCGTCTTGAGTCCCTTGGCTGCAGATGAAACAAGTGTTTGAATTGTGCTTGTCTTGCTAATCTCATCAGTTTGTGCGTGCTGGGGGCTTCAGAGCCTCTGTGCTGGGGGGGTCGGTGATCTTGCAGCAGCTCTCACAACACAGGCGCACAACCCAGGGACAAGTGTAATCTCATTACTTCTCCCAGTAAAAGACCATCATAATAAACTGCGGTTTGATTCTCAGTAATTGGATTACTCCTAATGAACGCCATAACGTGCACTCACATCTGAACTTTTTATCACTGGCTTGCCCAGGAAGGAAGAGTGTCACTGTGTGCAGCAGGTTTGTGGTTACACATTGAGACAGACCTCACAGACCCGAAAAAAAAAAAAAAAAAAAAAAAAAAAAGCATGGAACAATAAAACAGCCGGCATTTTTATGTCTGGTTTTTAACTGACTGATTTGGCTAAAAACATTAGAAATTGTTTTAAAAATTGGAGTAATTTTATCTCACGTAATTTTTGTGACATTCCACATATATTTATATTTACAAAAACATAAATTTGTGCATCAAATTCAAGCTCCACCAGCAAAATATTTGATCAAAACCATTGCGTTTTACCCATCTAATCCTTATACGTTCTTCATAGCTTCATAGCTATGATCAAATGTCTCAAATGGTTTCAGTTTTAACCTAGAAATATTTGTAAAAGGTCAGAGTTTGACCCCACGGAGAAACAAGGGAGCATAAACTGTTATCTACACTCACAAGCTAAACTCAAATGCAGCTTTATTAGTTGCATTACAATGGCACAATGAGTCTGTCGCTGTTAAAAGTTGATGCAGGGGACCATGGATTAAACAAATAAACTTAAGCATATAAAAAAGGAAAATTGGAACCAAAACATAACAAAAAGAACAGTACAAGACAGCAAAGAAGAGGATCTGATTGAAAAACTAAAGCTTAAATAGGGCTGATGGGTTAACAACTGAAACACTTGAATACAAATTCACCTGATGTAATTTAATTGTGGTTAAAAGTTGATATAATTACAAAAAATGCAACTAAAGTTAAAAAAATAAAATAAAAACCTAAAGCAACTCAAATTCTCACACTGCTGTTCATAGAAACATGACCATGCTGAGACCATGATGTTGTAACTGATGTCATACGTGAACATTCTGAACTGTTTTTCAAGTTGGAAACAGCAGGAAAAGCTTTTTCAGAATTCACAAGTTAGAAAAGTCAAAGCAGCGGTTCATCACGGCGTGGCAGCTGCCGTTCTCCAGATCTTGACACGCCGAGTTGAGGTGTGGACACACAAAATGACGTGTCGCTGGACTCTCTGTGGTCCACACTGATGTGTCACTGCTTTGTCAAAACTATAGTTTAACAACACGCCAAGCACTTTCGTTAATAACTAAAAAGATTTAGAAAGCATATATTATAGTGGTTTCAGTGATAAATGACCAGATAAAATATACACTACTTAAGGGGGTATTCAGACCAGAAAAGTCTGTCTGTCCGGACCGAGTCGGCTTGTTTTGGTCTGGATCGAGTCCTAAACCTTGGGTTTGGTCTGTATTCAGACTGCCGTCTACTGGACGCTTCTATTTCAAACTGTTTACCAAACCATGTGACCAAGGATCTCCTCAGTCATTGGCCAGGAATAATGAGGGCGGGGGTAAGCAACGAGAGTGGGAATAATGGAAGTTGAACGCTTTATTCAAGTTTTATTTTTTTATTTATATTTCATCAGGTACAACACTTTTTACTGCTACTTTGGTATGATGGAGACATGCTGCAAGACACTTTCTGAGGAGGCAACTAAGAGGGTACTTTGATAAGTGTTCCTGATATATAGATTATCCAGAAAACAGTGTGCAATATGTAACACGTTAAAAGTTGTTTTAATGCATTCATCTGAACAAATTTCACTGAGTTGCTGTGTCTCATTGTTGCCCCACATTTGGCCCCGGTTCTGCAGTTGCCACACTCCTGCTTTATTTGCGTCCTATAAATAGAGTAGGAGTCACTGAACCAAAACGGCCAAAACAACTGTTTTGGTTCAGTTGTTCCACTCCGAGCACAGAGCCTATTCAAACTGAGGAAACTGAGAGAGAACCAGAGTTCAGTTCGATTAAGAAAACCAAATATGTCCAATCTGAACACACCCTTACATAAGCAATAAATTCTTTATTTTATATTTTTCCAACATGAAGTCTATCCATAATATTTCTGACACATATTTGGATTAAAGAAGAATCCTACAACAGTATTGAACATGAATGCAAGACAGACACTTGAGGCTAAAGACCATGTCGATGACTGAAAAATTAAAAACATTTGATGATGATTACCAACAGCCTTAGTCACATAGGGCCGTTTGGGGGTTGACTCATTTGGCAGCTGCAGGTTTTTGGGTTGTCCAGGCCTGGTGAGGGTTGTAGAGAGGAGCGCCCGCGACTTAAGGGGTGTGTCTTGCAGTTCCAATCGTTCGGCTACCTCAAGGTACGTCATGAAAATGGAACGAACTATTGCCATCGTGAGTGTGGCAAGCATAATCGAAGTTTGATGCTCTCATGACATACGAGTGATGATGCTGTCATGCGGTGTAATTTGCCACACTCTAGTCGTTAGTAAATCAGGTCCAGTTGGATTGTTAAAAATGGACCTAAATCAACTCTGAATCATATCAGCAACCACAAATATCATAGGTTGTTTCTGATTTAAAAAAATAAAAAAATCTTTTGTGTATTTATTTAGTTTTCTGTCATCACAACAATGAGAACTGATTAATTGTGCATTTTTTTACATGGAGGAACATTGTCACTGCTAAAGTATCTGCACAGTTTCTTTACTGCCTAATTCAGCCTAAGTAAAATCCCTAAATGTCTTTTTTAAAACTTACCTCAGGTCAGAAACATCTTCAGCAGGTCGGCAACCTCATTTGGTTGAATCTATATTTGCTGTGGTATGTTTGTAGCTGGTTCAAATGTCGACTTTGGAATGGAGATTTTAACGTCAAAGTGTGACGGACCCAAATGCCGGCAGGTAAGTCTCAACAGAAGGTTTTAATGGCAGACCTTACGTGACACAAGGAACAACAGAACCATTCAATACCAGTGACATAGTGAGGGATCCCCAAATACCGGTGAGAAATAAAAACAGCTGCACTTAACCATAAGAAGATCAGACTAACACAAAAACACCAAAGACGTGACACAAAGTGGAGGGTAGCAACCGGACGCTAACTTCAACTGCATCAGAATTTCTCTGAAGTCAAAGGCTCTTCTTTGGGTTCACACTGCCTGTTTCTTCCTCAAAGAAACTTTCCAAATACATATTTTTGCTTGGCTTTTCTTAGCCTTTAGCTTTGGGCTTTTAACTTAGCAAGCAGTCAGAGCAAGCTGCCGTTTTATGTCACGTGACTCGGCAAGACCGGCAGATGAGGTAAATAAAATCTAGTAGTTTTCCAAAATTAAACTTCCTTCGGAATCAGAAAATGAAAAAGTGGAAAGATTCACTGTGAGCATGGGCATTTTTTAACCTCTCTGCAGACCAGTATTAAGTGGCGCTTGGACCGGTACCTGTTTGCAGCCCAGGGATTGGGGACCCATGATGTAATAGGAACAGGTAGCACATCGAAAAATGACGAATAGAGGTCACCCAAACATCAAAAAGTGAAGTGGAGGGGGCTTGAATCGCACGTGATACGTAAGTGTCTGTAGGAAACCTGTGGGATGTCCACACAAAATACACTCGGGTTGTTTAATTTCTTTCATCATCGTCTTGGCCGCTTTGTCCCTTTCGAGGTCACGAAAGCCTAACCCTGCTACTGACAGACGAAGGCAGGGTTCACCCTGGACAGGTCGCCAGTCTGTTATAAGGCCTCAATCACACTCACTTTCACACCTGGGGGCAATTTAGAGTCACCAATTAACCTATGAAGCACGCTTTTGGACAGTGGGAGGAAGCCGGAGTCCCCGGGGAAAACCCACTTTTAATTTACCAGTTTCTAAACAATCACATGCTTAGCACTTACTGGGTATCTATAGAGCTGGCAGGATTTTGAAAACGTTAAATAAGTGCCTTTCTCCCCTTGTATATTGTATGTCTGTGGAGCAAAAATGTTATTGCTAATGCCTACAACCTTTAATTTTTGTGGCAAATTTGCTCATTTTTTGCCCAAAGACTTACTTACAGTGACTGACGATTTGACTGTTTGTGTGCATTAAAGTGGACAAGAAGTTCAGCAAAAGGAGCACATAGAAAACTGCAGGTGTAGGTAAGGGGTTAGGGGTAGATCTAGTAAAATTTGAGAGAAGATGAATGAACAAAAATACGTTAAAAAAAATAGAAATGGATGAATATTGATGCTACTTGCAGGAATGGAAACAGAAGCTGCAAAAAAGATGGAAGAATGCACTAAAAAAGACTTTCAGTGCCTTCAGGTGGTTGAGGTCTAGTCCTGCCGCTGAACCTTGTTTGACTTCATTAACTTAATTTTATATTTTCTGTTCTAAATTTAAACCTCATGTGTCGCCTCGCTTCTCTCCATCTGTTGGAGAACCAAAGGGAGAGCAGCAGCTCAGGGGAAGTAGTAGGACTCCATACATCATCAGGACATTGGTTTTTAAAAGAGAGATCATCATCTCTGTCGAAAATGGATAAACCACAACATGTGTGAGATTTAGAAAAAAAAATACTCAACCAAATACATTTTCTGGGATGCCAAAAGTCAAGAAAGACTAACAGGATCACGTGCCTCCTAATTTTATTGGGCACATAACCTTTTTTTAATTCTGCAATGACGTAATGGAAACGTTCACAAGCAAAAATGATAGAACGTCATAAGATCTGCGACCTGAAGGCCTACAAAGCAGCAGATTGTTAAACAGATTTTTTAAAACACTCATATGGATAGAGAGAGATAGAGAAACGCATCAGATAAATTAAAGAAAATAAATACAATTAAGTGCATCTGTTGGGTAAAGTATTGACAACCAGCAGAAATTTCTTGTGGACCTTTGAGTCGTTTTTGGCCCATTTATGATAAACCGAGCTATAAGTGAACCAGAGGAGCCAAAATTAGCTGAAGTGTGTCAGTTTGCGGTGCTGCAGGAAGCGAGTGTGTGTGTGTGATATGAGTGATCTGTGGGGGTGCACACAGCTCGGCATCTGGAGAAGGTTTGAGGACATCCAGGCTCAGCAGCTTAGGTGGAGCCGCACTGCAGTGATGGGGAGGCAGGTGGAGGATCATCACGTCCACCTCCACTCCCCCTCCAATTACATAAAGAGTGTTACGAAAGTCTGCTTTGATCCACACGAGCCTGGTCATGAGTCACTTCCACCAGGCAGCTAAAAGTGATAGGTTGGTGGTGGTGTCTTGGGAGGGGGGGGCGGAGCTTCCAGCAGAGTAGCGCATTCAGGAACCTTGTGGGTGGTGTTCATTTGCACGACTCCCTCTGACTTTGTCTGCAGGATGACTCTGATGTTCAGGAACATCTTTGTGAGTTCACGGTTACGGATTTAGTGGAGTCTGAACCTCACAGTCAAGGACCTGCCAAGACTGCATGAAGAAATGTCTGACTTGATGTGTGAGTGTCCACAAAAGACCACACCACACACCATACGTAAAATGGTTCGTCCTCCGTTCCTGGTTCATAAGGCTTTAAATGGTTTAGCACCAAAATGCGTGATTGATGTCCGGACCCAGCTGAGAACGCAAAATACTGCCCTTTTTTTTTTTCATTGAACCTATGACTCCACAAACTAACACTAAAGCATGTTCACTCTTGTTATTGTGTTAGATTTACCTCTGCCTGAAAATTATTTAAGATCAACTCAGATGAAAGTTGATGTTGTGGCCTTTTCTCACAATGAAATTAAGCTTGAATTTGTATTTCTGAGTATTTCTTTATTTGTAGAAAAAAGGTTATTAGAAAAAATAACGTCTTTGTGATGTACCCTAGAAATAAGAAAATAGACTATTTAACCTTAAAACTCTTACTGAATTTTGTATTACTGCCATTCTTTCTTCACATGTTATGCGTGTTTGGTGTTTGTTTTTGTCAAAGCTACAACGGGACTATGGCTAGCTTTGTATTTAACACTGGCACATTTACAGAAATATCCGTAAATGTGCACTCCCCTGTTCAAATAGATATTAAATAAATAAAATTACACTGGGAAGGCTGCCTGTTCCGCTCCATTCTAACAAAGCCACTTGGAGACAAATAGATCCATGTACGTCTTTGTTTTCCTCACGTGAGCAGTCATCTGGCTCTAAACTGTACGGCTGGATGGCCCCGAGATTTATATTGCACTGGTGATCTTAGGTAGGAGGTGGGAGGAGCTTGTAAGCCAGAGTGTAAACAAAGGAATCATGGAAAACACAGTCGGGCAACAGTCCCGCCCACAACTCAGAATTTCTAATGAACTAATGATGATTCTTGTGGATCTTTAAAAACACAAAATATCATTCAATATTACTAACTTAGTGTATACTTATATCCATGGAAAGACTCTAAAAAGTTTTATTGCTTCACAAACCTGGTGTTTTCAATTAAAACAATGGTTTAAATTCACTAATTATACTTCCAATAGTGACAAATTGAGAACTTATTTGATACATTTCTTATAAAATATTATTAGATTGCACTTGCCCTATTTCACACCATCTGTGGTGTTATGGGTCAAAACTGACCCATATAGATTTATGGTAGAATAAAGACAAAAAAATCCATTCTTTTTCAGAAAATCACTTCATTTTAATTAGAATTGTAAGTAAAAATTTAAAGCAAATAGTAAATTGAACATTGAGAAACTGTACAGGGCAGGTGTGTCACATTTGACCCGTACACAAAATAAAGGTTAAGATCCTCTTTCTCGCAAAAGAAACTGAGAATATTTGCCACATCAATGTCAGAACCCAGTGGGTGGGGAACCCAAAACGGAGGAGACTCGGGTCAATAGTAGGAATCTTTAACAAACTCAAACCCTTAAACAAAAGATGACGAAGTAGCAGATGACCAAACTGATAGAAAAAACAGTCACCAAGGATGATTCCCTTAAATGAATGGATCAGAAACCTGAACCTGGTCTGATGGAGACAACATTAGTCTGAAAACAGAAAGTATTATATTATAAAATAAAGATTTAGAAAAAAAAAAGAAAAAATGAGGCAACACCTTCTTTTCCTCCTGCATGCTGGTTTGAAACCGAAAGGTCTGGGTGCTTCCCCGTGTAACAGCAGCCAGATGCCTTTTTCAAAACTAAAACAGCCACTTTCACAACTAAAACGAACAAACTTTCTTGTTCTCATTTTGTGACCTTTCCAGCGACAATGCAGATAACCACAGAGATGAAAATAAAGGCCTCAAAATAGGCGTAGCACAAAACCCATGGCTCATGCGACCACAAGTTTTGCCTATCAGTCACACACTACAGCTGTGCACACACACACACACACACAAATGTGTTGTCATGTCCTTGTTTAAGTTTTGGCACTCAATCCAAAAGAGTGGTGCCGTTATTCTTTTCCACGGTCTATTTACTTTTTTAATATGTTTACATTTTGACATCCTTAATTCTATTCCCAAATAGAAGTTAAAACATATACATGCATTTAGTATTTTCACAGAACAATTGATTTTTTAAACTACTTGGTGCAGTTTGTTGTCAGTTAAGATAAAATTGAGAGAAAATAGACTCATCCAGTTTGTGCGTGCGTAATTCTTGATTTGTAACTTGTCTGCATGTTCGGTGTAAGTTTGGATTTGTATGTGCACATAATTCATGCAACACATTGTGTGCCAAACTGTGTTTGCTTGCAATTTTGTATTCACATGAACAAAAATTACAAAATACAAAAAAATACAAAATACAATTTAAACTACAGCAGCTTGAAACTAACTACACATACAAATCTTAAATTACACACAAATTGCTTGCTACGCACACACAAAACCACTGATGTGTGACTCTTTTCACGTCTCCAAGATTCATGCACAAATGATAGGTTTAAATGGTGCTACAATGCTAGGTCATCAGAGTTTTATTATAGGCCGCTCTGAACTTATATTGTGAATAATATTGTAACATTTTGCCACTTTCTCAAACAAATATTCCCTTATAATTAATACGAAAAAGTCTAAATATGCATTTTTTAAAAACTCAACACTAAAGTTTCTCTATTCTAATCGCTTCACCTTCCCTTTTTTTTTTATTGTTCCTTGTTTCAAACACAAACACAAAATGAAAATAAAATAAGAATTTGAAAAATACAAATAAAAGAATTTAAAAGTACAAAAATACAAAATAAGCATAAGAATCTAAAAATACAAATATAAGAATTGAAAAAAATACAAATATACAAGTAAATCAAACAATGTGCTTGAAAAGGAGTGGGTAGAAGAAAATTCTTTTGTGGTCCCACCCCTTTCTACAACATTATTTTGTTACCATGTCTATTTACAGTTTTTTTTTTTTTTCAAAACACTTCAAATTTATTTTGATTAAAACGTATGTACACTTGATATACTTTCTAATTTAAATAAATGTAATATTTATTCAAACTCATGTTTATGTGTGATTTCACGGTCAAGTCAAAAGTAGTTTTCCTAGGTAACAGAGGGTCACTTTTAGCAGTTCCGTGAGGGCCAGTCCCCAGTCACGGCAATAACAGGTGGTGCCTGGTTCTCTTCGACACCCACAGGGCGCAGTGGGTTGATCAGCCCCACTACCACTCTGCTCTCTGGGTGTGAAGAACGACCTGACGCTGTCTGCTATCGCTGTGGCACGGAGCAGCATTATTGCCACAGCCATATTAGGGCCAGTTTACAAACTTTTCTTTTTTTTTAATATGACTTTAAATCTCAAAAATTTAGGGGAAAAGTTTGCAACTGTTAAATTACGAGAGTAAAGTCATATATATGTATGACTTAAAAAGTCATAGGTTAAATTTATGACTTTTACTCATAAATGTACGTGTTTTAAAGTAGTAAATTTATTACTTTAAATCGTGTAAATTTACAAGAAAAAAGCTTGGTAAATTTAAAAGACAAAATATCATAAATTAACAAGAATTGAACCAAAGTTGTCTTTTTACCAGAGCTGTGCTTGAAGGGGAAAGACGTGGAGCATTTTGTGAAGCTTTTATTTCCAGATTAGTGTCAGAAACAATTACATTTTTACCCTTTTGGCGACTCAAAATCAAATTGCAAATGAGACTGACTTTCCGGGTTTTGTTTTCGATAATGTGGCGTTATATATGTAAAAGAAACCTCAGAGACACAAATTTGCAGGACCGCCACTTTATCCTTACCTTTTCAATTCACAAACCCAGAAGCTCATTTGCTGCCTTACGTCATGTATGTCACACGAAGGAACAGTAAAAGAGAATGCTGCAAACATCCCCTTCTCCAAATAAAACGTCACAAAACAGCAAAGACGAATGAAATAGTCTGTTATGTTTGCACAATAACATTGAAATTCCGAGAACATTAAACTATTTTATGTCCATAAAATAATGTCTCTTATGAGATGTCAGTCCTGGGGAGGAGGCTGGTCTCTGCTGCTGCTTCCATAGCTGTGGGGCCTAAAGGCTAAACCTAGGAAGCACAGACCAAAAGATCCTCTTTGATAATCTTTTGATCTATTGTAAAAGCATTCCCTGTGGTCTTTTAGTTATTTTATACCATTTTTAGGATAAATGAAAAAAAAAATCTGTTGTCTGTTGTAATATACTTTATATTTAAGTAATATCTGAGTTTAGTATTACTGTTAAATTAGTCTGATGTGTGTGGCGGACTGTTGGGATTGATTAATTCTACCACCTTCCCGTCATCCACCTGTTTCCACACTCTCCCCGTTATTTTATAGCCCTTCGCTACCCCAACCTAATATTATTAGTTCAACAAAAAAGGCGAGCAAGCTCAGAACATCAGTTTTGAGCCAGCTCAGACGGGGAACACAAAGACATACATGGATCTGTTTGTCTGCAAGTGGATGCATCATGAGAGCTTATGGCCTGCTGAGAGTAGAACCTATATCACATCTACAGAGTTTTTCAAACATCACTTTTTGGACTGAGTCACAATAATTTGAATAAAGAAAAGTGCCAAATTGCAATTTGATGCTAACATCATGAGAAATGCAAGAACAAGTTAAAAATTCTCCCAAACACACTTTTTATCAAAAGGGGCTTACACAATTAAAGTAAACTTTTTGGTTAAATTAAAGTTTAGTTACAAATCTGACAGAATTCTGTTTCTGTTATCATATCTTAAGGCCCAACTTGTTATACTTTCTAATTTAAATTAATGTAATATTTATTTTAAATGAACTTTCTTTAATTCTAATTCAGACTCATGTTTATGTGTGATTTCACGGTCAAGTCAAAAGTAGTTTTCATTGGTAACAGAGCGTAAAAATAATTATTTAAATAAAAAAATTGAGTTTTTATGAAGGTAAGAGTGAGGCCTGACCCACTTTTGAAGCCAGCCTCCAGTGGTAATCAAGAAACTGCAGATTGTGGCGGTTGTAAGGTGGCTTCATCACATCAGCAGGTTTCCTTGCAGAAAAAAAATGCTCCAAAGCAAAAAAATATACATATATATTATCATCCTTGAGTGTAGAACAGAAGCTGCTTTTTGTGCTGACTGCCGTCCTCATGCAGATGCTCCGCATCGGTCTCTTTAGTCACACCTGAAAGGGGGGCAGGTGGAGAAGGGTGGGGGTGCAAACACAAAAGAGGTACGGAGCAGCTGTAAACTGGGTGAGCTTGCTGCACCACTTCTCAGGGTTGTTCCCCAATCGTCTCCGGTTGAAAGGCTTCATTGTTTGGGATTTTGTTTTTCCCGCTGCTTTGACCTTCCGCACTTAAGTTGACCTGCTCCACACTATATTTTAGTTGAAATGGGGTTTTTACTTTTTATTTTCAAAATTCTTGTTGAAACGCTCCTTTATTTTCACAGGCTTTCATGCAGGCGGGGGTCATAAATGAAGTATAACAGATAAAAGTCATTAATATGCAGTATCAACACAGGTCAGAGCAATTAAATGTTTATGACAGGAGGAACCATTTGACTCACAAATAATGGAGCAGAGTTACTTAATATTAATAGTACCTGGTGAAAATGCAAAATGTGAAAAAAATATATAAACTAGATATGTGAAATTACCTGTGACAATGCTAGTGTGAATTTGTAAGCTGACTGTGGCTGCTAATAATGTCAGAGCCGATAGCTGAAAATGCTTAAGCTGAAAGGTTGCTAAAATATTAGCTAAATGTCAAATTAGCCTAAAAAAAAACCACAGAAAAAAAGTCAAGATTTGCCAAAACAGTTATAATATTGCTTAAATTTAAGCTAAAATATTAGCTAAGCTCCAAAATCAGCCTAAACATTGTAAAAAAAAATGTCTAAATTAACCAAAAAAAAAAAAAAAACAGCTTACATGATGCTAAAATAAAAGCCAAATGCCTTAAAAAAATCGAGGAGTTGCTGAACTTTTAAAGTCTAAATGGTGTCTCTAGTGGAAAGTTTGAAGAAGTTCACAAGTTTCAAAGTGAACAAAGTTTTTGTGGGATTTAAGCAATTTCTCATTCATTTCCTCTGGGGCACATTTTGCTCAATATTTCAAAAACTATAAAGTTTATGAATACCAAAAGTACATTCACAAATGTCCTGAATGAGCTGAATGTTTTGATACCAAGAAATTGTTAAAATAGTGACTGAATTTTTTTCATGTGCCAAAAAATGTTCAGAAAAGCGCAGGAGAATCCCCGTAGTGGGAATGCTGTAAAGCCTTCACGCAATAAAATACAATGGATTACAGGTAATAAGTAACAGGTGCATTTAAGTACTTAAAACTAATAAAATATGGTAGGAACGCGTGCAGGTCAGAGTAAAAACAAGGGGATGTTTTTGTCCAGCCTTGATTATTGAAGATGCTCTTAGTCTGACGGCATCGGGTGTAATAGCTGTCTCTAAGTATTTCAGTACATCCTGCCGGGCTCCTGTATCTTCTTCCAGAGGGTAGTGGTCATAAAAGTGCAGATTATTTTTATCCAAAAAGCTTTTGGAGAATGAAAATGTGCCGATATCAAACGTCAGACCCACATGTGTGAGGATGTGAGGAAGACAGAAAAACATGCAGATTCATCAGCTGTGTGATTAGATCAGAATATCAAACTGTGTAAAAAATGCAAACTGGACAAAATAGATCTTCCAGAACCTTCTCAGTGATAAAAACAAAAAGAACGGTAACAACAATAAACATTGAACAATGCTGACAATCAAATGACAATTAATATTGTACAAATTTGAAGCTGACAAACGAAAAAGCATTAATCACAAAACATTAGAAATCCTGATTGTTGTATTAAATAATTCATTGATTTTATTTGATTTGTTGATTTATTTCAGGCAAAAATAATGATAATATACACAGATTAATACATGGATCAGAAAACTAAGAAAACATTGCAAAAATTCTTGAAGATGATGTCTTCCTTAAGAAAAAAAAAACATCAAAAGAGGACAGCACAAATGCTAAAACCTACTAAACGTTAAAAATAGTTTCAGATTGGTCAATAAATATATAAGGCAAAATGTACTCATAAAAAGGGTAAATCAAGAGGTTAAAGGGAAAAAATTAGTTACTAAAATGTTTTAAAATGGGTAAAAAGTGCTTAATAGCTTTAAAAAGTTACTGAGTTTCAATCGAAGCAAAAAATAAAACTTTACTTTTTGTTAAATTATCTCTAGTATGCTTAAGAAAACTTGTCAATTTTGCATTTTTTACTTAAATATGCAGCAGAGGAAAGATTGATATATGATCAATACTGTATGCTGCTAAAAAATAAAATGCTTAGAACAGCAAAGAAAGATTCTCTGTGCTGTAAATAGTTTGACATATTATGTGGTTCAAGGTTTTTTCCGCAAAAAGAATTTCTAAAGGTTGAAAACCGCTCAGCCGGTCTGCTTTTCTCAGTTTTTTTTTTGACAGTTCTGTCTGACCTGCTTTCGCATCCACATTGTTGATTCTATTTTTTTCCTCACAGCTTTTGAATGTGTCGGCTGAAGAAGCAGAATGAAGCGCTGAAATCAGAGTGAGCAATCCCAAATGGAGCCAGTACAAAAAAACGTGTCAGGTGGTTTCTGTGACGAAGAGGCCTCTGTGAGAAGCTCTCGGATGAAATAAAATGATGCTGATGCTGATGATAACCAGAAATGTGTCACTCTTTGGAGAGCATCTAAATCAGATCTCCTGTCCTATTTGCTTTTTCACTTTGAAGCCCCTCCACGTCCTGCTCCTCCCGGCCTAACGCCAGGCGCCGCCCTCGCAGCATGAAAGCCTGGCTGATCCGTTTAACAGCTTTGAATTGAGATCTGAGAGAAGCTGCAGAGAACAAAGAGCCAGAGCTGCTCTTCATCAGAGCAGACGCCCCTGGAAAGCTGATGAACGCACACTTTAATGTGGTTATGTGGATCTAACCAGGACAGGAAGTCACCATGCTGCACATGATGGATCTGCCTGTGTGTGATTGGGTTACACATAGTCCGCTGATTGGTCCAGAGCTCCTGTCACACTTCATTTCGCTGCTTCTGTCACGGTTTTTCCAACAGGAAGGATCTCCGGGTTTTAGCCTGCGGAGGGATGAGACAGAAAGTCTGACTGTTTAAAGATGGATCTGTTTCCTTCACACCAGCAGGGCTGCCAACTTTTCATAAAACCTGGGAGTGAGACTCGGTGCAGAAAAAAAAATCACTCTACGGCGGCAAGACACGAGATAAGTCAAGTGTAGTTTGTGAAAGTTTAATTATGAAATAAAGCATATCAAGGTAAAAAAAAAAAAAAAAAGATTATTGAACAGTAATAAGAAAATAAATAACTTGTTATATAAGAGAACAGAGTAGGTGTTAAGTCACCCTTAGAAAACGGTTTCCTTCCAGCTCCAACCAAATTTTGTCAATTCAGTCACCTTTATTCCACAATACAGACACACCAGTTGGAGGTCAGTGAGCAGTGACTGATCTTAGTCTTTTTTTTTTTTTTTTTGAGTCAACAATTCTATGGCAGCTATTGTTGCTAATCAGGAGTGGATATCCCTTTCACTGAAAGCTTCTCGGAGAATCTGTCAACGTGTGTGCCAGCAGCCACCACATGCTTTTATTGAGACGTCTGATTGGCCAGTTTATGACTTGGATAATTTACAATAAAGAAATATCATAAATAAAAAGGTTTTGCAAGATGTTCAAATTTCAATTAAATTTTATGCATTTATCCCAGTATCACAAAACATGTTAAGAGTAACAAGGATTATTCTGACAAATCTCTCAAAGGCCTACAACTGTATATTTTTTATTGTAGAATAATTCCCAGAGGTCTTTTAATTTTGATGTTTTTAAGCCAAATTTTAATCAATAATTCTTAATTGAAGCTTTAACTGATATTTAAAAAATAATTCAAACTCAATCGATGGGAAGTCTGAATTTGAATTATTTTGTTCCAAAGGGGGGAACAAAATAGGGGGGTGACATGCTTGTGTGTTCAATTATATTTTATTTTTTTTAATTCTTTTTTGTTCTATTTTACTTTATTTTATTTTTTTTTATCTTTATTTTTTTGTTTTTAATTGTATTTTATGTTGTTTTGCATTACTTTGTTTTATTTTATTTAAATGTATTTTAGACAATCTTTTTCAGGTACAGATAGAATAGAAGTGCTGCAAATAAAACCAAAGAAAATGTGCTGTTGCATCAATCCTCCAGTGGGTGGTGCTTGTTGAGCTTTATCCATCCACCCACCTGCAGAACCGGCTGAATCCCTTTTGTAGGTTGCTGGAGCCAGCCCAGCAACTGTTGGGTGAAGGCAAGTAACACCCTTGTACAGGTCGTCAGTTTAATGTAGGGCCACTCACTCACTCTTAGGGGCAATTTAGAGTCACCATTCAACTTACGAAGCGTTTTTGGACTGTGTGAGGAAGATGGAGAAAAGTCACTCATGCAGGGAGAGAAAACCCACAAACTTCATGCAGAAAAGTCCCAGCTGGGATTCAAACCAGCGCCTCCTTGCTGAGGCGAGAGCGCAAAACATATTTAAAAACAATCTGTTTGTGCTTTTGGCACAAAAAGTATGGATGTATGAATCAGTTTCTCATCTGGTGTTCTGGGCGAAACATCAATTTCCATGAGGGTCGTCATGACAACAAAGAGAAAACCGCCCTCAATAAATGCATCAAACGGACTCTAGAGTTTCACCATAATCCAGTTTAACGAACAAACAGGAACTAGAAACAATAAAATAACACAAACCTTTACTTAAACCAAATATTTTATAGACTGACTCATATTATAAAGTAGGAAAAAGGAAAGCAACAGTTAAGTTAAATGATTCAGAAAAAAAAGAATGCACATTAATTTTGATGGATGGATGGATGGATGGATGGATGGATGGATGGATGGATGGATGGATGGATGGATGGATGGATGGATGGATGGATGGATGGAAGGATGGAATGGATGGATGGATGGATGGATGGATGGATGGATGGATGGATGGATGGATGGAGTTAGAGATAACTGGTTCAACTCTTATTCGATAATTGTGAAGATTATTAGGATAATTGTTATGGTTAAGGATTTTTCATTTAAAATAATCATTTTTTTTATCTTTATTTTGTGCTTTGATTTCAAACAAATATCATTAAATGTGGTTGTTTTGATTCCTATTCTAGTATATTCACTACATAGTTTAAAAATTGTAGTCTGTGATGGAAGTGTTTTTCTGGAAAACAATAGAATTTTATGGATTTTCTCCATTAGGAAAAGTCTAATAATTTTGAAGAAAATAAATTTCAAACTTAATTTCAAATTGTTTGCATTTACCGACTGACCCTGATCTAAAATCATTTCACATCTTTACTTAAAAAAACACATTTCAAAGTCTTCCATCATAATTTTAGACATGTTTATTTAGGTAAATTGCTAAAAGTGACATAGTGTGGTTGTCAGTGGATATTTAAAAGTACATTTCATTTAGTTATGCTGTTTCCCAAGAGCTGTCAATCAGAAGGAAAGATAAAAAAAAAATCCAAAGATTTCCACATTTGTATTTTGCTGCCCTCTAGAGGATCAACTTAATCATTGCAGAATATATGCTGCATTTTTCTTCATCAGGAAACTGGAAACCTATAAAGGAGAAGCTTTCTCCAAACTGAACAAGAGTTTCAGTCACATTGGCATAAAATGCCTTGCTCTAATTCTTTCTTTGGTTATTTATCTGAGCTCTTTTTTTGCATTTACATTATGGCGATCAACTATAATACAGTTTAAATAATACTTTCCTGGATTAAATAAACTTTACGTGATGAGTGGCAGTCTGTCATTGTTTCTCTGCAAACCTGGCCAAAACTCATCATTTTCTCCAAATTGCAGATGTCCCATGACCCCCTTCTCAGTGAAGACGTTTGTAAAACACAAACTCTCCTCTCTGTTCTGCAGCCAGGATACAAAATGAACTACAACACACAGATTCTGCTCTGATCCTTCTCTCTTTTTTTTTTTTTTTTTGGTAAGTCAATTAGCCAATCATTCAATTTAACCAGTCAGTCAATTTAATCAATCATACGTTATGATCCTTTATAGTTTCAGTTGACAGCTGTCTGGATTCAATGTTCTGTGTTAAGCCTTCTTCATCTGACTGACCCAAAAAGACTAAACTATTTCTGACATTCACATGTGAAGCCTGTTTTTCCAGGTTTATTGATTGTTGTGCTGTTGGAAAAAATACTTTAACCCACTTTGGGCTTCATCTGTAAATAGACTGTTTTGAATAAAAGAGTGACATGAGATGTGGGTTGATCTTTGCTTTTAGTGGTGTAGTGGCTGGTACCCGTGTTTGAATCTGGCTCCTTGTTGTGTGGAGCCTGCATGTTCCTCCTTGTGCATATGTGGGTTCTCTCCATCTTCCTCCTACTCTTTGAAAAAAGACTTAATTCATTCATTAGATGTCTCTTGTGATGGACTGGAAAACAAAACTGGGTTTACCCTCCCTTAACCCAACAGCAGTTGGGATAGGCCCCAGCATCACCCTTATTCCAGAGGGAATTAAGCTTGTTTGGAAGATGGATGGATGGATGGATGGATGGATGGATGGATGGATGGATGGATGGATGGATGGATGGATGGATGGATGGATGGATGGATGGAGCACATATTGTAAAAAGGGAACAGAAAAGCAATGGCAAAAGGCCCAATGCATGCTGGAATGACCCCCCCCCCCCCCCCCCCATTCAATTTTGGCCAATAGCAACAAAACTGGAGGCACAGTTCAATGTTTGTGTGTTTGTGTTTGTACAAATGTGTTTGCTCAACAGCGTACCACAGAAGGCTGAGAGGAAGCTCCATTTAAACACAAACACATTAAACTTTCAACTAAGCTGAAGATTCACTTTCATTTGTTTCAGATTTACGCAATAAAAAGTCGAGATCTTTTTGAATCAGAACAATTTCAAATGACATGACTTCTTTACCTCTGTTAGGCCAGTTTGTAGGTTTTAGGTCTTATAATGCAGTGAGACAGAAATGTATATATATTTTGCTTCATGGGTTTGCAGAACATGACCTACATGACAACACTTGAATAAAAAAAAAGTTCTAACTATTTTTTGGCACATTTATTTTTTTGTGAGTGCCCTATGGCGTATCTGTTGTTTAAAGCTCCCATAGTGTTATTTAGATTTTCTTTTATCCCTATTAATGATGTACCTCAGGTATTTTTCTTAATTTGTTCCAAAACAAACAAAATTAAAAGTCATATTTTAAAGAAAAATTCACTTAAAAACAGAAGTGTCAGTATATAAGGATAAGGAATAAAACATATAAATAAGTTGTTGCTGCTCCTCCATCATCTCACTCAGCACTGGTGTACCACAGGGATGTGTGCTGAGCCCATTCCTGCACTCTCTCTTCACTCATGACTGCAAGCCTGTACATGGATCCAGTAGTATTAAGTTTGCAGACAACACCATGGGGATTGGCCTCATCAGCAATAATGATGAGACAGCCTACAGGGAGGAGGTGAAGCACACTGTGGTGCGCTGAAAACAACCTGCTCACATCAACAAAACGAAGAGCTCATGGTGGATTTAAGGCAAAATAACGCTACACAACCCCCCTTTTACATCAACGAGATGGCTGTTGAGCATGTCTCCAGCTTCAAGTTCCTTGGGATCACCATCTCAGAAGATTTGTCTTTGCACCAAAAACATCTCAAACCTGGTTCAAAAGGCCCATCAGTGACTCTTCTTCCTGAAGACACTGAGAAAACACCACCTGTCTCAGTTTATCCTGGTGAACTTCCACCAGTGTGTTGTGGAGAGCATCCTGACCAGCTGTGTAGCAGTCTGCTACAGAAACAGCACTGCTGCGGACCGCAAGAACTCGTAACGGGTGGTGAAAACTGCCCAGCACAACACAGGATCCCCGCCGTCTGCAGCAAGCTTACAGCATTCTGAGGGAACTTCACCACCCGGCCCACATACTGTTCATCCCCCTTCCCTCCAGCAGGCGCTTCGGACCAGAACCACCAGACCAGTTTCCTTTTAAACTCTGCCCCATACTAACACCCCACCCCCACTCCCCGGGACCCCACCGACCACTATTTGCACTGCCTTATATGCACAGGACACTGAAAAAAAGTGAAACATTTGATCAAACAACAAAAATTCTGTAATTTGTTACGTTTAAAAGTGTAAGTTTTCATCAAATTAAATTTTTGAGTTGATGGTTAACTTAACTTAAATATTAAATTTGATAAAAACTCTTTTTTTTAAGTGCAACAAATTACAGAACTTTTGTTAATTGATCCAATGTTTCACTTTTTACAATGTAGCACCCAGGCAATAATGTTACCAATAATATTACCCACCTCTCTGCACCTTTTTTCTTCTGTAAATTATGCACTTATTGCTTGCACTTTCAGTTTCAGTTGTTGTTGCACTAACATGGGACAATAAAGTTGAATCTAATCTAATCTAATGTAGATATAAATCTTCTTTAGTTCTTAATTTTTCTGTAAGTTTCCTTGAATTCTACAGACCAAATAAAATGATGTGAAATTTGAAATAATAATAATCTGATTGGGCATTTACCTCAAATTTCTCTTTTTTTTTTATTTTCTGGGGGATTTTGTTTTTGTGAATTCCCTGGACAATTCCCCATAATCCTCATGCTTAAATCTACCAAAGCTTGTTGTAATTATGCAAATAACGTTACTTTTTCTGGAAATGATCAAAAATACCCCACCACCAACACACACACACAAAAAAAAAAGATGTAAATTGCCACCTATTTTTTTGCATGGTAAAAAAATGTATTCCAAAGTTTAAAGTGTTTATTTGGTACCACGATGGAGTTGTAACCTGTGTAAGATCCACATATACCTGAAGACTTCTACAATAAAATATGCTCCAACAACACTCAGAACAAAGAGGATCGGAGACGAAATCCATGACTCCACTCTTCACACCACGTAACCATGGCAACCCAGTGACCATCAGGTCAATGGAGGAGCAGAATATTTTTCTTTTTTTTTTCTCAACTAAAGACCCAACAAGTTCATTGCACGGACTTGCATGTGTCCTCTGGTCCAGATTCAGCCAGTTTGGGTTCAAGTCTTTTCTTGCCTGAACAGACATGGGTGATGATGTTACTATGGTAACAGTGCAGGTGTGGTAAGTGTTAAAAACTTCATTGTGGAAATGTTGAGAATTTACTTTTGCATTCAGACATAAAAACTACACAATTAATTCCTAGTATTTATGGACTTAACAATTTACTTAGGGTATTTTCATTTAAATCTATGCAACTATGTTGTTAAAAAAAAGTCAAAGGAACTCGCATCTTAACAAGAATAACTTTAATGAATCAGTGCACAAATACTAACAGGTGTGAGGTTAAGTCTTTTTTGCAGCTATTTTTATATTTCCTGGGAACATGGCAACCTCAAACATTCAATAGCTTTGATTTTTTTCATGAATACTTAATGTAGATTTAATGAAGTACAAATTTTGAAGCACAAATGCTTACACATTCATTCATGCTGGATTTGATGTGGACAGTCAATATTGATCAAAATCTATTGCAAATTTAAATATCTATATTTAAATTTATAAAAATTTTCGAGGTAAAAATTCAAAATTTATACATATTATAAGGAAATACTTTGACAAACATTTAGTTTAGTTTCTTTGACAGAGAGCATTGTACTTTAGATTATCCTTGGACTGTGGCCTTCATAAAATCCATGACAGTGTTCATCTCAACAAACCCTTTTGAAAAAAGAGGAGCAACTTTATAAGATAGCATTTTTAACTTATTTGTCCATTTTAAAATAAACACTTTCATAAAAATGTTTTAACAAAAAAACGTTTGTTAAAAATTCACCTCTTTTTTGGAAAAAGAGATAACATCCTTTCTGTGCTGTAACAACAGCAAGTCATCAAACAGTTATACAAATCCATTTCCTGAAAGACCTTTGCATAAAACGCATTCATTCATTTGTTTGCTTTAACAATGTTACATTGATTGATATTTTATTTACTTAAAATTGATTTATAGAAGTATCAATTCTCGAAGGACTTGTTTACTTGAACTAAGGAAGATGTTAAAAGTTGTCAAATCAGGAAAATTAAAGCTTACTATCATTTGCTCTGCATGAGAAAATAACTGTGACATCAGCAAACATATCTTTACTTTTGGAGCAACTTCCGGTTCATCATTGAAATGAAAAGCAAAGCTGAAGCGCAGTCTGGGTAATAAAGCCAGAACTGATCTTTGTAAAGTCTTTCTATTCATCAACAAACTACTTTTTTTTGCTTGCCTTATATTGTATTGACCCCCAAAACGAACAAAGTAAAAAGCAAAGTTTCTGGTTAGTATCTGGTGTGCACTAAATGACAAGTGGTAAGCACCAGATACTAACTGGTGTGCACCAGATACTAAGTCGTGAGCAACAGATACTATGTGGTGAGCACCACATATTAATTGGTGCACCAGATACTAACTGGTGCAGCAGATACTAACTGGTATGCACCAGATACTAGCTGGTGTGCACCAAATATCCTACTAAATGGTGAGCACCAGATAATAACTGGCGAGTTCCAGACACTAATTGGCATGCACCAGATAGTAACTGGTGCGCACAGGATACTAACTAGTGAGCACCAAATAGTAAGCACCGAATATGAACTTCGTTTTTTTTTTTTTATGGATTATTTTTGATGTCCCTATAGGGAGTCGATAATATTGACCCATTGTGGAAAAGAGCAAAAATTACGTCGGTCAAAAATATAATTTTATATAGTTTTTACTTTTATCTTTCCAATATTTTGGATTAAACGACACCTTTCTTTGTTTAAAAAAGTAAACCAAGCGTAAACTTTATTTATTCACCAAATATCTTGTCATTTAGATGTGAATGAGAGGTATACATAGAAAATATTTTTTCCATAAACATGGAACTGTGGCTTAGTTAGCGATCTTATAAACAGACTGACGGAGGAGTAAGGATTTTAAAACACTTTTTGATTTGGGTGAAAGACAGAAGGAAATATGTTGAGACGGTCAACAAACTTGATGGAAAGATGGAATGAGAACTTCAAAAATGCTAGAGAGTAAAGGTATGAGGTGGATTTAAGGAGCGGTTCATTAACGATAAAGTAAGAAAAACATTGAAGAGAATGGAGAGTAAGAAAGGTGTTTGGTCCTGATAACATACCTATGGAGGTATGGATGTGTTTAGGAGGGGTGGCAGCAGTGTTTCTGACTTGACTACTAAACAAGATCTTGGAGAGTGAGAAGATGCCTGAGGAATGGAGAAGTGTGCTGGTGCCCATTTTTCTGGGAGGTGTGCAGAGTTGTGGAAACTCCAGAGGAATAAAGCTGATGGGTCACAATGAAGTTGTGGAAAAAGAGTAGTCGAAGCTCAGCTGAAGTCAGAAGTGAGTAAAAGTGAGTAACAGTATGGTTTGATCCAGAGAAAGAGAATCACAAATCCAGTATTTGCTTTGTGGAGGCTTTTGGAGAAGAGCAGTTATTGTAGATCTAGAGAAACTCTATGACAGGATACAAGGAGCTGTGGTTTGTTTGAGTATGTCTGGAGAGGCGGAGATGTACGTTGGAGTTGTTCAGGGCATGCAGAGCTGTAAGACAGTGGTGAGATGTGGTGTCGGTGTGACACAGGAGGTCAAGGTGGAAGAGGGACTGTGTGTCCTTCTTTTTAATAGGAAATAGCAGAAGTCTTGACACAATTCCCTGGGGGACCCCTACAGGGGAGTCAAGGTAAGGTACCAAAGTGACACTATTCTACAAGTGTAATGGGTTCCAAAGAAAAAAAAAACTTGTAAAAAAATGTATTGCTTAGTTATATAATAATATTTAAAAAATTAATACAAAAAAATAGTTGACTGTATCAAACCATATCTGGAGAAATATAATAGAAACGTGCCAACAAGTAAACACTAACACATCTGTCACAGTATTTAATTTAAAGTATATATTTTTTTTTCATATTTTAAAGCTGAATTATTTTTTCAGGGCACTATGGTAATGCAAATATTACATGAACATTAAAAAACAAAAAAAATTGTAACCTTGGAATTCAAATGCAAAACGATTAATTAGTTTAAAAAAAATAGATGAATGTTTCAGAATAAAACCTCTTATTTCATTGTTGTTGGTGTTTTTATTAGTCATTTTCTTGTGGAGATCTTTCCCTTCCGCCCTTCGTGGACTGAGGCCCACTCTGATCCCAGTAGAATGAGAGAAAAAAACGGTGCCACCTGTCCTCCGTTTCCTCATCCTCCTCTTCCTCCACAAAGTGCAACAGTCCGGCAGCTCCAGCAGCCGAACATGGAGGCCGAGCAGCGGCTGCCTGGGAGCGGACGGCGCGGTGTAAAAAGGAGGAGGAACACGGAGCCCGTCACAAACCATCACAACACAACGAACTGCTCCGCCGACTTTCACGGTGTGTGTTTGCGTGTGTGTCATTGAGTGTGTACGTGCGTGCTGACTTTCTCTCCGTAGAGTTTCACTGAGTTTACATCCGGGTTTTTTCCCTAGGCAATGGGAGTCGCAGCACCGCCGTTCCTTAGGCAAAGTGAAATAAATTCGCCGCACCGACACAAAAAGTAGTCCGCTTTTTGAACACAATTTTTGCCCGCTTAGCCTAGCTCATCACCTCGATTTAACGAACTTTAACGGCGACAAAAGCCAATATCAAACGCTTCGCGGCAGATAAACGGCCATTACTGCGAAAAAGGAGTAGTTTTTCCCCCCCTTCCTCTAGCTCCGGAGCGCAAGGATCTGTGTTGTGCTGAGGCTGAGCTGAATGAGATTGAAGAAGAGTTCTTCTTGTTTTGTAGCTTCAGTTTCTCTCTTTTTACACATTTTTTACTGAAACTACATCTAAAATATAACAACTAATTCTAGCTCCGCGGGAAGGACGCGGCCGGGCTATTTGTGTGATCTTATTCCATCGCGGATCGGCTTCTAATAGATATATATTTAATTAATCTGGAGGAAGACTGCTGCTGAGTAAGTGCACATTGGGCTTTTTAATTTCATAACTTTAATTTTTGTCCGTTGTCAAACTTCACCCGGTTGGTGCTCACTGTCTTTCTCCGTGTGTCCGTGGCCGTATGCGGGCAGGTGTGTGAGCTGGCAGGCGGCGAGTGTTTCGTGTGTTTCTGTGTGTTTAGCTGCTCTGTTTCTTATTCTAGGAGTTGATGTTCTGGAGGACAAGGGGCCGACAGAACTTAGAGCCACCAACGCCTGCTCTCTGTCAGGGTTTGTTTTGAAAGATGGCGTCTTTCGGGACTGCTCCCGTGCGAATTTCTCTCACTCCCCCCTCCGTTTTCTTCCTTTCTCGCCTCCTCCTCGCGCTCCGAGCTGATCTTTGGTATAAGTTATCCGCGTGTTGGCGGCGTTAGCCCGGGCAGCTAGCAGGATGTTAGCATTAGCGGCTAGAGCTAACGTTATCCACTTGTTCTCGGAGTGCTGGCCGCCTCTCACAGAGAGATGTCGGCTGTGAGCTTTTCATGCTGAAACATTAAAGAGAGAGAAAAAAAAGAAAAATATATATTTATGCTGAAATAGGCCACTTTGACGCTGCGATGGGGAATCTTTGTAAATTAAACAGGGAGAAGTGCACGCGGCCGTGGTGGGTTAATAAGACGCTTATAAAACATTTATTCGGCCGCTGAAACAAAACCACACTTTTCGATGTTTTCCAGCACTTGGCAGCTCTCGGGCTCCATCTTAGCGGCAGTTCTGGAGTTGTGGCCTCCGCAGCGGCGGCATGCAGCGCCGCTGATCGAAGTTTATCCAGAAAACTTCACGTCCCACCCAGAGAGCAATTAGTCCAATTACAATTAACCCGCATCCCGTCCGTGGAGGCAGCTGCCGGAGTCTGAGCTCCGGTCGCCCCCCCTCTCCGCTCCAGCAGCAGCTGCCCAGACTCATCCGCATTTCAGGGCAACCCCCCGCCCCCCCAAACTCAGAATCAACCTTACATTTCTGCTGTTTCCACATAGGGAGGGAGGGGGTCCGACAATCAGGTGTTAATGAATGCCACCTCATTCAACATGAACTCACTTACTGTCACATCACTATTCAATTACTTGAAAAATGTAATTTATAATTATTTATTTATACATCAAATTTTAATTTCTATTAGCTAATTGAAGATAAATAATTTCCCATTCTTCTTTTGTTATGAAACTTTACACACTGAGGCTGTTATTTGTGTTTGATTATAGTCATTTGCAGTGTTGTCCAATTTATTCCAGCTGTTTTAAACTTCTAGATGAACTTATAAATGGAACATCAAAGTTCATGAGAAGTGATCTTTTGACATTTGAATGATTATTTATTGACATATTTTTTTTCAAACAATAAGATATCGATATTCCATATTAGTTGTAAGTACTCTTTCTGACCGTAAGGGGGCGCACCGAGTTGTGAGTGAGTGACCAGGGAGCTCAGTATCAAACTGGATCATCTAGTTCACTTATAAAAGAAGTAAATACAAATACTTTAATTTGGAACATTATATTCTAGTTTTAGTAAAAATAAATAAATATAAATAAAATAATAATATTTTTTTCCTTTTGACAACTTTCTTTTAAATCTTTAAAATATTACAATTTACTTGTTTACTATTAAATTATGGTAAAGTAATCCTTTAGATTTTTACATTCATGGTATTTATCTTATCTTAACTTACTCGGATCTGGGAGCCAAGAGCTAATATGAAAAATTGAAGGAGTTTTTTTTAAATAAAATAACTTCTCATTTAAATGTGTAATTTTTTACTCCTCTATTTGCATATTCAGCCTTTTTATATTTCAAATAATTTAGGTAGTTTTATTAAATAAAATTGAAAAGCAAAAAACTAACATGAAAATTCTGAAGTTAATATTTTTTAGATTAACTTTTTATATGGTTTCTGTTCCTTTTTTATACATTTACATAGACAAAGTGTGCTCCAATGTAGTAAAATTTATGGTAATTTAATATTGAAATACAACAAAACTTCTTCATTTATAATTTATTATAATAAAAAAAGAGTTGGTCATTGCTTTGGTGTACTAACACCTCAAAACAGTTGTAGTTCTTTTTGGTTGTTTTTTTATAATTATAAAATGTTGTGACTGTATGTAGAAGCTTTTCTGCTTTTTTTAAAGTGCCAAATCATTACGTTAAGTTCCTAAAATTGTATTGCTGAGGAAAATGTAGTAAAATATTAGTTTTTTGTACATATCAAATACTTAAGAACATCACTTTGCTCCTTTTCTGCTGCTTTGTTTTTATTATTTATGTCAGAAAAGTCATATTCTTTCATTAAGAAATACACTTTATGTGAAGATGTATTTTACTTAAGTGGACTCTGTTTGAAGTTTTTAAAAAATAACAAAAAGACCTAAAGTTAAAGTTATCTAGGAGTCACACTTCTGAATTTATCATGTTCAGTGGATTTTACTCATCCTGTGCTGCAGTCACAGCTGTGCTGGGGACCATTGTGATTTAAGCCTCCAATGCATCTCCTGAAGCTGAGTGTCAGGCAGAAAAGCACCGAGTCTATTGTTTGAGTCTTTACTATGACCTGACTTTTTCAAACCAGCAATCTCCCAGTGCTGGAGTGGGCTTGGGGTACAAAGAAAGTGTTTTCCCTCACTCAGTTTTTAAATTTCACAATAAGATTGAGGCTTTTTAAACTTTAGAAACATTTGATCCAAGTGTTTAAGGTCATCCACAAATATTAGGCTTTTCAAAAAATCATATTTTTTACTTTTAATTTCTCTGTGTGTTTTAGACAACTAAATATTGGTTTATCCCTGAGACAGTAGAATTTATTAACACTATGTGGAAGATAATGGAAATAAAAACAATGTACTCTTTTTGATGTTTGACTGTCTCTGTATGTGCATTTGTTTAGTTCCTGTGGAGTGTTTATCAGCAGCCTGATGTTATTTCAGTTTAGCAGGCTCTCTCTTTTGGTTTGCACCAGCAAATGTCAGGGCAGCTGTGTGCTCCTGCATAGCTAAAAGTAAACTTTATGTTGGGGATTTTTACCTGCAACTTGAAGAGAAGTTATTAATGGATTTATTTGTGATGAGTGAATTTGTTGTTCAGCCATGTTTGGGTGGATGTTTAATTCCTGAATGTTTGGGTGGTTTAAAAATGAACAGTTTCTGTTTGTGTCCACAGCTGTTGATGGTTTTGAGGAGCTTTTGTTGGAGCCGAGCAGCTGTTGTTTTTCTGTCCTAACACATAAACAACAGAGGGCGCTGCAGAGAGTACCAAAAAACAAGAAAAATGGAGAGAAATATCCCCAGATCATGATTTTGTTTTTAATCTCTTCATTTCTTTGCTTTAAATTATAGTTTAAAGCCATTAAAGTGCTTAAACGAAAGAAGAACATGTAAGTCATCTGCGCTTGCGAGTAGAGTCAGTGTCAGAGGATCCCTCCTTGTTGCAGATTTCTGAAGCCTGTGAGTCATTTCCTCTCTAAACTTCTCACCTGGTTTTATTTAACCGATTGGAGGAGGAGGAGCAGATCTATCCTTCATCTTGCTATGTTCTCGGAGAATGTGGGAACTCCATTAAAAAACTAAGGGGGGCTGTTTCCTCTTGTAGAAGTACTCTGAAAAGAGAAGGGGCACATAAACTGTATGATTGTAAGAAATAAGTAGTTGGTTCCTCGGGATCTGCAGCTTTATGGATGCTTTTCTAACAAAGTATAGACTTTAAAGTGAAGTTTTTGCAGCCCCCCGGCCCGCTCTGACTCACCCGAGCTCCTCTGGATGTCAGGACTGCTGCTCAGTCGTGGCATGGATGTGGTTTTTTTGGGTTCATGACGGGTGATTTGGTCACTTACTTTTAGCTCAGGGTAATGAGAGAGGATACTCACAAACCGTCTCCTCTGTCCCGTTGTGCTGTAGCAATAAATGGTTTCCATCTCTGCACGTGGAGCTCGTGTGTTTCCTCCCGATGCTTCTCACATTCCATATTGATCACAAAGTCCCAAAGCTGATTTAAGGAATTGCAAAAGTCCAACAGGCTCAGAAACCAACAGCTCTAACCAGTCCATAGAAAAACACAATATGATACATTAGTTCTTATACGTTTACTAGTGCTACCAAAAACGATTATTTTAGTAGTCGACTAATCACCGATTAATTTTTCTGATTAGTTGAATAATCGGGTCATGTGCGAAGTGGATCTAAAGCACACATCTTAACCATCATTAGTTTTAAACTAACTAAAAACTAGATATAAACCATTACCTGATAATGCGAGTGTGAATGCTGTAAGCTGAATTTGGCCACTGAAGATGCTAGTGTTGATAGATGAAGATGCTGAAATTGATAGCTAACAACGCTTAAGTTGATAGCTGAAATCACTGAAGCTAATAGCTGAAAACGCTGAAGCTAAAAGCCAGCTAAAATATTTGTTAAATGCCAAATTAGCCTAAAAAAAATGAAAAAAAAGCCTAAGTTAGCCAAAACAGCTATTATGTAGTTGAAATAGTAGCTGAACTCCAAAATATCCTGAAAAACAAAAACTAAAAAATCCTAAATTAGCCAAAATAGCTATCATGCAGCTGAAATATTAGCTAAACTCCAAATTAGCCTAAAAAGAAAAAAGTCTAAATTAGCCAAAATAGTTAGTATGTTCTGAAATATTTGCTAAATTCCCAAATAGCATAAAAAATATAAAAAATCCCAAATTAGCCAAAAATAGCTGAAATATTAGCTAGACTCCAAATTAGCCTAAAAAAACTGAAAAAATCCTAAATGAGCCAAAACAGCTAGCCTGTATCTGAAATTTTAGCTAAACTTCAAAATATCCTAAAAAACCTTAATAAATGCCAAAATAATCCAACAAGCTACTAAAATGGCCTCATAACTTTCAACTTTACTACACAACGACTCCATATAATATAAAGTAACGACTAATCGACTATTAAATTTGTCATCAACTATTTTAATAGTCGATTAGTCGTCGATTAGTCGACTAATCATAGCAGCCTTAGGTTTACAAATGTGAATATTAGTTTAAGATTTGGAAAGTTTACTTTTTGATTGCTTATCAATATGAATGTTGAAAAGAGGAAAAATGTTTGCAATTAGGTTTTAAAGACACAAAAGATTTAATATAAAACCTACTTTTTATCAATATTGAACTCAGTCTGAAAATGTGAAGCTGCAACTTCAAATCAGTCTGATATTTTTAAAGAAATCTAAAAAAAATAACAATTGTGTTTGTCAAATATTTGCAACAAAGCAGGACACAGTTCTGTATGCATTACAAGTTAGTATTTAATTGACATTTTTTTTGTCCTTTTGGATTATGAAAATACAAAGTTATTTTTTGCTGCCCTGTAACGGTGTGCGCTTGTTGTGTTTTACAGGGCAGCACAGAGGGGTGGAGTCCAGTTCCACAGCTAAGTGGTGAGTCTTTTTTCCTGGTTTATTTACAGTAATGCATCACATCTGAACGTGACTCACATCATTACTGTGCTTCATAACATCTTAAAATAGCAGAGTGCATGTGATCTATCTGTTTGAGTCAAGCACAAAAACTGCTGAATTTACTCTGGATTTAGGGCATGATCAACTGTAACCAACCAGTTGTTGTGGAAGTAAAAATAAATCATTTTATGAAACAGTAGAAACATTGATTGTTTTATTGTGTTACCTTTTTGCCTGTGTTGTTATGTTTGACTGCAGTTTGTGTTTCTTTGCTGCAGCGGCAGTTTCATGCTTCAGTTGGATGGTTTTCCTACTGGAGACGGTGTTCAGGTAAAAGTCATGACACTTCCTTATGTGCTGCAGACCTGAGGTGTGCTGGTTCTGGTTCGGTGGTGCAGTGGTCACACTGGACCTGACGTAACTATGACAACTGTGAACTGAGCTGCAGAGCATGAGACTTTGTGTTGAGATGTGTCGTCTGTTTCCAGGCTGATCGATCGGCTGGCAGACTGACTGGATCCATGATGGAATTACAGACGTTACAGGAGGCTCTGAAGGTGGAGATCCAGATCCATCAGGTGAGCTGTCTCTCCAGGCTGCTGGATCGTAGAGTTGGTGGCCTTCCTCCCGCTTTTCTTGTCCATTAAGTCTGTCTTATCTGAGGAAAGTCTACTGGGGTATCCTTCAGAAGGTTTGCACTGAGTTTGTTGTGGTAAACGGAATTCAAAAAAAGAAAAAACATTGTTTGGAAGAATAATTTCATCTGGTTGAGGTTAGACAGAACAAACCCAGCAGAGAGGAGAACCCGTGTCTAGTTTATTGAAGCTGCCAACTCAGTCATGTGCAGCTGCTGTCAATCACAATCCTGCAGGAGATATTTGTTTCTTGAAAAAACATCTGACCTTTTTCTACAAGAAGCACCAAAGATGAAAATGTGCTGCTGTAAAAAACATAACTTTGTGATGCCTAATTTCCAAAGAGTCACAAACTTTTAACATAGGTGGCTGATGGTGACCCAACAGAACCACTAAAGACCAAAAGAAACAAACAATTAAATAATTAAATTGAGGATACATGACAATATTTATATGCTTAGTATTTCAATTTTGTTTGCATATTAACTAACTAAATCCAAAATGCTTTTTATTATGTTCTCACCAAGTTATTTGCAGTCTTGTGTTGACTCTGGCGTGTGATAGGTTAATCCATACAAGACCCGACTAATCAATTCTGAATTGATGTTGGGCCAGTAAACATATCTTTAAAAAAAAAAAGATGCCTTAACTTAATGAGCTTTAGCTCCACCCACTGACATTGAATGATGAGCTTGACATTTAAATGGTTATTTGCACACAAACATAAAGGTGTAGCTTATTATGTGAGTAAATAATCTGTTAATTCTTTCATGATATTCAAGTATTTATATCAGCATTCTGTCAATATCAGACACACATTTAGAAAAGATTTATTCTATCATATAAATAGATTTAATTAAAGAATTGTAAATGTTACTTTTGTCACTTCCAGTTAAACTCATTTAATTTCACATTAAACATACTTTTCAGTGTTTTTATTTTATAAGGGATTGTAATTTTAAACCCTTGATAACCACAGAATCAGTGCTGCCTTTTTAAAGTGAACTAGTTTGTGTACAAACAGGAAGCAATCAGAAACATATATTTATCCAAGCGGGTTTTGCTCTTAATATCCGTTTTAGCGGTTTAATTGAAGCTTAAGTAATCTTTAAAACTAACATGCATTTGTTTGAAACAGTGTCCACTTTCTCTGAATTTTTAAGCTTCCAAGTCCAAAAGTAACATTTAGTTGGATGAAAATTGTTTTTTTGGTGTTTGTAACATGTTGCTGTGGCTTTTTTAAATTTTATTTAAAGGAGATATATATATATAAAGAAAATTCTGCTTAAAATGTAATTTCTGAGTATTTCTTTATTAGTTGTGAATCAGGAGGAGACAAAAAAAAGTCAAAAGAATCTGGCTACAGTAAAAAAATATGGTGCTTAAAAATCAACAGCCAGAAGTCCCTCCCCCTGCCGGAGCCAGCCACAAAAAATATTGTAGGGCCCGAAATCATTAGCCGATTGTCCTTGACCGGAACCTCCCCGTTTTAAGCTTTCTTCCTTTTTTCCCTTTGACGTACTGTAACTGCTTATGTGATCATCGGATTCACAGGGGAAAAGTGGCATTTCACCGGCTTTTTCTCCAGAGGTAAAGTTCCATTGAAACAGGTGTAGTTCTACAAATACGAACACTTGTTAATATTGTCTTAAATGAAATACAGCGATAGGAGTTCTCTGTCCCATTTGAAACCCATCTTGCGCACTGAACTGCTATTATGCACATTTATCATTTTTGAAAGGGTTTCATAAAGTTTAGGAAATTTGTGCTTACGTAACTAGCTAAAGTTGCGAAATGTCTGATTCTGGCGAGGGACTTTTTCTGGTGCCATCTTGCATGTGACCAGAGGCCCCAAGAAAAAATGGTGTTTGAGAAAGATTGTATTTGTGTCGTAGAAAAGGGGCTACAAGCTCCCTCCTTCCCTCCAATCTGATGCATTCACTTGCAGAAAAATAGATTAATTACAGTCCCGCTCCAACTAAATTTTAATTATTTTCAAATTGTTCCCTGTGGTCTTTTAATTACGATTATGCAGCTTTTTACCAAAATCAAGAAGCCATTGTCTTCTTTAAGACAATTTTTTTTTGCATTTCATTAGAAGTTCTCACCTGGGTTGTGGCACGAAAGTTAGCTCCACCCTTTTTCCCATCAGCCCCTTGTTTACACTCTCCCTCTAGCTTATAGCACCTCACAAACCCAAGCTAACATCAGCACAGAAAAAAAAAAAAAAAAAAAAGGTGAGCAATATCAGAGCTATTCAGCTACTCAGTTTTGAGCCAGATGTCATCTCAGAAGAGGAGAAAGAAGACATTGATGGATCCATTTGTCTGCAAGTTGATCCATAAGAACCTTTAGCAGAGAAGGGAGAGTTTGGCCCGTCAGTTTGGCAGTTGCTCCGGCTGTAACCCATTTTCAAACCACTCGTTTTCACCTTTTAAATGAAAAAAAATACTCAGGAACGCAGTTCAATCTTTGCGATCTTAACTATTTTAAACACGTCCTCTATTATGAGAAAAATGCTACAAGAACGTTAAAAACACAAGAATCACAGTTTTTATAAACTTATTTGTTTCCCTCGTCTGAGCCGATATCTGGCTCAAAACTGTACGACTGGATAGTTTGCACCAGTAATGTTAAAAGAATCACCGGTGACGCTTTAATACAAACTCTTTAACATACTGTGACTGTTGACACAATCAACATAATTCTAGCAGATTTTGAAGGAGAAAAGCAGCCCATCCTGCTTTTTTTCTTTCAAAATCTGCTGGAATTATGTTGATTGTGTTGACTATTAATAAATTACAGTAAATCGAAGAACACAAACACTGGAGCTCTGGTGTTAAAGGGATAAGTGAAAAAAGCTGGTAAAACCAGGCGCAGGTTTGTTTTCTTGTCGTTTCTAATTCTTCCGCTTTTAGAAAAGTCATCCGTGGTGTTATTAGTCATCTTGACAGAAAAATGAAAGGAAACACATCCGTAGTTGGGAGTGAGTCTAAGCTGAAAATACACAGCAGCTCTGAAAGATGTCTCCTGTGGAGGTGCAGCTGAAGTTTTACATTGTAGGTAATTTCCTCCCAAATGGACCACATGGAGCTGAGCACGAAGCCCACGCTGCTGCTGGGAACAGCGATCTGTGAAGAATCTCTGTCTTATCCGACAGTTTAGCACAGAAAGCTCTGAACGAGCGGCCATGTTTGAAGAGTGATCCTGCCTGGAAAGCCGCAGAGGTCCAGCTGAAGGTGCAGGGAGATGAAAGCTTCCTGGTTGCATCCAAGAGTTTTGTTTGCGTCAGTTTGCAGAGGGGAGTTGTTTGATGTAACTAGAGAAAGACCCAGAACAGTGTTTGGTAGCTCCTCCCAGTTCCCCATCCTCAACCATCACCTCAGCTAGAAAAAGAGCATAAAAGACAGAAGGTCAGCAACAATGTGGAACTTTATTTTTGTGTAATTGTCCCCTAAATGAAATATACTTCAGGTAATTGATGAAGAAAAGGTGAGAAGTTAAAATTGTTGCATGTTTTAGGTGACTGCCATAAATGTTCCTGTTTTGTTGTCTAATAGAGGATCTTTGTTCAGTTTCATCCTGACCCAACATGTGCTTTCAGTTTGTAGATATCACTGTGGCTCAAGTTTTTCTTTCTGCTTTGCTGTCTTCTTCCGCAGAAACTGGTTGCTCAGATGAAACAGGACCCACAGGTAGACGAACCCGGGATCAAACCTCCAAACGCTCCCGTGCTGCTCAGTTTGTAACCCTCTCTCTCTGTCTCAGAACGCAGATCTGAAGAAGCAGCTGCACGAACTTCAAGCTAAGATCACCGCGCTCAGCGAGAAGCAGGTGTGTTAACCTTCACTCATCCTTCATCAGGTTGAAGTGTAAAACCAACTCTAACCCCTCTGATCATGTGAGAGCTGTCAGTGCCCACAAACCCACGTTTAACTGGTTTAAACCGAAACATCCATGATTCTCTCTATGACTGATTTCAGCACACATCATCATCCCCCCACCCCCACCCCACCCCATCATCATGCTTTACTGCAACATGCCAACATGTTGGCAGGATGTGAGCTGTGGCTTCTACGTTTTAGCTGTTTCTCTCAGCTTTTCATGGCGTGGAGATGCTAAAAACTGAACTGACAGCAGCTATTTGCAGCTGTTTTTTTATGCGACGGGAGGTGCTTTTTTATTTTTTTAATTATTTGGCTTTGATAAATAAATTATGACTTATGTTTTCATGATCTGATGCTCTTTTATTGAATTTTCATACATAACAGATTAGAAAATGTAATGAATCTGAGTCTCAGTTGTGTTTTTTCCCCCTTTAAAATCAGAATATTCTGAACATTTTTGCTTTTTGTTGTGATCATTTTCTGTTTTTTATATAAACTAAGGTACCAGATGTAATTTTTTTGTGCTGGACTTTGCTTGTTCAGCATAGAAATGATTAATTCTGTTATGTTTTTTTATGTGCATTATAGATGTTTTTCAATTTTCGGCTGGGTTTCTTTTTATTTGCAGCAGTTTTTCTTTTATTTTTAGGAGCTTTTTATTTGCAGAGTTTATTTTCGGTTTGCACACTTATTTGTTTATGCTGCGACGGCAGGCCTCAGCCACCATACTTTTCAGATGAAGATAATCTGTTGTTGTTGGAATTGTCTGGATTGAATTGGATTATAACTCTCATAATTAATAAAGCTCTGTCTGATGGTTTCTTGGTTGTGAATGAGTGTTTTATAAATAAGTAGATTTAGTGTTTCTTAGCATCCAAACTGAGTAGAGGATTCTCTCACTGACTGTTTAACTTTTGTGGGATTGTTGTGTTTCTGTGTTTGTCAGTAATCTTAAACTGTAAATTTAAAAACAGAAGTGTTGGTGTGCTTTTGCAGAAGTTTTTGTACTCAGGTGAACACTCTGGTGTGTCTTTGTTGTTGCTTCATGTATTTTAGGTTGAATTATTTTTAACTACTTTTTGTGTGTTTTCTATTTTTGTGCGATTGCAGTTGGTGCGACCTGCTCTGACATCAGCACAGACAGGAGGTTTTGTGAGGCAGTGTCTGATCAGAGGCTTTACACACTCATGTGTGCATTTGTTGCACATGTGTGTGATTTACTTGTTAACAATGAGGTGTTGTACAGAGCCGCTCCAGTCACAGGGAAATGAAAACTTCCTGGAAAGAAAAAGCTTTTGTTCGCTGTGGTCTGGAAAAGTGAAATTACTTTTTTGAACCATAGGGGGCGCTCAGGTGCTTGGATTTGCTTAACACTTCAGAATTAACGGTTGTTTTATGTAAAAAAAAAAATGGTGGAAACTAAAACAAAACTAATAAGAGATTTTATCATTTGAATCTTTAATGAGTGGATTTAAGTTGAGTGTGAGTTTTGGTAACTCTGAGGATGCTGGAGTTTGTGATTGCTGTGAAGTGACCCTTTAAAGCTGCAGTTGAGGAGAACATTATGAAGTCAGCAGATGAGTGGCTCAGCAAAAAGGTCACCACGTTAGAACTTCAGGTCACTCTGCTCTGCTTGGTTTCCTCTTCTTCAGACGTCTTTAGTCGATGCGTCGCCGCTTGAAGTTGCTGTTTTAGAGCGTTGCTAGGCAACAGATGGGCTTTATCCTCCGAGTCCATGCGTTACTTTGTTCGTGTGTGACCTTCTCCCTCTGTGCTCATCGCGTTACCATTTGCTGCCATTCTGCTTCTTTGTCACTTTAAGATCATAATAAATTAGGCGGATATTGATTATTCGTGAGCTTTGGTTTATTTTTTTTATTTTTTTAACTAGCCAACTCAAAAGGATTTAAGAAAGGACTAAAAATAGAAACTGTCAGTGAGCTGAAAATCTGGAAGTAAGTGTGCTGAGCACAATCCTAGAGCAGCTGATAAAAATATCCCTTCCCTTCTCAGGCCGTGATTTCTCTGTTAGGAATCTTTGATTGGACCCACCAGTCTCAGACTCAGGATAAAGACACATTTATTTTTGTTCATCTGACGGCTGCAAATGTGATCATTGAGCTCCAGGTTCCTTTGTTCTGAGATGCTCCTGATTCAGCTGCAAGATGTCTTTAAAACTCTTTAAATCCATGCACAAATTGTGAGTAGTGCAATCTTTTTCTAAATGGGGTACTGATCCAGTCTCATGATGAAGAACTCAGAATCTGGTGATGAGACCAGGAGGGACCAAGATAAAACTTTCATCAACTTTGTGCTTAAGAGAAAATTTTAATCTGCTGAGTTTTTTGAGTTGTTGAGCTGCTGGTGGGAAAATTGTGGCTCTTCTCCTTTCAGAAAAAGGTGGTGGAGCAGCTCAGAAAGGAGCTCCTGGTGAAGCAGGAACCTGAGGCCAAGCTGCAGCTGCAGGTCCAGGCCCCTCCAGTAGGGGGCGAGATGAAGCCGGTGAACCTACTGCAGAGCCAGCAGATTACTGGAGGACTGCAGCAGGTAAGAGATGCTAAACACTCATGACACAGCTGAGACTTTATGTTTGACACAAAGAAGTTGACCCCTGTAGTTTTAAAGATTAAAAAACTTTTACTTTCAAAACACAGGAGCTGTAATGTGAATAGTCAAAAACACTTTTAAGACCTGCTTCAAACATTTTTTGATCCATTGTGAAAGTGTTCCCAGTGGTCGTTTAATTATGATTATGCTGTTTTTATCCAAAATCAAAACACTTATGTCGTTTTCTAGGACATAATTTCTGCAGAGTGGCAGAAGTTCATTGTCTATAAACAATAAAACAATAATGACATTAGTAATAAGCATTAATAGCATCTTTGAGTTCAAGATTTCTAGATTTTCTTATTTATGAAAAAATACATGTGACCTAATTCCCTCGAATTGCTTTAAAGCAAACCTGACTATATTACTCATGATTAACTTTTATATTTTTGTTTCACTGTTTGTTTAAATTGTATTTCATTTATACTTTATTCTTTTAAATATATTTGTTTTTGGTGATGATTCATTAAGGCCCAGGTCTCCCTTGAAAAAGAAATCTAGTTTTAAAGAAAGGTTAAAATAAAAAACACAGGATGCCCAAATAAACAAAATGCATGACACAAAAAAAAAAAAAAAAAGATTTATTTTTTAAAAAAGTACAAGAAGCAGGGGATTTCCGAATTCACTACTTCAAAATCTTTGATGGTGTTCCCTGCTGCTATAAAGTCCCTCCCACTCATTACAGACAGAGCAGCGGCTTTCTCCTATCATATTGAGGGACACCTGCTGCTCCTCACTGGGAGAACCTCTGAATGATTTCTGAATGTATTCATGGAGACGTGCATCGACACTTCTTTAACTAACACTTCTTTAAGAGCTCGACACAACGAGCTCTTCAATTAATGAACCTGATCTCCCATGACCACGAGGCTCAGTGGCTTCGTGGTAGAATGTTGTAAAGTCTGCCCTGAGACTGGAAGGTTGTGAGTTCATACCCAGGCCTAATTATTCCAAAGACTTTAAAAATGGGACCCAATACCTCCCTACTTGACACTCAGCATTAAGGGGTTGGAGGGTTCCTTAGTGAGGCTGTGTCTGCGACTCACCACTCCCCCAGGGGATGGGTCAGATACAGAGAACAACACGGGTACATGTGTGTGCAGAGCAGAGAGCGTGTGGCCCTGCTCAGCTTGTTTTCTACATCGGAAATAAACTGTTTTTCTAACAGCATTTTTTTCATGTGCTTCTGACAGAACGATTTGAATTAAGAAATACTCAGAAATGCATTTTCATTTTCTTTATTTATGTCCTCCACCATTATAAAAATGCCACAAGAACATGTTAAAAACACCCAAAACACAATTTTTCTAATTATAGTGGGTCTTTAAAAATGAACCTTTTCAAATGTTGTTTCTTTATAATTATCTCTGTCTATGACTTTTATGGCTGTCACAAATTTGAATCTTAATTTCTTTCTTAAATAAATGAATAAATGAAAACATGTGAATGTATCTTACAAAGCAGGTACAATTACCTGTAATTATAGTGGGGTATTCTTGTGTTAAAGTAAAGTAGCTGCTGTTTACAAAGTAATGTGCTTGCACCACTGTGAACTTTTTCACACCTGCGGTTCATTTTTCTGAACATCAGTAATGTTCCTTGTCTCGTTCCTCTTGTCTACCCTAACAGACGCTGACGGTCACGCCGGTTCTCACCACCAAGACTATACCTCTGGTGCTGAAAGCTGCTGCCACGCCTGCCCTGCCTGGTTCCGTCCTGCCACAGCGCCCTCCCACTGTAGCTATGGTAACCACAGCTATCACCAAACCTGACTCGCAGAATGCCCCCATTAATCTGCAGGTGACCAGCAAGCTGACCAATCAGAGCTCAGAACCCGTACGACTGGTGTCCAAGAACGCCGTGGTGGTAAGTTCCCCGGGTCACTGCAGTGTTGTGGCTGGATGCTTGTGAGCATAGATGCTTTAGAGCTGCAGCTGCCCCCAGAGGCTTTTTTTTAACCCCTTAGTGGTGTGTCCATCCTGAAGGATGTGTTTGTAATAGAGAAAGATGCAGGCTGAGGTTCAGAGGTGGTTTTTGTCACAGAGACTGACAGCAGAGGCTGTGATCTGAACCCTTCGTCTCCTAGATTTTGAATCCACACCGTTCTGCTCTGACGTTCTGAAGTGGTTTGGACCAGGCTTTCTCTGAGTTTTTCACTTGTTTTACACGTCTCCCAGCTCTAACAACATTAAACAACTGCTGCAAGCAAAAAAAAAAAGAAACTCAATAATGATCCTGTGTTGTGCTTACATTTAATTAAAACAAAGAGCCAGTTCCAGTCCTCTGAAGATCATTATGTACGAGGGCAGCAAATGAGGAGAAACTCCAAAAACGTAAACTTTAAATAGAAAGTGGGAGAAAAGTTTTAATTGATTAAAACACAGAGAGATGCAGATCAGTGAGTCGAGTTTTCCAAGGAGAATCAGAATTCCTGCTGGAGCTTCATTGCTTTAAATGTTCCTCAATTTTAAGATATATTTCAGAGTTGGTTGAGCTTTGGAAAAAGTGTTTAAATTGTTGGAAATGTTTTGTGATTCCGGATCAGAAGTGCTTCTACCATTTTATTCTGCAGGGAGACAAAAAATGTTTTAATATGATATTAGTACGGATTAATGTTTGAATTTCCAGTTGGAGGTGCTTGAATTAAAGGAAGGTGGTGTGAACTGGATCAAAAGCTGCTGAAAGTAGTTGGAATTAAGGTTTTTTGGCACCAGTGTGTAATGGTGAGTGCTCTCGCAGACTGCCGCTCATTTTGCTTGAAAGGTGCGTTTGTAATTATTCAGAAGTGTTACGTTCACATAAATTCAATGTTCTTTAGAGCTTAAATCCGAGTATTGTGGCATTTTACAAAGTCATCCCCCGGGCAGGACAGGCATCCATCTGTAATCCATCCTGGATCAGTGCTATCATAAATCACATGTGGGTCCAGATGTCAGCAGATGTGTGGTTGCAGCAGATCCACAGAAATCCCCTCTGCTGTGGTTTTGTCTCAGGTGCAGGCCACCACCACCGGCCAGCCAATCAAAGTTCCTCAGTTTGTCCCTCCTCCTAGACTGACGCCTCGACCCACCTTTCAGCCACAGGTGCGTCCCAGTAAGACCTGCCTCCACCCTGACCCCCGCCCTCAGACCAGTGTGTGTGGCCCTACCTTAGGTGACATGCTCATTCTCCAGCAGGGGGCAGCAGCACACCAAAGCAAACACTCCCACCTTGCTGTGTGCTGCCTCTTCTCGCCTCTTCTCCTCCTGTTGTGCTTCTTTTGGTTTGTCCAGTTGACCCGTGAACAGGTTCCTCTGAGGTTTCCTGCTTGTGTTTGAGTTGTTTTCCTGCAGCTCCATGGTTTTTTTGTCTTCCTGGCTGTTGGTTTGTTTCAACCCTGTGAGTGAAGATGTGTTGTTGATGATGATGACAATGCTGAGTAATGCCTCGCTGGAAGCTCTGGTGGCAGCACGAACTTTCCTCCCTTGAACTTGAAAGTCTCAAACATTTGTCCAGTTTCTGTTCAGCACAAAGTAGGGTGGAAACAGGAAAAGTAAAAGCTATAATATCTTACCTTTCTAAAGTAATGTTCACACAATATAAAAGTTAGCCTTTGTTCATTTAAATTCTTTAGTCATTTCAGAAAAGTTTGTAAATAGAAACAAAGAGTAGAAAATGTGAGGGAATATCTGCAAGGATGTGAGTGGGCATGAAAAACAGGCTCTAGACTGGAAGGCTTTTCAGCTTTCTGCAAGACAAAACAACCCCCACCACCATTCCTCCTGCAGTTTACCTAAGAACATTTTATAAAGCAAGACCAAAAAGACACAAAGCTGTTCTGCAGCTTCTTATCAGAATTACAGCAGCAGCTGTCCTCAGAAATGAGGAATTTGCCTCTAAACTTAACATTTGGTGTAAAATATGGCTTTGAGGAATTCATAAATCATTGCTTTCACTTCACTTAGTGAGTCATCTTATTAGGACTTGAGGTAAGTATGTTTAAATTCAATAAAAAAAAAAAAAACAGCCTAGCCACTGAGCATGCTCCACAGACTCCACCCTCCTCGCTGCTTTGAATTTGATCTGGCTTAAACAGCAAGAGTAGAGACAGCAGAGCGTCTGTTTACAGAAAAGCTGTTGTGAGGTGTGAACATTAACTGTATCTGAAAAATGAAAAGTGTGACATCACCCAAGTCAATTAAGCCGCCAATTTTTCTAGGGCTTGGTGATAAAACCAATTAAGTGATCTATGCTTAATCGATCCATAAAAGTAGAGATCGATCTAATGCATGATGCTAAAGTCTACTAGCTTGATGCTAACATATAATGGAATTTTCCATAGGACGGCTAATGCTAAAATTTCTTCGATCATTACTGACTAAAAGAACATCTTTATAAACTCACAGGCATGAATTTTCCAAACTCTTTTAAGGAAATATTTTTTTAAGCAATCATTTGGGGTCCAAAGCAAAATGCTTTGCTCATACTTTCTTCTTCTTCCAGAATAAGGTGTAATGCTAAAGCGGGAACGCCACCTAGTGGCCAAACTTAAGCTCCCTCCAGGAGAAGCAGAACAAATGTTGGAGCTTCTGTTTGAGAATCCATGTAACCCTGTATGGTATTAACAATCTCATTATTATTTCACTAATAAATTTCACTGTATGTGAACTGTATCAGAATATATAAATAGATTATTAATGTCTTTCTAAACAAATGTGTCTAAATGTGTAAACCTTGTAAACTAAAAATTGAATTGAATTGAGAAGGTCGAAAGAATCAGGGAAAAAAAAAAAATTGTATTGATTCAATTCAGGCTCTGGTGAATCCAATCAATTCCTGAGTTTTTGGTGATACCCAGCCCTTATTTTTCTCGCAATATGGACCCCTCCATGTTGACATGACCTTGACTGACCTTGTCAGTAGTTGTGGTCCGAGTCGATCTGAGTGAACGTTTCTATGGTAACAACATTTACCAATCAGGTGTGAGCTTGTTGAAAATCTCTCAAACGTTTCAAACGTTGGTCATGGGGGCCACGAGGCACCACCTACTTTCACTGAGACATCTGATTGGCCAGTTTATAACTTGAATAACTTGTACGGAATAAATATCAATAAAAAATAAGATTAGCAAGAACAAATGAACTAGAATTGTTATTCTAGAAAACATAATAAAAGCTGTTTATTTCTTAATAGAAGTCCATGGGAATTTGGATTTTTGGAGAAGCAGGAACTTCCTTTTTGGAAAGCGAGGAGTCACTCAGTTCAGTTCCTTGATACTGTCGATGGGTTTGAAACAACAAATGAAGCTAAAGCTGCGTCTCTTCTGATCTGAGCCCGAAGCGTGCGGGCCGAGCTCAAACTGAGCTCACCTCACCTGAATCCGACCTCTGTGGGAGTGTTTCCCTTCCACCTCTGTTTATTTCATCACTCTTTTCTCATTGGCTGTTTGTTGTCAGCAGGTCAGACCAAAACTGGCCACACCCACTAATGTCCCCATCGCTCCGGCACCCCCACCACCCATGATGGCAGCCCCCCAGCTTCTGCAGAGGCCTGTCATGTTGGCCACCAAGCTGTCCACTTCGCTGCCTTCAGCCACCCCCATCCACCAGGTGCGCATCGTCAACGGACAGCCATGCAGCAAGACCGGCTCCGCCCCCCTGACGGGTATCGTCATAACTACGCCGGTCTCTGCCGCTCCAACTCGCCTCGCCAGCCCTGCCCAGGCACCCAACAACCCCGCCCAGATTCCTGTCCCGCCCCCAGCGCCTCCCATCCAGATTAGCAGCCTAAATATTGAGCCCAAGGTAAGAGCGCCCCCTATGGCAGAGGGGAGAACTGAGAATGAGTGAATGTGAGGTTTTACTTTTTTAGATTCTACGAACCTTTAAAAAACATTTTTGCTTTTCATATTATCTGATTTATAATACGGATTTTTACTCCATCCTTTTGTGACATCAGCATCTGATTTAAAGCTGTGCTCTATTATGCGTAGACATGAATGTTGCTGCTTCATGTTCAAACTGAAGACAATAATCCCTGAAGTGAGGCAGCTGCTGATCACAGACGTGCTTCTGAAAGACTCTTTGTGTTTACATTGTTAAAGACTGCAGCTAATCACGACGGCTGAAGAGCCCTCATAGTGAAGCATTTTCTCAGCTCTGCAGCAGTCGAGGCTGAACCTGAAATGCTTGTGAGATGATTGTTGGTTTTTGTCAGTTTCAGTTGCTAAACACCCTCAAAGGTTTGTCTGTAGGTTCAGCAGCGACGTGCAGCTTCAGAAGAAGGAAATCTTGCAGCTTTACAGTGAAAGCAGAGAGTTCTGAGGCTCGTCTCCGTCTGATGATTGAGCTGAGGACTGTGTGGGCTTCACCTCTGTGGACCTCCTTGATGTTGTTATCATCTTAGAGAAGAAGCAGCTGATGTCAGCTGACTGAAGGATGTCTGAGCTCTCAGAGTGCACAGAGGAGAGACATCATGAGCAGGTTTTAGGAGCCCGTTAGAACTCTGTTGGATCTAGATTTAAAAACGACTCCTATTGTTTAATGTCATTCTGAGCCAGCTTCCTGGAGGCTTCATGAGATGTCTGACAGTGTTGCAGCTTCCATTAAAATATGCATAAACAGTCCATAACAGCAGGTTTCAGGGGGCGGAGTCTTACTTCTTCCTTTTTCTTGTCAATGGACTCTATGCATGGAGCTGTGTGACGAATATACCGCTTTATTTCCGGTTGTGGCCAACTGTAAATCGACTTAGCAAATTTCCAAGTATTGTCTAATTTTTGTTATTTTTTTACATTGTATGTTAGTCTGTCATTGTGGGTATACACAATCATATCCAAAAATGACCCCAAACACCCAGCACTCACAAAACACTATAATGTATTGTAGGACTTCTTGAGACGAAACATAACAGTGTTAGAACATTTAAAGCTTCTCTACCAGAATTTTGTATGTGTAAACAAACTTTGAAGTGACTTTTCAGACTGCTGGTTCTACTCTGAGCTGATGAGGTTCCTCTTTCTTCATCAAGCGGTCTCTTGAAGGGTCAGGCAGAAGGAGAGGCTGAGGGAGAAAAAAAGACAGAGCAGAGAGACAGAGGAGCTGCAGCTGGTGGACGGAGAGGCAGAGGAAGATCTGAGTGTGACAGAGAAAGGAGAGCAAAAAGGCCAAGAGAGGAAAAATGATGAAGCTACTTTAGCCACTCATTCCACAGCAAGATTTGATTTAGGGGACGAAGACACAGGGCCCAGACAGGTAAAGCTGAAGAACTACCCACACAATAATTTTGGTACACTGGAGAGAGCATTTCACCACAACTGGTTAGAATATTCAGTCAGCCGGAGTACAGCTTTCTGCTTCTCATGTAGCGTTTGTCGAAAACATCAAACATGATAGTTTAATGCAGGGGTCAGCAACCTGCGGCTCCGGAGCCACACGTGGCTCTTTTACCTCTCCATCGTGGCTCTTTGGTTAAAATAAAATGTTTTTAAAAACTTTAATAAGTAACTGTAAAAAAAAAAAAAAAAAAAAAAGTAAGTAAGAAGTGAAGATTTTTAAAAAGTAAATTAGCTTCAAATTTATTCAACTTATTCACAAACAGCTGTAGGACGGTATGAATCATTCAACGAGGATCCTAACAACAGTTGCTGTAATTCTCCAGAAATCTATCAATCCTCTGTAGTTTATCAAAGTCAAACTGACACATTTGTACTTAATTTTGAGCTTCATTTATCACATTTAAAATCAATTTATTGTAAGCACAACCAAATTTAAGTCTACGTTAAATCATAATCCACTGGAGTATAAAGCAGATTTTCTGTTTTTGAATAAATTCAAGGATTTTAAAGTGTGACTCATGGTTTTCATATGTGGTAGGGGTCAGTTAATTAGCTCTAAATTTAGGTTTTGTTGGTTATATTTATGAATTTGTGGCTGAAATGCACCACAAACCGTAAAATTAACAGTTTTTATTTTAACACGGATTACTTTATATACTTCCTACTACATTTACTGCATTGACATGATCCTATGGTGTAGGATGTATTTTATTTTAATAATAATAATCTTTATTTTAATAGCACCTTTCAAGATATAATCACAAAGTGCTTCACAGTAAAACAAAGAATAAAACACAAAGTAAAACACAGAATATAAAAACAGAATTAAGAAAAGGCCATTTTAAAAAGATGAGTTTTTAGAGTCTACAGATCTGGGGCTGAGGCTTGAGATGAAACGTAACAATGTTAGAACATTTAAAAATTCTCTTAACAGAACTTTGTATGTGTAAACAAACTTCAAAAGTTATAAACTATTTCATAATTTAAAAAAAATGTCTATGATGTTTATGTGTTATTTACACCACAAAAAAGAGCAATTGTTTATTTATACATATTATGTCAGTAGCAAAAACAAATATAAATGATGTTATGAAAAATGTCTTATTTGTCTTAAGGGTAAATGAAGCCACAAATGGCTCTTTAAGTGTTGAAAGTTGCAGACCCCTGGTTTAGTCAGTAGTGGTTGTAAGAATTGGAAGAAAACTTTAGTCATGTTTGACAAGCAGGAGATGGCACAAACACGTAGGAACATTGTTGCATGGAGGTTATCAGGGTACTAGCAAACAGGGAAACATTGCACAAATATTAGCAACTGCAAATGTGCCATGTTTGTTCATATCGTGTGCATCTCTTGGGGCTAATCCCCCTCTTTTCCTAAAACCCTGAGACTCCCCTGGGTGGCAAATACAATTTAAATCCTTTTTGGAGTATTTTGCTAGAAGGACAAACAATGCCCTTGGCATTATTTATAGTGACTATTGGTAGCTCCAAAAGACATCCTTTGAACTCCAAATACTCTGCTATTTCCATGTAAACAATTCAGGAAATGAATGAACATTTAGCAACTGAATAAATCTACATTGACCCGAATCTGTGATGTCATAGACCCACATCTAATCAAATCACACAATGGAGGATTTTTGAGCTGCTGATTCAAATAAATCACAACGATCTTCACCAAAAGCTGCAGACAAATCAGATCTTTTTAGTAAGTCTTCAGGTTGGAGGTCCGCAGCTCTTGGACTCTCATCTTCCTTCATCTTCTTTTCAGACTGTTAAATCAGGAGGAGCTGAGCAAAAGGTGGTGGTCAGCCTTCCCTCCTCCTCCACCCCTCCCCTGTCACCTCCTCCCAAACCCAAGAAAGAGGAGAAACCAGAGGTAAGAGCTACAGCATAAACCCACATTAAAGAGAGTCCTGCTGAGCTGCTGCCGCTGTGACAGCCTCTGATGATCACATGTCACTTGCAGAAACTTGCCTTCATGGTATCCTTGGGCCTCGTCACACACGACCACTTGGAAGGTAAGCAATGCTTTTTGTGGCAGCAGACAGTGCAGCCGCGGCTGCGACAGTGTCACGTCTGCTCTCACACGGCCGTGGTTTCACATCCTCAGAGATCCAGAGCAAACGACAGGAGAGGAAGAGGAGAACAACCGCCAACCCAGTGTACAGTGGAGCCGTGTTTGAACCTGAGGTACACAGCCACACAAACGCACTATGAATGTGATGCGTAATCAAGAACACGCTGAACCGTGGGTCCTTGAAGCTGCTTTAGCATGCTTTAGCAATTCTCCTCCATGAGAATTTAATGACAAATTTTTAACCTCCATGAATTCAAAAGGACTCCATCCATACATCACTATCAAATCTGAGTATCTGATTGGTCAAAGTTCCACTTGTTTAACTTGTAACTCACATTCAGTGGCCACACATTTTAGACATAGATGTCAAAAGCTGACTTTAAACTTGTGTTGTGTTTTGTCAAAGGTCTGCTGAATGTTAACATCCAGACTTCATCACAAAGATCTGGTTTGTGTTAACGTAAAATAAAATAGAGGACAGTAGAACCAAAAAGCTGGGACGGAAGTCTGCACCATCAGCCTTTGGTGGTCTTTTATTGAAACATAGCATCAGATTGCCTGTATGCTTAATCTGATTTAGGTTTGATATATACCAATTAGGAAACATTATTTTAAGAAAATATTTGTGAAAATGTTTTTTTTCTTCTATTGTTTATTTTATTGTTTTTTTTCCGGAATGTGAATGCAAGCAGCCGGCCACATTTAGATTTCTGGATTAATAAAGATTCTATTCTATTCTATTCTAGTCTATTCTATTCAAGTTGAACTTGTTACAATAGAAGAGACGTTCATTGATCCACATGAAGAAGGTCATTATTGGGCTCTCCTCGGGCAAACACTAACTGTTGGACCTGAGAGTGATCAAACCTCACCTCTGATTAAAATTGAAGCTTCGAAGCTTCCTCATCATCCTCTGATGAAGACACTGTAACTGATGAAGCTGCTTTCTGTCTCTCTCTTCCAGAGGAAAAAGAGCGCAGTGAGTTACCTGAACAGCCCTCTGCACCAGGGGACCAGGAAGAGAGGTCCGTATGAAACCTGAACCTGCAGGTCTCTCTGAACATAATGAGCTCGCAGAAGTCAGCGGACGTTAGAGTCCAGTAGAGACACAGTGAACATGTAGAGTAGAGACGATTGGTCGCTGTGCTGTGATACGATGCTGTAAATGTCTTCCTGCTTCCCTCTCCTGCCTTCTGCTTCCTGTCGCTTCTGTTGAGTTTCACAGATGAAGCTGGATTTATGCCTGTTTGTCAGAGCGCTTCTGGAGCGCTAAAGGGTTAAAGGGTTTCATGTTGACATCACTCAGTACACGAACAAGAACTGATACGACGGGTTAATGCTCGAGATGAACATTTAATAAACCAACTGCTGCTTTGAGACTCACTGACAAAAGTAGAAAGGAAGGAAGCGGCAGCTGCAGGAAGTATTTTAAGTCAGTAGTCCACAACCGGTACCGGGGTCACATATCATAAGGTAGTTGACATTTAAAGAAAGGCCGACATTCTTTGACAAAGACCTTGTAGAGTTTCCTTTATAGAATTTTTACCAATCATAAACAAACCAACAACTTTTTTTATTTATAATTTTTTTATTATTGTGTTTATCCTCTAAAATATCTACAGACATCCTCAGACTTTTTTTTTTTTCAAATGGCATTTTAAATGTGCGACAGAGTATTAAGGCCACTTTGTAAAGAAAAAATATTTTTAAAATTACAAATTTAAATCTTGTACATTTGCGAGAAAAAAAGTCGGAACAGCTAAATTACGAGAATAAAGTCGTATATTTATGACTTTAAAAGTCATAGGCTAAATTTACAACTTTTAAAGTCGTAAATTTGACTTTCAAAAAAGTCATGTCAAAAAATGACTTTTAAAGTCGTAAATTTACGAGAGAAAAAATTGTAATTTAATGAGAAAGGAACCAAAGCTGTCTGTTTATCAGAGCCGTGCTTGAAGATGAAAGACGTGGAGTATCTTGTGAAGATTTATTTCCAGATCGGTGTCAAAAACAAAGAAATTCTGAACCTTTTGGCGATTCAAAATAAAATTATTTACAGGTTCGGTGTCAGTAGTGCGGAGTTTCAAATGTAAAATAAAAAGCTCAGAGATACATGTTCATAAGCACCGTCACTTTATTATGCCTTTCATTTCCCAGAAGCCCTTTCGCCACCTTACGTCATGTCTCTATCATGCGCAGAAACCAGAAACCAAAAGAGAATGTAAGCAGAGCTCCGGACGCTTCAAATGAAACGTCTCGTCTCAACACAAAACAACATTGAGACATGACAATAGTCTGTTACGTTAGCACAAGAACATTGAAAATTCCAAAAACTGGTCCTCTTCAGACGGAAGCATCACAGAGTTGGAGGAGATCTGGTCTGTCGCGGAGGAAGAAATGACTGGGAGTGGACAGCTGCGCGGATATCGACCGCTTCATCAACGTAATCTGCAGAGATCCTGCAACCCACCATCAACGAATAAAACATTAAGAAACTGTAAATGGTTTAAACCATTTGAAATATTTTAAACATTCAGTTTACCTGATGAAATCCAAGACGCGTTTCACAGTTTGGTTGGTCTGCTTCAGCTCACGGCATCAATTCGCTGGACTGTAAGCCCTGCGACTTTAATACATTTACAAGAAAAAAATCGTAAATCTACGAGATTAAAAATAATAAATTTATGAGATTAAAAGTCATAAATAAACTTGTAATATTACTTTTTTTTTTTTTGGTGGCACTAATACTCCGTCGTATAAATGGAAGTATTTTAATTTGAAAAATAGATTATCCAGAAACTAGCATCTTAAATGTCAATTTAGGCCTCCTACAAACCAGTCTTTTAAAAATATGGTCTTGACGTTGAACTGGTCAGTGGGGATGGTTTGGGGATCACTGCTTTAGATTCTCCTGAGATGTGGACATTGATGGGGTTCAGCCGAAGCAACATGTGTGTTTAAAATTTTTCTGTGTTCATAGCAGCTGATAATCAATCACAGAAATGGTTCGAAAGGGTTTCCTGAGACACCTTTGTTTCTACTCCACTACTTAATCAATAAACTATTCTAACATGACAAGATAAAAGCAGGTTTTGAGCTGAAAAAGTTAGTAGCTCTTCGAGACCTCACCGGCATCATGTCATAAACTGGCATTAGTGACTGACTGGAAAGAAACATAAACTCTTGAACCTTTAATCGGAATTTACATTTGCTGTTTCTGGACTGAGATGGTCCGATTTTCCTACATGTGAAAAAAGACCTGCAGAGCTCTGTGATAAACAGCCATAAATCTACTTCAGCGTTCATCCAAACCTGTCTTTTCTGGGGGGAAATGCATCCTGGGAACTGCAGGAAGGACGATAGTCCAAAGGTTTCTGCTCAGGTTCAGTA